>WOXC01005181.1:0-600000 GCA_011680675.1 Gymnobelideus leadbeateri | reverse complement strand
ATACTATGTTGAATTTTCCAATGAAAAAAATCCCACAAATGTTCTCAAAGTATCTAGTATAACTAAGGTAACTTTGCTAGAGATACACAGAAGGATTCTTTAAAATATCCTAGATCTATAATCTTATACTCCAACATGTTTAAGTTTCTTTTTCAATTTTTTATTAAATTTATTTTTAGTTTTCAACATTCATTTCCATAAAATTTTGAGTTATAAATTTTCTCCCTGTCTTTCCCCACCCCCATCCCAAGATAGCAAGCCTACTGAGTACCCTTCTGCTCTCTCCTATATCCTCCCCCATACTTTCTCTAACTTTCTAGTAGGGCAAGATGGATTTCTATTCCCCAGTGCCTGCATATTTACTTCCCAGTTGCATGCAAAACCAATGTTTTTAGCATTTGTTTTTAAAACTTTGATTTCCAGATTCCTTCCCTTCTCTCCTCACCCACCCCCACTGGGAAGATAAGCAATTCAATATAGATTATACATATGTAGTTATGCAAAATGTTTCCATAGTAGTTATATTGTGAAAGACTAACCACAGTTCCCTCCATTCTATCCCGCCCCCCACCCATTCCATTCTCTACCCTGTCACTTTTCAAACATATGTACTTCTAACTACTCTCTCCCCCAACCTGCCCTCCTTCCATCATTTCCCCTCTTATCCCCTTCCCCCCATTTTCCTGTAGGGCAATATACCCAAATGAGTTTGTATGTTATTCTCTCCTTAAGCCAAATTCAGTAAGGGTAAAGTTGACTCATTACGTTTCACCTTCCTGCTCTTCCCCTCCATTGTAATGGTTTTGTCTTGCCTCTTTTGTATGAGATAATTTACAATATTCTATCCCTCCTTTTCTCCTTTTCTCACTATATTCCTCTCTCACCACTTAATTTTATTTTTTAGATATCACCCCTTCCTATTCAACTGATCCTGTGCCTTTTTTCTATGTATACATGTATACACATATACACACACTCACATGTGCATCTATATACAATATACCCTCCTATATGTACATATATGTATGTATACATATATATATATATGTGTGTGTGTGTGTGTGTGTTTGTGTGTGTGTGCATGCGTATGTGTATTCCCTTCAACTATCCTCATACTGAGAGAAAAGTCTCATGAATTACAATGATTGTTTTTCCATGTAGGAATGTAAATAGTTCAACTTTAATAAGTTCTTTGTGATTTCTTTTCCCTGTTTACCTTCTCATGCTTTTCTTGCTTCTTGTATTTGAAAGTCAAGTTTTCTGTTCAGCTCTGTTTTTTTTCATCAAGAATACTTGAAAGTTGGGGCGGCTAGGTGGCACAGTGAGTAGAGCGTCGGCCCTGGAGTCAGAAGGACCTGAGTTCGGATCCGGCCTCAGACACTTAACCCACACAAACAAAAACCTAGCCATGTGACCTTGGGCAAGTTACTTAACCCCAATTGCCCTAAAAGGGGCGGCTAGGTGGCGCAGTGAGTAAGAGCGCTGGCCTCGGAGTTGGGATGACCCGAGATCAAATCCGGCCTCAGAAAATGAGCACCCACACATAAGTAATGACTAGCCATGTAACCTTGAGCAAGTTACTTAACCCCAATTGCTTTAAAAAAAAAAAAGAATACTTGAAAGTCCTCTATTTCATTAAATGACCATATATTTCCTTGAAGCATTATGCTCAGTTTTGCTGGGTAGATGATTCTTGGTTTTAATCCTAGTTCCCTTGACCTCTGGAATATCATATTCCAAGCCCTCCAGTCCCTTAGTGTAGAAGCTGCTAGATCTTGTGTTATCCTGATTTTGTTTGACCTGGGAACTCTGGAATTTGGCTATGATATTCCTAGGAGTTTTCACTTGGGGATCTTTTTCAAGAGGTGATCAGTGAATTCTTTCAATTTCTGTTTTGCTTTCCAGTTCTAGAATATCAGGGCAATTTTGCTTGATAATTTCTTTTTTTTTTCTTTTTCTCTTTTTTTCTTTTTTTTTTTTTTGATAATTTCTTTTTAATTAAACAAATGCTTTATTAACTTCTGGTTTACATCATTCATTTCCACCAGATTATGAGTTACATTTTTTCCCCCATTTTTCCCTACCCACCACCCCAGAATAGCAGTCCCACTAGATATCCCCTCATCCAATCTGCTCTCTCCCATATCTTCTCCCATACCCCCTTCGACTTTGCCATTAGGGCAAGGTGAATCTCTGAGCCCCACTGCCTGGACATCTTATGAAACATTTAATTTTAAAACTTTGATTTTCAGATCCATTCCCTTTCTCCCTTGTCACCTACTCCCTCTGAGAAGATAAGCAATTCAGTATGTGTTGTACATGTATATCTATGCAAAACATTACCATAGTAGATATATTGTAAAAGACTGCTTATATTTCCCTCCCACCTGTCTCACCTCCCACCTGGTCCATTCCCTACTTTGATCCTGTCCCTCTTTGATAGTGGGTACTTCTAACCTCCCCTCTCCCCAGAATGCCCTCCCCTTCATCATCCCCCCTTTCATCCCCCTTTCCCCTACTCAGGAGAGTGAGGATAATTTCTTAAAGGATGATTTCTAGGCTCTTTTTTTATCATGGCTTTCAGGTAGTCCAATAATTTTTAAATGATCTCTCCTGGATCTATTTTCCAGGTTATCGGTTTTTCCAATGATATATTTCACATTGCTTTCTATGTTTTCATTTATTTGGATCTGTTTTATAGTATCTTGAATTCTTATAAAGTCATTAGCTTCCCTTTGCTTCAATCTAATTTTGAAGGAATTATTCTCTTCAGTGAGTTTTTGAAATTCCTTTTCCATCTGGGCAATTTGACTTTTTAAGGCATTCTCTTCCTCATTGGCTTTTCGGTACTCTTTTGCCATTTGAGTTAGTCTTTTTTTTTTAAGGTGCATTTTCTTCAGTATTTTTGGGTCTCTTTTAGCAGACTGTTGACTGACTTTCATGACTTTCTTGCATCATTCTCATTTCTCTTCCCAATTTTTCACTCCACTTCTCTTACTTGATATTCAAAATCCTTCTTGAGCTCCTCCGTGGCCTATAACCAATTCATATTTTTCTTAGAAGCTTTTGATGCAGGACTTTTAACTTCATTGACTTCTGGTTCCATGTTTTGATCCTTTTTGTCTCCAAAAAAGAATTCTGTGGTCTGATTGTGCTTCTTCTGCTTGCTTATTTTGCCAGCCAATTACTTGACTTTTGAGCTCTTTGCCAAGGTAGAACTCTACTTCCAGAGTAGATTGAGCTATGTCCTAAATCACTGGGGTTTTTGCAAATGTTGTCAGAGGTCTGAGGAGGGCACCCACTCCAGAGACACAGCAAGCTTTGGCACACTACCACACACTCCAGGACCTCCCCCCAAGACCGAGATCCAGATCCAAACAGGTCAAAGCAAAAGTGATTACCCTTTGAATGGTCACTTGGTCCTCCTATGATTTGCAGGCCACAAGCTCCAGAGGCAGCCACACAGCAGCAGCTGCAACCTTAGCACTTTTACCACTTCTCACCTCAAGGGTGATGGCTGGACCAAGCTCTTCCATCACCTGGTTCCAACAGAGTTCCCCACTGCCCTTTTACTTCGTTTTTGGTGTTTATGGATTGAGAAGTCTGGAAACCACCACAGCTGCCGGTGATTCACTCTCCTGAATTATACTTCAGCTGTACTGTGCTTTGCTCCCAGCTGGGTGTGATAGATCCGTTCTATTGGCCTCCCAGGGTACTTACAGTGGGAGATTTGTTTCCCTCTGTCACTTTGTGGGTTCTGTAGCTCTAGAATTTGCTTAGAATCATATTTTACAGGTATTGGAAGTGGAGATGGAGCCCAGTGGAGTTCCTGATTTTACTCAGTCATCTTGTCTCCATCCCCACATTCCTTGTTAGATTTTATTTCTAAGAAAGTGCCTCAATTAATATTTTGATTAATAGGTGCTTTCTATCCTGTTCTTCAAGACTATAAGGACATCCACAATCTGGTATTATAGGGATCTTCAGACGCAGGAATGAGAAAGAGACAATTCTATAGACCTGTTCAAAAGCATGTAGCTGAAAGATGGATTATCTCATGTGAGTAATAGCATGAGAGCCAGGTTAACTGGATGGTAAAATGAATTAAAATGTAAAATTAAAGGCTTTTTATCTTCCCAATACCAAACTCTATTTCCTGCACAGATAATTTAATTATGTACAGCCTTTAATTTTCAAAAGATCACTGAGAAAACATAATAATGTCCTAATATAAGACACAGTAACTGAAGAATATATCAGTCTTAGTCAAAGTCATAGGTTGATAATCTCTCTGTCTCTCTGTCTCTGTCTCTGTCTCTCTCTCTGTGTATCTCTCTTTCTCTCTCTGTGTGTGGATTCCTTCTCCAAATAATATTTTAAAATGCATAAAATATACAGGATTCCAAAGGAAATCAATTATACTATGATAAAGATGCTTTTTTTCCTCATCCAAGTTCACAGATCTCTTGAAATCCCACATTAAAAACCTTTGGTCTTAGTTCTTGACATAACTCTATAAATAGGATAATCAAGGCTCATGTGAAAAAAAAAAACTGGGACTATTAAGGTATAACAATGTCAAAAGTATTAATGGCTTCCAAAGTGTCAGAGAATTATTCAGACCCCCTGCTTAGGCAAATAAGCATGTCAGAGTCCTTTAACAGATCAGTGCCTGCAGCCAGCCCCTGCAATCTGTAATTCAGGCTGACTACTGTAGTCCCACTGACCTTGACTCTTGCACTACATACCAAGAACAACTGGAGGTCAGTCTTAAAATACACTAGAAAATGTAAGCACATGTTCTCATCCTTAAGTGCCCCAGCTGAATGCAACCCCCTCCATTTGAAATGCCAGCAACATCACCTTCAAAGCAGTTCTACACACATCCAGTTCAGCTGGTTCTCCCAAGTCCCTAATAATTTCCTCCACTCCTCACTTTCTACCCTGAAGAAAGACAGCTAGTGGCTCCCCAGTGAAACCTTTTAACAAGAGCAGATGTACATGACTTTGACTAAATCCCAGGTGCTGCCCTTTGGATAAGACCATTTTCTAATTTAATCAGATGGTAAGAATACCCACACTTGTCTACAATTTAAGAATTTCTCCACCTAAACTATATGTATACTATGGTCCTTTAAAATGTATGGATTTGCTGCCATATTGTTCTGCTTTCTGTGTGTCTCAGAGGTCAGGTATCAATATCTGGGAAGAAGGGAGAAAGAGAATCAGCATTTGTATGGAGCATACTATGTGTTAGGCCCTGTGCCAAGTGCTTTACAAATATCATCTCATTTAACCCTTTTGAAGTAGGTGCTGTTATTATCTCCAATTTATAATTCAGGAAACTAAAGCAGGAATAGAATAAATGACTTGCCTGGGGTCACACAGCCAGTAAGCATCTGAGGTTAGATTTGAATGCAGATCTTCCTGACTCCATGCCTATTACTCTATGCTTTAGGGATCTGAGAAACCATCTAGCCTAGTTCTCTCATTTTAGAGATAAGAAACCTTAAGAATAAGAAGTTGAGACTTACCCAAGGTCCTCCAGAGAGTAAGCATCAAAGATTGAATTTGAACTCAAGTTCTCTGAATCAAAAATGAATCTTTTACCTCTGAACTACATTGCTTCCTATATGTCAGGTTTATATGCATGTATGCATGTATGGTATATACATATATAGATATACTCTATATTATATAGATGTATAAAAGGAAATATATTTCATATACACACATATGTATCTGTGGTGCAGTGGATAAAGCATGAAGCCTGGAGTCAGGAAGACCTGAGTTCAAATCTTGCCTCCAACACTTACTAGCTGTGTGTCTCTGGGCAAGTCACTTAACCCTGTTTGCTTCAGTTTCCACATCTATAAAATGAATTGTAGAAGGAAATGGCAAACCACTCCAGGATTTTTGTCAAGAAAATCCCAAATGGGGTCACAGACTCTGATATAACTGAAAAATGACTTAACTATATTTGTGTGTATGTGTGTGTGCATGCACACAAGCAAGGTAAGATATTTGTCATTTTTTGGAGTTCAGTTTCTCAGGCTCATGCTAAATTATAAACATCTGAAGGATTAATAGCCTTTGAACCCTGGTAATTCACAGCTATGACATATTAGATGTCGAGTCACAAAGGTTTTTGCACCTTTTGAATCTGAGTCAATCAGGTACTGAGCCATCCATGTAGGCTTTGGTGCCTTCTGTCTCTGAGTCTTTTAGTTGAAAGTGCATAGATATACTGAAGTAAGATATTGCCTTGGGGCTCACTCATGGGAAGTATGCTTTGCTTGAGAACAAGATTTTGGGTAGCCTTTGTTAATATGAACCCAGATGTTGGTGCTCTCTCCATCTGGTGATGTATTTTCCCCACTTTCAGGATGCTGAACTTTTCCCCTGAATAAGCAGATGATTTTAATAGAGAGAGGAGACCTCTGAGAGAGGGAGAGGAGGCCTCTGATATCAACCCTTGTAAGAACACTGAACTGATAGAAAGCAAGATTGTTAACCCCTTTGAAGAAAGTATGGGGTCTAGTGGGCCTGGGATAGTTGTCTGTTATTTCCCAATTATTGTATTATTTTGCTGTGCCCAGAGCCCAGGCCAGAGGGGCCCCTCCCCATGTAAGGCTGGGGGAGGACAAGCTGCCCCAGAGGTAGGATGGTGAGGGTCAGAAATAGAATCTGGGGGCAGGGGCCCCTGGAGCCTGATGTGCTTGGACTCAGGTAGGAGCAGGGAGAGCTTGGAGTGGAGCAATCCCTTCCCCCATGAGGTAAAACATGGAGGAGGAGCAGAGAGATGCCTGTGTTGGGACCCAGGCAGGCAGGAGGCAGGAGGCAGGAGGCAGGAAACAGGAGCCAGGAGCAATTGGCCCCTGGACCTGCAGGAAGAGGAACCCCAGAGCTCAGGACTCAGCCCCGAGTCAAGGTGGAATTTTTGCAGCAGGGAAAGAGTAGTGAGCATGCTTTCCTGCCATGTTCCCCTGGGATGAGTAGGGACCCGGGGGGTGGAGTTGTGTATAGTGAGAGGGGGGAAGTGCCATGACTCCTGGGGACCCACCCTATTGACTTTGTTGTCCAGCCACCCCTTGGAACTTGGAAGCAGGGGATGGAACAGTGTTAAGACTTGAACTCTTTGACTCATTAGACCATGTGGGTACCTGGGAGTGCCAGGTAGAAGCCTGCACCTGTAGCATGGGAAGGACACATCCCCAAAAGGACTTAGACATTCTGTTTGGATTTAGGGGATTGTAACCTACTATGACCTAGGGGTAGAGTGTGTTTTGTCCTCTGCTGCCCCTGAGGATGTGTTGTGTTAAGGAAAGATCCTGGTCTGGGACCCTCTGATTGTATAAGCATTATTTTGGACAGTACTTGAGAGAGGAAGAGCTGATTGCTTACTCCTCAAAGATTTTGGCCCCCCCCAAAGAATGTATAATGTGGGGGATATGCTATATTATACTATATACTTTTGTGTCTGGTTAAGGCCATGTGACACCCTGGTAGTAAGTTGCTATATTGTTATGAATTTTGAATGCTTTAGTTTCTATCATAAGGTTTAGTTTTAAACAAACAGAGACTTATTATACTCTGTGATTCAACACTATATATATGTATACATATATAGGTACACACATATATACATACATATACATATATGTATATATACACAGACACATATACACACACACACACACATATATACATATAGCAGCAGCCCTCAAGTGTTTTTATATATGTGTGTGTGCACATTTTATATATATATATATATATATGTACATTTTTAAAAAGTAAGGAACTTTTTTGTGTATGTGCTGATAAAAAAATTATATAGACCAGTAATTATGGAACACTTTTATAAGATATTCTGTACCTCATATAAATTTCTTTTTTGATTAGGTTTTTTCATGCTACAAATCTGGAATTTGGGGAAAACACACCTTTATGAAATCCTAAATGCTGGGTGAGTCTTCAAGCCCTTAAAAGTCTCATTTAATAGGGAATTAAAATGCTATCATATAGTGGTTATCAATTGTAGTACTTTGGGTCAGTACCACAAAATGTGCCCAAGGCAGGTCATCAAATAAAGTTGTTTTTTTTTTTAAGAAAAATTAATTTGAGGGGGAGAGACCTTGGGGTAAGACCTCACAACACAGGGCCCTGTGGAGTGAAAAGACCATGAACCATAGTATTGCATTAAAAGCAAATACATAGACACCAGCTACAGAGTCCTAAGTTTGAGAGCCTGAAGAATGATGAAGCTTCCTATGGGGAAAAAACCAGGCCTGAGTCAAGTCATAATGATATACAAGTACTCTGAATGTCATCCGAATTTCACTGTCTTGGAGAAAGCCTGCTTTGCCTGGCCCTAGAAATGACTCTCTGTCTTTAGATTTACAGTTTTAATGTATAAGGCCTCAAAAGGGCTATATTATAATAGTGTGCATGACCGGAGCACATTTGGTCTTCTGGCTCTAATAATGGAAGCTTTGCCTTTTGCTGATCCCCTTGCAATTTCCTCTGTTTCCAAGTTTCAACCAATATCAACCTATCAGAAAGATTTGTTAAGAGCATACTATGTTCACAGCCTTATATATATATAGGGTATATCAATCTCTTCCTGATCTGGCTCCAGTACTGCTGGCAAATTAAGTTCTTGGTTCTCATCTCACCTGGATGTCTAGGTGACAGAGCATAACAGCTTTTTTCGGAGAGACAGATCTGTGATTTCATTCAAATAGGGAACTTCCAACCCTGAAACTCCCTATGCCAACATAAATGAGTATTTGCTGTGTAGTTTTTAGCTTTAAAGAGTTGCCTGCACACTAAGAAGCTAAGGGACATGTCCATCATCACATAGTAATTATGTCAAAAAGGTCAGACGACTCCAGCTATCCCTTATTCCAAAATCAGCTTTTTATCTACCATACCATGTGACTTTTCCTGCCAGAATCATTACAATATAGTGTCATTCAGACAGGGCTTAAAGGTTTTCTATGCCTTTCATATGTTATTTTGCATGAGACTCACAACAGCCTTGTAGGTAATAGAGATAATGTCATCCCCATGCCCAAAAGTACATAATTAGACAATAAATTGTATCGAAAGTACTGAACTAGAGAGATTAAAAGGGATTTTAATAGGACTTCTTTTATCAATAAAATGATAGACCTAGTCATCTTAAATCTATTTAAGTCTTGTAGCATTAAAAAGATTTCCTATAGGCAGTATGTTCATAAACTGTATTTTTATTGCATCGATACTTATTGCTTTTGATAGAGAAATTCAATATATTTATTATAATAATCTTAATTATTAAATTTTACCTACCTCCTACCAAAAGACTCTTCTTGACCACATTTGGGTTTTTCTTGGCAAAGATACTCGAGTGGTCTGCCATTTCCTTCTCCAACTCATTTTATAGAAGAGGAAACTGAAGCAAACAGAGTTCAGTGATTTTCCCAGCTAGTAAGTGTCTGAGGCCAGATTTGAACTTGAATCTTGCTGACTCCAGGCCCAGAGCTCTACTCACTGTACCGCTTAGCTCCCTTTATGATCCTCTGGAGCCTTCTTTCTTTCCAGGCTAATCATTTTCTCTTTCATACTGGTAGCTCTCCTTTGAACATGTTTTGGTCTATCAATGCCCTTCACATAGATCTCCAGAACTGAAAACAGTCCTCTCAGTGTTGTCTTGTCAAGCTTATCTATGGTTGGATTATAGCCCATCACAGATAGCTAAGTGGCGTAGTGAATGAAGCTCTGGGACTGGAGTCAGGAAGACCAGTCTCAGAAACCTAGTTAGTTTTGTGATCCTGGAAATTTACTTGAATGTTGTCTGGCTCAGTTTCCTCAACTTTGTAATGGCAATAATAATAAAACCTAGGGGCAGCTAGGTGGTGCAGTGAATAAAGCACCAGCCCTAGAGTTAGGAGAACCTGAATTCAAATCTGGCCTCAGACACTTAACACAAAACTAACCATGTGACCTTGGGCAAGTCACTTATCCCCAATTGCCCTACCTTCCCCCTCCAAAAAGCAAATGATAATAATAATAATAATAAATAAACCTAGCTCTCAGACTTGTGATGATCAAATCATAATATTTGTAAAGTATTTAGCATAGTTCCTGGCACATGATAGGATCATAATAAATGTTCATCCTTTCTTTCTCATTAGCTGTACTTTTCTGGATACTATCCCTTTCTTAATGCATTGTTCAGTCAAAGTAGCTATTTTGGCTACCATGTCATATTGTTCACTCATATTTAACTTGAAGTAAAAACCCACACTTTTTTTTTCAAATAAATGATTTCCTAGCTATACTTCTTTAGTCCCTGTGCTGGTAAAATAGATTTTTTTTAGCTCAATTGTGGGACTTTAGTTTTAATCCTGCTAAATTTTATATTATCAGGTGTTGGTCTTAGTGAGACACCTGTGAATTCATAAAGGACACCTAGGTTTCATATGTCATACCAAGGAAGAAGCCAAGAATGTCTCCTCTAAGGCCTGGAAGAATTCTTCCTGTTTGTTTCTCATAGTACACTAGAATGAATTGAGCTTAACTACCTAAATAACACCACTAAGCTTTAGTCATTGATGTTAAGGCCAAATCGTGGATACCTATTTATTACCTAATTCCTTTTTTATATCTTCTGAAACTAGTACAAACTCAAGATGGTGACTTGGCCCTGACCTTTGACTTATGCAATAAGCTGAGATGGATTTATATTGCTATTTACTGATCGCTATATTTTTTCCCACATCTCCCAACTCAGCTTGGGTTTGAAGAAAAGGAGTAAATCTAACAAAGATCATGATAGCTGGATAAATCTTTTCTGTGAATTCTTAGGGAAATGTTCCCACATTTGTCCTGTCCTTTTAATGAAAGCATATATCCATAAGAAATAGATTGATGTACTGTGTAGGAGGTGTATGGGACCATTTTAATCATATTGGAGGAATAGCTAGGCTCCTTCCTTGCTAAAGATTTCCTATTATATATTAATACCATCATCCCCAGTGATGCAACTAGACTCAAGTTGTAGGGTGTAAGTAACTCATGGGCCAACTTAGAAGGGTCCTGCATTGGGAAGTGACAATTTGATGGGGGAAGTATCATGCCTCAGCCACATCTGAAAACATTTTTCTGAAAACAGTACCTTTAATATGGCCATGTTGAAAATCTACAGCACCAAGCCTGTCTCCTGTTACTCTCCTTCTTAGATATTTGATTTTCTCAGTTGATTCTCATTCTATCTTACCTGACCAATAGTCTCTCTCCCAAGTCTAGCTAGGCCTTCGGGTTCTGTCTTTCATATATTTCTTTTAACCCTTTAGTTTTAGTAGAGTTTTAGTAGAACTCATGGGTTCTACTCAACCCAAGAAGAATGGGGTCCATCTATCATTCAATAAAAAGGTGATCCTTTCAGCATGCATAAGGATAGCCAAATGTGTTGACTTTAGTTACCTGTTAGGCAGTTGATGGTGTCGTAGTATGTAGAGAGCTGGGACAGGAGTCAGGAAGCCCTGAGTTCAAATTTGACTTCATTCACTTACTAACTCTGTGACCCTGAGCAAGTCACTTTAATCTATTTGCTTCAGGTATATATATATATATATATATATATATATATATATATAGATTATATGTGTGTGTATATATATATGTATATATATACATACATATATATGTAAAATGGGATAATTATAGCACCTACCTCCCAGGGTTTTTGTGCTGATTAAATGAGATAATAATTGTAAAGAACTTAGCATGATGCCTGATACATAGTAGGTACTAAACATTAACTATTATCATCTTAGGAGTTTTAGTAGTTAATTTAGGGGTTAATCTGTTGTAGGAAGCACTCACAAGACAACACAGAAGATTAGTAAGTTAGGTACTTTACTGGAGTTCAGAAAAACAACCTCTTTTATATTAAGTATAATTTGGATAGCCCTGGCAGCACCCTCATTTCTTACATTTTTATTGGCTGGGCCTTCTACTGATTTGCCAAGATATTACAAAAGTCTTTTTAGCTCAGTGCATATTTAAATATTGAACAAGAGGGGAACATTCTGAGAGTCCCAAATATTTACATTCTTGTGAGACTGGTCAAGAATAAACTTTTTTGAATACAACTATTAGATGATTAGTTTAGGGAAAGTCAGGAAATGAGTGGAAATTGATAAGATAAATAAACATCTGATTGAAGAGTGTCCACATATTTCTTTCTGTGAATGATGCGTATTCCAGTAGAAGACCCTTTGGATCTCTCCTCCCCCCCAGCTAGAGGGTTTGTGAATGTTAACATGTGACTTGTTTCATGATTGTGAAAAATCCATTATTTCTAAGCTCTTTTGTAATCATTTTTGCATCCCTCATGGTCCAGTTTACATACTTATACCATCATTTACAATCAAATAATCAACAGTTACTTAGAGAGGGTGGGGATTGACAAAAGCAAATAGACTGGACTTGAAGTAAACCTTCCCAATATGTGCAGTGACTCACAATGTGTTCTCCTTTTATCAACATTTGACTAGAGATAACCAAGATGAACATACAAAAATAGCAATATTTTTCTAAACAAAGTCTTAACTCTGTAGGCTGTGTAGAGATATATCTATTATTTTTAATTTGAATAGGTTATTCTAAGGGTAATAATAATAGCAGGCACCAAAGTGTAGTGGATAGAAGTCAGGAATGTCTGTGTTCAAGTACAGCATTTGCCACGTACTGGCTGTGTGAAACACATTAACTATTCAGTCTAGAAGTAACTATGACTATAATTTAAGTTGTAGAGAAGTTGGTAACCTGCATTGACAGAGGAAGTTTCTTCACGAGGAGTTCCCTATAACCATGAAATAACAGGTCTAGATCTCAAATGGTAATTTTAAATTTCTCACATTATATGTTTCAGGTTTACGAAGTAACTTAATATACCTGATCTTACCTGAGCTTCACAGCAACCCAGTGAAAAGGGCTTAGATGTATTAAGAGTCTAGGACTAGAACTGGAATTGTGATCCTATTAATGGAGGTACTTCTGAGGGAGGAACTTGGTCTTATGATGCTTGATAGCACCTTAATTGGAAAATATCTCATCTTGGAGAGTTTCCTAAAGGTTGGGTAATTTGGCCAAGATCACACAGAGAGTATGTATCAGAGACTAAACTTGAACTCAGGCCTTCCTTGCTCTCTGGTCAGCTCTCCATCCACTACTCCATATTGCTGCCTCTCCCTATAGGTTCTATTAATCCCTCTTTGTCAATGAGGAAATGGAATCTCAGAGATTAAATGTCTTGTCCAAGGTACACAGGGAGTGAATGTCAGGGGCAGGATGTGAACCCAGACATCTCCTAACTTTTGAGTTCAGCATTCTTTCCAGTATACTTCACTGCTGGTTTTCAGAGCAATGCTGAGTTGATTTGATCTAGGACACAGGGATAACGTGAAGTTCCCTCTTTACCAATATCTCTGTTCACTCATTTGTAGTTTAAGCATTTCCCTAACCCCCCACCCCAATTAAAAATTATGACTCCAAATCTATGAGTGTACCATCTCTGAACAATTGCCATTAATGAATATCTGTTTCGTATTTTAAAACTATTCAGAAACAAGAGGTTGGCAAGCATGCATTAATAGTGGGTGGTGACAGTTTATTCTATGAGAGTTCAAAGGCTACTGGCTTCTCTACCACGGATATCTCTTGAGTTTTGACCTTGCAGAAAACAATCTTGCTTTTTTATTTTTTAATTTTTGTTCCCAGTAACACTAATTATAGAGAATGATTTGTAAAAGAGCTCACAGAAAAGGTAACCCCAAAATTCATACATATATTTTGATAATTACCCTATGGTGCCAAAACATTTTGCAGCTACAAGGTACTCGAGAAATGAAAATAAAATTTAAACATACTCAGGGTTCCAAATCTGTGTGTATGCTTGATTTAAAAACCAGTGGGACACTGGCTTGGCTGCTATTGTAATTGGCTTCCATCCTGTTATTTTGTTATTTTAACTACTCTGACGGCTGGGAGAAGGACTTTATGTCCTGTGGATATTATTTGCTCTGAGTCCAGAGGGACCCACATTTTCCATTAGATTACAACATGCACGTGGCCCACAGAGCCAGACACACAAAATATTTGTAGCTAGTAATGTTTCTAGAAGTCAGTATTTTGGATATTTAAAGTTATATGCTTTATATTTGCTTTCCTCCTCCCCATTTTAAATTGCTTCGCCACATTCTGACATACTACATTGTCCCCTAGTCACTCTAGATTAGGACTGTATCTACTACTATCTGATAAGACTTGTCACTATAAAATCAATCAGCAAGCATTTATTGAGGAATCTTGGTACCGTGGTAGGTGCTGTGGATATAAAGGCAGAAATGAGACATACCCTTCCCCCCAGAAGCAAATAGTTTAGCCGGAGGAGAAAACATGTGCATATAGTATAGTTCAGACAACTGTCCTTCACTTTGCTTCTCATACCTAACACTGCACCTCCAACCACCCTTGGTACTGGCTGTATTCCCTTGTTTCGAATGCACTCCATCTTCACCTTAGAATATTTGGTTTCCTTCTAAATGTAGCTCAAGGACCACCTACTACACGTCTTTTCTTATAACACCAGCTGCTAGTTCTTTCTTCCTAAATCATCCTGTATCTATTCTGTGTGTTTATGTGATATGTATGTACAGGTATATGTATAAACGTACATATAAAACAAGCCCATATACACAATAGATACCACATTATTCAGCTTTATACAATTGATGCACTATGATTTGAGGAGAAAACACTAGAAGCTGCTGGAATCAGATGGCCCTTGAGCTCAGCCAAGAAGGAAATCAATGATCTGAAGGGGAGGAGGGAGTGAATTCCAAATAGGGAGGGAAGCCGAAATAAAGGCACACAGGCAAGAGATGGAGTGTCAATGTGAGGAACAAGAAGGAGGCTGGTTTAATGGGTTGCAGTGTGAATGGATAGGGTGTAATGTGTAATAAATCAGCAAAGGTCAGTTGGAGCTAAAGAAGCCAACATATGAAATTATGTCAATTGTTCTAGCCTCAGCCTCAGACATTCACTGAGAATATAAAGTAACATTTAATTGCCACTAAGATTGCCTAGTGACTCCTTGGTTATGTGGGGTTGAGAACTGTTCTTCTTGTACTTTCCCCCTTGTTCTATACTTCCCTCAAAGCTTCTTCATATCTCACACACACACACAAACACACACACACACACACACACACACACACACACACACACACACACACACACACACACCCCAATCTTTCAAGAGTGCCATACTGTTAATATTCAGTGGGAGTTCTTGTAAACGTTATCTTAGTGGTTGTGAATTCATTGATAGAGAGAAAGAAGGGAAACTTCATAGTCCTCTACTCTAATTCCTTCTTTTTATAGTTGAGGAAACTAAGATTCAGCTGAAATGTTTTGCCCCAGTTCATACATGTAGTAAATAGTAGAGTTGAGACTTAATCTAGGGCCCTTATCTTACCTCTTTCTCCTTTACTGTGATGTCTTATTCTTATTATCTAGATGGCATCCATGCCCTTGAAGATAAGGTGTTCTTAAGAGCTATGTGTCATTAAATAAACTGTTAAAATATGCTTGCCAAGGTGGATGCCTCTGCAAAAATAGAACAATTATTGCCAGATACAGAGTTTATGACTTTAGTCAATGGTTAGTATAAGGATCTCTTCCTATATCTTAAGTGTTTTTCACAAATTCATGAAGCCAAATATATTGTGTGCAAAAATATCTTTCTATGAAGTCAGCAGTCAGCATCCTGTGTATTTGTCCATGCCTTAGCAGACCATCAAGTTGCTCTCTCAAAAACAAACAGCACGGATTGGTTTCCGGTCAGTTACAAAATCTTGTCATTTCTATCTCCACTGGAGAAAGGGCTATGATGCTAGCTGCTGTGTACTCTTATGTGAGAATATGGGACTCTATCACAATTCCATGTATATACCTCTCTAAATACTGCTAGTATATGGTATGTTTTCTACTTTCAAGTTGCTTTTCTGATTGCTATCCCTTATGGAAGATAAAAAAACTCACAGACTTGACTCTTTCCCACCAAATGCTAGTTATACAAAAGATCATCACCAAAACAAAACAAACAAAAACCACACAAATTTATCCAAATAGCAAATAGTAACTAGGGAAATTATACAGATTCAAATACATGAGAAAATACAAGAGTGAATGATCTTTTTTAGAGGAGTATCAACTAAGAGATGTCTTAATCCTACTTTAGGCAAAATCCCCTAAATTCTATAGGAAGACTAGTTTAAAATCAGGGACATATTGAGAAGCCAGCTTTTTTGCTATTTGTCTGCCTTCCAAAATCTTTCTGGTTTTTTTTTGATGCAACAATGAAGGATTTTTCTACTTTTCAAAGCTACCAACACCCTCTCTCATATAGTCACATACTGTAGAGACATCACTCCACCAATTAGAAGTCATGCTTAAGCAGCTGCTTGCCAAGTATCCCAGTTTTGAAAACTGAGTTCTATACCTAAAAAGGTGATCATAAAAAGTGGTTAGTAGAAAAGATGCTTGAGGAAGAAAATGAGGTAAATTTTTTTTTCCACAAGAAATATGGAATTTATTAATTAGTTATTAATTTGGTTACACTAAAATGTAACTTTGAGTTACAAATTTTCTCCCCATCTCTCCCTTACCCTCACCCTAAGATGGCAAGCATATTGAATACTTCCTCCAGTCTACCCTCTCTTATACCCTGCCATCCTACTCCTTCCCCCTTTCCTCCTTACTTTCTTTTTTTTTAAACAAATGCTTTATTAACTTCTGTTTTACATCATTCATTTCTGCCAGATTTTGAGTTACAATCATTATCCCCCCGTTATTCCCCTACCCACCCTCCCAGAATAGCAGTCCCACAAGATATCGCTTCCTCCAATCTGCTCTCTCCCATACCCCCTTCTACTTTTCCATTGGAGGAAGATGAATCTTGTGTCCCAATGCCTGCACATCTTATCTCCCTATTACAAGCAAAAGAGTATTAAAAATAGTATTTATATATATATTTGAAACATTTAATGTTAAGACCTCGAATTTCAGATCCATTTCCTTCCTCCCTTGTCACCCATTCCCTCTTGGGAGATAAGTAATTCAGTATATGTTGTACATGTCTAGCTATGCAAAACATTATCATAGTAGATATATTGTACTAGGCTGCTTATAATTCCCTCCCACTCATCCCACCCCCCACCTGGTCCATTCCCTACATGATCCTGTCCCTCTTCTATAGTGGGTACTTCCAACCTCCCCTCACCCCAAGGATGCCCTCCCTTCCATCATCCCTCCTCTCATCCCCCTTCCCCTATCCTGCTGCAGGTTGAGATATCCCATTTAGTATGTATGTCATTTTCTCCCTGAACCAAATTCAATGTGAATGTGGTTTTGCCTTTTTAGCCTTCCTTATTCTCCCCCTCCTTAGCAACCACTTCCCCTACATGAGATAGTTTACCCTACCATGTCTCTCCCCATCTCCTCTTGCCACTTTCCTCTCTCACCTCATAATTTCATCCCTTGAGTATTCTCCCTTCCCAACAAATTCAAACTATGCCCTCTATCCATATATAACTGTAACCATACACACACACATTCACATATGTATTCATATGACCACACCCCCTTCTTCCATTATTTTCATAGTGAGAAAGATATCATCAGTCACAGTTATTGCTTTTCCATATAGGAATGTAAACAGTTCAACTTTGATAGTTCCTTTTGATTTCTTTTCCCTGATTACCTTCTCAGGCATCTCTTGCTTCTTGTATCTGGATGTCAAATTTTCTATTCAATTCTGGTTTTTTCCTCAAGAATGCTTGAAAGTCCTCTATTCCACTGAATGACCATATTTTTCCCTGAAAAAAAATATTCCGTTTTGCTGGGTAGGTGACCCTTGGGTTCATGCCCAGTTCTTTTGCCCTCTGGAATATCATATTCCATGCCCTTCAATCCCTCAGTGTAGAAGCTGCCAGGTCCTGGGCTATTCTGATTGTGTTTCCACAATATTGAAATTGTTTGTTCCTGGCTGCTTGTAGTATTTTCTCCTTGATCTGGGGATTCTGGAACCTGGCTATAATATTCCTGGGAGTTTTGTTTTTCAGATCTTTTTCAGAAGGTGATCGGTGGATTCTTTCAACCTCTATTTTGCCCTCTGGATCTAAAACATCAGGGCAATTTTCCTTGAGAATTTCTTGAAGGGTGATTTCTAGGTTCTTTCTTTGATCATGGCTTTCAGGTAGTCCAATACTTTTTAAATTGTCTCTCCTGGATCTATTTTCCAGGTCAGTGGTTTTTCCTATGAGATATTTCACATTGCCTTCTAATCTTTCATTTGTTTGGATCTGCTTAACAGCATCTTGATTTCTCATAAAGTCATTAGCTTCCATTTGCTCCAGTCTAACTTTGAAGGAATGAATCTCTTCAGTGAACTTTTGAGATTCTTTTTCCATCTGGCAAATTCGACTTTTTAAGGCATTCTTCTCCTCATTGCCCTTTTGGGCCTCCTTTGCCATTTGAGTTAGTCTATTTTTTTTTTTGCTCTATATTTCTTTTATTTTTCAAAGCATTTCACATCCAGCACATCTTAAGTAAAGGCAGCTCATGTGACTGTGAATTGGTCCAACTATTCTGGAGAGCAATTTAGAATTGTGCTGTTGGACACTACTAGAGATCTCACTGCTCAGCAAATACTTCAGTGAGGTCAAAGACAGAAATAAAAGCCCCATACATACAAAAGTATTCAAAGCAACATTTTTGTGGTAGCAAAGAACAGGAAACAAAGAATGTCTACAGACTGGTGAATAGCAAAACAAATCATAATCTATTGCTGCTAGGGAACATGGAGTTAGTCTATTTTTTAAGGTGTTGTTTTCCTCAGTCAGGCTGTTGACCCTCATTTCATACTTTTCCTGCATCCTTCTCATTTCTCTTTCCAATTTTTCCTCCACTTCTCTTATTTGATTTTTAAAGTCCTTCTTAAGGTCCTCTATGGCCTGCAACCCGCTCATGTTTTCCCCTGGGGCTTTTGGAGCAGGACTTCTGACCTCACAGTCCTTTTCCCGCTCTATGCCCCCAAAATAGGAGTCTAGGGTTGCATTTTTCTGTTTCCTTTGCCTTGGCATGTTGCCACTTAATTGCTTGACTTTTGGGCTTGTTGCCACACTATGGCTTTAAGGCCAGATAGAGGAATTTCCATCCTGAACGTGTGGGGGGCAACTTCCCTTTCTGGCAAGCTGTAAACCCACCCACGACTTCCACCCTAGATCACAATCCAGATCCAGGGAGGTTAAAGCAAGAGCGATAACCCAGCAAGACTGATCACTGGATCTCCCTACAATTAATTCGCAGGCCAGGAGCTGGAGCTGCCTCTGAAAACTACAAAATGGCATGTCTCCTCAGTGGCTTCTAGCCCCCAGGGGAGGAAGCCGACGCATTCCCCAAATACTGGTCCCAAAGTCCATAGGACACTAACCTCTTACTTTGTCCTAGGCATGTCTATGTTAATAATTCTGGAGTTGCCACAGCTGCTGGTTTTCTGGGGTTCCTCCAGCCGGCTGCTGGTCCTGCCTCCCTGGGGCTAAAATCTTGGCTCACGCGGACCTGGGCTCGGCTGGGCTCCCTGTGCTCTAAGCGCTGCCGGCTCCCAGACCACTGCACTGGTCTTTCCTGCAGGGCTGATGGGCTGCCCTCAGCGGGAGGTTAGCTTCTCTGTGTCATTCTGTGGGTGCTGGGGCTCCAGAAGTTGTTCAGAGTCCCCTTTTACATAGTTTGGGGGGAATCTGGGGGCAGAGTGTATTGGATGAGCTGTTTCTACTCTGCCATCTTGGCTCCGCCCCCGACTGACATGAGGTAAAATTTTTGAAAAGAACATACAGTTCAACTGGAATAGATAAAGACAGTTTCTGTCACTGTGGGGGGAAACATAGAGATAGAAAAGTGCAATTAAGATTAAAACCATGGCAGTGGTGAATGTGGCATAGCTGCTTCAAAGCTGAGGCAGATCATGAGATCAGAGAAATATAGGCTGAGTGCCAGAAGGGTTATTAGAGGTTTGAGAGTCCAACCTCTCCTTTTGCAGATGAGAAAAGAGAGCTAGACAAGTGAAGTCACTTGCAGAAAATTATGTAGGTAGAAAGCAGTTATGCTTTTATAGAAGGCAAATCAGTTCTGAACAGAATACAAAAGGAATGACTCATTTGTTTTCAAGATGCACAGCAGACATCCTCTACAATTTTGTGTACCTACTCCCCACTTTTAACTTTTTTTTAATATGTTGTCTTCCATTATTAGAACATAAACTCTTTGAGGGCAGGGATTTTCTTTCCATTTGAATTTATATACCTGATGCTTAGCATAGAGCATGGCTTATAACAGGCATTTAATAAATGCTTGGTGACTGACTAACATAGTTTTTATGAAAACCTGCAAAGTCTTTCAAATTTAATTATCCTTTGCCTTGTGGTTCTTTTTTTTTATTTAATAAAAAGACAAGAGAGACAACATGGCACAGAGTCAGAAAGGCATCCGTTCAGGTCCTATTTCTGACACACACACTAGGTTAGTGACTAAAGGCATGACATCTCGCTGCCAAAGGGAACTCTCTAGTACAATCATTCTCTCCCTTTCTCTCTCTCCCCTCCTCTCTCTCTCTCTCTCTCTCTCTCTCTCTCTCTCTCTCTCTCTCTCTCTCTCCCTCCCTCCCTCCCTTACTCTCTCCTCCTCATTCCCTCTATGTATATATTACATACATACATATATGAATATACATATATTTATAGTATAAATGTATTTATACTATAAAATACTAAAAAATATTTCTAGAATGTATATAATTATACAAAATGACTATACGCATATGTGTAGACCAATTAGTAGCTGACCTATAAAGTAGAGGAAGTTTTACCACACTAGGTATGTATAATTGCAGATTTGTGTAAACAGATAAAAAGAGAGAAATATCTACTCCTGGGAGAATGGAGAGAAGAGTCTCCCTAATGACCACCTCTTCAGTGTTCCCCTCAGTAGGTGGACAAAGTGGATGGTTGTTTATTAGGGAAAAGCTTTGCTAAAAAGGAGTCACACCAAGCCTTCTGCCAGAGAATGAGGAGAACCCAAGTTTTCTAACATGTGTCCTTGATGGCGGCAAACTACCTCAGATCTTGCTCCACTTCCCAAAACATCAGGAAGCAGCTCTCCCCTGCCTTGCTGCTCCATTCCAAAGGTAGAGACAGAAATGCTATCCAATGAATATGAGTGGAGGAAACCTAAAAGGAAAATTCCAGTCAGTCATACATAAGCATTGTGTTTTATTTTATTTCTATTTTTATTATTTATTGTGTTGTATTGTATTTTTGTTTATTATGCTTTATTTATACTATATATTCAGATTAGGGTGAATTTTCTGATAGAGATTTATAAACTCAATGCAATAGAAATTATCCTCCCAATGCCTTCCATTAGCACACATTATCTCATTTCCTACACAGAAAACAAGCTCTTTGGTACTGCTGTTCATGTATGACAGGAAAGGAACAAATAAAGGGAACATAGAAAAGCACAGACCTTGGGCTGGATCTGCTGCACACCTAGGAAGAGCGTTCCTATTCACACTTCTGCTGATGGAGATTTGGATATGAATATTAAAATATAAATACATATCTCAAGAATTTGACTTAATAAGTTTCACAACTGCAGCCATTGTCTGTAAAAACCCACTTGGTATCAAGGTTAAACAAGAGTTATTATGATTTCTTTTCTTTAGTAAAAGGATTAAGTCTTTTTTATTCCTCTCAGCTGAGGAACAAAATAAGAAAGATTACCAAGCTAACTTTCATTTAGACCAGTTCAGGTGTCAGGTGTCTGGGGTCTATATTTAGCTTGCTTTAGGCACGAGTCAGAAGTGTTGGACGTCCCTGGATGTCAATGGCTTTCAAATGGCAGAGTACCCTTGAAACTAGGTGGACATCCAGGACCCTCTACCTACTTTCTCAGTGCTCAGCTGTTGTGCTTTGGAAATCAGATGCTTGCTTAATAAATCTGCTTGTGAGCCAGTCTTTCAAAACTCAGTACTGAAAGGCTACATCTGGGAAATCAGTGTTCTGTAAGAGTCGGTGAGCAGATTTTCTTTTTGGGGAAAAATGTGGGGGGTGGTTAGAACTATATGTTTTCTTTGATTTGGAAATTTTTATAAGGTTAAAAACTGAATCTGATACTGATTATGAAAATAAGCATTTCAAAACCTGTAAGACTTCAAACCACAAGGAAAACTCTGTAAAATTCTTAAGTATTAAGCACTTTGTCATAATACATAAAGTCACTGATGCCTTATTTGACATCTGAAATAATATTCTTCAAATTCCTAGTCTTCCACCAAAATTTAACTTTTTTATTATTGCCCTGGTTTCTACATTTGTACTGTGAAATTTGCCTTTTTTCTTCCTTTCTTTAGATGAGAATTTTCATGCTTTTTTACTTTTCTACACATAAATTTAACTTAATTCTTGTGCATTTTTGAGACTGAGCTGGAATGTCTGTATCCAAATGGACTTGCTTTGTTTTAAACTTAAAATACCTCTCTCTCTCTCTCTCTCTCTCTCTCTCTCTCTCTCTCTCTCTCTCTCTCTCTCTTTCTCTCTCTCTCTCTCTCCCCCTCCCTCCATATATATATATATATATATGTGTGTGTGTGTGTGTGTGTGTGTGTATGCACATATATATTTATGTGTGTATACATACATATATGTATGAATGTGTGTATATATGCATATATAGGTATAATTTTATTTTTTAAAAGGAGTCTCCATGAATTTGACCAATCAGGATAATGATTCATTTTTTGGCAGTTTGGTTTAAGATGTTTAAAAGAATAAGAGCCAAGTGACCTTGATTTTTTCACATTTGAGTATGATCTCCTTAAGTTCAACTCTCAAATTCAACTGAAATATGTTTAAGAAATAAACTAAAATATGCCTAAATTGTTTTATTCTATTAACTTTTCTGTCATTTGGAAGAAAGCTAGGTAATCTTATTCAAGAAAGATTTTCTCCAAACTTCATCTCTGGCAGTCATGGAAACTATAGATTACAAGTGCTCACAATGCAGTATCAGTGTAATATTAGCCTATTATTTAAAGTATTTATTTAAAATGTAAACAGTGAGATAGTCGGCTTAGCCCCAATAGTTATGTAAAACTATAAGAGCAGTACAAAAAGTGATATACAAGTTAAATGATCCAGAAAATGGATTTATGTGCATACTTATGTGAAGTAAGAAGAAACCCTGTTGTAAGAAATAATCCTTTCTCTTTTGTCAGCACACCCATACAAAACTTTGAAATGAATTGGCAATCTTGTACTTGAATGTTTCTGTGTATCTGTTTCTCTGTCTCTGTGATGGTCTCCCCTCATACACATAGAGGTGTGTGTGTGTGTGTGTGTGTGTGTGTGTGTGTGTGTGTGTGTGTGCGCGTGCCCTCACACACACACACCCCCACATAACTTTAACTCACTCTTCAATCCTTTAGAAAATGATCGGACCTAAACAAAGTCTAGAACTTGACAAAGAGAAACAGACATCTGAACTTTGGGGAAGATGTTCTGGAATGAAATTCTTAAGAACTTATGATTTTTCATCTTTTTACTGTGAGGACACGCACTTCTGTTCAAGCATCAGATCACAGATCTGGAGATGAAGGCAACCTTAAAGGCCAACTAGTTTTATAGTTTAAAGAAAATGAAACCAAGGGAAGTTAAGGGACTGAACCAAGGTCTCACAGGGAGTAGGTAAGAGAGGCAGATGTGAATCTAAGTTCTCTATGCCCACTATAACATGCTTTCTTTCAAATGAGGATTCTGATCTTCCTGTCTATTTTAAAAGAATAGGATTTTACAATATATTTAGAATGGTTGGGTTACATTTTCCAAATCTGAATATAGCTGGCTTAAACTGCTTGGTATTACATTCTGAACCATTCTCCCAGACAAACCTGGGTGAATAATAAACATAGCCCTTGTGGGAAAATATGTGAGATGCTAACAGACTTGAAAAGCCAGGGAAATATATCCAAATGATAGACAACATAAGCACCAATTAGTTGCAATTGGAGCCTCCTGCTAGGGACAGTGATTACTTACTAATTAACTGGTTTGAGGATTTCAGTAAGAAAGGTAACTCCTGAGCAGTTCAGGGAATAACAGAACAACTTAACTGAAAGGAAAGATAAGCTAACAACCTCAGAGGAAGCAATTCCAACCAATGAAAGACACATGCTTTATATATTGATAAACAAAAAGCAAACACTGTGATTATAGTTTATACTTAATAATCTAAAGATATATATATTGGCCTCACAGAACAGAGACAAACAAATGTTATATTGCTGGTAAAGCAACAGCAATTATGATTATGGCTGATGAACTAATTGCTCATTGTTTTTTAAATAAATGCTACACTCAGTTAATTCATTTGAAAAGTACTTATTATGCCAGGTACCACATGCTGTATACTGTAGTAGATGCTAGTGATTTAGACTAGAAGTATCAAACTTGGATGGGGAAAATTGGGAAATATGTTGGGGGAAAAATGGGAAATGGGAAAAGATTTAAAAAACTAAATGAAAATATAATACAGCATGGAAAAATACTAATTTGTGTTTTTAAGTCTATATGCTACCCAGGACAGGAAGCTGTTTCTATTGGAGTTTGATACCACTGCTTTAGACTGAATTCATTGAATACTTTTGTTTTGTTTGTATTCAGAATTTTGACAAAACTATTTAGAAATAAATGGGAAAGGAGTGAATTGATTTTTGTTTCCATTAGTTATTTTTATATTATATACTCCTCATGGAGAGAACATGTTATCAGATGAAAAGGAATCATAAAGACACATTACAGGCTGTTCAACACAAATCTTGAAAGTACAAGCAGAGTAGGACAGAACACAGGAAGTGATGAGAGATGGGATCTGTTTCACAGCAAAATGAACTAGCTACATTTTCAGTCTTATGTTACAGATGATGGAAATGCTTCATATAAACAGATGCCTAAATCAGAAAGTACTGTACATTTTTCCAATTTATTTATTTATTTTTCGTTTTCAACATTCATTTCCACAAGATTTTGAGCTACAAAATTTTCTCCCCATCTCTACCCCTCACCCCAAAATAGCAAGCCTACTGAATACCCCTTCCTCCAATCTGTTCTTTTATCCTCCCCCATTCCCCCCAACTTTCTAGTAGGCAAAATGGATTTCTAAAGCCCAGTGCCTGTATATCTTATTTCCTAGTTGCATGTAACATGCATTAATATTTGTTTTTTTGAAACTTTGAGTTCCACCATCTTTTTCTTCTTCCCTCCTCACCCACCTTCACAGGGAAGACAAGCAATACAACATAGGTTGCACATGTGTAGTTATGAAAAATATTTTCATAGTAGTTATATTGTGAAAGACTAACTATATTTCCCTCCATCCTATCCTTCCCCCCACTTATTCTGTTTTCTACTTTGACCCTGTCCCATTTCAAAAGTGTTTGCTTCTAACTACCCTCTCCCCTAATCTTCCCTCACTTCTATCACCCCCCTTCTTACTCTCTTCCCCCTGCTCTCCTGTAGGGTAAGATACCCAATTGAATGTGTATGTTATTCTCTCCTTAAGCCAAATTCAATGAGAGTAAGGTTGACCCATTCCCTTTCACCTTCCTGCTCCTCCCCTCCATTGTAACAGTGTTCTCTTGCCTCTTTTATATGAGATAATTTACCCTAATCTATCTATCCCTTTCTCCTTCTCTCAATATATTCCTCTCTCACCTCTTAATTTTATTTTTAAGATATCATCCCTTCATATTCAACCCATCCTGTGCCCTTTGTCTATGTATACACATACACACATATGCACAGACTCATATATATTTGTACACATATACACCCTCCTATACATACATATATATGCATAGATAGATGATAGATAGATAGATATTCCCTTCAACTATCCTCATATTGAGAAGTCTCATGAG
This sequence comes from Gymnobelideus leadbeateri, assembly GCA_011680675.1. Classification (NCBI taxonomy): domain Eukaryota; kingdom Metazoa; phylum Chordata; class Mammalia; order Diprotodontia; family Petauridae; genus Gymnobelideus; species Gymnobelideus leadbeateri. The sequence goes on along the minus strand of WOXC01005181.1, from coordinate 573,914 downwards.
TTACAATTATCATTTTTCCACATAAAAATGTAAATAGTTCAACTTTGATAAGTTCCTTATGATTTCCTTTTCCTGTTTTCCTTCTTGTGCTTCTCTTGCTTCTTGTATCTGAATGTCAAATTTTCTGTTCAGTTCTGGTTTTTTCAACAAGAATTAGTGAAAATCCTCTATTTCATTGAATGACCATATTTTCCCCTAAAGCATTATACTCAGTTTTGCTGGATAGGTGATTCTTGGTTTTAATCCTAACTCCTTTGACCTCTGGAATATCATATTTCAATCCCTTCAATCCCTCGATGTAGAAGCTGTTAAATCTTGTGTTATCCTGATTGTGTTTCCACAATACTCACGTAGTTCCTTCCTAGCTGCTTGTAATATTTTCTCCTTGACCTGGGAACTCTGGAATTTGGCTATGATATTCCTAGGAGTTTTCTTTTGGAGATCTTTTTCAGGAGGTGATCGGTGGATTCTTTCAACCTCTATTTTGCCCTCTGGTTCTAGAATATCAGGGCAATTTTCCTGGAGAATTTCTTGAAGGATGATTTCTAGGCTCTTTTTTTTTATCATGGCTTTCAGGTAGTCCAATAATTTTTAAATCTCTCTTGGATTTATTTTCCAGGTTAGTGGTTTTTCCAATGAGATATCACACATTTCCTTCTATTTTTTTCATTTGTTTGGATCTGTTTTATATTATCTTGCTTTATCATAAAGTCATTAGCTTCCATTTGCTTTAATCTAATTTTGAAGGAATTATTCTCTTCAGTGAGTTTTTGAAATTTCTTTTCCATCAGGCAAATTCAGCTTTTTAAGGCATTCTCCTTCTCGTTGGCTTTTTGGGCCTCTTTTGCCATTTGAGTTAGTTTACTTTTTAAGGTTATTTTCTTCAGAATTTTTTTTGGTTCACCTTTAGCAGGCTCACTCACTTTTCATGATTTTCTTTCATCATTCTCTTCTTATTTCTCTTCTGAATTTTTCCTCCACTTCTCTTACTTGATTTATTTCTCTTCTGAATTTTTCCTCCACTTCTCTTACTTGATTTTCAAAATCCTTCTTGAGCTCCTCCATGGCCTTTGATGAATTCACATTTTTCTTGGAAGCTTTTGATGCAGGAGTTCTGACTTTGTTGTCTTCCTCCCATTCCATGCTTTGATTCTTTTTGTCCCCCCAAAAGGATTGTTTGGTCTGATTGCACTTCCTCCTCTTGCCAATTACTTGACTTTTGAGCTCTTTGCCATGGTAGAACTCTGCTTACAGAATGGAGAGAGTGTTTTCTGGGGTTTTCCCAGATGCTGGAGCTATTAGTTGGGCACTCTCTCTACAGCTCCCACAAGCTATGGCTTGCTGGCCATACAACCCAGGACCACCACCCAAGATCTCAATCCAGATCCAGGTGGGTCAAAGCAAGAGTGATTACCCTCTGAATGGTCACTTAGTCTCCCTATGATCTGCAGGCCAGGAGCTCTAAAAGTAACCACCTAGTACTATCATGCCTCCCGACACTTCTTGCCACAGGGGCAGGGGCTGGTCCATGCTGTTCCTTTACCCTTACAATAGAGTTCCCAACTAACCTTTTATTTTCTCTTTGGCATTTACTGTTTGAGTGGGTATGGAAACTGCCACAACTACTGGTGACTCACTCTCTTGAAATATGCTTTGGCTGGTCTGGACACTGATCAGGGCCACCCTGGGGCTGGAACTATAGCTCACTGGGGACTGGACTTGGCTCCCAGCATGCTGCAATAGACCTTTCCTGTCAGCCTGCCAGGCTGCCTTCAGCAGGAGATTTGTTTCTCTCTCTTTGTGGGTCCTGTAGCTTTAAAATTTGTTTAGAATCATTTTTTTACAGGTATTGGAGATGGTTGAAGCCAGAGCCCACACCAAGTTTGTGCTTTTACTCCACCATCTTGGCTCTGCCCTCAGTACTGCACATTTTTAATCAGTAAAAGAAAATATTCTCTATAGCTGGTGAAAGGCTTCAGGCATTGTAAAGATAAAACATATTTGTATAATGCCTGGCTCATAGTGGGAGATTAATCCTTTCTCTTTCCCTACTCCTTCTTTTCCCAGATTCTTTGTACTTCAAAATTCCAGTGTTGTCTGTATTTATAGGGAAAAAAATCACATTAATAAAGGTAAAAATTATCTCATGGCAAATGAGTTTGATACAGGATTTAAAATGACATAGTTTTAATAAGAATTTTGGTAATTGTCTTATAATTAGTCCACAAGCATCTAGTAGGTAATGTGGTTCCTGAAACATAGCAAACCCTTAATAAATGCTTGTTGACTGACTGACCTACACTATGCCAGACATTACAGAAGATGCAAAGGAAAATGTGAAAAAATTCCAGCCTTCAAGACCCTTATGTAGGAGGAAACAGGATTGCATACAAGTATATGTAAAATCTTTACCAGGTAAATGTTCTGAACAGTGCTCTGGGTTTTAGGTTAAGGAAAACTGCACAGTAAATGAGAATATTAATTTGGAATATGTATTTGGAGATTTTCCTTTAATTGTTTTATGACTGTTTTACCTATACACAGACACATTCTGTCACAGTTGCCTGTGAGGGAAAGTTAGAGCTAATTTACAGACAGGATGATGAGACTTCCCACCAAGGACACAGAGTGATTTCTACTGAGATGGAAAAAAAAATCATGAGCCTTTTAATGCTTGAGAAGAATTATAAAAATTCTCTTTTAAAGATGTTCTTTAAAATTATTTCCCTGTCAAGTAACCTCACTTTGAGGTTTTACCCTGACATTTGAAAAATCCAAAACTTAACCTAGTCAAATATTATATTGTGAATGAGCTAATGCTGATGACAAAAACTCAGCGAGATTACTACTATATTTTTGAAACTCAATTATTTTCCATTATTAGAATGCCATATATTTTGCTATTTTGTAGATTATTTAAACAGTATTCTTGGACTTAAAAAAATGCATACATCTTTGCCTATAACCCATGTGTCAAGTCTCTATGTTAGGTGGAATCTTTGTGGATGCAAACAATGTTGAAATGAGAAGTGAAAAGTTCAGTTTATTCTAGTAGTAAACATAAAGACTCTTCTGATCCCCTTAACTGCTAGTGCTCTCTGCCAAACTAACATTGTTTTGTACACATTTGCATTTATTCACTTTGTATTTATGCTATTTAATTTTCTTCTTCCACAGTAGAATATAAGCTCTTTGTGAGTAGAGAATTTTATTCTTGCATATTTTTATTTTTACAAATTTCATTATTTTTAGAGGGGGAAGGTAGGGAAATTGGGGTTAAGTGACTTGCCCAAGGCCAAATGGCTAGTTTTTGTGTTGTGTCTGAGGCCGAATTTGAACTCAAGTCCTCCTGACTCCAGGACTGGTGCTCTATTCACTGTGCCACCTAGCCACCCCACAAAGTGCATTTTTTAAATGAAAAAATATCTATTTTTTCTCCTTCCTATCTCCCTTCCCCTCCAAGGGGGAAAAAGAAAAAGAAAACTCTTGTAATAAATATGCATAGTCAAGCAAAACTAATTTCCCTCATTAGCCATGTCCAAAAATACTTACCTTTCAACCTCTATTGAGTTAATTGCCTCTCTTTTAAGAGATAGGGAGGAGCATGCTTCATCATGGGTCTTCTGGAATTGTGTTTGGTTATTCATCAGAATTTTTGTTTCAAAAGTTGCTTGGTTTAACATTGTAGTTATTGCATAAATTGTTCTGGTTCATCTCACCTTACTCTGGAAATGATTATTCAAATCTTCCTAGTTATTTTTTTTTCCTCCGGAAATTTTCCCTCTCATCATTTCTTATGAAAGAATGTTATTCCATTACATTTTTTGCCACATGCATTTAGCCATTCTCCAATTGGTAGACATTCTCTTTATTTTCAGTTCTTTGGACTCAGAAAAAATGTTGCTATAAATATTTTTGTGCGTATAGGTCCTTTTCCTCTTGCTTTGGTTGCTTTGTGGAATTGACCTGGTTGTATTATTGCTGAAACAAATATACATATTAGTGACTTCAGTGGCTTAGTTTCAAATTACTTTCCTAAATGATTACACCAATTCAAATGTCTCAACTATACTTTAATGTATATATTTTCACACAGTCCCTCCATCATTTGTCATTTTCCTTTTTTATCAGTTTTGCCAATCTAATGGGTGTGAGACAGAATCTCAGAGTAGGGTTCATTAAATACGTTTCTCTAAGTATTGGTGATTTAGACTATATTTTCTTATGGCTATTGATGTCACAGGTTTTTTCTTTTTTTAATTTTTTGATCTTTATTAATTTGTTCACTTTTAGTTTACAAGATTCAGTTCCATAATTCCTTGAGTTTCAAATTTTCTCTCCCTCACTCCCCCCGCCCCGACCAATGGCAGCATACAATTAAGTATAGGATCTGCAAATATTTTTACATTAGACATTAGTCAGGTTATAAAGAAGGATTGTATCAGATGGAATGAACAGTGGGAAAGAGGAAACAAAACCAAACAAGAAAAAGATTTGCTTCAACCTGGATTCAAACTCAGTTCTTTCTCTGGATGTAGATTTCTCTCTCCATCATGAGTCTTTTGGGGTTGACTTATAACCCTGCATTGCTTAGGAGAGTCCAGTCTATCAAAGTTGGTCATCACACATACGTTGTGTCTATGATTGTATACAAATTTCTCCTGGCTCTATTCACTAAGCATCAGTTCGTATAATCCTCTCCAGGTAAATATGAAGTCCATCTGCTCCTTGTTTCTTTTTTTTTTTAAACAAATGCTTTATTAACTTCTGTTTTACATCATTCATTTCCACCAGATTTTGAGTTACAATCATTTTCCCCCCATTATTCCCCTACCCAACCTCCCAGAATAGTAATCCCCCAAGATATCGCTTCCTCCAATCTGCTCTCTCCCATACCTTCTCCCATATGCCCTTCGACTTTTCCATTAGAGGAAGGTGAATCTTTGTGTCCCAATGCCTGCACATCTTATCTCCCAATTACAAGCAAAAGAATATTAATAATAGTATTTATATATATTTGAAACATTTAATGTTAAGACCTCGAATTTCAGATCCATTTCCTTCCTCCCTTGTCACCCATTCCCTCTGGTGAGATAAGTAATTCAGTATATGTTGTACATGTCTAGCTATGCAAAACATTATCATAGTAGATATATTGTACAGGGCTGCTTATAATTCCCTCCCATTCATCCCACCCCCCACCTGGTCCATTCCCTACATGATCCTGTCCCTCTTCTATAGTGGGTACTTCCAACCTCCCCTCACCCCAAGAATGCCCTCCCATCCATCATCCCTCCTCCCATCCCCCTTCCCCCTATCCTGCTGCAGGTTGAGATATCCCATTTACTATGTATGTCATTTTCTCCCTGAACCAAATTCAGTTTGAATGTGGTTTTGCCTTTTTAGCCTTCCTTATTCTCCCCTCTTTTGCAACCACTTCCCCTTGCTTCTTCTGCATGGGATAGTTTACACTACCCTGTCTCTCCCCAACTCCTCTTGCCACTTTCCTCTCTCACCTCATAATTTCATCCCTTGAGTATTCTCCCTTCCCAACAAAATCAACTTATGCCCTCTATCCATATATAACTGTAACCATATACACACACATTCACATATGTATTCGTATGACCACACCCCCTTCTTCCATTATTTTCATAGTGGGAAAGATATCATCAGTCACAGATATTGCTTTTCCATATAGGAATGTAAATAGTTCAACTTTGATAAGTTCCTTTTGATTTGTTTTCCCTGATTACATTCTCAAGCATCTCTTGCTTCTTGTGTCTGAATGTCAAATTTTCTATTCAACTCTGTTTTTTTTCCTTAAGAATGCTTGAAAGTCCTCTATTCCACTGAATGACCATATTTTCCCTGAAACAAAATACTCAGTTTTGCTGGGTAGGTGACCCTTGGGTTCATTCCCAGCTCTTTTGCTCTCTGGAATATCATATTCCATGCCCTTCAATCCCTCAGTGTAGAAGCTGCCAGGTCCTGGGCTATTCTGATTGTGTTTCCACAATATTGAAGTTGTTTCTTCCTGGCTGCTTGGAGTATTTTCTCCTTGATCTGGGGATTCTGGAACCTGGCTATAATATTCCTGGGAGTTTTCTTTTTGGGATCTTTTTCAGAAGGTGATCAGTGGATTCTTTCAACCTCTATTTTGCCCTCTGGGTCTAAAACATCAGGGCGATTTCCTTTGAGAATTTCTTGAAGGGTGATTTCTAGGTTCTTTCTTTGATCATGGCTTTCAGGTAGTCCAATAATTTTTAAATTGTCTCTCCTGGATCTATTTTCCAGGTCAGTGGTTTTTCCCATGACATATTTCACATTGCCTTCTAATCTTTCATTTGTTTGGATTTGCTTAACAGCATCTTGATTTCTCATAAAGTCATTAGCTTCCATTTGCTCCAGTCTAACTCTGAAGGAATGAATCTCCTCAGTGAACTTTTGAGATTCTTTTTCCATCTGGCAAATTCGACTTTTAAGGCATTCTTCTCCTCATTGCCCTTTTGGGCCTCCTTTGCCATTTGAGCTAGTCTATTTTTTAAGGTGTTGTTTTCCTCAGTCAGGCTGTTGACCCTCATTTCATACTTTTCCTCCATCCTTCTCATTTCTCTTTCCAATTTTTCCTCCACTTCTCTTATTTGATTTTTAAAGTCCTTCTTAAGGTCCTCTATGGCCTGCAAACCCGCTCATGTTTTCCCCTGGGGCTTTTGGAGCAGGACTTCTGACCTCACAGTCCTTTTCCCGCTCTATGCCCCCAAAATAGGAGTCTAGGGTTGCATTTTTCTGTTTCCTTTGCCTTGGCATGTTGCCACTTAATTGCTTGACTTTGGGGCTTGTTGCCACACTGTGGCTTTAAGGCCAGCTAGAGGAATTTTTGTCCCGAACGTGTGGGGGGCAACTTCCGTTTCTGGCAAGCTGTAAACCCACCCACAACTTCCACCCTAGATCACAATCCAGATCCAGGGAGGTTAAAGCAAGAGCGATTACCCCCAAGACTGATCGCTGGATCTCCCCACGATTTGTAGGCTGGGAGCCGGAAATGCCTCTGAAAACTACAAAATGGCGTTTGTCCTCAGAGGCTTCTAGCCCCCAGGGGAGGGAGCTGACGCATTCCCCAAATACAGGTCCCAAAGTCCATAGGACACTGACCTCTTACTTTGTCCTAGGCATGTCTATGTTGATAATTCTGGAATCGCCACAGCTCCTGGTGTTCTGGGGTTCCTCCAGCCGGCTGCTGGCCCTGCCGCCCTGGGGCTAAAACCTCGGCTCATGCGGACCTGGGCTCGGCTCTGCTCCTGCGCTCTGCGCGCTGCACGCTGCCAGGTCCCAGACCACTGCGCTGGTCCTTCCTGCAGGGCTGCTGGGCTGTCCTCAGCGGGAGGTTAGCTTCTCTGTGTCGTTCTGTGGGTGCTGGGGCTCCAGAAGTTGTTCAGAGTCCCCTTTTACATAGTTTGGGGGGGATCTGGGTGCAGAGAGGCTTGGACGAGCTTTTCCTACTCCGCCATCTTGGCTCCGCCCCCTGCTCCTTGTTTCTTATAGAACAATAGTATTCCATTACATGCACATACCGCAACTTATTCAGCCATTCCCAAAAGATGGGCACCCCCTTAATTTCCAGTTCTTTGCCACAACAAAAAGAGCTGCTACAAATATTTTTGTACATATGGGTCTTCCTCCCACGTCTATGATCTCTTTGGGATACAACCCTAGAAGTGGCATTGCTGGGTCAAAGGGTATTAAATTATTTATAGCCCTTTTGGCATCATTCCAGATTGCTCTCCAGAATGGTTGGATCAGTTCACAACTTCACCAGCAATGCATTAGTATTCCAATTTGCCCACATCCTCTCCAGCATTTGTCATTTTCCTATTTTGTCATCTTAGCCAATCTGACTGGTGAGATGTGGTACCTCAGAGTTGTATTGATTTGCATTTCTCTAATCAATAGCGATTTAGAGCATTTTTTCATATGCTTATAGATATCTTTATCAGGTTTTTTTTCTTAGAAAACTGCCTGTTCAAACTGCCACTCTTACTGTGTGCCAGACACTGTGTTAAGATCTTTATAATTATTATCTCAATTAATCCTCACAACAACCCTGGGATAGTAGGTACTACTATTATCTCCACTTTACAGATGAGATATCATTGTAATTCCTGGTTTGCACTAAAGTTTGAGATCTGATATGGAGAGGCACTTTCACTTCCCACTTTAAAAAAAAATATATATATATATATACATATATATGCATACACACACACACACACACACACACACACATATTTCCCTTTGAATTCAAATTCAGGTTGTTCCTCCAGATAAATTTTGTCATTTTTAAGCTATCTAAAGGAAACATTGGGTGTTTTGATAGGACAATATTTTAGTTTGTATTCTATTGGCTTGGCCTACTCATGAACAGTTAATATTCATCTACTGTTTTAGGTCTGTATTTTTGTAAAGTGTTTTATAGTAGTATTCATAGAGTTATAATCTGTGTCGGATGGCAGAGTCTCCAGTGTTTTATGCATTGAAGAAAAATAATATCATGCTATATTTAATAACCAATATTAATCCATAACCCATCCTATTCCCCATTTTGTCAAACTTCATTTCTCAGCTTAGATCAAAAGGAGTTTCTCCCAGTCAGAACTAAAATCTGAGTTGAAGAATGTGATCACTCCTATCCCCCTGGGCATTGCTCACTAACAAGTTTAAAGTGGAACCCTTTCTTTTGTTTACCTGTAAACAGAGAACCAACTTAGGCTAAGCCACTCCATAGAAACTCTCTGTCATTCTCTCTCTTAGTCAAAGTTAGGGGTGGTTTGGTCTTCAAGGGGAATTTAGATAGAGGATGGGGTGTCCTAAGTAGGGATATTCTGATAATTTTAGAAAAGATTACTAGAGGAAGCTGAGTCCCACATCTGATCAGCCACATCTGAAGTCCAGTATACTTTCCAACATTACAACTACTCATAAGATTTTTCTACTACCTTGTTGGCCCCTCTCCTTTGGAGTCTCAATAAGTATGGTCTTTTCAGTGCCTTCTTGGTTGTTGACCCACTGGGGGATGGGAAGTCTGATATAATTAATTAACATCATATATATCAGTGTTAATAAAATGTTATGTTGCCCAGAAAACTTGCCTCAGTTTATCTTTGTTACATTTTTACTTGCCACAATATTCCATAGTTATTTTATATGGAATTTACCTTTATTATCTCTTCCTCAAAGGTTATGTTGGTGTTACACAGGAAAGCCAACGTTTTGTGTGGCTATGTCTTTGTGTCCTTCAACTTTGTTGAAATTATTTATATAATCAATTTTTAATCAATTCTCTAGAGTTCTCTAAGTAAACCATCATATCATTTGCAGAAAGAATAACTATTTCTACTTCTTTATGCTTATTCCTTAAATATCTTTTTTTGTATAATTACTATAGCTTATATTTATTTGACTATATAAAAAAATAAACGTGGTAATACATATCCTTGCTTCACTGCTTATCTTATTGGAAAGAGCACTCATTTATCCCTATTATGTATAATACTGCCTCTTAGTTTTAGATAAATTATATTTACCCTATTAAGAAAAGATCCATTTATTCCTAATTTTAGTGGGGTTTTTTTTTAAAATAGGAATGTGTAGTTAAGCTTGTCAAAATGTTTTTCTGCTTCTATTGAAATAATCACATGATTTTTAAAAAAAATCTTCTCTCTATCATCAACCTTACTTGAATATCCTAATAATAAACTAATACAACATTCTTGGTATAAATCCAACATAGTAATAGTGTATTATCTTTATAATATATTGTACCTATTTTATTTCAAAATGTCACTGTTTTTTTGGGATATTGGCCTATGAATTTCTTTTTCTATTTTGATGTCCTATGGTTTACAAAATATTTGCATTATAGAAAGTCTTTGCTAGAAACTCTATTTTCATAATAGCTTACATAATGTTAAATTAAGTATTCTTTGAATGTCTGAAAGGATTTGCTTACAAATGTACCAGATTCCAGTTTTGTTTTGTTTTGTTTTACTTTGGGAACTCATTTGTGGCTTCTTTATTTTCTTTTCAGAGAACATCCTCTATTTGTCTTCTAATAATGTAGATTAAAATTTTTTTCATTATTTTCCAATTACATATAAAAATTATGATTAATTTCTTAAAATTTGGTGTTCCTATTTCTCTTTTTCTCCCTCCTGCCTCACTTGCATCTTTAAGAAGGCAAACAGTTTAATAATGATTATGTGTGTGAAGACATGCAAAAAACATATTTCTATATGGTTGTACTTCAATCATTTTCAGTCATGTCCATATCTTCCTGACCCCGTATAGGGCTTTCTCAGCATAGATGCTGGAGTGGTTTGCCATTTCCTTTGATTCTTTTTACAAAAGAGAAAACTGAAGCAAACAGGATCAAGTGACTTGAACAGGTTCAAATGCTAGTTAAGTTTCTGAGGGCAGATTTGAACTCAGAAAGATGATTCTTTCTGACTCCAGGCCCAGCACTCTATCCACTATCCCACCTATTTTCCATATTAATCATGTTGCAAAAGAAAACAAAGATGAAAAAATAAGACAAGAGAAAATAAAGTTTAAAAAGTATGCTTCAAACTGCATTCACAGTTTTTCAGTTCTTTCTCTTGATATTGATATAATATGGTTTTTGTTGTTTATGTTATTGATACGGTAAATTATGCTGATATTTTTTTTAAAGCAATTGCGGTTAAGCAACTTGCTCAAGGTTACACGGCTAGTCATTGTTTATGCGTGGGTGCTCATTTTCTGAGGCCGGATCTGATCTCGGGTCATCCCAACTCCGAGGCCGGCGCTCTTACTCACTGTGCCACCTAGCCGCCCCTTTAGGGCAATTGGGGTTAAGTAACTTGCCCAAGGTTACACGGCTAGGTTTTTGTTTGTGCGGATTAAGTGTCGGAGGCCGGCTCCGAACTCAGGTCGTTCTGATTCCAGGGCCGGCGCTCTATTCACTGCGCCACCTAGCCACCCCTGATATTTTTCTAATACTGACCAAGCCCTGCATTCCTGGCATAGAGTTCATCTGGGCATAATGATATATTGTTGTAATCTCCTTGCTAGTATTTTATTTATATTTTTGCATCAATATTCATAAAGGAAATTATTCTGTAGTTTTCTTTCTCTGTTTTTGCTCTCTGTGGTTTCAGTATCAAAATAGTATTTGTGTCAGAAAAAGAATTGGATAGGCTCCTTCTTTATCTATTTAAAAATATTTTGTATAGTATTAGGATTATTTTTTTCCCTTTAAATGTCAATTGAGATTTTTTCTTAGGGATTTCGTTGACTGTGCAATTTTTTTTCCTAAGAGAGTGTTAAGTGTTCTATTTCTATTGTGTTAATCTAGGCATTTTATATTTTTGTAAATATTTATTTCACTTAGATCATCAGTTTTACTGGCAAGTAATTGAGCAAAATGACTGCTACTAATTGCTTCAATTTGATTTTCACTGATGGTACATTCACCCTTCTCATTTATAATACTAGTGATCTTTAATCAGATTAATGTTTTGATGTTTTTTTCATAAAACTAGCTTGTAGTTTTATTAATTAGTTCAATGGTGTGTTTAACTTTCAATTTTATTCATATCTCTTTTGATTTTCACTATTTCCATTTTGGTATTTAATTGGGGAGTTTAAGTTTGTTCTTTTTCTGTTGTTTTTTTAATTTAAAATTATTTATTTATTTATTTTTAGTTTTCAACATTCACTTCCATAAGATTTTGAGTAATAAATTTTCTCCATCTTCCTTCCTGCGTCCCCAAGATAGCATATGATCTGATAGAGGCACTACATATACATTCATATTAAACATATTTTCCCATTAGTCATGTTGCAAAGAAGAATTAGAACCAATGGGAGAAATTATGAGAAAGAAGAAGCAAAAATGAGAGAGAGAAAGAGAAAGACAGAGAGCAAGAGAGAAAGAAAGAGAGAGAGAGAGAGAATAGTATGCGTCAATCTTCATTCAGACTCTATAGTTCTTTTTCTGTATGTAGATAGCATTATTTTTTCTTAATATACAGTCCACATTTAGGCAGTACTTGCAAAGCACTTTATATACATTACCTCAGCTGGCCCTCACAACAGCCCTGTGAGATAAATGCTATTATTATCCCTGTTTTACAGATTAGGAAACCAAGGATCAGAAAAGTTAGGGAAGTTGTTCAGGGTCACCCTACTAGTCAGTGGCTAAGGTAGGAGGTGAACCCCATTCTTCCTGACTCCAACAGTAGTGCTTTATCTACTTCCTTGCTACCGTTAGGATATAAAGAGACTATATACACCTTGGAATCATAGACTCTAGGCCACTCTTGTAAGTCAGATAGAGATGGGTTGGGACAGTTAAGTGACACCATAATGAATAGAGTACAGAATCTGGAGTCAGGAAGACTCCTCCTGCTGTATTCAAATCCAGCCTCAAGAACTCACTAGCCTTATAACCTTGGGCAAGTTACCTCATTTTGTTTGCCTCAGTTTCCTCATCTGTGATATAAGCTGGAGAAGGAAATGGTGAACCACTCTAGTATCTTTGCCAAGGAATCCCCAAATGGGGTTATGAAGTGTCAGACACAACTGAAAATGACTGAATAGCAACAACAGTAACAATAAGGTATCTGACTCATAGGGATTTTAAAAAATGAAATGGGGGCAGCTAGGTGGCGCAGTGAGTAGAGCGTCAGCCCTGGAGTCAGAAGGACCTGAGTTCGGATCCGGCCTCAGACACTTAACAGGCACACAAGAACCTAACCGTGTGACCTTGGGCAAGTTACTTAATCCCAATTGCCCTCCAAAAAAAAAAAAATCAAATGAAATCATGCAAATAAAATTATCTGCAAACCTATGTCAGATATAATTATTTATTATTAATTATTTATGTCACCTACCCTTTTACTTTGCTTGGCCTTAGGAATTATACATTTATTTATTTCAGTATTTGAAGGCTAAAATTCCAGAGGTTCTGTCACCTCATGTCTTAAAATGCTTGTCACCTGCCACATTTGGCAAATCAGTACAAATATACCCCCATCAGTTTTGTGCTGTGAGCAAGTGCATATCTTCCCTAACCCTTGTCCTGATCATACTTATCTTCTTGTCCTCCCATGGAACTTATAAAGGAATTTTTGCATTTTTCCACAAACTGGAATCAAAGACAACTTTTTTTTTTTTGCCTTTTGGAGGGCAATTGGGGTTAAGTAACTTGCCCAAGGTCACACGGCTAGGTTTTTGTTTGTGTGTGCATTAAGTGTCTGAGGCCGGATCCAAACTCAGGTCCTTCTGACTCCAGGGCCGACACTCTACTCACTGTACCACCTAGCCGCCCCAAAAACAACTTTTTTGGGGGGGTTGTTGATAGGGATTTTCATTTAATTTTTAAAGTTAATTTATTTTTAGTTTTCAACATTTAATTCCATAGGTTTTAAATTTTCTCCTCCTCTCTCCTCTTCCCCCTCCCCAAGGCAGCACATAATCTGATATAGGCTCTACATATACATTCATATTAAACATATTTTCATACCAGTCATGTTGTATAGAAGAATTAACACAAATGGGAGGAACCGTGAGAAAGAAAAAGCACACATAGGGGTGGCTAGGTGGCGCAGTGAGTTGAGTGTCGGCCCTGGAGTCAGAAGGACCTGAGTTCGGATCCGGCCTCAGACACTTAACACACACACAAAAACCTAGCCGTGTGACCTTGGGCAAGTTACTTAAACCCAATTGCCCTCCAAAAAGCAAAAAAAAAAAAAAAAAAAAAAGAAAAGAAAAGAAAAAAGAAACACACACACACACACACACACACACAAAGAGAAAGAAAATAGTCTGCTTTGCGCTGCATTCAGACTCAAGAGTTCTTGCTCTGGATGTGGCTGGCATTTTCCACCATGAATCCTTTGGAATTGTTTTAGGACCTTGCATTGTTGAGAAGGGCTAAGTCTATCAAAGTTAGTCATCGAGCACTGTGACTGTTACTGTGTACAATGTTCTCCTGGATCTGCTCACTTCACTCAGCATCAGTTCATATAAGTCTTTCCAGGTTTTTATGAAGTCCTTCTATTCATTATTTCTTACAGCACAATAGCATTCCATTACATTCATATACTACAACTTGTTCAGCCATTCCCCAGTTGATGGGCATTCCCTCAAGTTCTAGTTCTTGGCCACCACAAGAATTGCTGCTAGAAATATTTTTGTACAAGTAGGTCCTTTTCCTATTTTTATGATCTTTTGGAATACATCCCTAGAAGTGGTATTGCTGGGTCAAAGGATATACACATTTTTATAGTCCTTTGGGCATAGTTCCAAATTGCTATCCAGAATGGTTGGATCAGCTCACAACTCCACCAACAATCAGTGTTCCAACTTTCCCACATCTTCTCCAACATTTATCATTTTACCGTTTTGTTATGTTAGCCAATCTGATAGGTGTGATGTGGTACCTCAGAGTTGTTTTTATTTGTATCTCTGTAATTAATAGGGTTTAGAGCTTTTTTTTATGACTATAGATAGCTTTAATTTCTTCCTCTGAAACCTGCCTGTTCATATCCTTTGACCATTTATCAACTGGAGAATGACTTATATTCTTGTGAATTGACTCAGTTTTCTATGTATTTTAGAAATGAGACCTTTATCAGAGACACTGGTTGTAAAAATTCTCTCTCAGTTTTTGGCTTCTCTCCTAATCTTGATTGCATTGGCTTTGTTTTTGCAAAAACTATTCAATTTAATGTAATCAAAATTATCCATTTTGTATTTCATAACGTTCTCTATCTCTTGTTTGGTCATAAATTCCTCTGTTCTCCATATATCTGACAGATAAACTATTCATTGCTCCACTAATTTGTTTATAGTATCAGCCTTTATATCTAAATTGTTTAACCATGTAGACTTTGTTTGGTATACAGTGTCAGATATTGGTCTATGCCTAGTTTCTGCCATACTGTTTTCCAATGTTCCCAGCTTTTTGTCAAATAGTGAGTTCTTTTCCCAAAAACTGGGATCTTTGGGTTTATAAACAGTAGATTGCTATAACCGTTGACTACTGTGTCTTGTGTACATAACCTATTTCACTGATCTACCTCTCTATTTCTTATCCAGTACCAGGTAATTTTGATGATTGCTGTTTTATAATACAATTTAAGATCTGGTAAGGATAGGTACCTTCCCTAGAATTTCTTTTCTTTAAAACCTTTGACATTCTGGACCTTTTATTCTTCCAGATGAATTTTGATATTATTTATTTTTAGTAGTTTGATTGGCATGGCGCTGAATAAGCAAATTAATTTCAATGGAATTGTCATTTTTATTATATTAGCTCAGTTTACCCACAAGCAACTGATCCTTTTCCAATTATTTAGATATGACTTTGCGTGAAAAGTGTTTTGTAAAAATTGTGTTCATGGGGGCGGAGCCAAGATGGCGGAGAAGAAACAGCTCATCCAAGCCACTCTGCCCCCACATTCCCCCCAAACGATGTAAAAGGGGACTCTGAACAACTTCTGGAGACCCAGCACCCACAGAACGACACAGAGAAGCTAAACTTCCACTGAGGACAGCCCAGCTGCCCTGCAGGAAGGACCAGCGCAGCACTCTGGGAGCCGGCAGCAGCGCGCAGAGCGCGGGAAGCCGAGCCCAGCCAGGTCCTCATGAGCCGAGGTTTTAGCCCCAGGGCGGCAGGGCCAGCAGCCAGCTGGAGGAACCCCAGAACACTAGGAGCTGTGACGACTCCAGAATTATCAACATAGACTTACCTGGGACAAAGTAAGAGGTTAGTGTCCTATGGACTTTGGGACTGGTATTAGGGAATGCGTCAGCTCTCTCCCCTGGGGGCTAGAAGCTGCTGAGGACAAACGCCATTTTGTAGTTTTCAGAGGCAGCTCCTGCTCCCAGCCTGCAAATTTGTAGGGAGATCCAGTGATCAGTCTTGGGGGGTAATCGCTCTTGCTTTAACCTCCCTGGATCTGGATTGTGCTCTAGGGTGGAAGTCGTGGGTGGGTTTACAGCTTTCCAGAAAGGGAAGTTGCCCCCCACACGTTCGGGACGAAAATTCCTCTATCTGGCCTTAAAGCCATAGTGTGGCAACAAGCCCAAAAGTCAAGTAATCAAGTGGCAACATGCCAAGGCAAAGGAAACAGAAAAATGCAACCCTAGACTCCTATTTTGGGGCCATAGAGCGGGAAAAGGACTGTGAGGTCAGAAGTCCTGCTCCAAAAGCCCCAGGGGAAAACATGAGTGGGTTGCAGGCCATAGAGGACCTTAAGAAGGACTTTAAAAATCAAATAAGAGAAGTGGAGGAAAATTGGAAAGAGAAATGAGAAGGATGCAGGAAAAGTATGAAATGAGGGTCAACAGCCTGACTGAGGAAAACAACACCTTAAAAAATAGACTAACTCAAATGGCAAAGGAGGCCCAAAAGGGCAATGAGGAGAAGAATGCCTTAAAAAGTCGAATTTGCCAGATGGAAAAGAATCTCAAAAGTTCACTGAGGAGATTCATTCCTTCAGAGTTAGACTGGAGCAAATGGAAGCTAATGACTTTATGAGAAATCAAGATGCTGTTAAGCAGATCCAAACAAATGAAAGATTAGAAGGCAATGTGAAATATCTCATGGGAAAAACCACTGACCTGGAAAATAGATCCAGGAGAGACAATTTAAAAATTATTGGACTACCTGAAAGCCATGATCAAAGAAAGAACCTAGAAATCACCCTTCAAGAAATTCTCAAGGAAAATTGCCCTGATGTTTTAGATCCAGAGGGCAAAATAGAGGTTGAAAGAATCCACCGATCACCTCCTGAAAAAGATCCCAAAAAGAAAACTCCCAGGAATATTATAGCCAGGTTCCAGAATCCCCAGATCAAGGAGAAAATACTACAAGCAGCCAGGAAGAAACAATTTCAATATTGTGGAAACACAATCAGAATAGCCCAGGACCTGGCAGCTTCTACACTGAGGGATCGAAGGGCATGGAATATGATATTCCAGAGGGCAAAAGAACTGGGAATGAACCCAAGGGTCACCTACCCAGCAAAACTGAGTATTTTGTTTCAGGGGAAAATATGGCCATTCAGTGGAATAGAGGACTTTCAAGCATTCTTGAGGAAAAAACCAGAATTGAATAGAAAATTTGACATCCAGACATAAGAAGCAAGAGATGCCTGAGAAGGTAATCAGGGAAAAGAAATCAAAAGGAACTTATCAAAGTTGAACTATTTACATTCCTGTATGGAAAAGCAATATCTGTGACTGATGATATCTTTCTCACTATGAAAATAATGGAAGAAGGGGGTGTGGTCATATGAATACATATGTGAATGTGTGTGTATATGGTTACAGTTATATATGGATAGAGGGCATAGGTTGAATTTGTTGGGAAGGGAGAATACTCAAGGGATGAAATTATGAGGTGAGAGAGGAAAGTGGCAAGAGGAGATGGGGAGAGACAGGGTAGGGTAAACTATCCCATGCAGAAGAAGCAAGGGGAAGTGGTTGCAAAAGAGGGGGAGAATAAAGAAGGCTAAAAAGGCAAAACCACATTCACATTGAATTTGGTTCAGGGAGAAAATGACATACATACTAAATGGGATATCTCAACCTGCAGCAGGATAGGGGAAGGGGGATGAGAGGAGGGATGATGGATGGGAGGGCATCCTTGGGGTGAGGGGAGGTTGGAAGTACCCACTATAGAAGAGGGACAGGATCATGTAGGGAATGGACCAGGTGGGGGGTGGGATGAATGGGAGGGAATTATAAGCAGCCCTGTACAATATATCTACTATGATAATGTTTTGCATAGCTAGACATGTACAACATATACTGAATTACTTATCTCCCAAGAGGGAATGGGTGACAAGGGAGGAAGGAAATGGATCTGAAATTTGAGGTCGTAACATTAAATGTTTCAAATATATATAAATACTATTATTAATACTCTTTTGCTTGTAATAGGGAGATAAGATGTGCAGGCATTGGGATGCAAAGACTCACCTTCCTCTAATGGAAAAGTCGATGGGGGTATGGGAGAAGGTATGGGAGAGAGCAGATTGGAGGAAGCGATATCTTGTGGCATTACTGTTCTGGGAGGTTGGGTAGGGGAATAATGGGGGGAAAATGATTGTAACTCAAAATCTGGTGGAAATGAATGATGTAAAACAGAAGTTAATAAAGCATTTGTTTAAAAAAAAAAGTACATTCCCCCCCAACTCAAATCACAAACTCTATATATGGATAAACAATCTTTGTGAATTTCTAATATTGAAGAAAATGTAACCTTTGGTGGCCAATGTTCTGGTGATGAGTGTACAGATTTAAATATACTGGCCCTTAAGCAATAAATCACTGCCAGACCTGTAAAAAAAAAATTGTGTTCATATAGTTCCTGGATTTGTTTTGGTAGGTAGAGTCCCAAATATCTTATGATATGTTCAGTAACTTTACATTTTTACATTTTCTTCTTTTTTTCAATTTTGATTTTGTTTAACTGATTCTTGATACTTCATAGAATCATTAGCTTTTGTTTGCCCAATTGTAATTTTTAAGGAATAGTTTTCTTCTGTTAGCTTTTGTACTTCCTTTTCCATTAGCTCAATTTCACTTTTTGGGGAGTTGTTGTCCCCAGTGAAGTTTTGTACCTCCTTACCCATTTTGGCCAATTTTACTTTTTAAGGAGTTGTTTTCTTCAATGATTTTTTCCTTCTTGTCAATTGTATTTTTAAAGGAATTGATTGATTTTTCTTCTACCTTTCTAATTTGACTTTTGAAATCCTTCTTGAACTCTTCCAAGAATGCTTTTTGGATATGATATCAGTTCATATTCCCTTTTGAGTTTTCAGATGTTGGTATAATGTAAATGCTGTCCTCTTCTGAACTCATATTTTGATCTTCCCTGTTCCTATAATAAGAATCTATGGTCTTTGTTTTTCTAAGATACTTTTTGTCATTGTGATTGCCTTTTTCCTTGCTTTTAAAGTAGATCTCTGCTTCTGGGACACAGGGGGGTTCTGTCCCATGCCTCTTGTATTGGGGGCTAGGGGACTGGTTACTAGCTTTGTGTTCTGTGACCTATGGTTCTGGCAACTAGAAGATACAATGCTGTAGCTAACCTGGTGCTGAGCTGGAGCTGTCTGGTGTGTGCAGAGGCCAGTTGAGCTGTTTCTCCTGTTCCCCATGGTTGCACTGAAGCTTCCAGCATAAGGTGTGGGGGAGTGGTGGTCTGGCCAGTGGAGGTCTCCTCCCCCCCCTTGGGATGCACTAGAGTACAGGTAGGCTCAGTTGCTGGTGTCTGTCAATTCCCCTGGATGTGCAAAGGTATGCAGAAGTCCTGTTGTTGGCACTTGTCAGAACCACCCTGAGCCTCAGGATCTCCTGCTGGTCAGCTGAGGTGGGGGTTGCTGCTGGCTTGCTGGGACACCTCCCATCCTGTACTGATCCCCTTCAGCCATAGCAAGAGGGACCTTCCAGTTAATCCCCCTAGTCTCCCAAGCTAAAATACTGCCATCCCCCTTCATCCTGTTGGCTCCACTATTCCAGGATTTTTCCTGGGTCAGTATTCTCTGGGTTTTTCAAGGTCAACAAGGGAGGTTAAGAGTTACATACTGGTTGTTTTGCTATCTTGGGTCCTAGAATTTTAAATAAATGACTTTCAAACATTCAGTCTGTGGGCTGATAGACTGAGGCATAGCTGTTCCCCTTTCTGCAGGCCCTGTGCAGGACTGTGCTTCTCTCTCACCCAGTTCTGATAGACCCCATTCCTGCACTGAGAGGTCTGGGAATCACCACTGCTGCCTGTGACTTAGTCTGCTGGGATCTTCTCTGGCTTTGCTATAGCCAAGTCTATGTTGGTACAGACTGAGCTCTATACTGTGCTCCCCTCTCAGCCCAGTGCAACAGATACTTCCTTTCAATCTTCAGGTTGTCTTGGGCTGGAAATCTGCCACACTTTGTCTCTTTGTGGATTCTACCACTCTAGAATTTGTTCAGATTCACTCTCTAGAGGTATATGAAGGATTTTGTGAAAGATCTCAGGTGTGTCCCTGCTTTCATTCTGCCATCTTGGCCCTGCCCCTAGCATTTCCCATCATGAGTCTTTTGGAGTTGTCTGAGACCCTGGTGTTGATGAGTTTTTTTAATTGAATGACCAATTCATTGATGTCTTCTTTCTCTAAATTTTCCCCTAAGTACTGATTTGACTGCATGCCACAAATTTCGGAATGTTACCTCATTTTTATGATTTTCTTTAATGAAATTATTCATTATTTCTTTTGACACATTCATTCTTTTTTAATTAATTTATTTATTTTTGGTTTTCAACATCCATTTTGACAAGATTTTGAGTTACAAATTTTTCTCCCCATCTTTCCCCTATGCCCCACACCAAAAAGAGTAAGCCTACTGAATACCCCTTCCCCCCAATCTGTTATCTCTTATATCCTCCCCCATAAAACCCTAGCTTTCTAGTAGGGCAAGATGGATTCCTATACCCTAGTGCCTATATATATCCAAGTTGCATGTGAAAAACAAAAGTTTAAACATTTGTTTCTAAAACTGTGAGTTCCAGATTTTTTCCCTTCTTCCCTCCTCACCCACCCCCACTGGGAAGATAAGCAATTAAATATAGGTTGGACATGTGACATATTCATTCTTTAGGATTCATTATTTAATTTCCAATTTTTAACCTATCTTTTGGCACTTTATTAAATATGACTTTTATTGCATTTTATGAAAATGGTACATGTAAAATTTTTGCTTTTCTGCCTTTAGTTGTGAGGTTTTTATGCTATACTATATGAACAATTTTTGCAAAATTTTCATGCACAGCTGAGAAAAAGGTATACTCCTTTCTGTTCCCATTCAGTTTTATCCAGATATCTATCATATCTGACTTTTCTAAAATTTGATTCATCTCCTTGATTTCTTCCTTGTTTATCTCATCTGACTGTGAATAGAAAAAGTTGAGTCCTCCCTCTATTTTTTTTTCTATATTTCATTTAACTTTTCCTTCAAGAATTTGAAGGCTATGACATTTGATGGGTATATATGTAGTGTTGATATCACCTACTTGTCTATGGTTCCTTTTAACAGGATCTAGTTTTCCTGATTATCTGATTACCCTGTTTTTGCTTTTACTTTGGGATCATGTTTGCTAACCCTCCCAATTTTTTTCAACTGAAGCATAATAGATTCTGCTCCAGCCCCTTGTTTTAGCTCTGTACATACCTTTCTGTTTAAAGTGTATTTCTTGTAGACAACATATAGGATTCTGGTTTCTAATCCATTTTGGTATTCACTTCCATTTTATGAGTGAGCTCATTCTATTCCCAATTATGATTATTACCTGCATTTCCTTCCATCCTATTTTCTTCTGTTCAACCTTTCTCTCTTTTTATCCTGTCTTTGTAAACATCTGTTTTGCTTCTGACCACTTCCTTATTTTATCTGCCTTCCCTTTTACCACATCACTCCCTGCCTTGGTCTCTTTTACCTTTCCCTTCCTATTTCCAAGGTAGGTAAGAGAGATTTCTATTTCCATTCGAGTGTGTGTGTGTGTGTGTGTCTGTGTGTCTGTGTGTGTGCATGTGCGAGCCTGTGTGTGTATTCCCTCTTTGAACCAACATAGATATGAGTGGGATTTAAGACTTGCCTGTCCCCAACTATTTTAACCTCCATTGTAAAAGCTCTTCCTTCCACACCTCTTTTATGTGAGATAGTTTCTCCCATTCTTCTTCTCCCTTCCCCCTTCTCCAAGAGCATACATCTTTTTCACCTATTAATTTTTGTGTTTTGTTTTGTTGCTTTTTGGAGTGGGAAGGCAGGGCGATTGGTGTTAAGTGACTTGGCCAAGGTCCCAAGGCTAGTAAGTGTTAAGTGTCTGAGACTGGACAGGTCCTCCTGACTTCAGGGCCAGTGCTCTTTTTACTGTGCCATCTAGCTACCCCTCATCTATTAATTTTTTTTAATTATCCCAACATAAACAGTTTACTCCTGTTTCCTCTTTCTCTGTAGAATCCTTCTAACTATAAGGACAAGGTTCTTAGAAGTTTCATGTATCATCTTTCTATAAAGAAATGTAAACATTTTAACATTATTCAGTCATTTATGATTTCTCTTTCATGTTTACTTTTTTATACTTTTATTGAGTCTTGTATTTAAAAATCAAATCCTTTGTGGTCTTTATATCAGGAATGCTCAAAAGTCTTCTCTTTCATTAAATGCTTATTTTTCTTCTTAAAGGATTATACTGAGTTTTGCTGATTAGGTATTCAGCTGTCAGATGAGTTCTTTTACATTACAGAATAATATATACCAAACCCTCCAAATCTTTAACATGGTACTAAATCCTGTGTGATCCTGACCATTGTTCATTTGTTTCAGTTCTTCTGACTCCTTGGGACCCATCTGGGGTTTTTTGTCAAGGATAATAGATTAGTTTGCCATTTCTTCTCCAACTTATTTTACAGATAAGGAAACCAAGGCAAATAAGGTTAAGTGACTTGCCCAGGATCACATATCTAATTAGTATCTGAGACCAAATTTGAGGTCAGGTCTTCCTGGCTCCAAACCTAGCACTGTATCCATTGCATCACCTAGCTCCCTTGATCCCTGTGGTTCCACAGTATTTGAATTGTGGCTATCTGGCTGCTTAAAGCATTTTCTAATTAACCTGGGATTTGACTGTACTATTGATTATAATATTCCTGGTAATGTTCATTTTAAAGATTGGTGGGTTGCTTTCAATTTCTATTTTACCATCTGGTTCTAGGATATCAGGGCACTTATTGGGGTTAAATAACTTGCCCAAGGTCACACAGCTAGGTTTTTTTGTTTTGTGTGAGTTAAGTGTCTGAGGCCGGACCCGTAATCAGGTCCTTCTGACTCTAGGGCTAACGCTCTACTTACTGCGCCACCTAGCCACCCCAGGGCACTTTTCTTGATTAAATTCTTTAAATATGATATCTAGGCTTTTTTCTTTGATCATGGCTTTTAGGTAGTCTGGTTTTTAAGTGATCTCTCCTCAATCCATTTCTAGGTGAGTTGTTTTTCTGATGTTTCATTTTTTTTCCTTTTTCCATTTCCATTTTTCTGTTCATTTTTTTCTCTTTTTTTTTGGTAAATTATTATTCATTTTAAAAGATGAAAAAAGGACATTTCCATGTACACAGTAGAACATGAGAGAATTAAATATAAAATAATAAATTTCCATTTCAAGAAAACCCATAGAATAAATGCTACACATTGTTTTCAAAGCTACCCAGCTTTTCTTTGCTTCCTTCCAGGTTTTCTTTTGTTCTCTGATGTGCACTTTTCACTTTTTTTTTCTCCCTTCCCTCTGACCTCCAACCTGTCCTAGAGAAGGCTACAATTAAACATGGATACACACACATCAACATACATATGTACACACACACACATATATATATGTACACTCATATACATATTTGTATGACACATGCATATTTCTCCTTGTCATCTCTTTCTCTGTGGGTGAGTAGCATCTTCCTTCATGGGTCAAAGTCTTTTTGTGTTTTTCTAAATCAGCCAGTTCATCATTTTTTGTAGCACAGCAGTATTCTGACATAATCACATCCTATCTGAAAGATTGTCTGTGCACGTTTTTACCCAATTTTCTACATTCCTTCTATTCTTGGCTGCATTGGTTTTCTTTGTACAATAAAGTTTTTATTTAAAAAAATCAAAATTATATGTTTTATACTTCAACAATGTTCACTGAACAATAAATATTATTCCAGTTATTTAAATCTGACTTTATTTGTATAAGATAGTGTTTTGTGTTTATGTTCATGAACTTCTATTTTATTTTCTTAATGTCATGTGGTGTCATAATGTTCCACTTATCCAATTATGATTTTTAAGAAATTTTCTCCATTGAATTTTTGTGCATCTTCTTCCATTTGACCAATTCTTGTTTTTAAGAGTATTATTTTCTTCAGGTTTTTTGTTGTTTTTTTTTTTCTCTTTACCAAGATGTTAATTATCTTTTCCTAATTTTTTCCTTTGCTTTTATTTGTTTACCTCATTTTTCCTGTGTCATTCTTATTTGATTTTTTTTTTTATATTTGAAACATTTAATGTTAAGACCTCGAATTTCAGATCCATTTCCTTCCTCCCTTGTCACCCATTCCCTCTGGGGAGATAAGTAATTCAGTGTATGTTGCACATGTCTAGCTATGCAAAACATTATCATAGTAGGTATATTGTACAAGGCTGCTTATAATTCCCTCCCATTCATCCCACCCCCCACCTGGTCCCATTCCCTACTTGATCCTGTCCCTCTTCTACAGTGGGTACTTCCAGCCTCCCCTCCCCCCAAGGATGCCCTCCCATCCATCATCCCTCCTCTCATCCCCCTTCCCCCTATTCTGCTGCAGGTTGAGATATCCCATTTAGTATGTATGTCATTCTCTCCCTGAACCAAATTCAATGAGAATGTGGTTTTGCCTTTTTGCCTTCCTATTCTCCCCCTCCCTTGCAACCACTTCCCCTTGCTTCTTCTACATGAGATAGTTTACCCTACCCTGTCTCTCCCCATCTCCTCTTGCCACTTTCCTCTCTCACCTCATAATTTCATCCCTTGAGTATTCTCCCTTCCCAACAAATTCAACCTATGCCCTCTATCCATATATAACTGTAACCATATACACACACATTCACATATGTATTCATATGACCACACCCCCTTCTTCCATTATTTTCATAGTGAGAAAGATATCATCAGTCACAGTTATTGCTTTTCCATACAGGAATGTAAATAGTTCAACTTTGATAAGTTCCTTTTGATTTCTTTTCCCTGATTACCTTCTCAGGCATCTCTTCCTTCTTGTGTCTGGATGTCAAATTTTCTATTCAATTCTGGTTTTTTCCTCAAGAATGCTTGAAAGTCCTCTATTCCACTGAATGACCATATTTTCCCCTGAAACAAAATACTCAGTTTTGCTGGGTAGGTGACCCTTGGGTTCATGCCCAGTTCTTTTGCCCTCTGGAATATCATATTCCATGCCCTTCGATCCCTCAGTGTAGAAGCTTCCAGGTCCTGGACTATTCTGATTGTGTTTCCACAATATTGAAATTGTTTCTTCCTGGTTGCTTGGAGTATTTTCTCCTTCATCTGGGGATTCTGGAACCTGGCTAAAATATTCCTGGGAGTTTTCTTTTTGGGATCTTTTTCAGGAGGTGATCAGTGGATTCTTTCAACCTCTATTTTGCCCTCTGGATCTAAAACATCAGGGCAGTTTTCCTTGAGAATTTCTTGAAGGGTGATTTCTAGGTTCTTTCTTTGATCATGGCTTTCAGGTAGTCCAATAATTTTTAAATTGTCTCTCCTGGATCTATTTTCCAGGTCAGTGGTTTTTCCCATGAGATATTTCACATTGCCTTCTAATCTTTCATTTGTTTGGATCTGCTTAACAGCATCTTGATTTCTCATAAAGTCATTAGCTTCCATTTGCTCCAGTCTAACTCTGAAGGAATGAATCTCCTCAGTGAACTTTTGAGATTCTTTTTCCATCTGGCAAATTCGACTTTTTAAGGCATTCTTCTCCTCATTGCCCTTTTAGGCCTCCTTTGCCATTTGAGTTAGTCTATTTTTTAAGGTGTTGTTTTCCTCAGTCAGGCTGTTGACCCTCATTTCATACTTTTCCTGCATCCTTCTCATTTCTCTTTCCAATTTTTCCTCCACTTCTCTTATTTGATTTTTAAAGTCCTTCTTAAGGTCCTCTATGGCCTGCAACCCGCTCATGTTTTCCCCTGGGGCTTTTGGAGCAGGACTTCTGACCTCACAGTCCTTTTCCCGCTCTATGGCCCCAAAATAGGAGTCTAGGGTTGCATTTTTCTGTTTCCTTTGCCTTGGCATGTTGCCACTTGATTACTTGACTTTTGGGCTTGTTGCCACACTATGGCTTTAAGGCCAGATAGAGGAATTTTCGTCCCGAACGTGTGGGGGGCAACTTCCCTTTCTGGAAAGCTGTAAACCCACCCACGACTTCCACCCTAGAGCACAATCCAGATCCAGGGAGGTTAAAGCAAGAGCGATTACCCCCCAAGACTGATCGCTGGATCTCCCTACAATTCGCAGGCCAGGAGCTGGGCTGCCTCTGAAAACTACAAAATGGTGTGTCTCCTCAGTGGCTTCTAGCCCCCAGGGGAGGGAGCTGACGCATTCCCCAAATACTGGTCCCAAAGTCCATAGGACACTAACCTCTTACTTTGTCCTAGACATGTCTATGTTGATAATTCTGGAATTGCCACACTGCTGGTGTTCTGGGGTCTCTCCAGCTGGCTGCTGGCCCTGCCTCCCTGGGGCTAAAACCTCGGCTCATGGTGACCTGGGCTGGGCTCAGCTCCCCGCGCTCTGCGCGCTGTGCGCTGCCGGCTCCCAGAGTGCTGCGCTGGTCCTTCCTGCACGGCTACTGGGCTGTCCTCAGCGGGAGGTTAGCTTCTCTGTGTCGTTCTGTGGGTGCTGGGGCTCCAGAAGTTGTTCAGAGTCCCCTTTTACATAGTTTGGGGGGAATGTGGGGGCAGTGTGGCTTGGATGAGCTGTTTCTACTCCGCCATCTTGGCTCCGCCCCCCCTATTTGATTTTTAAAATACTTTTTATTGCTTCCAGGAATTCTTGTTGGACTTGGGTCCAATTTATATTTTTAATTTGAGGATTTGCCTCTAGATGTTTTGACTTCATTGTCTTCTCCCAAGTTTCTGTCTTCATCTTCCCTGTGACTATAGTAAATTTTTTATCATCATGTTCTTTTTCATTGTTGCTAATTTTCGCTCCCTATTTCTCCATTTTTAACTTAATGTTAAAGTTGGGCTCTGTTCCTGGCAGGGGGAGGGACACTGTCTCAAGCTTCATGCTTCTTCACACTACCATTTTCAGAGTTAGTTCTGAGGGTATGGAAATATTTAGTATTTCCACAGTGGTGTGATTTGGTATGGTCACTGCTCCCCTAATCTGCACTCTAGTTTACACCTAGGAAGGGCCCAAATCCCTAGGGTTGCAATTGATACTGCTTCTCAGGATCCCTGCTCCTTTGCAACCAGAAATGATACTGTTCCTCAAGGACCCTGATCCCTTGGGACCAAAAGTGATACTGGCCCTCAGGGCTTCTTTTCCTTCTTGATCAGAAGTGCTCCTTTCTTTCCTTGAACTATGATCCCAAAGTGGGTATGGGCAATGTAGTTACCAAACTGTTCCTACATTCAGTACTAGCTCAAGGGTCCCTGTTACCTATTTCTGACTAGTTTCCAAGTCCCCTTGCCATCTTCAGCTTGAAACCTCCCAAAGGAGGAGGTCTGCTGCTGCTTCTGTTGCCGCCACTAGTGGTGGGTCAGCCTCCACTCCTTAGTCACAAAACTCTCTTTCCAATTGCCTGCATTGTCTTAGACTGGAAGAATGTTTCAACCTGATCTTTTATTGATTCTGCTACTCCAGAATTCAATTTGAGATCTTATTTTAAAGTTGTTCAGAGGTAAATGTTAGTGTTATTTTCTGACTAAGTGTTTTTTCTTCTCCACCATCCTGGCATCAGCAAAAGTTTATCAAGCACCTAGCATAGGACAGGGAATAGAGACTCAGTCTTGGAGCAAGGAAGAAGTGGGTTCACATTTTGCCTTTGAAACCAATTTGGACAATTAGATCTAGACAACTCTTTAAGTCTCAGTTATAGTAAAAATGTCAGCCTGCCTTGCTAGCAGGTCTTTTCTAAGACTTCCCTATACCACCCAAATGGAAGATCTTTTCCATGTATTTGTCCCTAAGTTCAAGACACAAGTTCTAGCATTGGTTACATATGTGGGAGGAAAAAAAAGACATATACTTCCCTCACAGAGCTTATAATCTTTGCATAGTCCTCTTATTCCTCAATCTCTCATCCCACATATCTAATCTGTTGCCACATCTTAATGTTTGAATAGCCATAATGTCTTCACATATGTCCTCATCCCTCTGCCCATATAACCACCACCATATTATAGGCCTTCATCATCTAGACCATTGCAGTAACTTCATAAATGATTTCTCTGCATCAAATCTCTCCCCTGCCCAAGTCCTCCACACAACTACAAAGGGGTTTTCCTTAGATGCAGGTATGACTATGTCACTCTCCTGTTCAATGACTTCTTATTACCTATTGAATCAAATTAAAAGTGCTATGTTTGGCATTTAATGTTCTTCATAAACTAGCATCAACCTATGTTTCTAGCCCTACTGTATATGAGTGCCATCCACACAATCTGTGAACCAGACTGTCTTTCTTATTGTTCCTCATATAAGACTTAACTATCTCCCATTTCTTGCCTTTGAACTAGATGACCTCCATGCCTGAAATGTCCCAACTCTAAATCTTTTCTCACTTCTACCTTTTATAATTCCTTGCTTCACATATATTCCATATACCTATAGATGTACATATTTATCTACACCAATAGAATGTAAGCCCCTCAAAGGCAGGGGATGTTTATCTTCTGCTTTTATACCCTCAGAGCCTAACATGGTAGCTGGCACAAAATAAATGCATTTTGTTTGGTCATATAAAAAGGATCCTGAGTCTTGTAAGCCATCCATTGAATGTTCAGAGATATAGAGGGAGGCCTCCTATTTATTGTGTAAGTTTCCTCTAAGTAATTTAAGGGACTGACTACATGGAGAAGAGTCTCTTGGGATGAAGAATGGATTGTCTGGGCTCTGCACCACTATAAAGAAAACCCACTTTGACATCATAGACCCAGTGAAATATAAATGTAAGTAAACTCTGCCAAAGAGTAGTCTATCCTCATTGACTCCCTATACTGAATTCTATTAATTCTTTAAACCCCTTTTAAATCAGGTTCCCACTAATACCTCTTTACTGAAATTACTCTCTCTTCAAGGTCAACCATTGGTCTCTTAACCCAAGTTTGATGACCTTTCTGTTTCCCTTCTATGACCCTACCATGTAGATATGTCCATTGCCATTTACATTACCTATCAGTTTGATAATCATAGCTAGTCAGTATATGAGGAAGGATTTGAACTTTGCAAAGAAAGTTATAGAGAAATTTTAGATATTATTAATATTTATCCATTTGATTATTTTCTACATAGATTGTTAGGCTGAACTCTTCTGAGTGATTTTGAATTTCACAGGGGAGGTCCTGTAGTACTCTGAGGCTTTACAGAATTAGCATAACTTCATCTTCAAATAATAACATCTGAAAGACTTCCCCATTTTTAACATATTATTTTCCCATTTTTATTCTAAATTTCAACATATTTATCCATTTCCCCTCAATTAATAGAAGTAGAAGATCATTGAGCAAAGATCCCTCTGTAGTTGCATTCATGACATGTCCTATATGATTCAAATACATATGCAATAGGAATATCTTGTTGGAGTAGAACCCTTAAAACTAGATTTTGCTCTGATTTTAGGAAGTTGATAGCTTGGGGGAATGTTTAAACATTTGTTGTTTTTAATTATTCTGCATATAGGAAAACATAACATAGCATTCTTTTCTTTTAAATTTGAATGACAAGATTATTTTTAAAATAAATTTATTGATATATTTTGTTTTAACATCACCTAAATTTCTCTTTGTATGTTATCCCTGTTACTCCCCTTCTGCCATCCCAGAGTGCCATCCCCTATAATAGGATAGATTATTATTTCAACCTCTCCCATTTTATAAGTAAAGAGACTGAGGACAAAGGAAGTAGTGACTCACCAGGGAACACACAAATTAATTATTAGGAGATACAGTTTATAACTTATGTCTCCTAGCCCCCTTCTGTCATAGAGTGCAAAATGAATGTTTATAACTATTGTATTTATCTATGACTAACCACAGGCCATTGATTTTCCATAAGCAACACACATATACACACACAGATCCATACATACATATATATATATTTCCTTTGGAGTGATGAATATAGAAAATTTGTCTAAAATAGATTTCTGTCACTTGAAGCAAATGTTGATGTATAAACACATATATATGTGTGTGTGTATATATATATATATATATATATATATATATGACTATATGTACATATATAGAAAGGAAAGTGGAGAAGGAGAAAGAAACATGCATATATGTAAACACATATATATGTATAGAGAGATAGATGGATGGATAAATGTAATTTTTCCCCTTTCCCCCTTAACTTCCTTGAGTAATTAGGGAAAATAAAGAATATCTTTATCAAGACCTATTCATGGACCAGTAGTTTTTTTAAAAAAGATTGAAGAAAGAAGAGAGGGTAAAGAGACTATGGGGATAGGGGGATAATAGAGGCAGCCAGGATAGAAAAGAAGGAACCACAAGGTTCTCTGTCATAATTTTTTGGAGGGACAGTAACAAATGATGGGACAAACTCTATAGTAATATCCAGAACTGGGATTAGGAACTGAGGAATTAAGTTGTTGTACTATGTAGCCATTAGTAGTGTCAGGCAAAAGGAGAGAGAGGTACCAAGAAATATTATTCTCTACTTTTAGTGGGAAAGGACTTCTGACAAAAGGTCTTTACCAAACCAACCCTTATATTGAGAACTTTAAGTAACCCTTTAGATCTTTGGAATTAGTGATTGCTAACTCAAGGAACTATCTTACTTTCCTCTTTTTTTTTTAAAGTAAACCTTAATCTGTTATATTGTGAATTATGCATTTGCAAGTGGGAGTTAGACTCCATAAACCAGGAGTACCACAATTATCATCCAAGGTTTCCTGAGCCACATAGGTCAAGATTATGAAAAAAAAAAATGGCCCAAAGTTTGACTTGGTCCTTCAAGTCATGAGTGATTATATAACCCCAAGGTAACATTTTATTAGGATCATCCTACAAGATACGTATTGAAACATGAGTCTAGCTCAAACTGGTCAGTTTGGACAGTTCCTTTTGCAAGCACTATGGCTTGGATCAGAGGGTATTATACTTTTGTGTATTGGGGTATAATTATGAAGTATGGAAATGACTTCTCAGTTGTTAGAAAACTAATGCACTAGGATGAATGAAGACTCTACTTATAACTTTTGGATCTGTTAGTAATACCAACCTATTTTGAAGACTCTTAAAAGGAACCTGAAAAACACTCTGGAGTATCTGGGCAGGCCAGCATATATGTGTGTGTGTGTGTGTGTGTGTGTGTGTGTGTGTGTGTGCGTGTGCGTGTGTGTATGGATAGATAGATAGATAGATAGATAGATAGATAGATAGATAGATAAATGATAGAGTCTGGACTTAAGATTTCATTTGGGTGGAGATGACTTTTTATGGAAAACTCTATCCACTGATGTAGACCAAATACCCACCTGAAAATTATAGTCTTAAGAGTTGTCTCTGGCATTAAGAATTAAAGTGGTTTTCCCATGATGCCACAAGTGAGAGACAGAGAGACAGAGAGACAGAGACAGAGACAGACATGGGCGGGGGGGAGGCAACAACCTGAGCCCATGTATTCCTGACACAAAAGCTGACTCTCTATTCAATACACAATAATGACTCCTTTACAATTCTATGGAAGGATAAGGATAGGGACTAGACCTACACTTTCATTGGCATAAGAAACTCTTGGATGAGAAAACCCTCTCTACCAAAGCAAGTCAGTGCCATTTCTGCATCTGATGGTCTTAGAGTGTTGCATTGGGAACTAGGAAGCACCTTGTTCAGTGTCATTCAGACAGATGCTATCAGAAGTAAAACTTGGATGGGGTGGCTAGATGGCACAGTGAGTAAGAGTGTTGGCCTCAGAGTTGGGATGATCCGGGATCGAATCCGGCCTCAGAAAATTAGCACCCACACATAAATAATGACTGGATGTGTAACCTTGAGCAAGTTACTTAACCCCAATTGCTTTAAAAAAAAAAGTAAAACTTGGACCCAGGTTTTTCTGGCTATAAGGCTAGCTCTCTAGGCATGAGACCAGACAGGAAATAATCATAAAAAATACTCCCTCAAAATTTTTTGGAAGACACTGGCTTCTTTTTTAAAGAGAAGAATTATGTTAGTTATTGAAAAATTATTAGAATGGGCAGTATTTCTCTAGCTCCAAATAGAGCAATTTCACCAGAATGAGTACAATTCCTTAGTCAAGCACTGAAACAGTTATGAATGGATCCACTATAGAAAGTTTCCATTATTCTCAGGAAATGTTGACCCAGGGGAGGAGAAATTTGAGCCCTCCCTGCTACTAAAACTCTACAGTAGGTAGATATCAGACAAGGAAAGCACACATGCTCAAAAACCTCAGGAGACCTGCATTTGATGACTTGGATAGCTTTAAAACGTGGAAAACATCAATCACAGTGGGTAAATTGTTTAGGGCACTCAATAGTCACTTTGGGGAAATGGGGGATGTTGAGAATTTGTACTTCAAGGTCCTAACTACTTCTAAGCATAGGGTAGAAAAAATTTCTGCATATAAAGAGGTCAGAAAAAGTTCCTCTGAAAATGGATGAGTAAAAGTTTCTAACATCAAAGTGCCTGAACTATGTTAGGTTTATGCAAAGGCTCAAGGGATGTCTTGATGGACTATTAATATGGCAACTATTGCTATCTGAAAAGCAGAGCCAGCTTCCCAGTTATGGGCAACTGATTAAAAACTGATCAAGAAGAGAGTCAGAGTCAAGATGGCAGAGTAAAGGCAGGTACTGGCTTGAGCTCTCCCCCAAACCCTTCCAAACACCTTTAAATAATGACACTAAACAAATTCTAGAGCAGCAGAACCCCAAAAAAGATGAAGTGAATCAATTTTCCAGTCCAAGACAACTCAGAATATTGCAGAAAACGTCTCTTGAACCAGGGTGAGAGAGAAGCATAGTTCAGCACATAGTTTAACCACTACAGAGCAGACCAGACCCCAGCAACCAGAAGCAGGCCTCCAGGAGACTGAGTCAGTGGTAGGAGTGGTAGTCTCTAGAAGTCTCAGCTGACACACAGTAAGGGGATCAAACAATGAGTCAGAAGAAGATTTACAAGGATCCCTTTTCTGGCACCAGAGGCAGGACTCTGTTGCATTCCCTATATTTGAACATGGGTCACAGACCTGATTTCTAGTCCAAGTGCAATAAGGAGCACTAGCACACCAGAGCTTATGGCAGCAGGAAAGCAAAGCTCCTGATCACAGTTCCAGGGTTGAAAAGAGTGTTTGTTTTTGCTCACAATAACAACTCTCCCTAAATGATACTATCTAGAAAAAGCCAAAAACTTACAGGTCTGCAGAATTACCTTGGAAAACAGCTACAAACATACACACACACACACACACACACAAAATCCGAATCCGAAGCACGAGACAGTGCCCCCTTCAGTTGTTAAGCAGATCCTCACTTTAGCGTAAAGTTAAAAGTCAAGAAATGGGCTACAAAAGGAGTAAACAACAGGAAAAAAATATTGTGACATAAAAAGTCACTATGGTGACAAAGAAGATCAAAACACATTCTAGATGAAGACAACAAATTCAAAATGTCTATATCCAAAGCCTCCAAGAAAATATGAATTGGTCTCAGGCCATGGAAGAGCTCAAAAAGGTTTTAAAATCAAGTAAGAGTGGTAAAAATTTGGAAGAGAAATGAGAGTGAAGAAAGACAATCATGAAAAAAAAAGAGTTGACAGCTTGGTAAAGAAGACACAAAAAATACTGAAGAAAATAACACTTAAAAAAAACAGACTAGTCAGAATGT
Organism: Gymnobelideus leadbeateri; assembly: GCA_011680675.1. Classification (NCBI taxonomy): domain Eukaryota; kingdom Metazoa; phylum Chordata; class Mammalia; order Diprotodontia; family Petauridae; genus Gymnobelideus; species Gymnobelideus leadbeateri. The sequence continues at coordinate 540,201 of WOXC01005181.1, read as the reverse complement.
TAAAAGAGACACAATAATCCAATGAAGAGAAGGATGCCTTGAAAAGCAAAATTTTTCCAAATAGAAAAAGATATACAAAAATTCATTGAAGAGAACTACTTAAAAATAGAATGGGTCAAATGGAAAAGAAGGTACAAAAGCTCACTAAAGAAAATAATTCCTTAACAGTTAGAACTGGGAAGTGGAAGCTAATGACTTTATTAGACATCAAGAAACAATCAAGCAAAATCCAAAGAATAAAAATAAATAGAAGGAACTATGAAATATTTCATTTGAAAAACAACTGACCTAGAAAATATATCCAAGAGAGATAATTTAAAAATTATTTGACTGACAGTCATGATAAAAAAAAAGACCCTAGACATCATCTTTCAAGAAATTATCAAGGAAAACTTCTCTGATATTGTAGAACCAGAGAGTAAAATAAAAATAAAAATTGGAAGGATCTACCAATCACCTTCTGAAAAGATCTCAAAATGAAAACTCCTAGGAATATTATAGCTAAATTCCAGACCTCCTAGATCAAGGAGAAAATATTGCAAGCAGCCAAAAAAGTAACAATTCAAATATCATGGAGCCACAGTCAGGATAATACAAGATTTAGCAGATTGCACATTAACGGATCAGAGGGCTTGGGATATGATTTTCTGCAGGGCAAAAGAGCTAGGATTACAAACAAGAGTCATCTGCTCAGCAAAATTGAGTATATTCCTTCAGAGGAAAATGGACGTTCAATGGAATTGAAGACTTTCAAGCATTCCTGATAAAAAGACCAGAACTGAATAGAAAATTTGACTTTCAAATACAAGATGCAAAAGAAAGATAAAAAGGTAAACAGGGAAGAGAAATCAGAAGGGATTCAATAAGGCTAAACTGTTTATATTCCTACCTGGGAAAGTGATATTTATAACTCCTAAAAAAGATTTTTCATTATTAAAGCAGTTAGAAGGAGTATACATAGACAGAAAACAGAGGTATGAGTTGACTATGATTGTATGATTATATTAAAAAGTAACTGATGCAAATTTAAATGAGCAGAACCAGAAGAACATTGTACACAGTAAAAGTAATATCATGAATAACTTAGCCATTCTCAGCAATACAGTGATCCAAGACAGTTCAGTAGGGCTTCTGATGAAATGTGTTATCCATCTCCAGGGAAAGAACTGGTAGAGCTTGACTGCAGATCAAAGTTACTTTTTCTTTACTTTGTTTTTCTTGTTTGTTTTTGTCTGTGTTTTCTTTCACAGAATGACTTTCATGAATACACGTGTATGACATATGTCAAATTGTTTGCCTTCTCAATGAGGGGAAGTGGGGGAGGGAGAGAATTTGAAACCCAAATTTGAAAAAAAATATTAAAATTGCTTTTACATGTAATTGGTAAAATAAAATATTAAATAAAATTTTAAAACTGATCAGGAAAGCAAACAAAGAAGCCAAAAAAAAATAGTTGTTGAAAAAACATTTTTAATAGTTTAAAAAAGTTCCCTTGTTTTCAGTTCAGGTACTGACTGCGAGTATGAAATAGGAGCTTAATTCAATAAATTCAGGCCTCGAAAGCTACAATTCAGATAATTTTTAAGGTCAGTTGTTAATAAGATCAGCAACTGGAGTTGTAATAAAGAAACATGCTAGGGGTAAGGGTGGAGTAGACTAATCTTGTGGGCAGGATGGACATTGTGTCCTGAGAACCAATTGTTGGCACACACTAGGAACTAAGGTTCAAGGTTGTAAAGAACAGATGAAGGTCAAAGGTACCAGGAGCAGGATGATGTCAGAGAAACAGCTGAACAGCCTACAATTCTCATGGACCTATTTCCCCAGAATCCATAATATCACAGACTGAAGTTACCATGAAGAATGAGGGGATAAAGGATTTTGTTGTATTTAATAGCAATGGACAGCAAACCTTTATATTTATATTAGTGCCACTCTATGAATAAAACTTGAAGCATATGCTTTGAGCCTCTGAAAGTACCAGACCTCTATAGACTAAGCCAAAAAGTCTACCCATATCAGGGGTATATCAAAACATCTGGAATTTCCAGCAGATCTTAGGGGAGTCAGCAAGGAGATAAATAGAGATACCTGGGCGTGACAATAAGCAAGAGGTATTCCCAGTAGTATTACTACAAAGATTAAAACAAATTCTAGTCTCTTTATAATTATTGCTGATTACTACTAGAGGCAGAAAGCAGGAGTCCAGTGACTAAATACTCTCACCATCCTTACCTCTCATGCAGACCTTTATAAGAAGACTGAAAGTAGAGTTAGTTAGACATACAGAGATTTTCTGCAGTCCAAAATATATGTGGTTATACCCTCTAAGTCAGCAGAGTCATTGATGGATCCTGATAGTTTTGATATTTAATACTCCCCAGTGCCTGAAGGATGTAAAGATTATTTAAGGAAGAAACTAAGAACCAAGAGTGGAGAGCCACCACCTTCTAGTCACTTTTATAACTCTTGACCATTCCAAAAACAGTATTGAAAAAGTGCTCCTTCAGAGACAGGGGATTTAAAGAACTACCTGAAAGAGCTGCTGTCAATACATGTTTATTGATTCCTTTGGTCTTGGTCCTCAGAAGCAGGGTGGCATAATGGATAGAGAACTGGCCTCAGAACCAGGGAGACAAGGGTTCAAGTTCTGATTTTGACACATGCTGGCCATTTAACTATTTAATCTGTCAGTTCTCAAGACACTAAGAATTCCAGAGAAAGTGCTAACCTGCATTCTTAGGGATCAGATATGTATTAAATGTCTGAAGGCTATAGCAGGTGAGTTGAATGGAAAATACAGCCAATTCCAACTTACACTGGAAAACATAAGTCAGAATTTTTGAGTGCAAATATATTGTCTATGGAGGATTCTTTTTAGCAGTAGCAACATCTTAGGGAATGGCCATGCTACTTGATATGCAATAACCCACCTAACTCAGAATCAGAAGGCCTCTATCTTGGCATAAATATTTTGGAAGAAGTATTTCTCAGTATAAGACTTCCTTATGAGGTTCCATTTTGCTCAGGGATGAGATCTTGAGTGTAGGCTGCTGAAAGGACTTATTCTTTTAGAAAGTAAGAAAACTGTGCTTTACCAATTCCAAAGAGATGCCCTGCTAGAGTGTATTAATCCTATGGTGTTGTATATGCTGAGAATGTTCAGGTTGGAAAAGAAAGCTCAGTTGAATCAGTATGTGGCATTTTGGATTCATGTTTACGTTACCAGGAGTGATGTAAATGGATTCATTATAATGCTTCTAAGAGAACATTTGTTGCCCACTAACATCTGCTTTGGATGTTGGAAAATGGGGGAAGAGGTCAGATTAAATCTCTTCCTATTTGAGAAGCTACATCTGAAATCATTCAACGCCATGTCTGCTACATCCTAATAAAAGATCCCCCCAAAGAGAGCCTACATGGTGTTTCCCACTCAGGGAACAATAAACAGCCTAGAGATCCCTCATTGGATCCAAATTCCAAGCCTTAGAGATAGCCTGTGATGATCATAGTTCATATGCATATAGTGTTTTAAAGGTTTGTAATGCATTTTACATACATTATTTCATTTACTCCTCACAACATCTCTTATAAAATAGATGCAAAAAGTATCATTATACCTATATTACAGGTGGGAATAATGGAACATAATAAAGGGGGGAAGCTCAGAAAGTATCTGGAGTAATTTATGGAAACTTTTAGCTTTTTTGACTGGGGAAAGGTATGTACTGGGATGTTTTCTTCTACCTCTCTGCTTATCCTTGAGTAACTGAGGAAAGTAACATTTCTGCCTTGAGTAACATGTATGTTAGAGGTATAGCTTGTAACTGAAAAGAAAGTGAAAAAAGAAAAGTGGAGTATAGTTCTGAAGAAGTAGAACACTGGCAACCAGGGGAGAAGATGAGGAATCCAGAAGGTTCTTTTAGTTCTATTCTAACAGTGAATAGAGAATGTTGAAAAATTGTAGTATTTCATAGTGACAGCCTAGGAACCTATTGATATTTTATATCACATAGCAAAGATAACAAAGCAAAAAAAAGGAAAATCACTATTGTTGGAGGAGATATAAGCACACAAATGAAATTGTCCAATGATTCTTTGAAGCTATATGAAACTATAGTCAAAATACACTAAACTGTGCCTATCCTTTGACGCACAGATACTAGTACTGATTTTATTCCCCTGTGAGATCAAAGAAAAAGGTAAAGAAATAATACATATAAAATATTTGTAGCAAAATATTTGTTGTTATTTTAACAAAAAAATAGAAACAAAGTAGCATCTATCAATTTGGGGATAGCTGAACAAATTACTTTGTAAGAGTGTAATAGAATATTATTGCTCTGTAAAAAAATGTGAAATGTATAGATTAAAAGAAACTTGGAAAGATTATATGAACTAATTTGAAGTAAAGTGAGCAGAACCTTGAGAAATATTTATACAATGACAACAATATTGTAAAGAAACACAACTCTAGAAGACTTCAGAACTCTGATTAGTAGGATGAGCAACCTAGATAAGTACTAATGTAATGTGCCTCTAACCTCCTATTGGAGTGGTGAGAGAGTGTAGTTATAGAATGATACATACATTTAAAGTAAACTATTATTGGCATAATTTCCCCAAGTTTCCTTCCCTTCTTCTGCCAGACAGCTATTGCATATAATAACACTGGTTTCAAAACAGAAAAAAGAGGAAAAATCAGCATAACTGATTAATACATCAAAAACATCTTAAAATATGTGCAATGTACTACCCTATCTCCAGTCTCTGCCAAGGTGTGGAATGTGGGTAAGATGTACATTTTCAAACACTACTGTTGAAACACAAATTAAATTATACGTTTTAGTTTCCAGGGAGAATTCTTATTTTAGAGGAATGGGGGGGGGGGGATTGAGCAAGTAGTGATACTGATGAAAGCAAAGCAAAGAATATGAGTGAAACATTTTATAATACACATAAGAAAGTTCAGAAGGGGATGGAGACAACTGTTATAGGAATGGGAATTTAAGAGCTTACCTGCCCCTAGGCCCTTTGATAGTCTTAAGGAACTCTGAGAACCTTCCTTTATTTGAAAATATACTCTGCCCCCCTAATAGGCTGAATATGGTCACCTGGAGCCTGTGGTGGGAGGCTTGTTTTTCAGGAATGCCCACACCTTGATGCTGTGTGATTGGGCAGTGGGTCAAGAGGGTTGTGACATTCTCTGAGCCAGGAGAAGGCTTTATGTACCCTGATGTCAGGTTTTGTTTTGGGGCTCACTTTGAGAAGAGTTGTGTGGTTTGACCAGCTGAGACTCTGGGCAGCCATTGAGCCCCTGGCTTTGAAAGCCCTGATCTTGGTGCTTCCCTCTCTAGTAACTGACTAGGTATGGATGTAATGGCCAGAAAGTTGGAAGCCTGGCTGCTCACCTGTTTCTCTGTCTGCTTGTAACTTCTGCTTATAACTTTTTTGTATTCTCTGAAGTTTGGGGTGCTGACCTTTTTCCCCTGAACTAGGTAAATGATATGTTTGATTGATTAAAGCAAGATTGTTAACCCATTTTGAATTGCTTTCCTTTAGAAAAGCCCATCTAAGAACCTGTGTTGGCAGCCACCCTCGGTATGCTAGGGTGCTTGCTGCTACAACAAAGAATCCCCTGCTATTCAATATTAGTACTGATATATTAAAGTTACCATACATTAAAAATAAACTGCAATTAATATTGATTTATGATTTTATATAAAATTATAATTTTCTAACCTTTGTATGAAAAATGTTCACGTTGTTGGTAATTTTATAGTTCACAATAAAAACAATGCTTTATCAGAAGCAGTGGAGAAAAAGGAGAAGGGGGGAAAGTTTTAAAAATACTTTCCCACTCAATCCCACTTCAAGAAAAAAGAATTGTAAGGAAATAGTAAACCAGGATCTGCCTTGTAGGAGAGATCACAAAAACTGACATCTGTAAGACTAGTTGTTGCTGCTTTAAGGACTTCTGTTTTCCTCCATTTAACAAAATTTCATTCTCTAACATTGTGAACTACAGCAATGGGGATTCAGTTTCTTCATACTGGGGGTGGGGTACCATATGTGCTTTATCCCAGGGTTCCTAGGTAGCTGTTAGGGGTTATTAATTAAGAGAGTGAGGAATTTTTGCATAATTGGTGTGTCCATATGTGTGTCTATAAAAACACATATGGTAGGGGTGATAATTTTATTTTAGAGGTTCTTTTAGACACAGAAATTAATTCTGAATAACATTCTGAATATTAATTTCACAGAATTAAAAAAATAGGTCAAAGGAAACAGAAGTGATATTTATTTGTCATTTCCTCTCTCCTCTGACTCTAAACCAAAAGAGTTTTCTCAGTTGTTCTTTTATTTTTCCTTGAAGAGAAGATCCAGGCCAAAGAAAGATTACATATTCATTTTCTTCCTGTGGCTGATCCTTCATCTTTTGGCTTTATCTTCACTCTTTCTAAGTAAGTTTTGTCTTCATTCTTTCTAAATAAGTTATTGATTATTTGAAATGAATCATTGCTATAATTTCAAGTTATAACTAATTCTAATGGACTCATTAAGAGCACCAGTTAAACATTTCCAGACTAGATAAGGTAGCTGAATATATCAATGAGTAGCCAAGTCCTGGTTATGGATCTTGTGATGTGCAGTTGATTAAACTCCATGACAGGGATTTCAGAACCCTAGGATAGGAATCCTACATCTCTGACCTAGGTTATAGTACTGTAGGTAAAGTGCCTGAAGCTTCCTATATTTCAAGTGAGTCCCCTGCTAGTCATCTTAAGAAAATAGAAATTGAATAAGGAAAAGTGAATGAGTAGTTATTTGGAATATTAAGCTTTCATTGCTGGAGGATTTCACCCTTTCCCATTCATTGTATTGTTTATGCTTAGTTGCTTTGCTCTTGGCTCCACACATTCTTTAACTCTCAGGATCATGTATTAGATGTGACACTCACATGTTTGATAGATGTCACAAATATAATCATTTATTTAATCATTTGTTCTTTTATGATCTTTTGAAAAGGTTTTCATAATATGCTATGTTCAGGAACAAATAAACACTTAGGAATAAAAAAATAAGAATAAGATCAGTGTGTTGATGAAATTCAGGCATATGTCAGGTATATTATAGTCTCATGTAATGAAAATGTAACCAAATCCAGTATCAACTGGGCCCTGACTTGCAATGCAATGTCTTTCAATACTGATCTCTATAGTTCATACTATCCTTGATAATAGTTTTATTCTAGAAAAATTAAAAAAAAACCTGCTTTGTTATATTATAGACATTGTACTCATCCTTGGGAATATAAAGATAAAAATGAAAGTGGTCCTTTTTTTCAAGGAGTTTGTATCTTACATAATGTACACAGATTAAAAAAAAACAGAGTTTAGGGAAGTGCTGTGATTTTATAATTATTGGGTAGCCCCAGTGAGGAAATCCCTTCTATCAATGTAGACCTGGAGCTATTTCCCAATGTTTAGTCCTGGAGAGTTGTGTGAGAACACGGAGAAGGTAGATGAATTGCCCAGTGTCACACAGCCAGGGGATGTTGCATGTCGGACTTGAGCCCAGGTCATTGTGATCTCAAGGATGACTCCCCTAGCTAGGATGTTGTGCAAGGTGACTACTAACTGGGAGGATCAGGAAAAGCTTTGTGTAGGAGTTGAACCTTTAATAATTCCAAGGGGTGGAAATAAAGAGAGACAGAATTCTAAGGTCTGCAAATAGCTAGCCTGTACAAAGGCACAAAGAATGGAGAAAATATTGTGAGAAAGGAATAGGAAATAGCTAAGTTTTGTTGGAAAATAGAATGAATGAGAGGCTGTAATATCAAATCAGCTGTGAAGGATTGGTTGGAATCAAGTTATGGTAGGCATTACATGCTATGATTTAGAGTTTTAATTTATTCTCTAACAACAAGAGCTAGCATTTCTATTTCACTTTAAGGTTGGCAAAATACTTTACAATTTTTTTGTAAAATAAATGTGTAAAATTTGTTGTATTTTATCCTTGCAACAACCCTGAGAGGCGTGTGATGTTTTCATCCTGATTTTACAGATGAGAAATTGAGTCAAAGGTTGTGACTTGCCCAAGGTCACACACCTAGTAAGTTTGTGAGGTTGAATTTGATCAGTTCTTCCTGACTTCACCTATAGGGGTATTCACTGTGTCACCTAGGAAATACCTCTCACCTAGTCAGTGAAGCTTTCTGAGCAGGAGAATGACCTGTTCTTTAAGGATTTCATGTTAGTAGCTCTGGGGAACATGGATTGAAAAGAGGTGATGATTTGTTTTATCTCAACCTATGAGGCCTCACATCCCATGAAATCAATGTGGCCAACAAATAATTTGATATAGAACACATTTTATTTAAACCAGAAAAAGATATGCAGAATCCTTTCATACTCAACCTCTGTTATAGACAAGAAGACTCTTTTTGGAGGGCATCAAGTAATGATCTATCTCTTTAAGTTGTTCCTACTTTTTTATCTGAACCTACAAAGTTCATATGAGAAACGATACCAGTGAAGGGCTAGATTTGTCAGGCCCTAGTGCACATGGTCCCCTTTTGTACTGATCTTTTTTTTCCTTTTTGGTGATGAACAGCTGGGGAGGCCCACAGATCTCTTATCCAATTCAAGACAAGGCTTTCTATATTTTCTCTTCCACTTCCTCTTGTACAGGTTCCAAATACATTTTCTCTTTTTATTTAACACATTGTCTCTCTTTCTACATCTCTGTTTGGTGCTAGCCCTTCTGTACATTTGGTTTCCTGTAGGGACTTCTTTGATGAATTAGCTATTCTTCAGGTCTATATGTGGCCTGCCTGTCAACTATGCCTTTGCCCTCAATAAATATCATTTCATGTGAGTCAGTAAATCTTTGTCTATGAATCAATCTGTTTCCTCTTAAAGCCTAACAGCCAGTTCATGTTTTCATGCAACTAGGAAGCTGTGAGCTTGCATCAGTGAAAGAACAAAGGCCTGGGGCAACGAGGATTGAGGACAAGGAGCATCTGCACCTTGTCCACAGAAGGTTTGGTAAAGAAGGGAGGAGTTGTTGGGCATGCCAAATAAACGCATTTGTATTGTTAAGTACTAGTATGTGTAAGCAATTTAATTTATGTAATTTCAAAGTGTGTAACTTTTCTTAAGCCTGTTTCCAGGATAAAATTTTTAAAATCAAATTGTGCTCTGAATTGACAGAGGCATAGGAGAGAAGAAAGGAGAAAAGGCATTCTAGGACTGGTGATAGCAACAAGGTCTTGCAGTGGGGTAGAAAAAGCAGATCAGCTTCTCTAGAATATGAGTATGTGAATGATTGTAATCACAATGGAAAGGTTTTTTAAAAATACACAGACACTAGGTAGGCTATGGAAAACTTTGAGTGTCAGATTCAGATCATGGAATTTTACTCTGCAGAGCAATAATAGGATATTAAGATATTATTTATAATAGTCTATGCCATTAGAAAGTCTATGTCTGTACTGGGATGAAAGTGGAAGAAATAAAAAGGGGCAAAAAATTAATTACATAGATGCAACTTCATATAGCCTTTCATTTTGACTTGAATCTTGTTGTGGGGGGAGGGGAGTCTTCATGTTTTCCTTTGAATGTCTCCAAATTCCTTTGGGTTATATCCCTCTCCTGTGTGGAGCCCAGCTAACATGACTACATATCTTTTCTTTGAATCCTTAACAGTTTCTTTTTACCTCCGTGAATTCTGGTGTTTCAGCGCTAAACAGAAATCCACTTCACTTGTGAATTGATGAGATTATGTATCTGCAAGGCAGTTTATATAATAGTTATTTGTCTTCTGTTACTACTATTTCTTTTATGTTATTCTAGTGGATCTTAAAGTAAACCCTAAGGCAAAGAAAAAAAATGTTACTTAGATATGATTATAAAGAAAAATATTGAACTGTGTCTGAAGTAGTTCTGTGAATAATGCTATGTGTGTGTGTGTGTATGATTAACTACCCATAGAGAACTAGTCCGTTTGCCTGATTCCTCTTTTTACATTCCAGGGAAATAGCAAAGAAATCCTGCTACCTACTCTTTTCTAATCCTTCCTAATTTGCTTGTGCAGGACTAATCTTAAGGACCAGACTGAGCATTCATACCATCATTTCAGAAGTGTAGGATTTTCTCCTTAATGTCATGAGTTATGGTTCTGTTTTTTCTCCTACTGTGTGGATATCATAACTTAGATTAACCACCAAGTGAAGCTGATAGCCATTGACCTGAGCCTAGTCACTAGAAGTACCTTGTCACTGATAAATTCCACATAAACATTAGCAATTATAAATTCTACCCAATATCAAAGAGAGAGCTCCCTGCAAGGGCAAATTCTCAATAAATCTCAGAGAGTGAGAGATTTTCCATCATCAGCTTAACTCCTCTCTAGGTGGCCATGTTGAAGTCTAAGGAATTTGAGTAGTTTAATTTTACCTAATTAAGCCACTTCTAGCTTCCAACCTAATAGAAACTCCTGGCTCTTCTTTGAAACCATTATATGTTGCCAACCCATAATCAGATGACCCCTCCACAGTGGCATCTGCAAGACAGGAAAACAAACAGACTTGACCAAAGACAGTATGTTTACTTGTAGCCATAGAATAATGTCTCTCATTCCTATACAAAAGAAAAATGCTGAACATAAAACATTCCCAGACAGCATTAACAGAATAACTTAATATGAGATTTAGTAACTTAATTTATAATATCTATTAAAATATGCTAGCAGGAATAAAGGACCAATTATTAGGATTTTTGCATTTCAATTTGACTTTACAGTGTCCAATAACTTAAATGTCATTTTCTGGTAAAACAGGCAGGTTTGGGACAAACCTTTTGTCAGTGGCCTTCCTTTTCAGGGAAGAAGCTGTCTGTGACAAATACCAGCTTGAATCATTGTAATCCGGATCTCTGGACCTTTTGAACTTACAGGGTCACCTCCAAGCTCAGGGATGGCTCCCTGAGAGATGATGTTCTACCACTTTCTCAGGAAAGGAAACAAAAAGCAAGAAAACTAGCCAGAGGCCCAGGCACAAGCTCCCTTACATGGGTCTATGCTATGGGATTGACATATGGGATTGATAGCAGAGTGAGAGGAATATTATATCTCTCTTCATGCCTCTCGCTAGGAGTCTAGAGTCAGTGTATTACTTGCCATGTCAGTGAGTAGAAGCAGAGAGAGCATGCCAGATGTATTCTCTTTTCATTGTCACAATGCCTCACCCTATTGTCACTGTCCCAATGATGGGAAAGGACAAGAGCCTATGTAGGGTTTGCCACAACATACTAAAATGCCAAGTCCTTTCAGCCCTGGCTCACCATATGGCCAGAAGCACTTAGGGAATTCCTCATTTGATGGGACCCAATGCTAAATCATACATGTCCCTTACCAGAAGTTGAAGGGACTATGCTCTGTACAACCCAAATTATTCTATAACAAGATTCTTCTCCATTTCAACTTCATTCAAGATGAACCAGAGAGATTTCTGAAAGCATAGTTACTACAAGTTAAGTTACTATATCAGTAATTCTTCAGAGTTTGAAATTTCTTTTAAAATATTTATTGATTGCTTTTATTTTTATATCACCCATTTGACAGTACTCTATTCCAATTTCTCCCCCAAAAAGCCACCCTTTATAACAAAGAATTAAAAAGAGGGGAAAAAAGCAGTTCCACAAAACAAAACAATATAGTTATGTTAAGATTTCACTAAAAGAACCAGTGGTTTGGTGAAAGCACTGCTGTTAGAACTGTATTTATCTCAATATTTCATTTTAGATATTGCTTAAACAAGAAAGTTCAGGACTATCTTCTAGTGACTGGAATATAGTACATATGTAATAAATGCTTACAGAGAAATTATTTAAATTTCATGCTGAAGACCTGCAACAGTTTTTTTTAATAACATTATAATTATGATGCAAAATACATTTCTAGCCAGGGAGATTATTATAATAGTCCAGGTACAAGGTCATTAAAGCCCTTACCAGGGCAGTGGCAGTGTCCAAAGACAGCAGGGGGTAGATACAGTAGATGTTGCTCAGGTAGAATCAAAAGGACTTGGAAACAGATTGGATAATGGGAGTGAAAGTGAAGAATATAGGATGACATATTGGTTTTGGGCCTTAGTGACTGGGAGTCACTAAGTAGTTTAGAGACCCTAAATAGAAACATGGTAATGCAGAAGAGGGGGGACTATAGAGAAAAATGAGTGAGAGGAGTCAGGGAGTAGGTCAAAAAATTCCAAGTATTCCATATTTCCCCACAAACAAGAAAAAATAGTGCCTCAGTACAAATGTAGAGTGGTAAAAATAAACAAGAGTTTGGGCAGAACAGTGATCCTCCAGGGACAATAGGAAGATGATCTGGAGAAAAATCCCAGGACCAAGGCTTGGTACCCATGAAGAGTAAACATCTCTATGCTAGTTCCATTAAAACAGCAAGAGACGGGCGGCTAGGTGGCGCAGTGAGTAGAGTGTCAGCCCTGGAGTCAGAAGGTCCTGAGTTCGGATCCGGCCTCAGACACTTAATGCACACACAAACAAAAACCTAGCTGTGTGACCTTGGGCAAGTTACTTAACCCCAATTGCCCTCCAAAAAGCAAAAAACAAACAAACAAAGAAAAAAACAGCAAGAGACTTGTAAGCGTAGAAGCACTGGGACTGGGATGCCACTGTCTGTGGGCACTTACAGGAGGCTGGAGGTATTGGTTTTAATTCCAGGACAGAGGTGAGAACTGAAGAAAGATCTGTGGCCAGAGGTACCATCCCACCTACCCCAGCACTAGAGGTGATTACCAAAAATAAGCTACTAAAAATTAAAAAAAAAAATACATAGGCAAAGGAGAATCCAATTATAGAAAATTACTATGGGAATAGAGAAGAACAAGGATCATCTTCAGAGGTGAATACTGAAGCAAAAAAATGCATAATGTCAAATGATCACATAGAATTCATAAAAGAACTTTAAAAGAATTCATAAAAGAACTTTAAAAAGACTTCAAAAATCAAATGAGAGAGAATGAGGAAACATAAAAAAAAAAACAATCCAAGAAAACAAGAAGATTATGAGAGAAAGTCAGCCAATTAAAAAAGGAGATCCAGAATCTAGAAGAACATGATTCTTTGAAAAATAAGAATTGCTCAAGGGGAAATTAATGGAGTTATAGGAGACCAAGAAATAATACAACAAAATATAAAAAAATAGAAGATAATATGGGATATCTCATAAGAAAAACTGGAGAACTGATCAAAAAGAAAAAATATAAAAATTATTGGACTACCTGAAGGCTTTGATTTAAAAAAAGAATCTTGATATAATAATACAAGAAAAAATAAAAGAAAGTTGTCCTTAAGTGTTAGAAAAAGAGGGGAAAGTGGAAATAGAAAACAGTCATCAACCATCACCTGAAAGTGATCCTATGAGGAAAAGTCAAATTCTGAAACCCTCAGTTCATGGAGAAAATATTATAGGCCACAAACAACAAAAAATAACTATGGCAGTGCCATTATTAGAATCACACAGGATCTAGTAGCAGCAACACTAAAAGACTCCACATCTAGGAACACTATATATCAAAGAGCAAAAGAACTGGGATGGCAGCTGAAAATATCATACTCAGCAAAGTTAAGCATAATTCTGAATGAAAAAAGGACATTCAATGAATTGCCAGACTTTAATGATTTTGGTAAAAAAACAAAAACAAAAACAAAAAAACCCTGAACTTAATAGAAGATTTGACGAAATATAAGGTGTACATCAAAAACTAATTACAATGGACTTAATAAGGACATTGTTTACTTTTATACAAGGAAATGTAAAGCATATGTCTAAAATTGTTATTAGTAATTGGGTAGTTGGAAGGAAAGATTGGGGTAGACCTGAGTATAATATCATTTAAAAAAATAAAACCATTTAGTAAAAGGTAAAAAGAGTAATTATATTATACAGATTAAGTGTGAGAGGAAGAAATGGCACTGAGGAATTAGTTGGAGGAGGAGGGATGATAGTTCTGGAACACTACTCTCATCAGGAATGGGTTAAGGAGGGAACAATACATATATATCTAGAAGGGTATGGAAAAAAAAATTAAAGGCTAAGGGGATATGAATGGGCATGAGAGGAGGGAATAGGATAATGTGGGGTGGAGAGGGGTGTTTTGATTAACAGGAATGGGATGAAGATCTGGAAATTAGATCCAAGAAAGATAATTTAAGAATTATTGAATTACCTGAAAGTCATGATAAAAAAAAGACCTTTCTTGAGGAGTAGGAAGGAGGAAGGGGGAATAAAGAAGTTAAAAGTACACAGCAGAGAATAAAAGAAAACTTGCAAAAAAATAGATGTACAGCTTTGAACACAATGCATTGTTTTCATTACATAGCCTTTCCTGAAATGGAAATTTATTGCTGTATATTTTGAATCCTCTCTTATGTTCTGCTATGCACATGGCAATGCTTTTTTTCTTTTATTTTGTATTTAAATTTTAATATTTAAGTTTATGGGTTTTTTCTTATTGTATATTTGAGGTTTAGTATTCAAGCTTAAAATAAATTAATATCTAAAAGAAAGAAAAAAGATAATGAGTTCAGTTTTAGACATGTGTTTTAAGAAGTTTGTGGAACAGGCATTTTGAGATATCCAATAGGGAGTTTCAAATATAGAACTGGAGGTCAGGAGAAAGGTTGGGGCTGTATAAATAGATCTGAGAATCATCTACATGGAAATGATAATTGAGTCCTTGGAAGATGAACTCAACAATTGAAAAAGGTAATTTTAAAAAGGGTGTGGAAGAGCCTTGAGGATACCCCAACTTTAGAGGTCATGATAAAGATCCAGCAAAGGAGATTGAAAAAAAGTGGTTAGATAGGTTGGACTAGAACCAAGAGAGAGCAGTGTCATAACAACCTAGGGAGAAGTGAGAAACAAGAACAGGGATTAGTAGTGTTGAAAGCTGAAGAAAAGTCAAGAAGTACAAGGAATGAAAAAAGACTCTTGGAGCTGACAATTAAAAAGACATTGCTAACTGCCAATAAATCTTGTGATAGTTTAGTTCAAGAAAATGGTCTTATGGAAAGAATGTTGGGCTGAGAGTGAAAAGTGCTTGAACATAACTCCTGGATCCAACAATTACTGGCAATTTAGCATAACATTTTTCAATTTCACTTTCTCATTTTAAAATAGGAATAATTTTGCACTATATACATCACATGGTTCTCTGTGAGAAAATTGCTATGTAATCCTTAAAGGAATATAGACTGGGTGCCAGTAATGTCAGCTAATTCAATGACACCTATAAATGTATAATAAAAACAGGAGCACATATGAAGTTTAAATCAGATGTAATCCTTTTAATCTTCCTGTTTGCTGGTAGCTAGTAGCCAAACCAAAGGAGACCTAATAGATAATATGCCTGAAGAGAGTTAAAAAATACCATAACAGAGAGGGTGAGGGGGCTGCAGAGAGGCTTCACAGACAAAGACGTATTTGAGTTGGGCTTTGAGGAGTAAGCAGGAATTTAATAGGAAAACAGACAGGAATGATTCTCAGAGCATAGGGATGATGTGACTGAAGACCCAGAAGTAGGAGAGTAAAGAGTGTGTGACCAAGCAAATAATGAAACTGCTATCACTTATCACTACAAATTATGCATTAAAAATATAGGAGTCGGTCTAGTCAAGATTGCAAAGTAGAAACAGAACTTCCAAGGAGCTCCAGCCCATACCACTTCAAAATTATGTAAAAGGGGGACTCTAAACAACCTCTGGAGCTCCAGAACCCACAAAATGACACAGAGAAGCTAACCCCCCACTGAAGACAGCCTAGCAGCCCTATAGGGAGCATCCAGCTCAGTGCTCTGGGAGCCGAGCCCAGGCCTGCCTGAGTTGCGGTTTTAGCCCCAGGGTGGCCAGACCAGCAGCCACCTGGAGGGACCCTAGAACACCAGCAGCTGTGGCATTTCCAGAATTATCAACACATATATGCTTAGGACAAAGTGAGAGGTCAGTGCCCTATGGACTTTGGGACTGGTTGGGAGAATGTGTTAGCTTCTTCCCCTGGGGGTGAGAAGCCACTGAGGAGTTGGCACAGCTTGCACCACGTTGCCATGATGCAGCTTTAGCTCTTGGCCTATGAACTGTAGTGGGCTCCAGCGATCAGTCTTGGAGGTAATTGCTCTTGCTCTACCCTTCTTGGATCTGGATTGTGATCTGGGGTGGAGGTCTTGGGGTGTGTGACCAGCTTGCCAGAGTGTATGAAGGCTTCAGAGAGGCCACCCAACTAATACCTCAGGCAATTGAGAAAACCCCAATGGGATGGAAGCTCCTCTGGCTGGTGGCAAAGTCCTACTTTGGCAACAAGCCCAAAAGTCGAGTAATTGAGTGGTAACATGCCTAGGCAAAGGAAACAAAATAAACAGAAAAATTCTCCATTAGACTCCTATTTTGGGGGCAAAGAGGATCAAAGCATGGAACAAGAGGAGGACTGTGAGGTCAGAAATCCTGCACCAAAAGCCCCAAATAAAAATATGAGCTGGTTACAGGCCATAGAGGACCTTAAGAAGCAGATAAGAGAAGTGGGAGAAAAATTGGGAAGAGAAACGAGAAAGATGTAAGAAAAGTATGAAATGAGAGTCAACAGCCTGACTGAGGAAAAATTTAAGAGTCACTCTGGCAACAATGATTCCTTTTTTCATATATAGTCTCTGGAAATATAACCACTTCCTGGAGGAGTTTAAAAAAATAATTTTATTGTAATGATGTTAAAGAATTTATTAAGATTGCATTCTGTATTGTGGTATAAGTCAAACTCAGCATTGTTTTGCCAAAGTCTACACTAAACACACAAGGAGGCTAAATAATTAATGAAGAATAACAAGTACCGGGTATATTTTTAAAGATCTTTATCACACTTTTTTCTCTGAAGAAAAAGTACATTTGTTTCAAGAACTTCAAGGAACTCATTGTGTACTTTCTCATGGTATGATTAGAGATCTGGAACTATAACTGAACTTTTTTTTTCCTTTCAAAGCCCAGGGGACTAAGATATAGCAAAGTTCTCCCAGGAAATTAATGGCAAAAGAAGATGGGAATGAAGGCCATGTCAGGTAAATGCCATCCCAGTGCTCTAGTCAACATGGCCAATAGCATTGTAGGGTTTTATTTTGTTTTGTTTTGAGATATACATATACATATATGTATATTTGTTTGTTTTATGACTCTGGCAAAAATGAAGCAAAATTTAATGTCCAAAATCTAGCGCAAAGTGATGCAAATTAATAAGATTAAAAACTCTTGTCCAATAGAAAAGTGATTTAAAATGTGCAATTATCAAAAGAAGAAATACAAAATTAAGTAAACACTTGAGAAAAGTGTCCATAAAATATAATGTCTATACTCCATCAATATGTGTTTCTTGCTGGAAATTTATTGGATATAACCCAATTAACCAACACAGTTTGATGCTTTTACATATAACCTAACTCCTCTACAGTAGATCACTTCATTGACCATCACATGCTAGTTGCATACTTCCTACATAGCCATTGTCCCTACATCTGCCACTCTTATGCTCCCTCCTGGATGGGCCTCTCTATTAGGTGACAAAGAGTGTGACTATCAGCTAATGGGTGGTGGCATGGTATGGAGCAACAAGTGTTCTTAACATGTTTTGTGTTTTCCATTTTCATCTACTGGCCAATTATCTCAATTTGGTGAGTGAAAGGTCAGCGTTGCTTTAATTTGCCTTTCTCCAATATTGACTTTAAATATTTTTTCAAGTTTGTGTGTGCGTGTGTGTATGTGCGCGCGTGTGCATTCATGCTTCTTTTATAGATTCTGTCCCCCTAGAATGCAAAAGTGTGGTAGGAGGGAAGAACAGTAAATAACTAAATGTTTAGATTAATTGAATCTCAAGTAACCCCATCTTCACTACATTTGTTCAAGTATCATTGACTACATTTTCTCTAGGTATCCATCTGTGTAATTCATTATAACCATAGAATCTTAACACTGAAAGAAGATACAAAATAATTTCTAGCCCTTCCACCCAATGTTTACAATATATTTTTTGTTTATGTAGAACATGATCGCCCCGTAGACTACCAGTTTGACACATTTTCAAATCCTCAGATGGATCTTTAATCTCTGTAATTTGGAAAATCCTTCTAACAATGCAAGTTATAAACCATTCACCATCCATATCTTTAGGAAACTTGATCACATATTCCTAAATTTTTTCAATTATTCTTTGGACTGATCATATTTAGAGAACCAACAATTAAATTGAAGTTGTTCACAGACAAAAAATGGTGAGTGTTATTGCCCCAATCTTGGGACTCTTTTTCCTTCTTCCAGTCTTTAAAAATTAAATTTTTGAGTACGGTGTGCTTTTCCTTCTCTTCATCAAAGATTGTATCTTTTGAGCATAGCAATGACTAGATGTTGGTAAAGCTTGTAATAAGTGAAAGGGTAGAAAAATGGGTAGGCCTAAGGCTCTTGAGAGCATGACTCAATATTCTGAGATATGAGTTTATTAATATTTTTCACATAAACATAATGACTTACCTTTAAGATCATTTGTGAATATTGCCATTAAAAAACTGGGTGTTGGGGGTCAGGATGCAGTTTAGGAGTCTTAAAAATGCATCACAATTTTCCAAGTGCAATATAGCCCATTCTTCTCTCTTTCAAGCAGGTTCATTCTCCATTTGCAGTCCCTTTAGAAATTACATAATCTGATGGACTAATACAGACACTTGTATGAATTTCATTCCATCAGCATTTATTAATCACTTACTATGTGCTAACCTTTTGACAATATCTGGGAACACAAGGAAAAGCAAAAAACAACCTGGGACCTTAAGGACCTCAATTTCGACCACTCTAGAAAATGAGGCAGAAAGAACTTGCAAAAAACTATGTACAGACCAAATATATATACACACACACGTATATGTACATACATATATAATGTATAAATTGGAGACAATTACTAACAGAAAGTACTAGTAGGGAACCTGGGAAGAGGTCTTGCTGAAGGTGAAAATTTTAGCTAAGCTTTGATGGAAACCATGGAAGTCAGGAGGGTTAGATAAGAAGGGAGAGTATTCCAAGCATGAAAAATATGCAAGATGGCATGTTTTGTGTGAGAAATAGCAAGGAAGCATGTGTCATTGGATCATAGAATATGTGGAGGGAAATGTGTAAGAAGACTAGAAAAGTAGAAAGAGGCCAAGTAATAAGGAGTTTTAAAAGGCAAAAAGAGGATTTTTTAAAATAGGGAGCTACTGTAGTTCATTGAGGAGGGGGTGACATAGCAGACCTATACTCAAGGAAAATCATTTTGATGGCTTAGGGAAGAATTGGCTGAAACTGGGACAGGCTTGGAGTAGGGAGGAAGAAACAGTAAGGTATTACAGTTGTGATTATTGATCATCCTTTGTTCTCGAAGAGGACCAATAACATCATGAGTGTGATGTCTTGTTTTTGAATGCCTACGGATTTCAGTGAAGAGGCATTATAATCTGCTTACATGATGCAATAAACAAAATATATTTGCAAACAAGATCTACAGGATGGCATCATCCATCAGAAATTGGTCTCTTCAATTGAACTCTGCATAGAACATCCTCCATGATAGTGGTAAACACTTGTGACAAAGGTGCATATAGATATGGTAACTAAGACATTATACTATTAGTTCATAGTTTAGTAGAATTACTCCCACATCAATATTATATTTTTGCTATTCTAGTGTGAGTAAAGGAATACAGAAACAAAAGTATCAAGTGTGGTGTGCATGGGGAGCACTAAAGGGTCCCTATAGCTAGTGCTTACAGTATATGATGAGCTACAGTGTGAGATAAGCTTAAATGAAATATGTCAGATAACAGTTATTTTAAAAAATGAACAGAGAGGAGTGGAATGATCAAATATATAACAAGATGTCACATAACTGGTTCTTTCATATCCAACAAAAGGTTGGGTTTTTTTGTTTTTTGCACTCAAGTAACTTTCCAATCTATTTCTCTTACCCTCCTTTGTAATAAAGAAAAAAAAAGTGAAACAAACCCATTGACACATGACTTTAAAATATATGTATTATTGAGGTTTTAATATTGCCGTCAGTTCCTAATGGCTTCCTCCCACCTCAGAGAACCATCCCTTGTAAACATGAACAATAATTAAACAAACCAAACCAATGGATCATGCCTAACAATGTATGTCTCATGTTGTACCTGTACTCTCCCACTGTTCTGTGGAGGAAATAGAGTACTATACCATAAATCCTCTGAAGCTGAGATTGGTTATTGAAGTGACCAGAGTTCCAATGCCTTTTAATGTCATTTTCCTCAACATCATTTTGCTTATTTTGTAAATTTTCCTCAATATTAGTTCACACAAGTTCCTTTAACTTCTTCATATTTGTATTTTATGGTGAAATAATATCTCATGATCTTCACTTTGAGCAGGTTCTTTCAGCCATTGCACAATTCAGTCACCCGTTATATTTTCAGGGCAAAATGACCGCTTTTGCCAACATATACAACATTTAGCACCCATAGTTCTTTTCTTCTAGCAATAGAGGGAAACATGTTTCATCATTTGTTCTCTGGAGCCAAAATTGATTATTCCAACTAATCTGATTGTCTCTTAACTGAAGAAAAGATAAACCCATTGCAGTGTAATCTAGGCTGTAATAAATTTCTGATATTTTCACATAGTACAGAGGTGAGGTGCCTCTATAAAGTATCAGAGACAAGGTTTGAACCCGTCGTTCTGGTTCTTAGCCCAGAAACGTATCTGTTAACCTTGTTGCATCTATAACAGATACTTTCACAGCCTTGTTTGTTTGTTTATTGTTAAGGTATATATCCAAAGGATGATGGAGAACACCAAGCTATTCCTTAGTGAGTTAAGCAGAATTCATGAAATTGAATGCCTATAATGTTTTGCTTCCCTATGAACACCTGCCCATTGGACTCACTCCAAATATGTTGCCCATATACTAAATCTTGCCACCACCACCAATTCACCTTGCTTAAGAGTTTTTAAAGCAAGGTTTTTGGACAGATTAACAGGAAGTCCCTGCTTCAAGGAGTTTAGATATTATTTACTTGGAAAGAGGAGAGTTTTAACAGGAAGAGACTCATTGGCTCCTTATTAGTCGATTCAGGAGAGCAATAGAACACAGTCAAGTCTCTAGTCCTGGGTCTCAGAATAAATTATTGGGAATGGGAGCAGATATCAGGCTTCAAGTTGTCTACTGCTTCTGGTAAGTTTAGAAATGATTTAAAAGAACATTAAAAGTTTGGGAGTAAAAGGAATTATTTTTAAATCAGGGTAAAGGGAAGAAACAGACCTGTGAAATTAAAGTTTAGAGCTACTAAACCCTACTCATGGCATTCAGTTCAGAAATAAGCTTAAATGTAAATATCCTCTTCTTGATGGAAAATTTTATATGATGTGACAGGGCAGAAATAGAAGGTACTTTTTGATAAATGTAATGATGTTTATGTTAAACAAGTGTAACATCTGTCTGGCTGCTTATTCTCTTAATAGACTGAAACTAAGGAGGGACCTTAGAGATTCAACTTTTTTCCCAATGTGAAAATCCCCCATATGATATGCCTCACTAGTTCCAATGAGGAAGAGTTTACTCATGGAAATATATCAGTACAGCAAAACACAACATTGAGAATGGAAATGAAATGACTTTTGAGGATTATGATTACTTTTCCCAATTATTTCATCTTGTCCAATTTCTGCATTTATGGGACAGGAAACTGAGGCTTAGATGTTTAAAAAAGGACTTATTCAAAACCACAGCACTAATTAGAGGAAGATCTAGGAATTAGATGTATCTTGATATCAGCTTTCCCAATTCCCAAGTTACTGTTCATTCCGTGATGCCATATTGCCCCTGAAGGGCTGCCATATGGGAAAGGGATTATACTTGCTTTATATACTAAGGAGAAAATTGAGAAATTATAAGGGGATATTTTGGGGGGAGGGTTAAAGGAAGGACTTTCTAATGAAGTTGTCCTAAATGGAATGGTTTGTTCAATTAGGTAGTAAATTGTGTCACTAGAGTTGTTAAATCAAAAACGAATTGTTCAAGAGCTTCTAGAAGCAATGCATGTATTCAGGAGGGGGTTAGACTAGGTTCCTCTCAGGTCTTTTTAGCAAGAGATTCTAGGTTTCTACAGATGATTATTTACTGCTTCAATTCTACGTCAGTAGTTCCCTCTGACTTAGGGGCTGACTGTTTTCTCACTGTAGAGTGATATGTTTAGGTCCTTTCTACAAATATATGAAACTACTTTTATTTGTTTTTCTTCAGAAAAATCCAGTGAAGCAATACTTGCTGTAAATAGGATTTAGGTGCACTTAGTTTAGCATATGTCCTATATAACTCTAGATCTTAACCCACTGAAATAGCTCAAAGGTTATATATTGTCTTTCATTGATTCCTCATAACTTTAATAATAAATTTATATGATACATAAGATTCAATTGACTCACATAATTCTCCAGCAAACTAGTCTTTTGTATTCTCTCTCTGTCTCTCTCTGTGTCTCTGTCTGTCTGTCTCTCTGTCTCTCTCCCTCACACACACACACACACACACACACACACACACACACACACACTGGATATAGTCACATAACTAGAAAATAAACAATAAACTAAGAATATTTTGAGGAAAAATATTTTTTTCAATCACCCACCTATTTTTCAAATTGTAAAAGAAAGTAGTAATTTAGTAACAGATTTTTTGAAACATTTTTGATTTGCAATGTATAAAAGTTACTTTGTATACCTGAGCCAGTATAATGCAATCATGTTGAATGTAATTTTAAATTCTTGTTAAGCTGAATTTTATGTTTCTTTTAACTCCCATTTTAAACCTAAATCATATTTAATTTGAAGGAAATTTTTTGCCTATGATTTTACTGGAGAAGTGACTTCCAAGTAAGAAAACTCCCTCTCCCAATGTAAATTAATGTTCTACTATTTTACGTCTTATAGAGCTGCCTGGGTCACTGTAAAGTTAAGTGACTTGTCCAGGGTCTCACAGGCTATATGTGTTAGAAACAGGACACAGTGAAATTATAGAAATGATAGATTTAAAAAGAGACAGAGATCTTGAAAAGGAATAGCATCCTAAAACTTTTGTATTGCTTCTGTTTGGTACAAATTGCTAAAATCTAAGATATTGGGCTTTTATTGAAACTTTGCCTAACTAAATGAATGAAAAACTTTTAAAGTTGTATTTTATTTATGGTTTAGAAAGCACAACCAGGAGGGATGTGACAAAGGACTAAATATTTGACAAAAGGCAAGAAAGCAAATATAGACAAGAAAATAATGGGAAAACATTGGAAAATCTTATATCCACCTCTGTATCTTTCACTCTTCATCTAAAGATATTATAACCAAGTTCCCCTTCCTACTTTGTTAACAATGTTCATATGTAGATACTATTTCCTCAAATGTTTTATGTTGCATTATTTATTATTGCATTATGTATGTATTGTGTGTTTAGCTTTGTAGGGATCAAAGTTATTATTTTTCAATTAAACTCCATGACTCAAGTTTGTTGCAGAGGAGTTCCTTCAAGAATATGAGGAAAGAGTAAAAAGAATATAAAGAAATGTGATTATTCTTTTTTAATGGTTAAAAAAGCAAACCAAAAGAAACACTTATGGATTAGATTCCAAAAAAGAGGACAGAATGGAGGGATTAGGAAGACATGAAATTACTTTGCCATATAGATAGATATTATGTATGTATGGATATATGTATGTATGTATTAAAGTTACTGAAAGGAAAAATATAATGGCATGCAAGTAAAATAGAAAACAAAATGGAAAGAGAAAAAAAGGTTCAGAAAAGAACTGGGAAAGAATTAAGCATAGCATAGCCGTGTAACCTTGGGCAAGTTACTTAACCCCAATTGCCCTAACGGGGTGGCTAGGTGGCGCAGTGAGTAAGAGCGCCGGCCTCGGAGTTGGGATGATCCGAGATCAAATCTGGCCTCAGAAAATGAGCACCCACACATAAATAATGACTAGCCGTGTAACCTTGAGCAAGTTACTTAACCCCAATTGCTTTAAAAAAAAAAAAAGAATTAAGCATAGCAGATGGAAAGATAAGAGTTAAAACAAAGAAAGATAAACTATATTGGAATTAGGACAGACAGAAGACATAGGCAAAGAAACATTGATAGTAAGTGAAACACTATGATGAAGCCTAGGATGAGGAGGAGTAAAGTCAGAAGATGAGCATGAAATAATGAGAAGAGCCAGCCAAAAAATGAAGAAATAACTCTTGAACTAGGTGAGAATAATTATCTACATCTGTAAATAACTCGGGATGAGAAATTGTAGAAGCCTAGAATGTTAGACCTTGAAGGGACTTCACAAGTCATTTAATCCAATTCTCTCAATTTTATCCATGAGGAAACAGACACCCAAAGAGGGGGACATGTGACTTGCTAGTGAGGAGCAAAGCTACAATTAAAATCTAGGCATTCTAATTTCAAGTCAGTTTTCTTTCATGTGGAGAAGATGGGTTTCCCAAGATATGTTTTTTTTATAGGAAATAAAGACTCATCATTAATGTGTGCAGCAATACAATTACCATAAACTATCCTGCTGCATAATTCCAGAGAAATTAATGGAAGCATTTTAAAACATATATCTGTGTTTAATGTAGTAAAAAGCTTTAAATTCCTTTTAAAGTGTTGAAAGTACAGCTAGCGCACTCTTCACTTTACCTTACTCTCTACCTTCCTGTAAAACAGAAAGGCTGAAGTGTCTTCATGCTTCAAGCAACCCCTCTTCCCTTCCCCGACCTTGGAAAGTCAAAATCTATGTTGTTGTATGGTTCCTAAGAGAGCTGGGAAAGTTATAGTTTAGGACACAGGATGAAAAGAGACCAGGGAATTACTATGAAGGAGCAAGTAGCAAAATCCCTGAAGAGATAAGCACTGCTGTGTTCTTTTAAAAGTCACAGAGTAATTGTTTTAAAAAGGAAAGAGCCGTGAGGAAGAGTTTGGCAATCACTGGTTTGAGAGATTAAATTGACCTGGGCATCCCATAGCCTAGTTTGAGTGTTAATCAAATTCTGCAGCCATTCTTGGATATGTGAAGGTGGGGCTGACTGATAAACAGGAGGTTTGGGCTGTGGACACTGGTCAAAAACATTAAGAGCCTGCAGTGCTAGCCATGTAGGCTTCCAACCACAATTTCAATGAATGGCTTACATTGGTGACCTTGTTCCCGGACTTCTCGCTGGTAAATGTATGTATTCTGTAGATATTTCAGAATGGTGACTTAAAGATTAAAATCTAGAGGTTGCTATAATAGGAAAAAATGCAGATTTCATTATGTCTCTATATACATTACTTTGTTTTTGTTTAGTTTTTGTTTTTGTATGCAGATCTTGTTGTCTCTACTAAAAAGGAGGAAGAAATTAGGCATCCTGATGGGTGGGTGGTTTCCAGCAGCAGTATCCTGAACATTTGACTCTGAGCTGTTTGGTAAAAGAAAGTGGAAGACTTTGCCTTCAAATGTAATGACTTAGCTGCCAATCTTTTCAAACACCTGTTTACATAGCACATTATAATAGGTGACTGTAGAGGCATAAAAAAGTAGAGCATTTAGCTTGAGCTCTCAATCGATACAATTTTTGATAATAGGGATGCCCATTTCTACCCCTTTATTCCCATCACCTAGCACTGTGCTTTGAATGTAGTATTACATTAATGCTTATTGAATTGGAGAGGGAAAAGGGTATACTGCACACAAGAATCTGAAAAAAGGGACATGCTTCTTTTTTTTAGTCAATAAATCAACTTTAAATTGATTGGCAATTATTTTTTTTAATTTTCCAGACTAGAGGGTTCCAGTAGAGGATTTGTGTTAGTGCTGGACACCTGTAGCTGTTGTAAAAAGGCATGTCATCTGTCACAGAAACTTTAAATTCCTCATCTCCTTCAAGCCCTACAGTTTGACCTTTCCTAATACTTATTCTAATCTAACTTGTGTTATTTGTGAAAGTGTCTTATCTTCCCATGGGATTATAAACTTTTTTGAGGGTAGGATCTATGTAATTAAAAAACAACAAAAAAACAAACAAAACTTTTATCCCCAGAAATGAGTACAGTGACTTTCATATAATACATGTTTAACATATATATATATATATAAATTGTGTTTATATATAATATATGAAAAGAAAGAATGTATCAGTCTACAAACACTTATTCAATGCCCATTATGTACCAGGATTGTGTATAGAAAAAAAGCAAACATAAATGTTCAAATTTACTCTGCCCTCCCTACTCCTCTTTATAATGAAAATAACTGGGCTCTTCCCTTTTCTTACATGATAGTTTTTACTCAAATGGTGATGTAGAAGACAGGTAGTTCATAGAATTTCCCCATGCAGATATTTTTAGAGTGATTCTAATTCAGAGTTTATCACTGTTAATTATATGGTGTTTCCCTTTGCTCTTATTCAACACTTCTATCTTTTATCCTCAGGTCTTGGATTAAGTAATTCAATGAAGGGAATATACTTGGTGCCAAGACTATTGCAAGGTTCTGACTTGGGCAATCAGGCATTTATTCTGGCTATGTGGCAGAAAATGTGATAATTGAGGTAACCATTAAGAGAGTTCATTTGTGGGTAGTTCTTTAAAAGTTTTCATGAGTAGCTTTAGAAATGGAAAGAATTTCTTTCTTTCTTTATGGAAATAGGAATCGTTGACAGATTACTTGATTCCTCCCAGTCTGTTTCTTCATCTGTAAAACAACAAACTTGTATGTGATGACCTCTAATGTCACTTCTAGCCTAGCTCTGAATCCATGAACAGAAGAAAGTGGCTACAAACGCTGTTTAACTGTGTACTGCTTCACATTCTCTTGGCAGACTATGGCATTATATTTTCTACTCTGCCCTGATAGAGTGGGACTCTGCTTCATCACCTTGTCCAGGGACATTCCAGAGTTTAAGTGTTTCTTGGTTCTATTATAACATTATTTTAAGTTGTTGACAACAATGAGTGTCTGAACATGAAGTGAGTCTGTACAATCCACCCTCTTTTCCCCAACACTCAGGCATGTTTGTAATGATGGGGAAGGGGGAGGGGATGCTAACAGAACCAAGGCCAGAATATTAAGGGTTCCAAATTCACATCATTCAATGATTTATTCCTTATTTTGGGGCCAATTCCTAATTAGTTCCCCAATGCCCCAACATTTTCCCCTTTACAAACTTGAGGTTCCCATTTGCCACTCTGAGCTGATACTATTGGTATTATAGGAAATAATGAAGGCTTCTGAAATACTAAGCACATCAGCAAAAGACTGCAAGCATTTACTCATCTCCAGTTTCCTCCACTGTTGTTTACAAAATTTGTTTGTTTTGGACTATGGCATATCTCTCACAATATAAAAATCTAAATTAGAATGCAGCTGACTAATTTTATGCAAATGCATTTACCAGTCCTTTTAAAATATGTATTTAAGTGGAATTTTTCCCTTTGACATTAACAGCTTTCTGTAGCAAGAGATCTGAAATTTACTCTTAGGCAGGTGAAAAAAATGTCACCCTAAACACGGGTGCAAAAAATTGAAAATGTCTGGATATGAATTGTTTATCTCATATTTGACATATAAAAGATCTGACTTTATAAGAAAACCCCAGAGATGCCCATTTTATATCAATAATTTCTTTATTATTTTCTTTTCCTTTTAAGAGGAAGAATTAATTCTGAAATATTTAATCCTTGCTTTTTTTCTTATTTCTTTGTGCATCCACTTTTTGTATTGTTTGATTCATTGACTTACCCGATTAAAAAAAAAACTATAAAATTGACATCCTGGGATATTTGGTGCCAGGATGTTTCAGAAGTTCTTGCTTATGGGTGATGAAAGATCTGTGGACTCATAAGTATTGGGCAGCCTATGGAATCAGGTTGCTAAGAAACTTAGTGACTATGGAATTGCTATGGTAACCCAATTTATCAGTGAATGCAAAACTAACTTACCTGGCACTTCTCCAATTCTCTTTATTCTGCTGGAAAGAATATTTAGAGCAACTCTTCCACCAAACAGGTATGTAACATTACTGAACTGTTTATGACTGTAGAATAATGTAGCATGGGTCAAGTTTGGTTGGGGAAGGGGAGGGTGAAGATTGTTTATAAGAGAGTCATAAATTGGTTTTTTTCATGTCAGATGGAAATTATAGGGAAAATTATTTCATGTGACATTACTATGTGCACTGACAGTAATTTTTTTCCTGAAAAATGTCATTATGACCATTCATTCCACTGAATGTTAACCAAAGAGGTAATTGTAACAATAAGATAATGCAAAGATTTGTTAGTTTTTTACCAGTAAATGCATTTCTTAGCATAACAAAGTAATGTTTTGAAATTGCATTTGATTTTTAAAGATTCAAATCAGAATTTATTGAAATTTAATCTTTAAAAATTTGGAATGCAACAAAAATTATAAAAAATAAATGATCCTGTTTTGCATTTTGTTCAATATTTAAACTTGCCACCATTTTCTGTTGTTTGTACTACTAAGAGGCTAACTTTTCTGCTTTTTTTTTAGCCCATGTTAAACTAATATATTCTTTTTTATAATGTTCTAACATATTCTACTAAGTATGTAATGTTATTGAAAAATGCAAAAGTTACATTAGATCATTATCCTAGCCCTGGGATTGAATATATAATTGTTTCCTCCAGTATCTCTTTCTATTGTTTCACCCATTTTAATTCTAACTGTATTTTGTTAAATTTTCATCTCTCCCTCTCACTTAATGTAACTATACTGTGTAATCAATATTGTTCATAGGCACAATTTGCAAGCACATTTACGAACTGTATGTGTGTCTGTGCTTTCCATTTTGAAAGCAGTATTTCCTATGCATACTGCATTTGGGATCCTACCAACAGTCAGAGATTTCCCTTGAGATAAAATTAATAGGTTTTATTTAGTTTCCTTTTCTCTGGAGTTTTGGACTTTCTACTTTTTTGTTTTGTTGTTTATTAGCAAATTGCATGAAAATGATATAGTTTGTTATTTAGGGAATGATTCAAGATAAAAGTCCTCCATCTTATAAATATTATTGAAAATCACTAAGTGCCATAAGAGGCAGGGTTCTATTTTCAGATTTTCTTTCTACCTTGCTTCTTTCCATAGATCTCTTTGTCTAATTATCAAAGGAATTGTCTCCATTATTCACCAGTTTACCTGGATAATATTCCTGTGAGACCAGTAATATCAGTCATCTCACAGATGGGGATGTGTTGTGGTGAGGGAAGAGGGAAACTGGCAGAATTTTAGCCCTTTTCTTGGGATTAGCTTCTGAGAATTAGATTTCCTATCCTGATAGGAGCCATAGTCTAAGGCATTTGTTTTTTACTCCTAGATGACATTGTACCCCCTTGACAGTAGAAAAACCTATAAACTAGTCCCTAATCTACTCATTTTAAAAGTGATTAATATTCAACTGAAAATAAGTCAGTTGAATAGTCCAAATGAAAACCTGAGCTGGCTGACTTTTGAAAAGACATATTAAATTGATATTACTGAATTGCCTAGTTTGTGGTATACACATAATGTATGCTTGTGTATGTATATATGTATGTGTACATGTATATGTAACATGTGTATATGTGTATATATTTATATATAATCAAATATATTTGCAACTCAAATATTTTGCTGAAAAAAATTATAATCCAGTAAACCAATAGAAGTGATTGATTGTCCTGCATCCTAATAAACATAGCTGTTACAGTTTGTGTGTTTCATATAACAACAATAGTAGCTCAATTTAATGTATATATACTCTTTAAAAGTTGCATAGAAGTAAAACATAATTTAAGAGTAAAGGAATTTTATGGTAAATTCTTTAGTAATCATGAAATGTCTTCCTAGTAAGACTATAAAACAATAAGTTTGATTATGTTGTGTGATATGTAATGAGCCTTATTACTTTAAAGTAATGACTTAATTATTAAATATTTATCTTCATATTATATATTAAACAGATTCTATTATATGCATTTCCATGTATTTAGAGCTTCATATGGTTTATCCCAAAAATCAATACAGTTTTAAATTATTAAATTTTAAACTGCACTAAAACTTTTGGCCCATTCCCAATTGTGATATATTAGTCATAATGTGAAAATGTATTTTTCACTTTTACTCCATAGGGGAATGATGAAACAGTATATGTTTTGGTATGTTATATGTATATGCATGTAAGTGTATATGCACATTTGTGAATTTGTGCACACATGTACACCCATATGCATATTTGTATATGCACATGTAGTTATATGGTCGTGTCCATGTGTATATTTGTGTATAAAGAATATGTGTTTTTCCAAGCTTGTTATTTCAGTTTCCAATATTCTTAGTCAAAACTAATGCTGTGCTCTTTGTTTAACTATTAATGAGAAAAATCACATAGGATATTATATTAGCAATTTTATAAACGTCATGCTTGGGGAAAAAAGCTTCAATGCCTAACAAAAGTACCTATAATCACCAACTACAAATTTCTTAAGTGCTCAACTGTGAGCCTAAGAGAAGAGTGACAATGACTTTCTTTCATATAATTCTCATAGAGGTTACTCAAAATTATTATGTAGGACTCATATTGTAGAAATGTATTTTTCACTTTTGCTCCATAGAGGAATGATGAAACAGTATAGGTCTCTGGGAAAAACAAACAAACAAATTAGCTGAAAAGAATTTCTCACTTTATGTTTGCTATTAATCTTTTGATCCTTATGATTTAAGAAAAGTCAATTATTTAACAAATAATTATTCAGCTATCCAAGAACTCTTCAAATATTTATTTCCCTTTATGATGCAATATTTTCCAAAGTTGCAAACAGGAACTTTAAGGTAATAAAGTGACTTTTAAAGATGGCAAAACTAGCACAGCACATTCAATCAAATATTTATCAAGCAGCTACAATGTACAAGTCATTGTATATAACACTATATTACTATAACTGTGACCAAAATAAAATCCAGATTAGGAAAAAAGATTCTTTATTCTTATCTGTATACACTTTGAAATTTACTTTTAAATAGAGATTCACAAAACAGAAGTTTGTATTTTAGAAAAATTTTTAAACCAGGAAACTTTCTATGGGCAAAACCTTTTACTCCTCTAGGCTTCAGATTCCTCATCTGTAAAATGAAGGACTTAGTTGAAATGACCCTCAGCTAAATGAAAAGGTAAGATAATTTAAATTTCAAAGAGAAGTTGTGGCTGTAATGTCATTTCCCAACTTCAGTATCAAGGTCACAGACCAACTCCAATAAGGAAAAAAAAAGTTTCTTTTTTCTTCCCAAAACAAAGGATATTGTTAGAGAGATTATCAATCTAAGTCTATAAGGGGATTCAGAGACTTTCTAGTAGTCCAGGACTTTAACACTACAATTAAGGAAACTGAGGTAATGATTCTAGAAGTGATCTAAAATAATAAATGTTAGAGGCACGATTCAAATGGAGGTGATCTTACTCTGAAATCTGTGCTCTCTACATGGTATTTCACTGCTCTAAGACTAAAAAAAGAAAGAAGACAAGTCATATGGTGAGAGTAAAGAGAAGTCTCCTCTTCTCCTGTCCACCCCCTGAAAGCCAGCACAAATGGCTGCATGCAAAGTTAAAAAGATTTAGAAGGTCCCTAGTCATAATGGGTCTAATGTCTATGGAGGACTTGGGAAGACAGAGATGAAAATTTCACAGAATAAGATTAAATGGATAGGATGTGTGATCTAAATCCATGAACTGGATGACCATGCTGCATATTGTATCCCCAGAAATACAGTTTTCACTGGTGATATTTTGTCAGTGCAATGTGTGGTAATCAAATCTTCTAGCCTCTTCCACATAGAGACAGCCTGAAGTTGGGGCATGATAAATTGCTCCCTTGTGTTAAGATGAGGGGAAAGGAAGCTTTTAAATATATTGCATTTAATTTGCACAGAACTAATTTGTCATAATTTATTATATGTGTGTATATATGCATATGTGTAATATATATATCACATGTGCTTAGTTCCCTATCTCTGTGAAGTAGAGAGGAAAATACATTTTCTTGCCTCTTACATTTTTTCATCCCTTCTCTCACACCAAATATATTTCTCATATTTACCCAATGTTCTGTTGTTGTTTCTCTTATAGTTGGTCTTGAATAAAATTTACCCTATATTGAGTTAGGGGAAATTTCAAACACAAAACTAAAACCCTGCCAATCACTTATAACCTCCTTGCTCAAACACAGTCTTGCTCTCCATATTACCAGTGAGATAATGTGTCTATCAAAGTATCAAAGAACAAGGAATTCTGCCACTTTAAAAAAAAAACTCAATGAAGAGAAGCAACAAAAGAAATACTTAGATATGCAATTTGAGATCCTAGAAGAGTAGAGACTACTGACAAGTGCCCAAATTTCAAAAGAAAAGTCATTTCAGTGTCCCCAACAAATCAAATAATCGAACTACTATGACAATGTAAAAATAAACCTGATAAAAATGAGATATGCCAAAGAGATAAAAAGCAGAATATAGAGATCTAGTTTTCAAGTTTTCACTTGGGATAGTAGGATTTAGAGTTAGAAAGAAACTTTATATGTTAGATTCACTTACCAGATGGGGAGACTTCAGCTTCAAGGCCACATGTGACCCTCTAGGTCCTCAAGTGTGGCCCTTTGACTCAATCCAAACTTCACAGAACAAATTTGTTGTGAAATTCTGTGAAGTTTGGTTCAGTCAAAGGGCCACACTTGAGGACCTAGACAACCATATGTGGCCTCGAGGCCACAGGGTCCCTATCCCTGAGACCTAGGCCAACCAGGTTTAACTATTACTGTTTCAATCAGTGGGGTGATAGCACTATAAATGAATTTTATTAGCCTAGATTATTTTATCAGATCCATGATTTGGCTATATGACCAGTCTGCATAGTATATCCCCAGGAATAGTGTTCACTAGTAATGTTTTGGCAATACAATGTGTAGTAATTAAAACCAATCAAACTTTTAGCCTCTTTCACATGTGGTGCATAGGGAAACCCTGAAGTTGTGGCATAATAAATTTTTCCCTTGTGGTAAGAGGGGAGAAAATGGAAACTTTTAAATGTATTGTACCTAATTTACACAGAACTAATTTGTCATAATGTATCGTATAAATGCATACATATATACATGTATTTAATATATCCATGTTACATATGCATATATACATACATAATACAAGTATATTTAGCCTTCAATGAAAATTTAAATTTAAGGCTGGTAACTTGATGTAGCAATACAGATCCAGCCTTGGAATCAGAAGGACTTTGAATCAAGTCTCACTTATGACACACATTGGTTGCATGATCCTGGATAACTCACTTCTCAGTTCCCTAGTTTAAGAAACTCTCCAAGAATGTATGTTGCAGAAAAGATGCCAGCCTGCAGTGGTAGGAGTCTCTTACCAGGAACTCCATATGACAATACAATTCTGCATCATATAAAGTTTTTAAATCTAGTTTAGGGAGGCAATTTTCCATAGGGAAAAGAACAGTAGACTGAGTAATGTGACCTGGATTAGTCTATTCCAAATGCTTTCATTAACTAGTTGTAAGACCTTAGGAAAATCATATAAATTGTCTGTGCTACACTTTTCTATGAAGTGATTGGACAAACTGACCTCTGTGGTTGCCTAAAGCTTTGAACATGTTGAATTCTTATATAATTGTGTAGCTGAAGTCAGAAATGCTTTAGAGTCTTTCTAGGGACTAGGTAGTACAAAACTAACCACCTGCTCCTAATTGAACTATGAGAATTTTACATGTCAAATTCCTATACTCAAGAATATGAAGCATTTTGTATAGAAGAGAAGGATAAGCTAATTTTAATCATGATAAGACAAATTCACTTGGTCATTATTCCATCAGATGGAAAGGCAGGAATTTTCTTGATGTATTATTAAGAGAGTAGACTCTTCAAACAGAATGTTTAACTATAAAATAGATCAGATCTATGAGCTTAGTAAATTGGATAAATTGAATAAGTTCTTATGATTGTTTCTAAGCTTGGAGTTCTCTTGTTTTGTGACTTCATGAGTAAAAACTCTCTCTGTAATAAATTTAATTGGTATCACTTAATTGGTACCAATTTCATTGACTGATAATCCTTACCTTCTACTCAATCTAACTAGCCATTCCCTTAAAAATTAAAAACAAAGACAAAACAAACAAGTCTAACTGTATATTTATTATTCCAAATCCATAGTCTCCTACCTCTGCAAATTGAAAAGGGAGATTAATTTTACTTTGTTTAATATTGAATTTTATTGATATATTTTGGTTTTAGATAGCAAAATGCACATTTTCATCTTTTCCTCACTTGTTATACATGTATGTGTGTTTACAAATATACATACATACATACATACATAAACACATACAGATAGATCTAATGTTCAGCTTTTTGTTGTACATGAGGGAAATTTACTGTATCTTTCTTCGGGGGTAATTAGAAATACAAACATAATGCCACTCACTTTTTTTTACTCTTGTTCATGCTCTCACAATAGGTTCTTTGCCACGTAGCCAGACTTAAAGGAGGTAGATTAAAATTAGAATAAATGAAAGGCTGTTGGAGTTGAGCAATTATAATTGGAATGTAGAAGCTACAAGTTATGAAAGGAGAAAATAGGGTCTAACTGGACAATCACTTTGGACTCTCACTTAAAATATGGACTTGATTGCTTCATGGAAAATAATGGTACATAAAAATAGACCGCATAAAAATGGGGTGGGTATTAGCATTCAATGATTTATTTTCCTTCATACAGAATCTCCTTTGCCCATTATAGGACTCCTCTTCTCCCATGCTCTGATTATATAATAATCCCCAGTATTCCCAGATGAGCCACAGAGAATAAGGAGGGAAACAGGTCCAGAGATTTTCTTGGGTCATGCCCAGAAAATGCTTTAGACCTTGAATTACAGTAAGGATCCTGTCGGAAGCCTTGTAATATGGAAAACACTGATATTCTTAGCCTATTCACAGTGAACAGGAAAGCCCTGTTTACAACAATAACAATATTACACATACTCAACAAACATGCTCAGCCCACATATGTACCTTTACCCATAGGCCTGAGGCTTTGCAGGGTAAGGAGGAAGGCTTATAGATCCTAGCACTACCAAGTTCAGAAGTTGAGGACCAGAAGGTTATTTCAAAGGTCATATATCTAGTATTAAAAGAATGTTATTCCAAAATTCTTAAGATCACATTGGTGTGTAAGTCATAATACTGATAAACCTACCTGCTTGGATTGGGGTTCAGGTAAGATTAGAAGGGATAGAGTTTGGAAATTCAGTTGACCCCATGCTGTATCTGTTGCTGGGTATTTATATAACCCCAGAAGGGTGTAGCAACATGATATGAGAACTGATTACATGACTTTGCTGCTAAAGGTATAATGACAGACATAAAAGTTTTGGATATGATGGGACTTGAGGACAGTATGAAAGGAATTTGAACTGGCACAAAGATCAGAGCTTCTGATGGTGTTTCATGATGGCAACAGTGAAAAAGGTGAGCTTACCTTCATCCTTGCTCTTCCTCCTCCCAATCCCTCTACCCCATCCCATTAGTATCGATTTGAGAGGATATGAGAAAGAGTAGAATCACAGGGAGCTCTAAAAGGGAGTTTATTATGGTAGAGACTTTTCAGACATAATCTCCTAGACATCAGTTAATTGGTTGTTTTGAAACTATGGTGGTGGTAGAGACTTGCATGTATTCTAAGTAACTCTTGCCAGTGTTAAACCTAGTTATGAAGACTATAATGTTTGATTATATTGCTTAAGTGCTTTAATAGATAGTTTAATAGATCATTTTCCCCATGGTGTTCCAAACACAAAAGATTTTTCCCAACTTTATGAAATTATCTGCTGACTAAATGGTAATTAACAAAAAGACAAGGAGTATTTATTTGTTTTTAAACTTAAATGTGGTTATTTCCCAAGTGCAAAATCTTGAGAATTCTTTACAGATCATAGATTGTGTGGGCACAAGTTTCCTGACGAAAGCAATGTTCATTGTGAAAAGCATTGATTGTGCCATGCTCTTATTTCCAAATCTGTTTTAAGTTGCCAAAAACTCATGTCTTAGATTTTAATAGACCTTTTTGGATATTCACAATAAACCTCCAGAAAATTTGGATCTTTCAAATGTGAGTTAATTTTCTTCTATTTCCTTTGCTATTACTATGTGCTACATTTTCATCAATTACATAGCTTCATAGGTAAGAAGAATTGGACAAAATGGTCTCTGAGATTCCTTACATTTTTAAATCTGTGATTTTCTGGTGACTTTTGTATTTTGGTTCCAAGCTTATAATTTGTTTCATTTGTTGTTATTCGGTCATAGCTGACTCTTCATGACCCCATTTGGGGTTTTCTTGGCAAAAAATACTAGAAAGGTTTGCCAAGTACTTCTCTGACTCATTTTGTAGATGAGGAACTGAGGCTAATAATTAGGGTTAAGTGACTTGCCCAGGGTCACACAGCTAGTAATTATCTGAGACTCAGTTTCAATTTATTAAGATGAATCTTTCTGATTCTGAGCCCAGTGCTCTATCCACTCCACCACCTAGCTGTCTGCAATTTGGATCACATCAATTGACTATTCAGCTATCGCCAAAGTCTGCTCATCCCAATTAGTGGATCTGTAATTAATGAGAAGGAGCATGGAATAAAAATAGTTGCTCTGGACAATGATTCATAAAATGTGAGATTAGTCTAAGAACTCCCATTAGTTGCTGTTTGTCCTTGAGCAAATTAACTTTATAGGTATAATTACCTTTATTTGTAAAATGACAGCAAGATTATCTCCAGATTTCTTCTGGCCAAGATTTTCACTGGGAGCATTTCCATGTAGGAAATTTCAAAATGCCATAATTTTTTTTATTTTATTGATTGCCTAGACTTAAGAAAGTGATGAAGGCTAAGATAACAATGAAGGCTAAACTCGGTGGTACATGAGTACTTTCTTTGCCCTAGAGATTTGATTATTAAACATTTCACAATGCACCACTAATTCTGGGGCTAAAAATTGGTGTTTGAATAGACTATGTCTGATTCTTAAGAGGACTTTGATTTCTGAATAGTGAACAAATTGAGAATTATCTTATTTGCAATGGCTCAGTGCCAAACTTGAAGTCAGGAAGACTAATCTTCCTAAGTTCAAATTTGACATCAGACACTTACCTAAATGTGTGACCCTATACAAGTCACTTAACCCAGTTTGCCTCAATTTTTCATCTCTAAAATGAGCTGGAGAAGGAAATAAAAAGCCACTCTATTATCTTTGCCAAGAAGACCCCCAAAAGGGGTCACAAAGAGCTAGACACACCCAAAAAATGTGTACTGAGAATGTCATTAGTTAACTGGAACATTAGTGGCCAATCGAAAACCTGACCATGTTTTTTCTACAACATACTCAACCAATGGTCATTCAGTTTTTGCTTGAAGTCTTCCAGAGAAGAAGCATAATAATAGTCAATACATTGGAGCATTAAGAGCATTAAATGATGCAGTACAAAGAACTCACTGTACTTTTGTACTAAGCTTAAATTTTGTACTGCCACTTAGTTCCTGTATAACTTTAGGCTAGCCAGTTTAACTTGATGAGTCTCAGTTGTCTTACCTAGAAAATGAGGAGATTGGACTACATAATATATAAGGTTACTTCTGCTTCTAGATCTATGATCCTATCACTCATTTTGATCTTCAAAATAATCCAATGAGGTAGGTAGCTACTAATATTATCCATGTTTTACAGAGAAGGTAATTGAGACTCAGGCTAATTAAATTGCCTAGAATCACATAAGTAGTAAATATGTGAGGTGCGATTTGAACTCAGATCTTCTTCAATAAAAATTTAATACCCAACTATAATAAAGCCCAGTAGGATTTTTTTCCTTTACCTGGAGTTTTCAGTTTGCTTCTTTCATTCTTTTATTTTTTTGAGGAAGTTGGGGTTAAATAACCTGCCCAGGGTCATATAGTTAGTATGTGTCTGAGGCTGTGAATCCAGGTCTTTTTGCTATTTCTTCTTGTCATTGCTTGTGATTCTGCCTTCTGAAACAAAGCAGAATAAACCGAATATTCTCCTAAACAACATTCATTCAAATATTCAGAGGTAGCCAATATATCTTCTTCAAATCTTCTTTAAAAATCTCTATTTTCTTTAACAAATCTTCAATGGGTATTAAATTGACCTTCACTATCCTGGATGCCTTCCTTTCATTCTATCTGTCCCTTTCATTCCCTTGTCACCAAGATAATTCAAGCCTTCATTACCTTTTACCATGGACTATTATAGTTGCCTCCTAAACTGTGTTGCCAATGCCAGGGTCTGGCACCACAATCTGTCATATACACTGCTGCCAAAGTAATTTCCTTTGCCTGAAGCACAGTTCTCACCATGCAACTATTTTGCTTTGAAAGTTTCAATGCCAGCTGAGGGGGGAATGGCCAAATATTCTTACCCTAGAAATCCAGATTCTCCTTCATCTATTTTTTCTTCTGTCTCAGTGGTCTGGGACTTAAAAGTATATGCTAAAGCCATCACTGTGTGGCTTCCTTATAGATATTCATGGAAAACCAACCAATCTTCTGAGTATAAAAGAATGCATCTATAGAAGTAGGCAACCACATCATTTTTGGTAAAAATAAATAAGCCCATGTTTTATAGTATTTTTTTCCAATTTGATTAGACTGCTTCCTGTGAAATAAAAGGTATTAGCTATAGGGATTTAATTAATTTTGAAGTTATTTGAGTTACCAGTGTTCTCGGAACTTTCTTTTAAACACTTAAGTCCTATTTAGTAGACCCAGAGACAAGATCAGCTGTTTATTTCAAAACAACCTTGGAGACCCATTATGTAAAATAGATATCCCTTGATGCTATAAAGACTAGGGGGTCTTCTAGGGGATTCTAAAGGCCCAGCAGTGGTTTAAGAACCTTAGGGTGACCTTTAAAAAGGTCATTTCAAAAAAGATTTTTGTTTGCATTGGGCCCAATATACATAAACACATATATAGTTATTTAGAGATGACACATAGATAGATCATCTTTGAGGATTATAGGTGTCAAACAAGTTGTCATAGAAGTTAGAAATATGGAAAAGTGCCATGTTTCCCCCAGTTTCTCTTCTCTTCCCCTTCCTCCCCTAAGGGCAAAAATTATTTTGTAAAAATCAGAGATTTTTTTTTTTATTTTGGAGATGATTTATTGATGTCTTCAGGTTATTATAATACATTGTATCATAGCAATCATTGATGCTATTATTTAATTATTTAATAAATCATGCTGTTATGAAGATCTCCATGGTACTAGATTCATTTGATTCTACTTGCTTAGAAACATGCTAACCAACCGCGGTGGCAGACGGGGTGGGGGGGGAGGTGGTCTTCTAGTGCAAAAAACAAACAAACATACACAAAGTTGATGGTGCATTTCTATCAGTCTAAGTTTTCAATATCCAACCATGCCAAGGTACTTTGTAAAGTTGGGATACATTAACTACTCTTGTTACCCTTTCATCTAAATTGGATATCCTTATAAAAATCATTTAACGTGGTTGTGACATATTGTGTGTTCTGGGTTTTATTTTTTGCCTTCATGTCCAATTTGTTGTGCTTCCCATACTGCTTCTTCATTCTTTTCTACAATGAAACTACCTTCAAATTATATACAGTAGAAAAAAAGAATACACACCTTGTGGTCGAAAACTTTTGAAAAAAGTTTATATCCTTCCAAAAGTTACTACAAAGTGGTACTTCTGAAATGTGTTTGTGTGTGTATATATGTGTGTGTAGAGACTGAGAGAGAGACAGAGACAGAGAAAGAGACAGAGACAGAGACAAAGAGACAGAGACAAAGATAGAGACAGAGGCAGAGACAGAGATAGAGAGACAGAGAGAGACAGAGTCAGAGAGAGAGACAGAGAGAGTGAGTTGATCTCTCTCCGTATGGATGTATACATGTATGTGTATGTATGTATTTATGTATCTAAGTCATATGCTGTCAAAGTGTGTTTGTGCTAGCTAACAAATCCTTTATGGAAAACCCTTTAGGCCTGTACCAGGGGATTTTCTTGCTGCAACTTTGCTTTTCTCTAGGTACATTGTGAAATTCAGTGTTCTTTGTTTTGTTCTATTGCTTCCGCTCTGCCCCATGCCAATTATATCAGGTGAGTTTTTAAGTATGCTTCAGTATAGTCAGGAACCAAATTACAACACTGACTGAAGATTCCTTCAGTAAATTGGAGTGGAGGAATCATTCAGAGACTCAGATAGTGGGGTTTGGGGAGGAGGAGGAGGATGTGGTTGTGACATATTGTATCAATTGTATTTCTTTAGCACCTATTATGTTCAAATTGATTCCTAGGCATTTATTTTCTTTTTAAACTGGAGCAATGATTTCACTGGTATGGGGAACTCCCCTTCTAAATGTTGCATTTCACTTCAACTTGTGCTCTTCTGGATTTACCAGGAGGCACTAAGATGGTAAGAAATTTATTAGTCACTTACTAGTATTGCTACAGGCAGCATTTGATCTCAGGCTTTCTTGACTGCAAGAAGTACTTTTTATCTACACCACTTGGCAAGACAAGGCACTTTGCAAAGACAAAAATGAAATACTATTTGTCCCTAAGAAGTTTAGACTTTCTCCATGATAAAGGAAGATACAATATATACAAAGTTGAAAGTTGAAGTTGAAAAGTGATCAAATTATTTTAGAAATATTAGAGGAAGTAAGAAATGCTATTGGCTAGAGGGTACCAGACTATTCTATGTACAATGCATACAGGGTAATCGCTCACATGGTGGTCAGTTGAAGCTATACTAAGACACTCTCAAAGTCTCTCTTAAGAACTTTGGAATTGATTTGTGACGTGAGAGACACTGGCACAGGACCACTGAGCATAGTGTGCCTGCATCAAAAAAAAAACAACAACACTGTGTTCTATGAGCAAAGCAGAATTTAAGTAAATTAAAAGAAATGTGAAATGCACAAATTTAGAGAACCCACCCCGAAAGTTCACATGGACTATTTGTTCCCAACCTGTGGTAGAGCATTCCAAGTTCATATTGGTCTGATCAGCTGCAGTCAGATACATTCTAACTTGATTCTAATGTAGTGAGATCATTTTGGTCCTCTTTGGGAACAAAGGACAACAATCAACCAGGGAAGAGCCAGGCATGAGGGCTCATTCATGAGTGGGACGCTTAGGCTGGCAGATCTCTTAAACTCTGGGGTTCTGAGGTACAGTAGGCTAAACTGGTGGGCTGTCCAAATGTTGAGCATGAATGTGCTATACCTAATGGAACAATATAGGCATGTACCATGTTTCCTAAAAAGAGGATGACTTAGCCTAAGTCAGAAACAGATCAAGTCAAAGCTGTCATGCTGGTCAGAGAGAGACTAAGCCTGTGAGTAGCCTTTTTACTTCAAGCCTGGGTGAGATAAAAATACCCAGTCTTTAAAAGGGAGTGAGGGGAGAGAGTTGGAAGAAAGAGTGTGGAAGAAAGGTAAAGAAACATTTTAAAGGAAAGGGATGAGAAGGGATTTCATTCTAGGTCAGGGGGCCGTGGTTAGGGAAGGGGATTCAACCTAGACAAATACACAGAACTAGAAGTTGGAAAATACCCATTTTAGGAAAGTTAGTGATCTACTGTAGTAGGAATGTAGACTGTGTAGAGTCATGTGAAATTAGCCTGGGAAGGTAGGTTAGAGTTAAATTAAGGTGAGCCTTAAAAAGCCAAGCTAAGGAGTTCATAATTTATAACTGAAACAAGGGAGCAGCTAGGTGGCACAGTAAATAGAGCACCGGCCCTGGAGTCAGGAGGACCTGAGTTCAAATCCAGGCTCAGACACTTAATACATACTAGCTGTGTGACCTTGGGAGAGTCACTTAACCCCAATTGCCCTGCCCTTCCCCCTCCTAAAAGCAAAAAATTAAAAATAATGTAAAAACAACTGATCTGAATCAATAGAGAATTACTTGAGACCTTTGAAAAGGGGAGTGACACAGTTCTCTCTTAGGAAGATTATTCTTGTGGCTATTGAAAGATGAATAGGCAAGTATGTGGTATAGTGGGCACTGGAATTAGGAAGATCTGACTTCAAATCTAGCCTCCTATACTTAATAGCTATGTAAGCCTGGACTTCATTTAACCCTGTGTTAACCTCTACCTACCTCCATTTCCTTATCTGTAAAATTGTGATAAGAAAACTGCCTACCTCCCAGAGTTATTCTGAAGATAACATTAGCTAATACCTATAAGGCACAATTTAAGTGTTAACATTATAATTATTATGTATGTATTGATAGGAAGAGACTAGGGAGAGGAATAACCCTGGGAGATAGATGCTATTATTATTGTTGCTCTTTTAGAGGTGAGGAAAAGAAGGCAAAACACAAACTCAGAGAGTTGTCCATGGCACCAAGAGGAGCATAAGCTCATGGATTTTGATCTGGAAGAGACTCTACTTAGAGGCCATCAAGACCAATTCTCTTCATCTTACAGATGAAGTAACTATGGCCCCATGGAACTTAAATGATCTCCTCAAGATCATACAGCTAATGTCAAATACAAGATTTAAATCCGAGATCTAACATCTGAATGGCTTGTCTGTGTCGTCATCATCATCATCCTTAATAATTATACAATGTGCCAGTCACTGTGCTAAGAGTTTTTCAAATATTTAATTTTATCCTCACAATGTAGGTGCAATTAATATCTCCATTTTACCGATGAGAAAATGTAGATGAACAAAAGTTAAGTGACTTGCCTAGGGTCACATAGGTAGTATGTCTGAAAACAGATTTGAAGTCACATCTTCCTGATGCTAATACCAGCACTCTGGAAAGCCACCTCACTGGAAAAGCTGACAAGGATGACAGGAAAACCTTTCCAAATGAGAAAGCATATGAGTTGTGCTTTGAAGGAAGCAAAATAGGCAGCAGGAAATCAGTAAATCTCAAGAGATAGAATATGAGAAAGAAAACAGATAATTGTGAGGGAGAAGAATGGCATCATGGGCCCACTTAGAGGATATGGTTTTGGTAAAGAGAAGGGTTGCCTTTAACTGGGAGAATGGAACAACAAAAAAAGAGTCATCAAGGGGTGGCTAGATGGCACAGTGAATAGAGCACCAGCCCTGGAGTTAGGAAGACCTGAGTTCAAATCCGACCTCAGACACTTAATGCAAAAGCTAGCCATGTGACTTGGGTAAGTTGCTTAACCCCAATTGCCCTCCAAAAAGCATAAAAAATAATTAAAAGAGTGATCAAAGGGGCAGCTAGGTGGTGCAGTGAATAGAGCCAAAACTAGCCGTGTGACCTTGGGCAAGTCACTTAATCCCAACTGCGCTCCAAAAAAAAAAATTATATAAAGAAAAAAAAAGAGTGATCAAAGATGGGAGGAGGATGTTAAGAGATTTTTGAGAAGTAGAATAAAGGAGGGATTCAATGTGGCTATTTTCTGGATAACACAAACCCAGGAAATCTTCCAGAGATAGTGGGGAGGAGTGGGATAGGAAGTTTGAGAAAAGAAGCTTGGAAGCAGAGCTCTGGGAAAATACTCAATAAGAAGAAAACAAGAGGATTGCCTTGAGATACTTTTGAAAGAATGTGAGAGGAAGAGCTCTTAATTGAAGGTGAGAGCTTGTGTGACATGTCCTTGGGTTTGGGAGGTCATGGTGGAATTGGAGTGTGGGAGGGGGAAGAGGAGCATAGCAATTTATAAAGGATAGAGCTAAGCTAGGTAATGATGAAAGTTAGCAGGCACATAACAGGGTAGAGAAGCTTTCACCTTTCAAGATGGCCATTTTGATTCCCATGGATTGAGAAGCAGAGGAATGCAGAGATTCAACAGGAGCAGTAGCAATAGAGACAAGCTTAGAAAAGTCAGTTTAGGTCCCAAAGGTCTAACTGCATATCTGCTATGAATGTATCTAAAGTTACATCCTTTCATGAGACTGAAATAGAGGACCCAAGAGTCTATTATAATAATAGCCATGAAGTCATGTGTTGAAGTGAATTATTCCTTTCTTACCTCTCCACTATAAACCCTGAGGGTAGTGGGAAAGAGGAAATAAAAAATCAAGAAAAGAATTAATAACTGGTATTTTTACCTTACATTTACTCTGCAATATCGTGCTCTTTAAACACCCTATAATTCTATAATTTTTGAAAATGAAGGTATAAACAGATG
Organism: Gymnobelideus leadbeateri; assembly: GCA_011680675.1. Lineage (NCBI taxonomy): Eukaryota > Metazoa > Chordata > Mammalia > Diprotodontia > Petauridae > Gymnobelideus > Gymnobelideus leadbeateri. Next base: position 495,829 of record WOXC01005181.1, on the reverse strand, counting down.
CATTATATGAAAATGAAATTTACCGTTAAATTTTACTCAAAACCAAGGAGCTGAAGGGGAAGTTATTCATTTAGCCCAACTCTCTCCTTTTTTTTTTTTCAGATGAAGAAACTCAAACCCAGAGAAGTTAAGTGACATGTCCAATGTCATGCAAGTAGTAATAAACTAAAGATATAAATCCAGTTACTCCGTCTCTAAACCAACATTGGTCTTGGCCATGTCACTGATTGGTTGTAGCAAAGAGCATCTATGTCTCTGGATGCTCAAACTCAAACTCCCCCACCATTATGCCATATTGATTAAACTTGAGTTTACCATTATAAAAAATCACAAACTCCCAAATTTTCATCTTGAAAATTCTTATCCAATACTCTTCCTAATCCTTAAACAAAACCTAATGTTGAACAGGATTAAAAATGGCAAATTATTTTTGAATTGATCTAATGCCAATGGCTTTTTAAATTTTTTTTTTTTGCCTTTTTGGAGGGCAATTGGGATTAAGTAACTTGCCCAAGGTCACATGGCTAGGTTTTTGTTTGTTTGTTTGTTTGTGTGTGTTAATTGTCTGAGGCTGGATCCGAACTCAGGTCTTTTTGACTCCAGGGCCGGCGCTCTACTCACTGCACCACCTAGCTGCCCCTTTTTTTTTAACTTTTTTTAATGTCATGGATGCCTTTGGTAATCTGGTGAAGTCAATAAAAGCCCTCTTAGAATAATATTTATAAATGCATAAAAGAAAAAATAGCAGAATCATAAAGGAAACTAATTAAATTGAAAAACAAGAATTAAAATATTTTTTAAAACCATGAGCCCAAGGTTAATAACCTGTGATAACCCTCCCCCTTTCCACCCTGACTGACTTACATTTTAATGCCTATTAAACTCTTCAGAGGTATACTATTGCTTGACTTTATTCTACAAAAGAATCCCTTAAATATAAGGTACTGAATTGGTTAGCAAATACTACAATATTGGAAGCTCTTTTAGATTTTTTTTTTATTAATAATAGTATTTATATATATATTTGAAACATTTAATGTTACGACCTTGAATTTCAGATCCATTTCCTTCCTCCCTTGTCACCCATTCCTTCTTGGGATAAAAGTAATTCAGTATATGTTGTACATGTCTAGCTATGCAAAACATTATCATAGTAGATATATTGTACAAGGCTGCTTATAATTCCCTCCCACTCATCCCACCCCCCACCTGGTCCATTCCCTACATGATCCTGTCCCTCTTCTATAGTGGGTACTTCCAACCTCCCCTCACCCCAAGGATGCCCTCCCATCCATCATCCCTCCTCTCATCCCCCTTCCCCCTATCCTGCTGCAGGTTGAGATATCCCATTTAGTATGTATGTCATTTTCTCCCTGAACCAAATTCAATGTGAATGTGGTTTTGCCTTTTTAGCCTTCCTTATTCTCCCCCTCCTTTGCACCCACTTCTCCTACATGAGATAGTTTACCCTACCATGTCTCTCCCCATCTCCTCTTGCCACTTTCCTCTCTCACCTCATAATTTCATCCCTTGAGTACTCTCCCTTCCCAACAAAATCAACCTATGCCCTCTATCCTTATATAACTGTAACCATATACACACACATTCACATATGTATTCATATGACCACACCCCCTTCTTCCATTATTTTCATAGTGAGAAAGATATCATCAGTCACAGATATTGCTTTTCCATATAGGAATGTAAATAGTTCAACTTTGATAAGTTCCTTTTGATTTCTTTTTCCCTGATTACCTTCTCAGGCATCTCTTGCTTCTTGCGTCTGGATGTCAAATTTTCTATTCAACTCTGGTTTTTTCCTCAAGAATGCTTGAAAGTCCTCTATTCCACTGAATGACCATATTTTCCCCTGAAACAAAATACTCAGTTTTGCTGGGTAGGTGACCCTTGGGTTCATTCCCAGTTCTTTTGCCCTCTGGAATATCATATTCCATGCCCTTCTCTCCCTCAGTGTAGAAGCTGCCAGGTCCTGGGCTATTCTGATTGTGTTTCCACAATATTGAAATTGTTTCTTCCTGGCTGCTTGTAGTATTTTCTCCTTGATCTGGGGATTCTGGAACCTGGCTATAATATTCCTGGGAGTTTTCTTTTGGGATCTTTTTCAGGAGGTGATGAGTGGATTCTTTCAACCTCTATTTTGCCCTCTGGATCTAAAACATCAGGGCAGTTTTCCTTGAGAATTTCTTGAAGGGTGATTTCTAGGTTCTTTCTTTGATCATGGCTTTCAGGTAGTCCAATAATTTTTAAATTGTCTCTCCTGGATCTATTTTCCAGGTCAGTGGTTTTTCCCATGAGATATTTCACATTGCCTTCTAATCTTTCGTTTGTTTGGATCTGCTTAACAGCATCTTGATTTCTCATAAAGTCATTAGCTTCCATTTGCTCCAGTCTAACTCTGAAGGAATGAATCTCCTCAGTGAACTTTTGAGATTCTTTTTCCATCTGGCAAATTCGACTTTTTAAGGCATTCTTCTCCTCATTGCCCTTTTGGGCCTCCTTTGCCATTTGAGTTAGTCTATTTTTTAAGGTGTTGTTTTCCTCAGTCAGGCTGTTGACCTCATTTCATACTTTTCCTGCATCCTTCTCATTTCTCTTTCTAATTTTTCCTCCACTTCTCTTATTTGATTTTTAAAGTCCTTCTTAAGGTCCTCTATGGCCTGCAACCCACTCATGTTTTCCCCTGGGGCTTTTGGAGCAGGACTTCTGACCTCACAGTCCTTTTTCCGCTCTATGCCCCCAAAATAGGAGTCTAGGGTTGCATTTTTCTGTTTCCTTTGCCTTGGCATGTTGCCACTTAATTGCTTGACTTTTGGGCTTGTTGCCACACTATGGCTTTAAGGCCAGCTAGAGGAATTTTCGTCCGGAACGTGTGGGGGGGCAACTTCCTTTTCTGGCAAGCTGTAAACCCACCCACAACTTCCACCCTAGATCACAATCCAGATCCAGGGAGGTTAAAGCAAGAGCGATTACCCCCCAAGACTGATCGCTGGATCTCCCCACGATTTGTAGGCTGGGAGCCGGAAATGCCTCTGAAAACTACAAAGTGGCGTGTCTCCTCAGCGGCTTCTAGCCCCCAGGGGAGGGAGCTGACGCATTCCCCAAATACGGGTCCCAAAGTCCATAGGACACTAACCTCTTACTTTGTCCTAGGCAAGTCTATGTTGATAATTCTGGGGTCGCCACAGTTCCTGGTGTTCTGGGGTTCCTCCAGCCGGCTGCTGGCCCTGCCGCCCTGGGGCTAAAACCTCGGCTCAGGTGGACCTGGGCTCGGCTCGGCTCCTGCGCTCTGCGCGCTGCCGGCTCCCAGACCACTGCGCTGGTCCTTCCTGCAGGGTGCTGGGCTGTCCTCAGCGGGAGGTTAGCTTCTCTGTGTCGTTCTGTGGGTGCTGGAGCTCCAGAAGATTTTCAGAGTCCTTTTTTACATAGTTTGTGGAGAATCTGGGGGCAGAGAGGCTTGGACGAGCTGTTTCTACTCCGCCATCTTGGCTCCGCCCCCTGGAAGCTCTTTTATATTGTCATGCTTAAGATTTAAAGGCTTGTTTTTCTTTTTTAATTCTTTGGATTTCTTTATAATATCACACTTCTTTCTTTGGTAAAGTCTATGTGCAGAGAAATTTCAAATCTGTTGTTAATTCTTTCCAGCTCATTTTTTTTATTGTTGATATTTGGCATTGGCTAACTAAATACTCTTATGTCCCTTCTGTTTCCCCATGGAATCCTCTGAGCACAATGATCCCTTTATCCCTTTAGTTTTTAATTCTTTCACTAATGTCCCTATTCAGAAAATGTACCTACATTTTCCTTGTAACTATTAAAATGTCTTAGTATCTCCTTGAATTTTGAGTCACTTCCTTTACCTTTTACTCTTTACAATTCTTCATTATCATGGAGGCTTACAAATGTCCTGAAAAAGTGGTTGTCTGCCAAACATTGAAGGCATTGACATTTACAGATTAACTATACCTACAAAATAGTACAAATTTTAAAAATTCTCAGCTGTTTGGGCATTATTTTCCATTTTTGGCAGAAATTCCAGTGTGATAATGTATAACTTCTTAATCTATTTTTTCAATCAATATATGTTCTTTATGGTTTTATCTCTTGTTTGATGTCATTGCATATTAACTTATTATTTCAATTTTCCATCTAAGTCTTCTAAACTTCATCAAACTTAGCAAGTGTTTTCCCATACAACCCTTCTTTTGCAGTCAAATACTGTTTGTAATTTTTATGACTTATTAATCTTTTATTAGTCCAGATGATAAGAATCAAAACTTTGATTCCTTTCCCCTTCAATTTATTAAAATGAATGGTGATGTGTCAAAGTTTCTCAATTTTCCCATTGATTTTTGCAAACCATTTAAGGATAAAATCCATTTAAAAAAATATGCCATGCAACTTTACAGTAGTAGATAAAACAGTAAGCCAATTTCCATGTGTTGAAGGTGACTTTTCTTTCTTCTTCCTCACTTTACACATACTCAGTCTTTTAATTATAGAATGCCCTATCCATAGCTCTTTCATCCTTTGGTAATATCACCTATTTAAAAAAAAAAAAAGATTCATTCCTTTTCTAGTAAGCTTTATTCGTGTGCTCTTATGTTTATTCAATTCTTACCCCTTTACCTCCACAAAATTTTCAAATTGGATAATTGACTTGGACATCACAACTGTATCTCATTTAATATATTGGACGTGTTTCTGAAAGCTTGCATCTTTTTAATTGTAATCAAATTATAAGTATATTTAGAATTCTTTTAAGTCACAAGTTCCCTTATTCTGTATTCTTTTTGGAAGTGAATACTTAATTCTGTAAAAAGAATTTTCCATATAATATGTTTTTGCCAACATTTTCAGGGTTCCTACTAGCTCCTGCCCAAATAAGCCAGCACAGGATATAGACAAACAGGTAGACTGCAGTTTGTTTATCCACTCAAGAGTGTAACACACACACCATCATTAGATGATGGACATATGCGTCTCTCAATTCTGTAGATGATATATATGAATAGGTATTATATATATATATGTATTTTTGTATAATGTGTATTTATGTGTGTGTATAAGTAGCTTATAAAGAAGATATTGTTTTTCCTTGGTCTATATTCTTTCCTTCTAAGCTATAGGACCCAGAAACAGTAACGCAATAGATGAATTTCTTTTTTTTTTTTTTTTAGCTTTTTGGAGGGCAATTGGGGTTAAGTAACTTGCCCAAGGTTTGTTTGTGTGTGTTAAGTGTCTGAGGCTGGATCCAAACTCAGGTCCTTCTGACTCCAGGGCCGGCGCTCTACTATCTGCGCCACCTAGCTGCCCCCTATAGATAAATTTCTTACACAGAAATTTTAGGTAAGCTCAAGATAAAAATAGTCAGGGAAAGGTACTTAGTAAAGCAAGAAAGGTTAAATGCTTAATTTTTTAGGAAGGAAAAATCCTTAGCATAACTATTATCCTTAGCATAACTATTCACCCCAGACCAAAGAAAAACAGTATCTTCTTTATCAGAAAGTTACTTGGCATTTATAAAGTCCCTGATAAGTACTTTATTAGATAGGAAAAAATAAGGGGATGAGTGTCTGGAACTATGGAGATACTATGAGTTTTATAATTGCAAAGGTTTTAGGGGGAAAACATCCACATCAAAAAGGCATCAAAATGAAAAAAAAAATAGCAAATGTAGAGACAAAATGGAGCCAGTTATATTCTCCCAAGTCCACTTTGAACAAGTCCACTTTTACTGAAAGAGCAGGCCAAATGTATATTGTCCTACTGTATGAGTTATTGGCAAACAGTGGAAGAGTAAATGTACTTCATCTTTTTCATAAATTTTCTTGAAGTTACCAAGAAATGCAGAACCAAGAAAATTTGTAAACACTTTTTTATTGCTTTTTTATTGTGATTTTTTTGTTGTTGTTCTTCTTCTTGGCTTATAACAATGCAACCTTTGGAAGCAGGCAAGGGTGAGCTAGAACCATCTCCAAATATTTACATCTCAGGAATTGGCAAATGCTCAAAACCAGATTTTGATTTGTTGTTTTACTGATTGTATGGACTTAATAATGTAATTGAGAAAAATGTTAAAAATCCAGATTAAGCTCAAAGGTATATATATTTTTTTCTTAGAGCCAAGGAATTAAGCCACCTCTGAAGGCATATTGATATGCCTTGTTTTCCTTTAATAAAATGTAGACTACGTACATTATCAAAGAAGGTATAATTCCTTTTCCTCTTTTTAAAAAAATATATCAAAAAGTTCACTCTCTGTTCAGGTCTAAACTACCAGTTAAATGCTTCCTGATAGAGCCTTTGTTCAGACTTTACACTCATGTTCGAGTCTTTGTGACCCCATTTGGGATTTTCTTGGCAAAGATACTGCAGTGGTTTGCCATTTTTCCCCACACTCATTTTCTAGATATGGAAGCTGAGACTTACCCAGATTCACACAGCTAGTAAGTTTCTGAGGTCAGATTAGAACTCAGGAAAATGCCTTCTTGATGCCAAGCCTGATACTCTATCCACTGTGCCACCTAGCTGCTGTACCAATAGAGCTTTTATGTTGCTTTTAATTTTTGCAGGAATTTCTCATCTCTTATCTTATATCTCTTATCTCATCACATTAAGACCAGCAGTGGTTTAGTAGGAGAGACACCAAAGAAGAATCCAGGTCTGCCTCTATAATCTTTGTGTGATATTAAGCAAGAGATTATCTATAAGGCCCTTTGCACTCCTGAGTATTAAACTGATGAGAGTGTTATGGTGATAATTAGCCCTATTTTATAGATGAGAAAATTTAGAGACTGAGAAATTAAATAACCTACCCAAGCAAGATGGCAGTAAAATTGTGAGTAGAAGAAACCAGATCACTAGACTCCTCCCTCGTCTAGTGCTCTGACACTCTCATGCCCTTTAAATACAAAGACGGGGACAGAGTCAGAAAGTCACAGATCAGGCAAGCCAATGCAACTTTTTCTGTGTTACTCAACTGGTTATATTCCCCTATTTCAGGTTACATATAGGTATTAAGCATCTGAGTTGCTTTCTCTAGAGAGTATCATATATGGGATAAGCTACTTAACTGGCTCTAATCTTTAGATTTTCATTTCAAAAACAATCATTTAAATTGGACTTAATAGTTTTATCTCCCTTTTATCTTGGATTGGAAACCACACCCATAGAGGCTCCTATGGATGGCCTTGAGGTACCTAATGGTATCTCTTCTAATCTTTCTTTGTTGTTCTTTGGTACTTCAGCAAAATGACTCAGGTTTTTTGAGGATAATGCAACACAGATTTTGTTATTGCTGCTGCTATAAATTTTATGGGCTAATCTATATCCTAGGACAGCTAAATGGGTTAGTGGACAGTGTTCCTCCTGGTTTGGTATTAGGACTATTCATCTTCCTAAATTCAAATCTGGCCTCTGACACTTACTAGCCGTGTGACCCTGGGCAAGTCACTTAACCCTGTTTGCCTTAGTTTCTGTAAAATGAGCTCAAGAAAGAAATGGCAAACCATTCCAGTATGTTTGCCAAGAAAATCCCAAATTGAATCATGGCGAATCAGACATAACTAAAATGACTGAACAACCACAACAATCCATAATCTGCAGCAAACTTACTTCAAAAGAAAACTCGGGGTGCCAACCTAAAGAAGACATGCCTCTGAACAGGTTTATTGAACTTAGTACTTGGATAATGTAGACTATTAAAAAGAGACTTTTTTGTAGCCTAAGAAGTAAAGAAAGCCTTGATGATTCAATGGTGGAGACCATTAAACTTAAGATTTAAAAAAAATATATTAAGTAATGATTGAAAATGAGAGAGATTAAAAAAGTAAAAAAAAAGTTTAAAAAGCAAGTAAAAAAGTATGAAATCATTTCCATATTTTTTTTTTCCTCAAAGGAAGTTAAAGTATTTTACAGAATGTTCAGCTTGATTTTTCCTCCTTCTGTGGGCAGGAAATGGTTATTGTTTCTGGTGCTTGGGTGTAGGACCAGGACCAGGAGGGAGATGGGGGCGCTAATCTTTCTGACTATTTATGTTATTATCTTAGTTAACAGGAGAGAAAGAAGGGGAGAGAGAAAGAGAGAGACAGACAGACACAAAGAGACAGAGAAAGACAGAGACAGACAGAGAAAGAGACAGAGAGATTCCCTTTAAGTGTAATGTAGAGAGGGTTATCAACAGAAGTAATTTACAGATTGCTTTTGGAATAATACCAAGTAGTAGATACATATAGTTAGTAATGCTCTCAACCTGGGCTATAATCCTAAATAATTAGGGCTACACATTGACACTTTCTTGTATGTGAACTGGATAGATACATCTCTTTCACTGATTTAATCCCTTCTGCAGTGGGCTTTTTCCTTCTCACCTCCAGGAGGATGTCTCTCCACACTTATGATGACCCATGAATCAGAGAACTGTGCTTAATGAATTCATAACCTCTGGACTTGGTACCTGAGAGATGGAACTCAGAATGTACCTTACTGTTATAGATTTAGAATTATAAGCTGGTAGACATATTGTGTTTGTTAATTTACTAGGATACTTTTGCGTGTATTTTTTTTTTTACATCAGAATTTGATTGCTCCAGGGTAGTGCATAATTTAAAAGATTGTTTTAATGAGGTTTTTGCCTGATAATATTCATCTTCCTCCACACCTCATCCCCAATCTCCATGTATCTGTTTGGTGTAAAGGATTACACCTGTAATTTCACTGAAATATGAAATTCCCCTGACCAGATGAGATCTGGGAAGAGAATCAATATTTACACAGCAAGTGCAGGCACTGGGCTAAGCACTTTACTGTTAACTCATTTGTCCTCACATCCCCCAAGGAAGTGTTGTTATTATGCCTGTTTTACAGATGAGGAAACTGAGGAACACAGAGGTTTAAGTGATTTGCCCAGGGTCTCACAGCTAGTAAGTATCTGAGGCCAGATTTGAACTCAGTTCTTTCTAGTTCCAGTGGCTCAGTGGATAGAGTGCCAGGCCTAGAGTCAGGAAGACCTAAGTTCAACTCTGGCTATGTGACCTTGGGCAAATCACTTCACCCTGTTAACCTCAGTTTCCTCATCTGTAAAATGGGCTGGAGAAGGAAATGGCAAACAACTCTAGTATCTTTGCCAAGAAAACCCCAAAAGGGTCATGAAGAGATGGACATGCAGAAAACTAAACTAAACAATCAAACAAAACTTCCTGACTCCAGGCCCAGCTCAGTCCACTGTGTTGCCTAGCTGCCTCAACTTCATTGCTTTTTTTTTTTTCATTTATACTCTTGATGAATTTCCTGGACTACTGACAGCTTAAGTGACTTGCTCAGTGACATAGCCAGGATGTTTAGCAAATGGGAACTGAACCTAGGTCTATTTACTTTATTTAAAGCAAAGTACAATTGTACACACACATTTCTGTTGAACTCTTCTGTTTTGTTAATTTTTTACTTTGTATTGGGGCATTCCCAGACTTTTAAGAATAAACTATAAGAAAATGGAGAAATCATAAAATACTACATGCTTTTATTTTTAAGACACATAAAGAACCCTGAATTTGTGTAGACTCCAAATATCTTTTATATATGTTCAATGTATATTAGACTATATATTTTTAAAAACCAAGTTTGTTATTTGGTTTTGGTTTTCTTTCTTTCTTAGGACAATAACTCCTCTCTCTATCTGGATGAGAATTTAAAAGTACACTAGGGAGACGTCCGTGTATCTAAATGCCAAGGTCAGAAGAAACTAAAGGTTAATCCAGTGATAATGACTAGATTTAACATGGTCTAATGAACCAAAATTCTGCATGTTGCTTTAATTTATGATTAGGGTTTAGGAGGGTTTCTATATGGCTGGCCTTTCTGTGAAATGACAATTTTATTTTTCTTAGGGCTCTTTCTAGAGAAATCCTATAAGTTTCTTTTATTTAAGATCCCTCCCTTACAATGTCTGTGTTTTTGTTTTGGGGCAAAATAAGCTCAGATAAGCAATTTTCCTTTGAAAATTGCCAATCAACATAAAAAAATGTATAATACTTAAAATGTTTTTGTTTTAATTGTTTTGCTTTCATATCACTTGATGTTAGTAAAATTTCAGAAATAAATCAACCTGTAATTTGGTACTTTCTGAACAGGAGACCACAGCAAAACTCAGATGATAATATCTTGGTTTAAGTATTCAAAGGACATTTTTGCAGATTGCATTGTGCTTTTTTAGCTTCTATGAAACAAACAGACACTTGATAAATACATTAGGACTTCCAGTTAGAACAATAGATCATTTCCTTTTTTTCTAGGTCTGTATTTCATCCTTACAGTCTCTTCAGCTATTAAAAAATAACAACTGTTTTAACCAACTAACTCAATTTTGATTTCTGAAATTATAATAATACATTTTAATGGATGAAAAATGTACTAATTCTATAATAGGCATCTCACTATCTTCATGACAACTTTTGAAGGCTAAAATTATATATAAGGAAGTGAGTTGATAACTGGTTGTTTCACATACACACACACACACACACACACACACACACACACACACACACACACACCCTAGCTTCTGCATTTAAATTTATAACTGTACAACAGAACAAATTATTGGCAGCTCAGCAACTAAGTTCCCCTTTGTCTGCATGGCCCATGACTTACTTGGATAAGAATTTTACCAAAAGAAAAAAAAAATTGCTGTTCTTAGTGTTTACCATGAGATATAGGTAATAGGTCTTTGTCAGACCATAGCAGTACAAATCCCTTTTTTTTTTTTTTTTACTGGCAACAAACTACACACTGGGATCTGACGTCTTCTTGAATATTTAAACTCTCTCACAGTCTTTAGTGGATGTTTTTTCAGTGTGAGGATTTAACTACAGATGCTACTTGACCCTAATGAGTACTGTATGGACAAATGCTGGAATAATCAATTGAAATTTTATTCTCTGCTTTTCAAAGGTAAGTCTTAGGTAACTATATATAAATCTGTTAAGCAAGGGATTTTCCCATCTTCCAGCAAACTGTGGGACATAAAGTGTCCCTGTAATCACTATAAAAGAAATGTGTACAATTTAAAATTGTTATTATTTTCTTCTATATCTCTTAAGTTGGAAAAAAAAATTGTACATTATTTTTGCAGTGTCCAATATTTCCTCCTAGTTTTCTGAAGAAAAAGAGCTACCTTGCAATGCACTGCAAATCTTTTCACAGGATATATTAATAAATTTAACACTTTTTTTGGTCAACAGCCAACGACATTTCATTTTTCTATGATTTAAGATTTTTTGTTATAGAAATAGCATTGCAAATATTTGACCTTAATGTCAGATACTAATATCATATTCTAAGTAATACATTTTAGGAAATGCATTTTATAACTCATACAATAGAAATGTTTTAATAAAAATGCTTTAAACTCAAAGGAATGGGATTCAAACACTGACTTTGTAACCTACCTCTTATGTGACATTGGGCAAATTAGTGTACTTCTCTGGGCCTCAGTCTCCTCTGTAAAATGATATTTGACTAAATGACCCCTAATATCTTCCAGTGTTAAATCTATGATCCTTTGTATTATAGTTTAATATTGTTGTTCTTGATTTTAATTTTCATCAACAAATATCTATTATGGTGAAAAAGCAAACTGTATTACTATTGCTTAGATTTGTGAATTACACTTGTTTACTCATGTTAATGGCAACATAACAACCTTTACCATGTGATTACATATCAGTAATATATTATTAATATATTTAAGTTGTATATCTCTAGGAGGAATGGACTCTGGTAATATAACTAAAGCAATATGTGCTGGAATAAGTTTTTTCATAGTTAAGCATTAATAAAATGGATAAAAGCACTGTAAAAAAAGTACTGATTTACAATCCTAGTAGCAATATGTTATAAAGAATTGATGTCAATGTAACTTTTTGTGTGACTGTATACACCAAGCTAACAAAAAACCCCAGATGTTTCTTGTGAAGCCTACACTTTCCTTCCTGCCCTTCAAGGAGACTTTTTTTTAAAGAAGGATATTGAGTTTGAACAAAAGTGACGCTCCTTCGGAAGAAAAGTTAGGAAGCGGTAATAATTCAATACAGTCACTGTCTCCGCACTAGAACTGCTATGAAGTGGATTCAAGAACGGAGAGCGTCAGCAATATTGGCAGATACATAAATTGAGCTACATTAGTCATGCTGCGGGGTTTTGGTACCCTATTAAATAAATGGAGCTAAAATTTTAACCGAGTAGATATATAGATGCTGGTTTTAATTACACACACACACACACACACACACACACACACACACACACACATTTCAAGTTCCAAGTTAAAGGTTGAAAATAGTAGTTATATAAACTATACACTGGGGTAGTGAAAATGATTATGGAAAATCCATGTATCTTTATTTAGCTTGCTAGATCACTTGATTATGATGTTCCCCTCCCTATCTCCCTCCCACCCAATAGCATTAAATAAGTTAGTGTAATGAGTGAGGTAGCCATTGTATAGCCGCAGTTGTGTTTGGACAAAATGTACACCCATTAATGATATTTTTCTAGGAAGCTGAGGTTAACACCCTTATTGGTGTGTGTATTATTTTCTTAATTTGATTTCAACATTTGTTCTAAATTCTTACCTTAGAGTCATCTATAACAATATTCCTTAGTATTCTGATCTATTTTTTGGAAAATTCCCCTTTCCCCCACCATACTACATAGGGATATTAATATGAATATTCTATAAAGCACCTGTACATTAAGAAGTCCTAAATTGGGGCAGCTAGGTGTCGAAGTGAGTAGAGTGTTGGCCCTGGAGTCAGAAGGACCTGAGTTCTGATCCGGCCTCAGACACAATGCACACACAAACAAAAAAACCTAGCCATGTGACCTTGGGCAAGTTACTTAACCCCAGTTGCCCTCCAAAAAAAAAAAGAAGAAGTCATAAGTCATTTCACTGAATTTTACTTTATTTTCCATAAATATTTCACAGATCACATGCATAGATGTATGGTCTCAGTTATTTTTCTTCTTTAGTCATAAATAACATAGCTTCATTCTGCAATATATCCTGTTATCATTCTGGAAATAAGATAATAGAGCCCCTTTCTGGCCCATGCATTGCTGTTCTAGAATGGAACAGACCCTAAACCTGGGGACCAGGTGTAGTTACACTTAGACTACAGAATAACACCTATCTCCATCAAAGAATAGGCAGAACCAGCAACAGAGTATTGGCAAAGACTTTCCATTTTAACCAAAGGTGTAGAGGGAAGACTGCACTCCCACATCGTGTAGAAGTGATCTGTACCTTAGGTTTGAAATCACTTTCTCCTTCTCTTAGACTAAGTGTTAAGAGCCCCTTTTAATGATCTCATCTGTGACTAGAGCTAGTATTAGAGTACAGATCTCCTGATTCCTAACTTGCCTCTTTTCTTTTCTTTCTTTTTTTTGCTTTTTTTTTGAGGGGGTAGTGCAGGGCAATTGAGGTTAAGTGTCTTGCCTAAGGTCACATGGCTTGTAAGTGTTAAGTGTCTGAGGCTGTATTTGAACTCAGGTCCTCCTGACTCCAGGGCCAGTGCTCTATTCACTGTGCCACCTAGCCGCCTCAACTTCCCAATTTTTATATCATATTATCATTGCCTTTCAAAAGTAGAGTCCACATATATGGACTATATAAACTGGTACACACAGAGGTTTGATGCAAAGGAACAGAAGAAGAGAAATTGATATCAAATCATTTTAGTAAATTATTTGCAAAATATTGAATTCAAAACATCATTTGACTAAACTCAACCTGTATTTTTAATAACCAGTCAGTTAAATAAGTATAACTTTTCAAAATGGGTTGTATGTGTCAAAATAGTCTTGAAGTATATGAAGCAAGTGAGGTTGGGGAGAAATTTGCAAGACAAGATGAATAAGTAGATCACAGGATGTTATAGTTTATTGTTAGCTCTTTTTTCAGGGAACAAAAGAAAATGAATGTGGGTAGATGATGATCTGAGTCCCATATCGTCTCTTCAGTCAGGAAAGATTATTCAGAATCTGTCATTAATTTGTGATAGCAGTCTTTTGGAACACTGGAACTGATTTTGTTGTTCAGCCTTCATATTCTATAACCCAGGAAACCCTACTTCTGGGTCATGCCTCTTCTGGGTGGGGTTTCCTAAGTCACATAGCATCTATCCACAAATGGGAATAATTACAGGTTCTCTAGAAAACCATGTTCTGTGATGTCCTGGCATAAAGGAGGGGTTTCTTAGAGTACAGCCTACAACAGGATTTGTCACTAAGTCAGCCTCTCACTTTCTACCAGATTGCCAACTTGGCAGTCAAAAGTTCTATACTGAAAAGGCATCAATGGATTAAAGAGCCAGAGGGATTCTTCTTTTGCTATTGTGTGTGTGTGTGTGTGTGTGTGTGTGTGTGTGTCCCAAGAAATGATTGAGGGATCAGAAAGGGATTTCCTTTGTTTTTAGTGGAAAAGGAGAAGAATATAGAATCATAAAGTTTATGGACTGAGAAAAAAATCAATCTGTTCTACCTCTGGGGTCATTGAAGGTATGTAATCAAGGAGAGTTTTAACAATGCATTTTATTTTTCTCCCCTTGTTTTTTATTCCTTAGCTATTTCAATCTTTTTCATTTTCTGCTCATCTATTCTATTCTCTAACATTAAAAACTTTAAAGCCTGTTTTAAAATATGTGTTCTATTCCAGATACTACTGTCACTCAGCATTTTTTCCAAACTAGAAAAAAACAGTGAAGAATGAAAACTGTATCTTAAGTCAACATTTTTGAGAATGTTGGTAGAGAGAGAAATTCAGTTAGTATATCTTTTATTTCCTGAATCAAAAGAATGTCAAATGTACAAGGCATTCATCTTGTATTTCAAGAATAACTGCATATAAAATGGCAAATTATAAGGTTCTTTAACAGTTGAAAGGGGGGGGGGAGTTGCCAACTAGCATGTGGTATGGCAAGCTGACTTTTCTCTTGTACTCAATTCCAAGTTTGACATAATTTGTACTTGTGGAGTCTCCTTTGCCTCAGGTCCTCTTGAGTAAAAAAACAATATCATGATGGTGATGATAATGGTAAAATTTGCTCAGATGGGCATGCTATAGAAGTACAAAGCATAATTAGAATAATATTTACTCCTTTGGTCATCAAAGCATTTAAAATAATAAACCAACCTAAGTAATAGCAATACTTATCCCTTTTTATGTAAAAATAAAGGTGCTCCTTTAAGGTCAGAAAAAAATTTTTTTTATAATTGAAGAGCAGAATACCTCTTAGAAAATGGCACATAGGGAGGTGGGATAGGATGGAGGAAAATATAGTCAGTCTTTCACAATATATCCACTATGGAAAATTGATGAAGACAGAAAGAATGAGGATGTAGCCAGATGGGGAAAGCAGAGAGTTTGCTGGTAAAGCTGATTGCCTTGAAATAGGGAGTTAAGGCACTTCTATGCATTGTCCTTAGTATACCTTGTCCTGCTTAAGTTAGCTTGTGCAAAGTATCCACCTCCTGCCCAGGGCGTTGTGGGTCACAGGAAGAATCACATTGAGAGTGCATCCTAAGGTGTATATAGGGAGCCAACCAAGAGCTGCCACAGCTCCCAACATTTCTTTGGTAGATCCTTATAAATTGCCTACATGCCTGTGTTTCGCCATTGACTGTTTGATGTGTGGAGTCCACTGAGGCATTTTTTTTAAGATGTCAATGTTTAATATTTTTCCTTCCACCTTCTCCAGTAATCCCACACTGTCAATTTAAGGGAAAAAGTAAAATCATAGTATAGTCTTTTTTTTCTCTCCTTTCTGACAGATTTAATATTTTTTCAACCACTTGTGAAATATTATTAATACTAGTAGTAGTGGTGGTGGTAGTAGTGGTAATAGTAGTGGTAGTACTAGGCATAGTCATAGTAGTGGTGGTGGTGGTGGTGGTGGTGATGGTGGTGTCTTTGGGGGTGTTCTGGAACAGTGAAAAGAGCACTGGCTCTGGAGTTGCGAGACTCCTTTAAATGCCACTTCTGATGCTACTTGTGGCACCTTGGACAAGTAATAATAGCAATAGCCAATAATTATATAGAACTTACTATGTGACAAGCACTGTGATAAGAGCTTTAGGAATACTGTCACATTTTTATTCTCACAATAAGCCTTAGAGGTAGGTGCTATTATTATCTCCATTTTACAGTTGAGGAAATTGAGGCATACAGAGGTTAAGTGACTTGCCTAAGGTCACACAGCTAGTATGTGTCTGAGGATGGATTTCAATTCAGTTCTTCCTGAGTTCAGGCCCAGCATTCTATCCATTGCAACACCTAGAGGTCTCTTCAAGTCAGATCATATTCATGGAATTTAGTTTCCTGATTTGCAAAAGGAGGGACTCAGACTCTGAAGTCTCTTTTAGCTCTAGACCTATAATCCTAAGTGACTCTGAAACATTTCCCAAAGTGAATAAGTACAACAACAGAGCACTTTTGTGGCATAAATCCATAGCTTTAATGTTAAGCAAAATAGCTAGGAAAACATATGAACAAATGTCAGGTTGGTGGTCTAGTGCCTTCTGTAGGTCACATCTCTTTTTATTTTTTTTCATCTAACCACTCACAATCCTATTTTTATTCAAGGGAAATACAGAAATTACCAGAGTCAGACTAGAGTGAGGACTATAAAAGAATACTGTTGTTTATTAAGAATATTTAAAGAATACTACTCCTTCCAAGAGCAGTGATCTTAAACAACATTGGTTCCAGAAATTAACTCCCCTAGAAAATGCATTGTCTCACGTTACTTAAAAAATTATTAAATACTGAGTAGCTTCCGGATTCTCTCTGAAGGACGCATAAGAGGGGAGTGGCCAATTTTATTGAGGATGGTTTCCAGAACTTATAGCCAACACCCAGAATAACTAGAATTATTCTGTTTGGGAATTTTTAGTGCAGTCTTCCCATGGGAGGAATTATGTTCCATGGATAGAAAGAATGACAGTGAGATTCTTCTTGAACATATGACGGAATTACCAGGAAGAGTTTAAATATGTGACTATATTAACTCTTCAAGATCATATGAAAAGGCATCTATCTAAATAGGATTAATTGATAAAGGGGTATTATAAGTGAGTCTTTAGGCATTTTTCACTTCAATAGGTCAATGAGATTTTTTAAAATGACAGATTTAATTTGCCACAGTTTAGACAGAGAAAGTTTCAGCTGTGATTGGGGAGCAAATGAATGTGCATGAAAGTCTTTAATTAAACTTTAATGACTCCATAAAAAGATGGATGTTGGTCTTTGTACAGAGACTTTGAAGAAAACCAACATTCTTTTGAGAAAACTATTTAGTATTGTGATTCTGCCTACATGTATCTACATAACAAATAAATCTGATATTTTGTGACTCATTCTTAGAAATAAAATGAAAAAAAAACTAGGGCTACAAAAGAGATTGAATTGTGTCTTTGGTCTTTCCTTTGTTTTCACAAACATAGTGTCTTTACATTTTAGAGGTCATATCACTGGACTAAGTGTCAACCCATCTAGGTTCAAGTTCTAAAATTTACAAGTCTGACCATCTTTCACATGCCCTGGTTGGATAAATTTACAAACAAGCAATCAGCAGCACTCCCCTGCATATCCTGGCATTTAAGCATCCTGGCATTAATATTGTCACAACCTACTTTACTAATGATATTTCATATTCCCATTTAAGTCAAACTGACTTCTATTCCCTCTTCATGACATTCTATTTCCAGCTTCCTTGTCTTTATATGATTTTATGTTTGAAGTGCTCTCTTCACCCATGCTTCAGAGAATCCTAGCTTATATTGCTTCCAAATGGAACAATAATACAGAAAATGAATTTGGCCTTGTTACAGTCCTTTTGATGACTAAAAATCAGCAGTTATTCTTTTTTTAAGTTTTATTGATATCATATTTTACACTATGAACATTTATATATATATATTTATATATTTATATATATTTATATAAGAGAGGCCATTAGTAACAAAGTAAAATAGGTAAGTAAAATTAGCAATTGTTATTGTTATTTAGTCATGTCTGAGTCTTTATGACCCCTTTGGTTTTCTTGGCAAAAATACTGAAGTATTTTGCCATTTTCTTCTCCAACTAATTTTTCAGATGAGGAAACTAAAGCAAATTGGGTTAAATGACTTGCCCAGGGTCACACAGCTAGTAAGTATCTGAAACCACATTTGAACTCAGGAAGATGAGTCTTCCTGACTCCTGGACCAGTGGCTCTGTTAACAGCACCACCTACCTGCCCTAAAAATTAATAATACAATGACCTTATCAGAAGAAGCATGTAGCATTTATGTCTATAACACCTCCTACCTCTCTGTTAGAAAAAACAACAACAACAAAAAACAGAAATCTATTTTCTCTCCCTCCTACACCCAAACTGATTTTTTTAAAACTAATTTCTCAGTGCAGCTAGGTGGTGTAGTGAGTAAGAGCACTGGCCCCAGAGTCCAGAGAACCCAGGATTGGTTCTGGCCTCAGATACTTAACACCCACACAAAAATAACTAGCCATGTAACCTTGGGCAGGTTACTTAACCCCAATTGCTTTAAAAAAAATAATATCTTCTGGCAAGTGAAAATATGGTGTAATGGAAAGGTCAGTGAACTTGGAGTCAGACTTTGGTTTGAGTGGCTAATGGGTTGAGACCTGGACATTTTAGTTAGCTTCATAGAACCTTAGTTTCCTCATCTGTAAAATGGGGATAATGATACCTTCCTTACAAAGTTGCCATGCAAACGTGATTTGTAAATTGTAAGATACTATATAAATATAAACTCAATTGTTGTTATTGTTGTTTTTATTATTACTAATTTGTTTTCTAGCATTTTGTTTTCAACCCTATCTCAACTTACTATGTATATGTTTGTTTTTACAGATTTCAAATGAACCGAAGAATTAATTTTTTTTCCTGAAATAAGTCATCTCAGAATCTCTGTGTAGCCTAAATCCTGCTGCCAATCCCAAAGAAGGTATGGAGGAGGGGATTATTGAACTATTATTTTAGTAATATGTGTATTTATGGAAACATCTAAACAAAAATTTGTTGAACTTGCAAAAGAGACTAACTTACAAAAGAGCCTATCAGGGTGTGGATATGATTGACTAGAGAAACCAGAGAGCTCAAAAGGGTATGACAGGATAAGGAAGAAATAGGCAGGTGGAGATGAGCTTGACAACATCATGTATGTGTAGTTTTAATGAGGTTATTATTTGTCATGCTTAATATCCTAGGAAAAAAAAAGATCAGAACAGTTTATAGGATGCACTCGAGCCAATTATATTCTTATATTATGATTGTGAAAAGAAAAGGGTGGGAAACCTTAGAGTCTATACTAGAAGCATAAATGAACAGAACCAAGCATTTATTTATAACTAGCACAATTATCTTCCCATCAGTGTTCATTGCTTGTTTTTTGTACTTTGATCTTTTTGAACTGATACTTAGTCTCTGCTTTGTGGTGTTTCTAGTAGTAAGATCAAGTTCCTTGGACGTTTGGCGTGAGAGAGACCTGAAGAGCAAAAAAGGAACCTGGTGCCAAAGCATACGTGGTCCTTTAAACAGTAAAAAATGGGCTGTGATCGGAACTGTGGGCTCATCACAGGTGCTGTCATAGGTGGAGTACTGGCTGTACTGGGAGGCATACTAATGCCTGTTGGAGACATGATTATTCAGAACACAATTAAAAAGGTATGTATTAGTCTGGAGGAAATTGTTGGTGACTCTCTGATTTTCCTTTGCTTCTTTTCCATTTTATGTGTTTGCTTCCTATTGAGGTCAACATAATATTTCTTAAATAGTAAGAGTATAAGATAAGTGCAGCTGTGCCTGTAAGGAACACTAAAGAGCACATGGAAGAAAAAAAAAAGATTTTTTTTTTAGTTAACTTAATATGACAATGATATGTTAATGTCTTATTTTCATAATTAGCTATAATTAATTTCACATACTTTAGTATGATAGAAAAATAGTCCTGGATTTCAAGTCAATTATGCAATATTTTATAAACTGAGTTTATGTTGATTTGACTTGAATTGGATGGAAGAGGGTCCTCCGTGCATTTCTCAACTGAAACAAATGCAAATTCTGGAAAAGACTGCCTATAGGTCTCCATCCCTCTAGCAGAGCAATTTGTGTGTGTGTGTGTATGTGTGTGTGTGTGTGTGTGAGAGAGAGAGAGAGAGAGAGAGAGAGAGAGAGAGAGAGAGAGAGCTTCAAATAAGCATTTTATAATGGACCAAGGAATTACCCTGGTATGTTCTAGAATCAAAGCATATGAATAGACTTCATTTTACATGAGGATGATGAGATTTAGAGCTGGACAGAATAGATCTTCATCTAGTCCAATCCTCCCATTTTATATATTTGGAAATTGTGTACTTAAAGCAGGAATTCTTAGCATATTTGTTGTCATGGTCCCTTTTGAGTAAATTGATGAAACCTATGGACTCTTTGGAATGATGTTTTTAAATATATAAAATATATCATATTATAAAGGATATTAATTGTGTCAAACAATAGTTTATATATATGTTTATTTACCTATGTATAATCCTACATATACATAGAAATAATTTTATGCATGTATATATTTATGTCTACATACTCATAAGTTTTTTGTGTAATATGTATGTATATATGTGTGTGTGCATATTTGACCATGTAAATAAGGTTAAAAGACTCTAAGATAAGAATCTCTGATTTAGAGAATCTCAGGGGTTTATCCAAAGTCATACAGATTTAAAATGGAAGGGCTAAGTTTAGAAACTTGGTCCTCAGACCCCAAATCAAGTGCAATACACATGTACTACCTATTGTTTATTATTAAGTGGAAAAACCATTAAATTAAACTGATTTCTTCAACATTTAAAAATTTAAGTGATTATATCAGTTTGAAGTTTTCTTCCACAAAAATAGTTCATGGCTCTTAGTAGGTAGTTTTTCCAATTATGACACAAATAAAATGACAGTACCAGGTAGCCAAGGCTGGTAGTAAAGCTCTCTAGACTTCTCTAGTCTAGCAAGGTGGTTCTCAGAGGACAAGCACAGTAGTCCTTTACTTGGTCATAGTAAAAGCCTTTATATTTGCTAGAGCTTATACTTGGGAAATAAAACTTCTGAACTCCATTTACCTCCAATCAATGAAGAAACATTTAAATAGGACTTTAGAAGAGGTATGCTGGTTTTATGGTTCAAAAGAACAACTTAAACTCTTGCTGTAAAATTGATGAGGGCAACTTATGGGCCTCTGGATTGATGTTTTCCAGAATGATTATTTATACCTATTGTATTTTTTAGCACTTACTATATGCATAGTATTGCTGTGAGCTTATAGGTGAGGTATCCAAAGTAAATAAAAGGAATTACATTGTTCACTAAGAACTTAACAAATGCATGAGGAATTTAATTAAAACAAGTTATGTCTGTGTTCTGAAATAGTGCACTTTGGACAGCTTAAGTATTCGGAATTTTTTTTTCATTCTAGCAAGTCTATCTCTGCTCTCTGCACCTTAGATATAGAGTCTAAGAGGCCATCTAGTCCAGCCCTCTTATTTTGCAGATGAAGAAACTGAGGCCCATTGATGTTTAGTGACTTGGAAGATCACCTCCACCCATTGTTCTCAATTTTTCCCTCTGATTCAAGCAGAACAAGTCTAATCACACTTCCATAGCTAGCCTTACAGATATTGGAAAATAACTATCATGTCCTTATGTCTTTTCTTTCTCAAACTAAACACCTTTATTTCCTTCTCCCTACCACCATATAGGAAGTGTTCCCATCCTCTCGGCTCCCTGATCACGTATTCTTCTTTGGGCTAATGCACAGCTATATCCTTAACTAAAATAATTTCATTGACATATCACATTGACATGTTGACAGGGGGCACAGCCTCCCCACAATTCATTCATTTCAAATTACTTCTGAAAAAATATAGATTGGAAAAAAGGAAATTTTTATTTTTTAGGGCAAATTGCAATCTCCAAACTGCTGTTATCAAACTGAGTTATCCAGTCTCCTTAATTAAGACCAGCCTAGAGTTCTTGGTCTGCAAGGGGATCTCTGTGTTCCCAATGCAATTGATTTAAACTATCTTCTAAAGCCCTTCTGAAGCTATGATCTGTACAGATAAAAGGGTATTTCCATTTTGAAAGATCAAAAATCTTTTGTAATATTGAAGTAATTAGTATGCATTGTTTCCTCTGTAGTCATTAGCATGGAAAAAAAAAAACAAACATTTCAAAAATCCTGAAAACTTATTCTACTAATTGGATGTTAAGTTAGGGTGGTTGGAAATCTGCTTTCTACTTATACTCTATGAAGGCAATGGAAGACTAGGTAAGGGGTGGTAGCAATTTAAAGATGGAGTCAGAATGTCAAAACCTGGACTTGACTTCATAGATGACTTTGGGAAAGTCAGCTGGCCTCCTTTTCCTCCTCTGTAAAATGTGGGAATTGGCCACTGAGGTCCCTTTTAGTACTAAACCTTTGGGCCTAGGACCCTAAAATATAAACAGAATGAGGTAAATACAGGGAGCTTACCCTCCCCCATGAGACTGATGATCATCTATTCTGAACTGAAATTCAGAACATACTCTTGGACATATTCTTTTTAAAAGGAATAACTTTTCTTTCCCTCAAATTGGGTTTGAACTGGAAAATATAGTATCTATATTCCCTTTGCCTATGTTACATACAAGTTTATGGAGCATGCCAGCAGAGAAACCCAGTTGTCTACCTTATACTTTCTTCCTTGTACCTCTACTGTAATTATTTTGAGTGTAAGAGATTAGTGAGGGATGTCTTGAGAAATGTTAGACTAGAGGAAAAGAATTTCTGGGTTACAAAAGAATTCTCCTTGTGCAAACTCCCTGGCAGCGTGGAAGGGCATGTAACAATTGTCAATCAGATGTCTACACTTGCTCTACTCAGCAAGAATTTCCCAATTCTGTGAAGTACAACTCCCAATAAAGCTTTCCATTAATTTATTGAAGGATTATCAGCTCTCTAAGGTAGTGCAATAGAGACCCAAATGGGCCCACCTGGCTTGGTTGTTGTCCTTCGTGCTCACAGACAATCAAAATGATGTTACTATGTAGGGGTCAAGGTACAGTGTGTCCAGTTGTGGCTCATCAGTCCAATATAAGCTCAGAAGGCTCTGCCAATTGTTGGGGACAAATAGTTCACATGAATATTTGGAGTAGAAACAACTCGGCATTTCTGCATTCCACATTTTTTTCTTTTTTGGAATATCTGAAGATTCATGATCCTCAATATGCCAATAAGCAGACTCTACTTTCTAAAATATGTGTTATGAAAATCATAACATATGAATTTTCTCCATTAAATAAGAATGCAAGATGTACTGACTTTATCTGACAATATGCTTATGAGAACAAGCTGTGGCATTGTAGATAGAAGGCCAGCATATACCAGTCAGAAAATCCCACCTTTGACATTTGTTGACTATGTGACCCTAGTCATGACATTTAACCTCCTGATGACTGAGGCAATTCTCTCTCTACAAGTTGCACAGCAAATACTGATCTTGTCAGTAAAGGGAGTTTCCTATACTGATAAAAATCACAGGTCAAGTTCAAATACATATAAAACTATTCACTTGACAAACTTGGACTAAAGAGGTTTTGTAGTACTCACAATTACAAGTCAAGTCAACAAGTATTTTTTTGTACTTAATGTTTCCGTTCCTGGGTTAAAATAAGACAAAAATAAAATTCCAAGCCCTTAGAAGAGTGATTGTACTTAACAGTGCAGTCTAGTGAGGTTGAATGGTGGTATATCTTCATGGAAAGGAAAAATAAAGGAGAGAATTATGCTATTGCATATATATTCAAAAAGATGTATGACTAAATCGGTACAAATGAAAGGTGGTAAGG
The DNA here is from genome assembly GCA_011680675.1 of Gymnobelideus leadbeateri. Lineage (NCBI taxonomy): Eukaryota > Metazoa > Chordata > Mammalia > Diprotodontia > Petauridae > Gymnobelideus > Gymnobelideus leadbeateri. The sequence goes on along the minus strand of WOXC01005181.1, from coordinate 471,863 downwards.
GTGTGTATACATGCCTGCGTGTGTAGGGTGGGGTGAGGATGAAGAACTTCAAACTAAATTATGTCAGCATTATAGCAGGAGTGATTAAAAAGCAGATGTGAAATAGAATAAGGTTGCATAATGAAGCAAAATAGTGAGTTCAGTATGGGATTACTGGATTTAGGAACTTTGAAGCCTACACTACTTCCACATTTCACATATTTAGAGACATTTAGAGAAACTGTAATAGAAGGAATCGGAATCTTGAAAGACTTTTTTTCCCAATTAAGTTTTTCCCCTTGTTGAATGAAAGTGTATGAGGGAATAAAGGAATTTGAAGAAGATAGAATTTCAAGTAACACATTGAAATTGGCTTCTACTGGGTTATATTATTGGGTTACAATATAGACTTTCACCCTAAGGCTTGTTTTTTTTTTTTTAATGACTGTTTACCAATGGGTGATGATGATGATGATGATGATGATGATGATGATGATGATGATGAAGATAACCATACTTCTCTAACAGTTATTATATGCCATTTACATATATTATATGCCAATTACATATATTATATGTATTGAGTATTTTAGGAATATCTCATTCAATCCTCAAAATTCTGAGAGGTAGGTGCTATTATTATTCCCATCTCACAGAAGAGGAAACAGAGGCATACAGAGGTTAAGTGACTGAACATAACCTTCAAACCAGAGTCATTCTCTCTCCCTTTCTCCGTGTCTCTCTCTTTTTCTCTCTCCCTCTTACTCTTCCCCTCCCTTTCTCATTCTGATACAAAACCAAATTTTTTAACAAAAGATTTTACCTCTCTTTGTCAAACCTTGGTTACTCCCTTTCTCTCACTCTTCCTCACTCCCTCTTCCTACTTTTCTCTCATTATTTTGAAATATATATTTTTTTTAAATTATCTAAGACCATGATCCTAGTAATTCACTGATACACTTGATGGGTTCTTTGTATAGTTATTTGAGAACTTCCCAAGTCATCTTAGAGAGCGTTTCATTATAAATGAGTCACTTTTCAGAGAGGATTTGAATAATTTTATAACAATAGAAAACCTGCAGTCTAATAAGCATTTGTTAAATATCCAAGATAGAGAAGTCATTATTGCCAGACTGTAGAGATACAGTAACAAAATGAAAAACAGTCCCTTCCCTCAACGAATATATATTCTACTGGGAAACATAACATCTAAATGCAAGTATATCCATGAAATTTTGTGGTAGATAAGAGTACTTACAGGTAGGAGGATCAGCAAAACCTTCCTATAAGATGTGACACATGAGATGAGCCTTAAATGAAACTAGGAATTCTGGCCCCCTCCCTACCTAGAATCTTCTAAGATGACTTTTCACTTAATATGGATAGATAGTAGCTATAGCTATGAATAGATAGTTTGATATTGTCTCCTCACAATGAAGGTGAACTCCATGAGGGCAATAGCTATTTTTCTTTTCTATTTTTGTACCTTCAGCACTTAGCACTTACTACTACATAGTAAGTGTTTAATAAATGCTTGTTGATGGTTGACACACTGGATTATACATTAAGAGGTGGGGATCTGGGGTTGGTTATAGTGAAATAGCCTGTTATACAAAGGCAAGGGGGCAGAAAATGGATTCTTAAATTTAAGGTATAGCAAGTAGGCAACTTTGTCTGAGACATAGAATGAATGAAAAAGTGTGTGTATTGAGGTCTGGGGAAGGGAGTTGTAATGTCAAGCATAGAAAGGAAGACTGTAGTCATCAGTTGGTGCTGATGGCTCTTTAATAGTGAAATGAGGTGGTTTGTCATTTAGAATGATCATTACAGCAGTTCTTTGGAGAATAGATAGAGAGGAGAGGCTGTGAACCAGAAGTCAAGTTACTATTATGGTAGTTCAAGCGAGTGATGATAAGTCTCCAAATAGGGTGGTAATTATGAATGTGAGAGGTAATGTGGGAGTACAAGAAATAGAAGTACAACTGATTGGACATAGGGTTGGAGTGAGAGGAGTTGAGAATGACTGAATCCAAGATTGATTGCATGATAGTAACTAGTCGGGAAATGATTTTTCAACTGAAATAAAGGGGGTTGAAGGAGGGATAGATTTAGTGAAGAGGAGTTGTGCTTTTGCCATGTTGGGTTTGACATGCCTCCAGGACATACAATTGGAGATATTCAAAGTATATTTGCTGATAGGAGAATACAAATTCAGAGCGAGATTAGGACTAGGTATATAGATATAGTAATCATCAGCATAGAGATGACTAAACTCATGCTATGCCCAATAGGGAAAGAATAAAGAGAAAAGAAAAGATCTGAGTGAGTCTTGACAGACCCATGCAGTTAGGAGGTAGGAAATGGAAGGAGTCTGGACATTTAACCCTAGTCTTCCTCATTTAATGAATGAGGAAATTGAGACCTAGAGAATTTACATGAGTTGCCCTATATTACTAAGATAAAAAAGCCTAAAAGGCCAGATGTGAGCCAGATCCTCTGACTAGAATATGTTTTTTCCCCTGGACATGTTGCTTCCTATGAATAATGGGTAGATATGTACACGATAGTGCACAGAGTACTGGAATTGGATTCAGGAAGAACCGAGTTCAAAAATGGTCTCAGATGCTTACTAGCTGTGTGACCCTGTTTGCCTCAGTTTCCTCATCTATAAAATGAGCTGGAGAAGGAAATGGCAAACCATTCCAGTATCTCTACCAAGAAAATCCCAAATGGGGTCATAAAGAGTCAGACACAATTGAAAACAACTGAATAACAAAAAATGGACAATGACTGAATAAAAAAATAGTCCATCAGGTAAGAGGAGAAGCAAGGAAGAATAGTGTCAAGGAAAAGGAAGAAGGAGAGGCAGGGTGATCAGTAGTGTTGCAGGCTGCAGGAGATCCCAAGAAGGAGTGTTTCAGCTGAGTGTTGAAGTGAGACAGAAGCAAGAATATAAGAGACTGATTAATGGAACACAAGGGAAAAAAGAACAATTAATATTTGACTATTATATTTTTCAGAAGAGTTGGGGGTGGGGTGTTATACTGATTTATATGTATTCTCTCTTTTCCATTTACTAGTTTAATGAGTAGGTTAACCATCTACTCTGTGTTCTTGAAAGATGTTTCTTTAGTGTTGTGTAATACATTTTAATGCCTTATAAAAAGTACAGTTCTTAGTATTATTAGTTGATAAGATCATGAAATGGAAAAATCACTGGATAAGATATCAAGAAAGTCTTAACTGTTAATAATTCTTTGACTTTTGGCAAGTCACTAAAGATCTGTGACTACTGAGAAAGGTTTGGATTAGGTTTCTTTTTGGTTCTAAATTCAATATTTGCCAAAAAAAACCCTAGAAAATTATCATTAGATGAAAATTATCTTTGGAGGTATCTAGGGGCTTCAAAGGATAAAGTTCAAGAACTGGAGTCAGGAAGACATGAATTCTAATTTGTTTGCCTTAGTTTCCTCAGTTGTAAAATGGAGATAATAAGAGTTACCATCTCCCAGGGTTATTGTGAGAATCCAATGATGTAATTTTTATAGCTTTTAGCATAGCGCCTGGCACTTAGTAAGTGCTATGTCAATACTAGCTATTATTGTTGTTGTTATTGTTATTAGATGAATATAGAGTTTCTTATCTTTAAAATGGGAATTTTATTTGCATTATTTACCTTACATGGTGATAAGCCTCAAATGAGATACTATTTAAGCCTCAAATAAGATAACTGTGAAATGTTCTGCATTGTATAAGAAAAAAACCACATCAATATAAACTTTTGTCAAGCATATGATTTTAATAGCATATTTATTATCTGCATTACAATTATAAATAGCATAAGAAATCACCAACATATTAATAAAACAATTATTATCATTGCTATTACTTTGAGAAATAAACATTTGTACAACGTTGAGTGAAACTATGAAAAGCAGAACAGGATATATAACAATTTAATCTATCTACTTGCAAGTTATCCTTACTTGGTTAAATGAAAGTTTCAATGGCATTGGTATTCATACTCTCCCCAACCTCTACAAGGGTTTAGTCACCAGCTTGAGATTCAGCTGCCTTACAAGCTAGATTGTCTATAGAAATACTCCAGTTCAGGGGCACATGCTTATCTAAAAGATTCAAACTGATGGAAAAATTCAAGATCCTTTATTATTAGTCTCCACTAAAATTTACTGGTGTATCAACAATAGACTTTATATCTTATTTAAGATACCTTAGACTCAGAGGGGGGAATCAAACCTTTCTTCTATCCTATTATCAAATAGCTAACTCTCATATCTCTTTAGAAATTAGGAGATATCTGACCTTGGGCAAGTTACTTAACCCCCATTGCCCTCCAAAAAAGAAAAAAGAAAAAAAGAAAAAGAAATTAGGAGATATGTGTGATTCCATATCTCATCATGTTGGCATAGGAAAGAGGTGCAAACTAAAAACAAAATTGCAAACAAAAAAAAAATTCTAGTGCATCAGAATCATCAGGAAGACCTTCGTTATTGTTTTAGATTATTCATTGTTTCCTTAAGTGACCTTTCAGCAAGCTTCAATATAGTAGGAAGAACATTGGCCTAGAAATCAAAACTGGATTCCAGGGCTGGCTCTTCCACTTACTAGGCCACATGATCTTGAACAAGTTAAGAAATCTCTGTGGGCTCCAATTTCCTTCTCTGGAAGATATTAAGTTCCTTTCCATGTATAAGTGCCTATTTCACTTGAATTCATAAGAAAGGTATATATGGGGTCAAGATTATAATGGTAGTAAGAGAGGCATTGAATCCTGTTTGTGAGCACACACAGAGACAAATGGAAAATGGCTTGTTCCCCACTTCATGGTTGATATAGGCAGTTAATGCTACCAACTAAATTCCACAAATTATGCAATTCTCTAAGTGTTTAGAGTAAGTGCAGTATTATGCTTAGGTGGCAACAGAAGTGGAAGAAGGGGAATATAGCTATGTCCTCATTACCGCAAATAATGAATTCCCTGAAGGGGTCCCATGTATTTGAATTTACACTATTTGAAGTTATAATTATGTAAAATATAGCAATTGGTTCCAGTCCAGAAAAATTATGCAGTGCATATTCGAATATGTGGGAGCCCTTCACTGGATTCATTATTCAAACTAATTGGGACCTAGCTGTAGGATTAAAAAATAGTGGCCTATAATCTGCAGAAATTTATAATTCTAGTAGACATAAACTTGTAAAAATAGAAAAAACAAAAAGCAATTCAAACAAATTAATATTTAAGCAAGTAGGAAAGAAGATAATTATTCTTGCTAAAATTTCCAGTAAGAATTGTAATTCTACAGGAGGGAGTTCTTTTTAAATGAGGTTACTTCTCTTCAAAAGGCTCTGACACCCCTTCTTTTATAGGATGATCTTTTCCCTAAATACATTTAATGTAATCTATTACAGGATCCCCAACTTACTACAATTATGTAACTAAAGAGTCATAGATTTTTTTTCAGCAATAGCATGTAATGTTTTTTTCCTGTACTGAAAGCTATTCAAATAACCTTACCCTACTTGTTTAAAGAATTTTTCTCTGATCAAAACAAATGCTAAAATAATAGTATAAAATCTTGCCTTCATCAGCTAAATGTTTGGAACAATCTTTTTGTCTCAAAGTGAACATTTATCCACCAAATCAAATGTACCAGTTATCAAATGCCCTTTTTCCTCTCTAAAATTTTCACTCATCTTCCTTTTTTGGTAAAATTTTATATTTGTGACCCTTATTCTCAAGAATTCACATTCCTAGTTTAAGAAACTCTGTCAATAGAATTTGTAAGTATGACAAGACATGGAGACAGTGTTTATTTTCTTAGATACTACATGAGAAAAAAAAGTCATTTCTATGAAAGATGAATTGTGTATATAGAAGTATCTTTTGGTTTATCATGGTGAAACTAATTTCTCACCTGTTTGGGATTAGTATGGGACCACTAATGAAGACCACAACCCATTAAGGATTTCTGAGAAAAGTGTGATGGAATTGTTTGGGACAAAGAGGTCAAGTTTCCTAGGGTAGGTAGAAAAGTTGGATTTCAACTGAAGCCTATCTGGCTTGACCCACAAATATCCACTCTGCTATGATGATTCTTTTGGTGGACTTAGTAAACTGTGGAAATAATTATTTTTGTGGAATCTTGTAATACTTTCAAGGCTGTGAACATGCAGCAGAACCAGAGGGTGATATGGTATATAAATACAACAGAAACACTGGATTTAAGTTTAAATCCCAGTTCTTCTACTTACTAGATGTCACCTTGGAAAAGTAACCTAAAATCACTCACATGGGCCATATGTGAAGCAGACAACACATTAGACTTTGAGTTAAAAAGGCCTGGGTTCAAATCCTACACCAGAAACTTAGTAGCTCGGTTATTCTAGACATGTTATTTAATCATCAGCAGCCTCAGTTTCCTCATTTATAAAATGGAGATAATGGTATCAACTTTGCTATGATTTTTGTTAAGATCAAATGAAATACCTTAAGTGAAGTTTGGTCTCTTTCTCACTCTTTCCCCTGTTCTCACTCCCCCATCTGCCTCCACCCCTGTCTCTGCACCTCTCTCTCTGTTATGCTGTTTCCCTCTGTGTCTTTCTCTATATCTCCTCCTCTCCTCTCATATCTCTCTTTAGTCTCTTTCTTTCTCATCTCTCCCTGACTCTCTTCTTTGTTCTGTCTATACATTGTGTTAGCTGCTATCACAACCAAAACCATAATTGTCATCATCATCAGAATTTTTCGCAATGGTTACATGGAAAATACCTACTTACCTCATGATATATGAGGTTCAAATGGAAATGATTTGCAAATTGCAATGATACAAATAATAATACTTCACATTTATAAATAATTTATAGTCTGCAAATTCTTCACAAAAATTCTTTTGAGATAAGTAGTGGAAATATTATTTTTATTTCATCAAAAAAAGATTTCTTCCCCAGTGATACTGTCAAAAAGTAGCAAATATAGAAGTCAGACTTTTGAATCAGTCTTTTGATTTTTTTCTTTTATTCATCTCTTCTCTATATTATATTATATTTTTGGATGATTATAACTGATTACTTGGACAGCTACTATCAATACTTCAGAATTTTATATTTTTAAAATTACTTTCCACTTAAATTTAGTGCCAATTTTCCTTCAGAAAATTCCTTCATGTCACACATTAGACAAAAAGAAAAGGGGCTCTGAAGATGGAAAGGACATTCAGAATTGAAGTACAAAGTGTAGATAGTGTGGAGAAAGGCAGAAAGAAGTTTAGATGTTATCAATCCTTGGAAAAAGGCCAGTTGACAAAACTATTTCTCTTTTCATGGCTTTTTTTTAGGTTGAATCTTTCTGATGTCTCTTTCTTTGTCTTTTCTATATAACTCTAGGATAAAACTGTCCTGACCTGTGCATTCTTCCTATGGCCCCTCATTTGGAATATTGTCTATCTCAATTACTACTTTTCCCCTTCCACATGGTGATTGTGTTCATGGCAAGTTAATTAAGAACAACAAATATGGGGTGGCTAGGTGGCGCAGTGAGTAGAGCATCAGCCCTGGAGTCAGAAGGACCTGAGTTCAAATCCGACCTCAGACACTTAATGCACACACAGATAAAAACCTAGCCATGTGGCCTTGGGCAAGTTACTTAACCCCAATTGCCCTCCAAGAAAAAAAAAAGAATAACAAATTCATTTTATGGTGCCTTTTCTTTATATAGGAATTGTACCACTTTCCTCTGAAAAGAATGATCACTTTAAAGTGTTTTGATGTATTTTCTTTAAAATGTGTATACATATTTTTGCCTTAAAAGATAATTCTGTGACTAAAACAAATACAACTAGCATTTCAGTGTGGGACTATACTTTAGATATTTTTCAGTATTTATAGGGTTTATATAGAAGAATAATGTGGTTAGAGAGACCAACATGATACCATTTGCAAACATGGATACTGTTCCTAAAATGTGCTATTTAGGAAGATTCTGAAGACATTATACTATACTAGTCATCTTCTATATGAAGTAATTCACCAGCAGCTATGGAAATATAGAATTTGAGTTCTCCTCAGGCTTGGAATCACAGACTAGAATAAATAAAAGGAAAAGTATATTAGAATTGGGATGGCTAGGTGACACAGTGAATAGAGTACTGGCCCTGGAGTCAGGAAGACCTGAGTTCAAATCTGGCCTCAGACATTTAACACTTAACTAGCTGTTTGACCTTGGGCAAGTCACTTAACTTCAATTGCCCTGCCTTACCCCCTCCAAAAAGCAAAAAAAAAAAAAAAGTATATTAGAGTTGAATATGAAGAGGGGAAAAGTTAATATATGGTATTTTGGGCTAGAAAGTTACTTATTTCAATCCTCCCTTATAATCCTAATTCAGATGACTGTAGATATGAAAAGCTAAGCCAATGAAATGTCAGCTGTCTCAGACCCCAACCTGGATAAGGCTTCACTTGATGGTTTGGGGTAAATATGTATTGTCAGAGGACTAGCCCACCTAAACTCAGAGACCTATTTTTTGCCCATAAAAACTCTGAAAAACCATTTACTAATCATTGCAATCTATGTCGTTGGAGTTCCCTTACCAGTTGATACACTTTGCCAATGAAAGCACAATTCTTCAAAGTAGCAAAGTAGATGACTGACTCTCTCCAGAGTTTCTCAAAGACTTGAGCTGCCTTAAAATTCAATTTTTCTAGAATGGAGGTCTTTTTTTTTCTTTAAGGAAATAACTTTTAAATATTTCTGTATTTTTTTAGTTTTTATTTTGGTTCTTTTCTCCCACTTTGTGATTAATCTAAGTGAATTATACACAAACAGCCAGGTAGTTTTTTTCACTGGTATGAAATTCTCATATCATATTCAAAATTTACTTAACATTTTGTTGCTCAATTTTGCAATAAAGTTGCTCTAGGGTTAATCCTGCTCTTGACAATCATTTCCTTAATAACACAGAAACTTGTTTGCACTGTTGCAGACTTGCTGTCTCTTGACAAAAAGTTAACTTGAAAAGGCTCCTACAATAATTTAAAACAAATTCTGTTGCAAGGATGTGGTAACATTGCAGGGTGCCTTTTTTGCGTGTGTAACAAGGTTGCTCTATTAGTTTGCCATTTGGGTGATGAAATGTTATAAACTCCCACTGCTATAATCAGCAATTTTTTTTCCTGCAAACTAATCCAAATTTACTGTGTTTTTTTTTTCTCCACAGCAATGTGTGATTGAAGAAGGAACAATTGCTTATAAAAATTGGGTTAAAACAGGCACAGATGTTTACAGACAGTTTTGGATATTTGATGTGCAAAATCCGGAGGAGGTGATGCTTAATAGTACCAACATTAAGGTTAAGCAAAGAGGCCCTTATACATACAGGTAGGACAAAATTCAGCCAAATAAATGACAATGCTTCCTAAATGACAAATGCTATCTGCTCATTGACAATACGACCACTTTGCTAAGGACATGTTTATAAATCCTTTTCCTGTTTTGCAAAATGTGCAAAATTGGTGGTTTCCTCAATAATTTAATCAGTAGCAGAAAGAAATATCATGTATGTTTTAAAATCCCACCAAATTAATCAAACACTGGATAAATCCAAATTTTGTTGATGACTATTTTTTTTACATTTTATTAGCAAGAAATTATTTTTTTCATCTTTTAGAGTTGCTATATTTATTATCATATTTTTATATTATTTCAGTGGTTGGATGTAAGTGCTCAGTAGAGAAATCTTCTCAGAGACTTAAAAATGAAAATCAATTTTGTCAACATTAAATACGTACTAGTTTCCTATAGGTTATTATACAAGATTCATACAGTATAGTTTACATGGTTTCTAATTAAAGAACTGGGATGTTGAAACCATTCAAAACGTTTTTTGCCTATATTTCTGGTTTTAGAGCCTAAAAATCCAAGGCCTTCCTTTATACCTCTTAGTAGATTAATAGAATCTTTGAGCTAGAAATATATCTTAGAGATCATAGAGTCTAAAACCTGCATTTTATAGAGTAGGAAACTGAGGCTAAGAGAAAGTAACTTAAGCAATGAACCATTTTAGCTTCCTAACTTCTAGTTTGATTTTTCTTCCTACTATAATTTTCTGCTTCCTATTTCAGTGATTGAATGTAATCTTTTTGTTAAATTAAACCACATTGTCTAAATGTGAAAACATAGAAAGGGATAAAAAAAAAAGAATCTGGTTTTTAAAGAAATAAATAGCAGGGGTGGCTAGGTGGTGCAGTGCAAAGAGCACCGGCTCTGGAGTCAGGAGGACCTGAGTTCAAACCTGGCCTCAGATGCTTAACAGAAAAACTAGCCATGTGACCTTGGGCAAGTCACTTAAACCCAATTGCCCTCCAAAAAAGAAGGAAAGGAAGGAAGGAAGGAAGGAAGGAAGGAAGGAAGGAAGGAAGGAAGGAAGGAAGGAAGGAAGGAAGGAAAAAATAGCAGAATTTAAGAATGTGGTATTTCTGATTCCCAAACAAAATCCTGCCACCTTTTCTGCTAGGGGCCAGTAGAAAGAGTTTCGAATTTGTGATCAGAAGGTTTGAGTTCAAATCCAAGCTCTGTTATTTGCTACATGTGTGATCCTTAGCATCTGCAAATTGAGGGGGTTGGAAAATCTGAAAGATCTCTTCTATCTTGAAATCTATAACTCCATGGTCTATCCCCCACCCATCCATGGATTTTTATATTCCTGTTTAAATTATTTATAAAGCTTCTGTCCTAACTGGTCTCATAGTTCCTCAGTCATTGTTCACATTAAAATTCTCTCTTTCCTTCTTTTCTTTTATTGTAGACAGCATTTTTAGGGTCAAAAAATGAAGATAGTATTCAATGTAGAGTAGTCCTTTTAGGATGAGAGTTGGGTTTTTATTCTTTCTTTCCCTTCTTTTTTCTTATCTTGATTACTTAGTACAGGGCTTTACACTTAGTTGGCACTCAATAATAAATACATGTTATATGTACAATCTCACTCCAAACGAAGTTTAAAATTTTGTAATACTTATATCCCATTGTCTGGTAATACCACCTCCTCCTCTTCTTCCTTCTCCTCCTTTTCTCCTCTTCTTTTTCTTCTTTATATTTCTCTTACTTTTCTTTCTCCTCTCCCTCCTCCTCCTCTTTTTCATCTTTTTCCTCCTTCTCTTCCTCCCGCTCCTCTTCTACTTTCTCTTCTTCCTCATCCTCCTCTTTAAAGTCACTTCCCAGAGAAGTCCAAAGGAGGCCTGTTTGGTTAGCAAATAGTTATTCCTAATATGCTAGCAAAAGTAGCAACTCTTTCTTCTTCTTGGTCCTCCTAAAGTAAAATAAGTAAATACAAAACAGGAAAAAATCACCACAGTTTCCCTATTTCCACATACTAGATTTGTATGAACAGGAGCTTTGTGTATCTCACCAGAAGTATGTCTGCTAGCTAGGTAATAATATTTAGAATTAGGAGTTACCTTGAGGGAAGCAGTCATTCTTCTTCAGCATTGTACCTAGACTGAGAAAAGTCCACTTTTATAAACCTCTTAAGGTTCTCTAAAGTCTGTTTCAAAGTTTAGCTGTACTGAAATTCTTATATCCAAACCAAATCCTCTTTAAGATATTCTAACTTTGAAACAGAAAAAATGAAAAGCAACCATTTGTAGTTGGACAATGTTTACCATTTCCTTTTGAACTTATCCTTAAATAAAACATGGACAAAATCCATATTATGCTTCAGATTCATATCCATAGTACAATCACAAATCTTTTCCAGAAACTGGGGGATGGAAAGACTACTTCAGTACAGCATTTTTTTTTAAAGAGTGCCATCTCTTGGCTAGATTTTGTAATTGCAAAAACAGAAAACAGCCATATTTATGTCTAAATCATGGCTGTTATGAACATATTCCTTTAAAATGTATGTAAGGAATTGATCCTGGATATTATAATATCCATAGCCATCTGTAATGTTATTCAATTATATGAATGTAATTCTCAAATTATATGAATATTATTCTCAAAAATCCATTTACACAAATATATTTCTCAAAAATCAAAGAAACTACCTGGAATAGAGAAAGGATTCAGCACAATCTACTTTTAAACAACTTCTAGAACTTCTAATAAGGAGATAATAAATATATCATCTCTATTAGTTGATCTTTCAAAAAGTTAGATACTATATAATTCTATCATATCCTAAATATAATGAATGAGGCTTTGGCATAAAACCCATAAATTTTGAGTAGAGAAATAACTAGATAGTAGATAGATAACTAAGATCGTTTTCTCAAAAAAAGCAGATGTTGTGATAACCATGACAACCAAATTGATTTATTTTTTGCTTTCTGGTCAATCTCAAAATATTTTGTCCTAAAAAAAAGCCTTTTTAAATTTTCTTCAAACATTTCTATTTTTATAGATTTTTTTTTAACATTATGGTTTAGATGTGAAAAAATAAGTGAACTTTAAATTCTAGTACATGAAATTAAACTCAATATATGAAATTTCCCCTTGGTCTTTAATCTCTCCCTTCCTACTACTGACCACCAAGATATGACTTTTTTTTAAATTTTATTTTAAGCATCCCCCTTCAACCTCCATCTTTGAAGAGACTAGTTGAGTTATAAATATATTTGGCAAAGATCACCTTCATCTCCATCTTCTTTAAATAAAGTGTGTGAGTAGGACTGACCTTATATATAGTTATAGCTTAGCTGTATGGACCAAACTCTCTTTTCTTCCTCAGTTATCTATTTTCAGGTGCAAAAAGGGATATGAACTTTTTAAGTTTCTCTTATTGCTAACTATATCCCTGAATGTATAGTTCTTCCAATAAAAGTCTCTGAGGTCTACATATCTATAATCAGACTAAACATATCAGACAGCCTCTTAGGCAATCAGCAATCTTTGTGAAAGAAGTCTGATAATTATTTAAGTTAAGCTCTGGCTAGGTGATGAAATGTGACTCTTTATATTGTAAATGACATTGTAAGTTTAAAATTGCTTATTAGAGTTAACTAAGAAATCAGACCAGAGACTCAGCAAATCTACCAAATTATTATTAATTAATCCCCACTCTATGTAAATCACCTCTTCTGGATCTCCACATAGCTAAAGAAATCCACTTAAATATGTAGCTAATCTTCTAGAAACTCTAGCCTTTGATTCAAATGTACATTTACATGAAAACAGTTTATATTTTTATCCTTGGTATTACTCTATATGTACAATTGATGATTATTTATAATTTTGGTATATTATACCATAAGATTTATTATAATTTGTGCTTATGAAGTTATTTTTTTAGATTCTTGTTTTGTTTTTCAGAGTCCGCTATCTAGCCAAGGAAAATCTAACTCAAAATGAAGACAACACAGTGTCTTTCGTGCAGCCCAATGGTGCCATCTTTGAACGTAGACTGTCTGTTGGGTCAGAAAATGACACCTTTACTGTTCTCAATCTTGCTGTTGCAGTAAGTGTGTTGGGATGGGACACGGGTTGGGTGGGGGTGGTTGAGTGGTGAGTAATAATATTATTATAATTATATAAATTACATTTATATAATATAATTTTAACATTATTTCCAAATCCCCTTGGACTCCATTAAAGTCAGCTTGTGGTTAAAATGATTCTAATACAAAGCAGTTGAAAAAATTCCTAGTCTGATATAGCACACTTTGCCCATAATAGGAGTATTAATATAATTCCCAAATACTAGTCTTTAAAAGGAGTCATCAATGCATGGTAAATTTAAAACACAAAATAAGTGATTGGAAAAAATAAATTCAAGCCTCAAAATGGGACAATGATTTATTTAGAGCTGTTCTTGCATCTTTCTCAAGCTTATTGGTTTCTTTCCTTTCTATTTTTGCAAATGCTTAAGTATCTAGATCTTCATTTATAGTGTGATGACTTTGAATAAGTCATTGAACTTCCACGGGCCTCAGTTTCCTAATATATAAAATGAGGTGGTTGGACAAGATAACCCTTCAAGGCCTTTGCAATTATTAATTTGTGACACCAAGATTTTTATTCAGCCAGTGTGTAATACTAGAATTTTGACAGTGAAACCTCATTGGATTTGGAAATAGATCTTAAAGGATAGGGGAATTATGACTAAGCATAAAAAAACACATAAGAACACGAGCATGGTATGTTTAGGTTCTGGCTAGATTTAAAGGCTCAAATAAGAAAGTGGAGGATGAGATTACATAAATGCAACATGTATAGTTTTGGAGAATATTAAATGCCAGAATGAGGAGTTTGGACTTAATTCTGTAGTCAGGGAGAACTAATAACACATTTTAAATGGAGGTAAAATTATGAAAGTAGAAAGAGGAATAACAGGTTTATTAATTATCCTTTTGGAGTTTAGTGTGCAGAAAAGATCAGAAGAGGAAGAAAATAGATGCCAATTACAACATTATTGAAAGAATTATAGAAGATAATGATAGGATAAAATGGTCTACAGTTTCTTTCTACCCTCTCCCAGGATAGTGAACTTATTTCCTCTTTCTCTCTCTCTGTCTCTGTTTCTCTCTCTGTCTCTGTCTTTGTCTCTCTATCTCTCTGTCTCTGTCTCTGTCTATCTCTGTCTCTGCCTCTTTCCTCTCTCTCTCTCTCTCTCTGTGTCTCTGTCTCTGTCTTTCTGTCTCTGTCTCTCTCTGTGTCTCTGTCTCTCTTTCTCTCTCTATCTCTCTCTCTCATTTCCACTTGGTCCCAGTATGTTAATCTCTATAGTTATTCTAACAGTTAGCATACTGTGTCTGTATCTTGACTTCTGTAATTTAGAAACTTGAGCAAGCCATGATTTATCTCAGTATCTAGCTAATTGAGTCATAAGATCTTAGAATTAGAAGGAATCTTATATTCCTGATCTACCACCACCACCCCACCTACCCAAAAAATGAATCATGTCTATCACATGTCTGACAAGTAACCATCTTGCTTCAGTTTGGGAAATTACAATGATGGGTGAGTTTAATACTTGAAAGGAGAGGGGCATTCCATTTGGGAATCATTTTAATTTGTTAAAAAAAAAAACTTTTTCCTTTGTTAAGTCCAAATCTGCTCTCTTATAACTTCTATATATTAGCTTTAATTTTCTCCTCTATACTAACAAACAGTAAATCTAATTCTTTCTTACATGATAAGTCTTTCCATTTTTGAAAAAAAATATATAATTCATTCCCTCTCCCATAGTTTTCAATAAAATTGGTGTTTTCTGCTATTATTTCTCTCAATTTGAAAGTTGTATATAGAGATATAGCTACTTTTTCCCAGATGCCTAATTATATATGAGTAATTTTAACGTTTCTGTGAGTTATAAAATATTATCTAAGTTTTGATATTATAATGTACTGGAACTATTTGGAAGAAAATGCAGTATAGGCCTAACCCATGTCTATACTATCAAAATGATCTTGGCTTTGTTGTTTAATCCAGTTTTATTATAAATATCAATGCACAGAATCACAGATGAACAATCTCATTTTACAAATAAAGAAACTTAGGTCCCAAGAGGATAGGAACTTGTATAAGGTCAAATAGGTAGCAACTGGCAAAAAAAAAAAAAAAATCATTCCAACTTCCCTCCTCTTATTCCCAAATCAACACTAGTTTGTTTATTTATGATCATTTGAGGGTATACATATCACCAGACCATTCATATGGTCACCAGCTGGATTACAAGCATGAATAGTATTGACTGCAGCAAGCAGCAATAATTACAGAGGCTAAAATAGTCTGGTTTCTTGTTAGATATATTGATTCAAGCAACAGTGGTTTCAGTGGACTTGGCGACCTAAATCTTTTGGTCTTGGCAAGACTTGGAACAGCAGTCTTAAACAAATGCTGCCAATTCCATTAAAGTTGGTTATAATGTTCTTTCTCAAATTTTAATTTAATTATTATTTTTTTTACAGGCTGCACCCATTCTGTATCCAAACTCCTTTGTCCAGATGGTATTAAATACATTTATCAAGAAATCAAAATCTTCTATGTTCCAAGTCAGAACCTTGAAAGAACTATTGTGGGGCTATACAGATCCATTTCTAAGCTTGGTTCCTTACCCCATTGATACAACCGTTGGTGTATTCTACCCCGTAAGTAATAAATATTCAGAGTTTGTTATTCCTTGTAGATAGGCAAAGAAAATTGATTGACATTTGTTTGAATCATTGTGACTTTTAATGTTATATTATAAAGAGAACTAGTACCATAGATATTTTAAGACCTCCTAGGAAATGTATTGTTGAAATAGTCACAAACACAGGGAAATCAACAGTTATTCTAATGATTCCAAGTGAGCAGGGAATACAACTGACCCTTTTGTTTTAGCACCCAATATAATCATTATCATGTATTGGAAACTGTCTTGATTATAATTTGGTATTATTCTTTATTATTTCATTTTGATTGTTAATTCAAATTTGTTTCCTCTCAATCTGTATTGTTTCCTGCCTCCTTCCTATTTCTTTATATTCTCATTTTTTTCATTATACTAGTAAAAAATTAGTTTGTTTTCCAAACTAAACAACCCTATTTAATTTTCAGATCTTGGATTTTTCAAGCTGGTTAGAGTGCTATGTTTAAATTTAACAACCCATCAACTTGTCTTAATTTGTGTATTAAATAAAAAGTCACCATTTTCATTAAAATCATTCTTTATCAGTATACAGCTTTAAACAGTGACTTGTTACAAAAACAGATTTCTTTCTTTTGTCTTTTTTGCAGTACAACAATACAGTAGATGGAGTTTACAAAGTTTTCAGTGGAAAAGATGATATAAGCAAAGTTGCAATAATTGACACTTACAAAGACAAAAAGTATGTGGCTTTTCATTAAGATCATTTTATTTCACTTGTGTATGTCTAAAACTTTTTGAGAATTTAAGTTGTGAAGTTTTAAAAATAATTTTTTTTTCTAAGTACAAACTGAATTCTTGGGCTGAACCTGTTTTTTTATTATTTTTTTTAACCGCAAGAGCCAGCTGAAAAATGACAAGTTGGACTGATAACTAATTTTAACTTACATGCAAAAAGCTAATTAATTGTTTTGAATTTTGTTGAGGGTACCACAAAAATTGGAATATATTCATTGGTATTAAAGTCACTTGAATGTGTCTCAACATGTTTGATCGAATTATCATGTTTTCTTATGTGTAGTACTGTCACCAAGAATCCTTTTAAGGTTATTTTTCTTCTCAGGATTTGTGCCATCCAAGATGATTGACAGGTTAGATTTGCCTATCAAGCAATCTCTTAACTGTACTTATGAGCAAAAGTATGAAATGCTATTCTTTGGGCTTTTTCCTATTGCCACATGTGGCCAAAAAGGATATGGAGAGTTTATAAAACTCTGTTATGAGAAAGTGACCGAGTATTTCTATTGATAAGGCAATATGTTCTTTTGATAGTACAAAAATAGATTTAGTGTGAAGGAAGGGTTAAAACTTATAATTTGTAAGTACATTTATAAACCATCTTATAATTTTAATTTAACTTTGGAGATAGAAAACATAGCCCTCTTTTCTTAATCTTGTATTTAGCTAAGAAATATAGCTTTAAGGAGGAAACTGATCGCTTACTTGCTCCATATTTTCCACTCTACTAGGCAAATGTTGTAGTTTCTTGACTATATGATTTCCCTGATATAAATTTAAGGATGCAGTTTTTGTTTTTAAGTTCATATGAGAAAAACCTGGGAGAAGGATGCATCTAGTATACTGAAAGCTGCTATACATTATTAATGTATCATTTAAGCAAAAAACAAATAAACAAAGAAACAACTAATGTGAGTTTAGTCCAAATTAAGAGGCATATAGTACTCAGTGTGTAGAAGATCATTGTCTTGCCATACTTTGACTTGGTCAGACCACAGATAGAATATTATGTTCAATTCTAAATATCACATTTTAGTGTAGGTCTGTGATTAAGTTGTGTAAGTAAGTATATAGGGATGTGTTGAAAGTTTCAGGGGACACAATGTTATATATGTCTGGAATCTTGCCTATATCTCTGGAAGAGATATTTTAATTATTTTCTTGAAGTGAACATAAGAGAGAGCCACGAATGCAATCTCTTTATTCTCTGAGGGAGAAAATACCAGAATAGAATTATATCCATCTGTCTACTTAAATGTTGCTGGTCTAGGGGCACTTTCCTGGCCACTATCTCTTAAGGAGAAAGACACCCAAACCTTTTACCTATAAGTCTAACCCATTTCTACTTTATGCGAGTTATACTGAAGACTTCCCAAATAGTGAATGGAGAGTAAATAGATTTATTTAAGCATATTGAAAACAAAACAAAAAAAATTGGTTCTACAGATTAGAAAATACAATAAAAATACACAAGTGTGAATAAACTCTTCAAATGGAAGCAAAATCACACTCATTCAAGAGAGGGCCTAATTTCTACCAAGTGGAAATTCCCCATAGTCTCTACAGAGGCAAGGGCAAAACCAAGGTGATGAGGAGCTGCCCTTGTATGGCCACAAGAGCCTTTCTCTTTTTCCTCCCATTAGTCAGTTATCCTTTTTTTAAAAAAAAGTATACAATTAAAGGAAGAAATGAAGAATGTCTCTCCTCCTTATAGCTCTCCTTCCAATTAACTCCATCTTTCACACACACAAGGAAGGTTCACATCAGCATTTTTTCCATCAATTAGCAGAGTCTCAGGCAAAATGCTCCTGATTTCATTGGAAACCTGGATTATATTAGGAAGGATATTGACCAACAAGGAAGAATCCATGTGAAGACTCCCAAAATTTCTTGTAATGCCTTGTAAAGACTAGAAAAGAGCTAATTTGGGGGAAGCTGGGTGCCTAAGATTCAATTATTAGAAAGATCTTGATGTGGAAGAAAGATTCGATTTATGGGAAAAGAGGGGAGAACTAGGAGCAAAGAGAAGATACAGAGGTGTAAGATTAGATTCAGAGAGATGAAAAGTTCCCTAGCAACTTATGGTTGTTCGTTGTTTCAGTCATGTTTGACCCTTTATGACCCAATTTGGGATTTTCTTGGCAAAGATACTGGAGTGCTTTGCCATTTCCTTCTCTAGTTCATTTTACAGAAGCTCTACTAGCCCTGGGAAATCCCTCAGCTTCTCTTGCCCTCATTTCCCCATGCATTAGATGACCTCTGAGGTTTCTTCCATCTCTAGATCTTCGATCTTTTGTTCTTATATGTGATGTCAGAAAGATTCAAGGAAGAGAGGGAAGAAAACAGAATTACACAATTTAGAAATAAAGGCAATATGGTATTAGAAAGCTGGCATGAGTTCAAATCCTGACTCACTTAACCTTTTAGTATATTAGACAGTTATCTAAGACTTAAAATTCAAAAGTGGTATCTTATCTTCATCAGTAGAAGGAACTTCCTTACTAAGCATTCTGTCAGTGGAAGCAGCAGGTCTGACTGAAAACAAACAAAAGTAGGTATGTAAACCATAAAGATCACATTGCGTTCAAATAAAGTCTCTATATTGGGCATGTCCTTTTGTTTTACATAGGCACAAATCAATTCTCTGTATTACTTGCAAACATCCCAATTAAAACAGAAAAAAAAAACAGTAGAAACTGTGTATTTTGTAGCTTCATTGTGAAAAGCTTAACTTCTCTAATGGTCTTTGATTTATAGCAATTCCAGTTTACTTTCATATCTTTTATATGTATTTCCAACTATAATTGAAAATGCAAGAAATTATCATTTCATATCTCTCCCCACCTATTCTGTGTATTAGATGGTAAGAGTTCTGTAGTCTGCTATACACAGCTCTTCCCACTAAGTCTGAAATGTGTGTGTGTGTGTGTGTGTGTGTATTGGCAAAAGAGAAAGACACAAGGTAACTATGTTAGCTCATTGGAATATCTTTTGTTCTAGGAATCTCTCATATTGGCCTGGTTACTGTGACATGATCAATGGCACAGGTAAGGATGAATATTCATGGCAAGAATTTTAGTAAGTGTTTGAATATTTTGGCAATCTAATGATGGCATTCAAAGGCTCAAATCTTTATGAACACATAGATTTACCTGAGGCCTTTAAAAAAAAATCTTTACTTAAAAGAATCCTCTTCCTAGGAATAGCAATAAAGAATGGGGAAGTGTTAAGAGTAGTTGACTGATTTGTGTTCATATCTTTTGCAAAAACTTAATAGAGATAATAACATGGACTTGAAAGAATAGAAAAGAAGGATAATTATTTAAAGGCAAACATGTTTCTACCTGAGTTTTGAAACCAAGGAAAAATGAATGAAATGAAAAAATAGGGCATGTCTATTTCAAACGGCCAGAAATAAGGGAAGAGAGGATGAATAAATTTGTGGAGAAATGTATCTTTCCCATGTTGTAATTATCTGATTCTGTAGGAGATGCACTCGACATTTTAAACTTTTTTCATGTTAAAAAGGGAGACAGACAACTAATAATAGAAGGTTTGAGTTGATAAAGGGAGGCAACATAATAGTGTAAGGCAAAAGGAACTAGACCAGAGCTTTCAGTTCTAAGAAAGTTAGTGGGCATTATTGCTAGGGAAATTAATATCCAAGATCTATTCATAATCAGGGAGTTATCAGGGTTCAGTTTGAAGGAGATTAACTCTGAAGTCAGCAATCCCAGGTTCAGATTCTGCCTCTGATACTTAGTTCCCCTGGGATTGAGGAAGTCAATTAACTTCCCTACACTGGGATTCAATGTTTACTTCTTTCAAATGAGACTAGACTGACTGGTCTTTGAACTTTCTTTCTGTTTTAGATTTTACCCAATAATCTTGTGGGCAGTGTAAAGCATGAGTCAGGAGAGGAAGGAAAAAGAACAAAGCTGTCAAATTTTAAACAGAGGCAGCAAGCTAGAGAAGTAACATTGTAGTCAGAAAGATCCAAGTTTACGGCCCAGAACATAGTATCTCTTGGTGCTCAAGACAACTCTCTGACTTAAAAGCTGCAGGGACTGTGCCAACCTGCCTCAGTAGGAATTTCTTGTAACAATGGCATCATAGGCACAGTCCCTATCTCTTCACTTCAATTAGAAAATATTAGAATAAGGAAGGGTTGAGCTTTATATGGTATTATTTCCTCAAAATATTTTATTTTCTCTGCTTTATATAAAGTAGTAATATTGATTCCTGACTTTCAGTACTGGTTTTTTTGTTTGGTTGATTTTACTTTCTGATTAATGATTCTGGTTTCTTTTGCAACGTTTCCTTGTCTTAGTTATTCTGAGTCTCCTAATGAATGAACACATTTGTTGAGTATTCTAGCCTTTATAGCAAATCTGTAGGCTTGCTATTGTAATATATACCAATAAACATTCTGAGTTTTGGTTGAAGATGTTATCATAAATGAAATTTGAATTGGCTAGTATAACTGACTAGAAGCATTTCTTCAAAATTATATTTCGGCAAAGACAAAAAGACAAAGTATTCTGAGTTAACCTTAAATAGCAGGTCTTTTTTTCCTGAAGGAGAAAACTTCCATTAATAACAAACAAAAGAAAACAAGACATTTTTTGTTCTATATTGAGAGGAACTCTGAGATGGGTTTTATTAAATGTGGTCTGATAAAGGTGCTATGAAAGACAAGGGGATTGATCCACAACTGTCACTCCTAGAAAAAGATATTTAAGAGAAAAATCTGAGAATACTATGAGAAAGATGCAGAAATAAACGGGGCCAGAACAGAGGACCAAGACTAAGTCCTTGGTGGATATTTTCTTAGTAACAGCCCTTAGGGGACCCAAACCTAGGAAAACAAGTTTTCAAAAGCTGTTTTGGCACTGGAGACTCTTTCCCTTGCCCTCTTCAATGAGTTTAAAATAATCCAATGCTAAAGTCAAATTATCAGATGTGATAAGAATCTTTATAGCAGCTAGTGGAAATATTAATTAATGCTATTTCCTTAGTTTGCAATTCGTTCAGCAGCACAACTGTGAAATTTGTCTTTACTAATTAGGCATAGTTATTGAGAAGGCTATTGTATAGCTCTTTTCCCTGAAGTGACCAGATTAAGTAAAAATCATAAAGCGTTTCTAATTGCTCCCTAATGTGCCAAAGAATCATTTATTTCCTTTAACGTTTTCCAAATCTACATACTGGAATGAAGATGGGGAGGAGGGAGAGAGAGGAAAGGTCAGGACTAATGATCAATGGTGGTGTATTTCTGTAATCATGGCCATTAAATGGTAGCCAGTCTTGGTGACAGCATTATATGAAATGGAAGATTGATTTCTTGGGTCAAAAATAATGAATAATTTTTCCTTTGTTTTGTATGAGTACATACATATGTATGTATATGTAAGCATTTTACCAGCAGTGCCTTGGATATGGTAGGTAGTCAATAATTATCTAAGTGACTTCTGAGAGAATGAACATACAGACTCCACTGTTTTGTTTTTATTTTAACTAGTTAAATTTCCCAAATCTTAAACAGTAGACTTGTATCTACTGAGAGTTGTATACCTATTTTCAACAATTATATAATAGCTTCTAGGGCAAACAAAACATTAACAAAAATATGTAGTACCTTGTAGGGGAAAATATGAAGCAACCAAAATGCTTATTCAATGAGTCAATAACTGTCAACTAAATACACAGGTCTTTTTTCTTTTTTAATAAACCGCAATTAGCCACTTTCTAATTTTTAAAAGAAAAACTTATGATTTTTTTCATGTGTTTTAAAAATTCTCCATTTCATCTTTAATAGAAGAAAAAAATGATTCACACATGAAAAACACATGAATTTAGGTTTTATTTGTGAAAGGCTTTTTTTTTCTCGCATGCACATAATACTCCACCCAGAAACATCTGATTAGTTTCCCACTTTATTTTCTATTGTTTTAAAAACAGATGCAGCCTCATTTCCTCCTTTTGTGGAGAAGTCCAGGATATTGAGGTTCTTTTCCTCTGATATTTGCAGGTAAGATTGAGAATATTCATTTGAATTTCATTTCAGAATTATATTCAATTTTCCCCCAAGTGATTGGGATGAGGTTAAAGAGACCATATTAATGGGTCATAATTAAAGAAACATAATTATATTTACTAGATTGCTGTAAGCAGCTGGATGTCAGGGCCTCTGTCTTATTTCTGTATCTCCTACATTGCCTAGTACCTAATAAATCAATTCTTAGATCATTTGAAACAAGGTCACTGTTGTTTTTCCATTTTTCCCTCTGATCAATGCACTTTCAGGTTTCTGAAACTGTTAAGATATGGCCAACATTTATGAAGCATCTATTACATAGAAATCACTCTGGAAGTCACTAAAGAAGATTCATAGATAAGATATCCATGACTCCAAAGATCTTACAATATAGTAGGGGAAGTAAGACCTATACCTATATGACTAAATTGTATAAATTAGAACAAAGAGACATAGAAAGGGTTATTAGACATCTGAGATGAAATGGCTTAGAGAATTAGGAAAATTTTCATGAAAGAGGGAACATTGGAGTTAGATCTTGAAGAATACAGAGTATTTATACCTAACTTTTAAACATTCATTGATAACTTCTGTTTTTACATCACCATAATTTCCAAATACATAACCATCTCCCCTTCTCCCTCTCAAGCCAGGTACCCAGCAATTCATCTCTTAAAAAATAAAAAGAGTGGGGCAGCTAGGTGGCAAAGTGAATAGAGAACTGGCCCTGGAGTAAGCCTCAGACACTTAACAGAAAAACTAGCCAAGTGACCTTGAGCAAGTCACTTAACCCTAATTTCCCTACCTTCTCCCGTCCAAAAAGAAGGAAAAAATAAAAATAAAATGATTGTGGAAGCAATTGTATCAGTTATCAAGTATTTATTAAGTACATGTTAGGTGCTAAGAGAAAAAGACAAAAACATGGCCCTTGTCTTCAAGCAGCTTAAATTCTAGCCAATAGCATGTGTGTGTGTTTGTATACTCAAATTGTATACAAAATGGATACAAGATAATTTGGAAGAGATATGGAAATACTTCGTATAGGAGACATGTGAGCTTATCCTTGAAGAAACTAGGGATCATAAGAGGTGAAGGAAGGTGAGTTAATGCCAGGAATATGGGATGGCTACCAACCGATATTATAATATATGAATGATTTAATTGGGTCAATATTTTAGGGGTGGGGAATGGGACAACATTCTAAGTATTGAAAAAATAGGGCAAAGCAGGAAGACTCAGAATGCTTAAAGATGAGCCAAAGATAATTTGGCCAGTGTCATAACAGCTTGTTAATGAATTAAATGATATTTTATAGGATGAGGCTAGAAAGGAATCTGGAGTCAGACTATGGAAGCCTTTGAACGATAAACTAAAAAAATTAATCAAAATTATTGGTCAGCAGGACATCATTAAGCCTTTTTTTGTATAGTGATGTGATGTTTGAGTCAGAAGATCAATCTGGAAGTAGTGTAAAAAATATATATAGGAATATATATAATGAGATTGGAGAAAGAGAGATAGATTAGAAGTTTAGCCCAGGTTTGTGATAAGAAGTGTCTCTACCAGGGTAGTAGCAATTAAAATAGGAAAAAGAAGAGAAATTTATGAGAGATGTCAGGCAAAATTAACATTCTTGACATCTGATTGAATGTGGGTAGTGAGAGGGAGGAGACAAAGGCAATACAGGGTTCCAAGCCTGTGTGACTAAGAATATGTGGTTCCATTACCAAACATGGGAAAGTCAGGAAGAGGTATAGGATTAGAGGGAAAGGCAAAAAACTTTTTTCTAGGGTCATGTTAAACTTGGTTTTCTAGGTGTAGATCCAAGGAGATGTGGCCAGTGAGTAGTTGAAATCATGTTGTAAAGAAAGATGATAATTTGGAAATCACCAGAATAAAAGTGATATCTGGAGTAAATAAGAGCAGATGAGATCTACAAAGGAGGGGTATATAAAGAAGCAGGGGTAGAGAGAAAGGAATGAGCAAAAAAAAGCCTATATATTGTTAGGTAAGAAGAGAAAAATAATACCAGCTGATGAAAGAATGAAATAGTGAGGCAGATGGAAAGCTGGGATCATACAGCACCATGGAAACAAGATAGGAACTTATCAACAAGAAGGGCTTGATCAGCAGGCTCAAATACTTCTGGAAAGTAGAGGAGGCTGGGCACTGACAAAAGCTAACATGAAGTTATTGACCTTTGGAAACACAATTTCACTTGAGTGATAGGAATGGAAACTATATATTAAGGAACTGAGGGTTAAGTAAATGAGAATGTAGAGGCACTGGACATGGAATATTTTTTCAAGACATGTTGCCCATGAAAGGGGAGAAATAAAGGCAAGTTCTTTTAGGATGAGGGAAATAAAAAGATATTTGTAAATGGAGGAAAAAGAGACTGTGGAGAAGGAGAAATTGACTAGTCAGGAGAGAGTAGGCTTGTTAAAACCCAGTCCTATAGAAGGTGATGGGATTAGTTATCAAATGTGAGGTATAAACATTTACAAAGAGAAGACACATTCTTCCCTGTAGATAAGAAAATATATTTAAAAACATGTTCTGAAGTGTAGAGGAAGTGAGCTGAAGGAATTCAGGGTGTATTACCTTGATCTCAGAAGTAGGAGAGTGTCATCTGCTGGCAGTTTAAAAGAAAATGACTTTGCCTTTCCTTAACCTACCATTATAATTGTTATTGTTTTCAGTCCAACACTAATGTCCAGCAACAAGTATAATTTTAAGGAACCTCAGAGAGTTTTTCACAAATGCTAAAGAATTATGCTAATCTGTTTGGTGGCATCATAGTTCAATTTGATTTTTTCAAACAAGCACTTCTCCCCAAACCACCTTTGTCCTGAACAAATATATTAAAAAGAATATATGCCCATTATATAGGATATAAGTATAAGAATTCCTATCAGAATTCTAATTCAGAATTTTGAAATGTCTTCAATTTTTTGACAAGAAGAAAAAATAGTTTGCTTTCAGGTTCTTGGTCTTAGTAAAGCTGTAACATTTCATAACCACATTTTATCGTCACTGGGTAAGGCAAAGTTTAAAAATTTCACAAGAGTATTTTATTACCCTAGCCAAGGGCAAGGTTGTGAAGAAATGTAAGAACATCTGCAAAGTGAATTTCAAGTGTGTCTGGAATGAAATAATATATTTTCTACTTTTAGGTCAATCTATGCTGAATTTGAAAATGAGATCAATTTGAAAGGGATCCCAGTCTACCGATTTGTCCTTCCATCTAAGGCATTTGCATCTCCTGTTGTTAATCCAGAAAATGAATGCTTTTGCACTGAAAAAATTATCTCAAAGAACTGTACATCAGCTGGTGTTCTGGACATTAGCAGCTGCAAAGCCAGTGAGTGAAATATTACTGTTATGAATTAATAGCTCCACTCATCCAGAATTTACTTTCTTATTCACAGAATATCTCCAATTTCTGAAATTGAATGGGATAAAATGATAAAAATTTTATAGAAGAGTAATTAAAATATTTGTTTGGAGGCAAGTCTCCATATTTAAAATTGGATTACCATGTTCTATGAAAATAAGTAGTGAGGGGGTGGCTAGGTGGCACAGTGAATAGATCACCAGCCCTGGAGTCAGGAGGACCTGAGTTCAAATCCGGCCTCAGACACAACACAAAAACTAGCCATGTGATCTTGGGCAAGTCACTTAACCCCAATTGCCCTTCAAAAAGAAAAAAAAATGAGTAGTAACTCTTGGGTAAATGGTTGCCTGCTTACTTAATGTCTGTTTTAGGATGAGAGTAAAATGAATAATATTCTGTGCTTCCAGAGGCACCCTTTTCCACTTTAACTATTTCTTTATCTTCTGCCCCTTGCAGCCTGTGCATTCTCTAAGCCACAACTCTATGGGTCATCTGCACGTACTATTATTTTTTCTCTGGACTTGATATAGAACTTCTAATGTGAAAATTTTCTCCAGTGATGCAGATCAGAAATAAATCAATAAGTTTTAATAATAGAGAGTTGCCTCTAGTACTGAGATTAAGTAACTTTCCTGTGGTTATATAGAAATTATGAGTCAGAGATAGGACTTGGTCAATATTTTACTGATTATCTTGTTCTCTATGATATTTAATTATATCACTTGCCAAATTAATTTATCTCCAAAGTACTTCCATAATAAGTTTTTCAATCATATGTTATGTTCTGAATCTACTTGTGAATTTTCCCCCACTTTTTATATGTATTGCATATATATACACATATATATGAATATTTATGTGTATATGTATAAACACATCTATCTATGTTTATATACAATGTGCATTTGTAAATACATATACATCGTTTTTCCACTACCATAAATCTGGAGGCGGGGGGGGGGGTGGTGTAAAAAAAGAAAGTTAAAGCATGTGGGAAGGGCCTGGGGGTGGGAGAAGTTGAACAAGGAAATAAAAGGAGATTAAGGTCTCCTGTTCTAGTCTCCAATTTCTGAGCAGGTCATTTGCTGAAATTTTCAACATAGTTCATTATGAAATTTAATTTTTCCATTTGTCTTTTCACATTTTGAAATCATTAGTTCCAAATAAAAAAAAATACGAGTACAAATGTCATCTAATAGAAGTAGTAGCAAATTTCTTTTGAAATAATTTAAGAAACTAGCTTCATTCTTGACAGTGGTGAAATATATCATATTTGGAGATTGAGATCTCATTCCCTAGTGCGCTAAATGAGAAAGTAGTCAGGTCATTGAAAAAAATAAAGTTAGGAAGAAAAGTTAGAAAGGCATTGAGAGATCAATTTTCAAAATGCCTGTAAAAAGGGAAAATGGCAGATAACTTCACAAAAATACTGTGGACTTACTATTTATTTAGTTGAGAAGATATCAGTATCAATGACTGATTTTCCTATTTTCTTACTTCAATAAAATCATCCTGAGAATTATAAAGCTGGCCTGAAAGGGTTGAGAAAACATTTCATTGTGTTACCGATGTTAGAGGAGCAGTTAGGTGGTGCAGTGGAAAAGTGCTGGGCCTGGAGTCAATAAGACTTAACTTCCTGACTTCAAATCCAGCCTCAGATACTTCCTAGCTATGTGACCCTGGACAAATCACTTAACCCTCATTACCTCAGTTTCCTCATCATAAAATGAGCTAGAGAAGGAAATGACAAATTACTCCACTATCTTTGCCAAGAAAACCCCAAATATGGTCATGAAGAATCATACATGACTGAAAAACAACAAAATTATATTATAACACTAGACCAGGAGTTAGAAGACCTGAATTCAAATCTTCCTTCAACATTTTTTTGTTGTGTGACCATGGACAAGTCACTTAAACTCCTGTATGCCTCATTTTCTCATATATAAAATGGAATAATCCAAGGATTGTTGTGAGGATAATAATACTTGTGAAGTGCTTTGAAAACCTTAAAGCACTATGTGTATTGGTTACACATTTTAATGTTTTTTTAAAGAAATCATTTGACAAGCAAAATTCCACAAGGTTCTCTTTTCTAAAATGTCTTTTGTCCATATAAAATTTTTTTCATAACTGAAATGACTTGAAGTAACTGTTCATTGATATCCTGAATATGGAAGCCAAGCAAGGTATCAAACAAGTAGGAAAAGCATTCTCACTACAAGTGTTCATTGCTGTCGTGAAAGATGAAATGTTTAAAAAGGAGAGATGGACAGCATTGCATTGATTATATCAATCCCTAAAGTGCTTGAAATCCATTAGTACTCAAAAAATGTCAGCCTAACAGTACACAAAAGAAAGAGAAAATGGGTGAATGACAATTTTTCTGGACTAACATGTGCGATTGGATAGTCACTGCCTTGAATGAGTACATTTGTTCATCTTTCTAGAAAAAATGCTAAAAATGGGTAGTCAGTTGAGCCCAAAATTGAATAGGAGAAGAGTGGGTAGCATTAGGAAGTTGATTAACACTTTCAATTATCCCCAGGTGGCCTCTAACACAACATTTTCCTATGAGAAACAATGGAAAAGAATCACAAAGGATTGAATGGCATAGATAGATTATTGTACACTCCAAATGCCCTTGAAAGAGAGTATCTAGAAATATGAGGTCATGGATTCATTGAAATATGAATATCAATTTGTCTATAGTCAGTTACCTTCTTGTATTTATTTGACCAGAGCTGTGAATTTATCCATGTACAGAACTACAAATGTAGATTAGCAGTGCAACCTTTTGTCTTACAGAGACATTAAGAGGTTAAGTGACTTGCTCATGGTCACCTATCCTCCTGGTACGAGAAATAGGACTTGAACCCACCTAACCCTTCCTCAGAGACCAGTGCTCTACCCATCCTACAACATTTAATCTCAGCAGGACAGTTCTAAGCTCTATTTTCTGACACTAGGATAAGAAAATTATGCTTTACTTTTTTTTTCCTTTAGCCTTGTAAGCAAAGGTGCATTTCCATTTCAAATGATTTATTTTGTGGCAGCTTTTGTGGATGTTTAAAAAGGAAATAATTTTGTCAGTATCCAATTTTTTTTTTGCCTTTTCTTCCAGAAAAGCCAGTGTACATTTCACTTCCTCACTTTCTACATGCAAGCCCTGACGTGCCAGAACCTATAGATGGGTTAAATCCAAATGAAGAGGAACACCGGACGTACTTGGATGTTGAACCTGTAAGCAAATGTACAAAGAATGATAATTCTCTGATTAGAATTATATTTAAGAACCCACTTGTACTCAATAAGCGTATAGTTTATTCACAATTCATTTCATGTCTTACTCTCTTCTCCCATTCTAAATTTATAAAGCTTTCTTTATAGTCCTTTTTGGGAAATCAGTATCCTATAATAGAAAGGACAAGTCAGACCTGGGTTCAGGTAAATTGTGTGACTTCGGAAGAGTGATTGATTCTAATACTTGTACTATTTGTAACATTATTTTGAGGATCAAAGGACATCATAGCTTTAAAGTGCCTTGTTAAAGCTTTATAAAGGTCTAGGATAGCAACTGGGCTTGTGATTCCATTGGTATTCCAGAATGTGATAGACATGGGCCTTTAACCAAGTCTTCTTGGCCCCAAGATTAATTCTCTCTCCAATATGTGTGCCTTGTTTCCCTCTCTAAAATATAAACTGGTGTAACTACTAATAATAAAGGATGATTTTCTACCTAGTACAATGGAGCTGGAGGATCTGAATTCAAATCCTGCCTCTGATGGGAATGATTTGTGTGTCCTTGGGCAAGTCACTAAACTTCCCCAGAACTATTTTCTCATCTGTAAAATTAAGTTACCTCTGAAGTCCCTTTCAGGTCTCTACCTCTGTGATCTAAATAATGCTTATAGAATATCAAGACAATCTCATTTTAATTTGTAAGTGGACAATTTTTTATAAGATGGTTCTTTTGGTTCAAATCAGAACTTAAGATTTTCCTCAAGATTTCAAGAATCTATTATTTCAGCAACATGGGCACACTCTCCAACAACACAGATCACAAGTCTTCTGTATTACTTCAATTTCCAAGCTATTAATTTATCTTTTAAAGATAATAATTAGTCATGTTGGGGGCAGCTAGGTGATGATGTGAGTAGAATGCTGGCCCTGGAGTCAGGAGGACCTGAGTTCAGATCCGGCCTCAGACACTTAACACAAAAACTAGCTTGTGACCTTGGGCAAGTCACTTAACCCCAATTGCCCTCCAAAAAGCAAAAAAAAAAAAAAAAATTAGTCATGTTATTTTAATACCACATAGTATGGATAAGTTCCTGATCCAATTCATCAAACACTAAATCATTGAATAATTCAATCTGATTGTTATAATCATACCTGCAGATTTGTTCTTTGTGTATATACACATATATTCATACACATGTGAATAAATATATATACATGTCTATCTATATAGAGGACACACATGTGTATATGCATATGCAAACTTTATAAATATAAATACACACTTAAACATACACATACATGCACACTGGGTTGAACTGATAGAGTGCTGAACTTGAAGACACAAGTAAAGAAATCTGGCTCAGACACTTACTACCTATGAGATCCTCAGCAAATCAAAGTTACCTCTGCCAGCCTCTGTTTGTTCATTTGTATTTAAAAAAAGATCTTGGGGCAGCTAGGTGTCTCAGTGAATAGAACACTGGCCCTGGAGTCAGGAGGACCTGAGTTCAAATATGGCCTTAGACACTTACCACACACAAAAAAACTAGCCATGTGACCTTGAGCAAGTCACTTAATCCCAACTGCCCTCCAAAAAGCAATTAAAAAAAAGATTTCTGGGCTATGAAAATTAAGTGATGTAATATATATAAAGTGCTTTTCGAACTCTAAATTGCTATATGTTTTTATTATTATTAGTGTGATTATTATTATATAAGACATCTAATCATATATTACAGATAGTCAATGTATAAGTCTGGATGGGTAATTTTATTTCATTCTTATTTTGTTTTAGATCACTGGATTTACTTTGCAATTTGCAAAACGACTACAGGTTAACATACTCGTTAAACCAGTAAAAAAAATTGAGTAAGTTTTTTGAATCTGGTTTAGAATTTTAACATGGATGATAAAAATATTCTCTTCTAATTAGATCAAATGGAGCTAGAGGATTAAATCTATAAGAGGTCAAACTTCAAATGTCATAGAGTTTACAAACACCGCATATATTCTTCACTTATATTGCAAATGACTTTCATTTAATAATTTAATATGAGCTGTATTAAGGAGCATAAATTACACATTATAAACAATTAAACAAGGCAGTGAGGTAGCCCACTGTATCCACTGCCAGAGTGCTAGACCTGGTAGACTCATCTTCCTAAATTCAAATCTGGCCACAGACACTTACCAGCTGTTAACCGTTTGTCTCAGTTCCTCATCTGTAAAATGAGCTGGAGAAGGAAATAACAAACCACTCCATTATCTTTGCCAAAACACCCCAAATGGGATCATGAAGAGGCAGACAGGACTGAAAAACAACAACAAACAATTCAAATGTATAAGTCTGACAATCATTAAATGGAAATTAAATGATGAATATTTAAACTTTTGGATTTTGAAAAATCGTCATAACCTCTCCTGAGAATTTTGTTCTAGTACCTTTCACCTTCTGTTAAGCATCTGCACCTGGATATCTTGCTATCCCACCAAATTTTGCTGTTTGGTGGAGTTGGTCTCCTCTTCTTCTCTTAAACTTCTTCCTACTTGTCATTATTTATTCATGGTACTGCCGATCTTTCAGTCACTTAGAAAGAAAACTTTTAATTCCTCCCACAATTTGATCGTGTCCGACATGTCTCTTTCATCTATCCTCTCGTGGTTCCTCACACTTCTAGCCTTCATCACTTTGAATCTGGAGCAGTCTCTTTGCCACTTGTTTCCTCTCTTGATACTCCATACCACTGCCGAAATAACATTCTTAATGTGTAGACACCTTCCTGTCTCCTCTGCTTGAAAGCCTTCAGTGGCTGCCTAATGCCAAGAAGGTAAAATTCAAACTTCTTTAGAAGCAAAGACTTTCTATCATCTGGCCCTCACCTTTCCAGATCTATTTTAGGCTACTCACCTAAATATTGGTAGATAAGAAGCAAGAGCAGGAGCCTTCTCCCTATTAGCAGACAGTTTTAGGCACAGACCCTTTTTAAAGCTAATTCACTGTCTAGCCTGTCCTCTGAGTGGGCTAAGCTTTGAACTTGTTACTCAACAGCCTCTGAGGGCTTCTAAAATAATGTCTGGCACACACTATATACCTTAATTCTTGTTGACTGATATGGTTCAAAGGCATCCAGCCACCTATAATCCATTAGACTAAAAGCACTTTTTCTCTCCAATTCATGGACTTCCTAATGATTTGGGGGCATATTTCTGTTAGGCTTTGCAAGAGAAAGTTACGCAGAAAGAACACCAGAACTGTTTCTTTGACTATGCCCCTAGTTCAGCATGGCTGAGCAAAATATAAGATTTTATACACACACATATATATTTACATACATACACATATATGTAGTATATATGTATATACACATATATGTAATATTCTTTCTTGTAGGAAGAAATTCATCCTTCCTCTTTCAAATAATTTATATGATAACCAAACTCAAATCAGCATTAAAGGACATTTAGAGTTTATATAAGCATATTTGCTCACATAAATAATCAAAGTGAAATAGAGAAATTGAAACCTTTCCCTGTGTCAATAACTTCCTTAGCCTTTGTGGAGGGCAATGGAAAGCAACAGGAAGTTAAGGTTGTTTTCTTTTTCTTCTTGTTATTTGATGTTTAAGGGGTGGGGAGTGAGGTCCTAACACTGAGCACATTTTAGGTTCACAGAGAAGGGCCAGGAAGTTGTCAGCCAGCTGAGGTCTCTTATTACTCACCTTCTACGTTTTCCCTAACTTGTGCAGATTATATCCCAGTTTTAACTGTTGATCTAAATAGCCTGGTTGTTTCTACTATCCTCTCTTCCTGGTAATCACAGCCCGTTGCTGATAGCTTTTCCTACCCTGAAAGCCTCATAGGAAGGCTCTCAGAAATCAGTACAAAGTCAGGTACAAGATCACAGAAACTTGTGGAATATTGGGTAACCATACAAAATAAAACAAACAAACAAAACAAACACCAATGGGCGGGTACCTGGTCCCCAAGGTTTTCACATCAATGCCCTTATAGCCAGAGTCAAGCCCAAAAAACTTATTCACACACCCTACCTTCTGGGAAACCAAATAATTAACTCTTCTCTGAAATCCACATGCTAGTTTATGCCTCTGGGTAGTCAGTCTTTTGACATCTTTCTCTTCTTCCACTGGTGTCACTTTTTTCATGAAATCTTTCCTGTCCCCTAACCACCACCCCCCTCACATTTGCATAGGGCACTTTGTCCAGATCTCTCATTTGCCTCTCTTATATTTTAACTTGCGTTATACTTGGCTTTGGTGTACAGATTATAACTCACACAGAAAACTGTAAGCTCCTTATAGGTAGAAACTAATCTATTTTCATCTTTGTAGCCTAACACAATTAGTATAATTTATTACATGTAAAAGGTGATTAATTAATGGTTGAACCGAAGAATGTGTATTTCAGTTTTTAAAAATCTCTCTGATTGTGTTACAGAACTTTAAGTAAACTGAAACGGAACTATCTTGTCCCAGTTCTTTGGCTTAATGAGGTAAGTATTTTGAATATATTAATTACTAAAATTATAAAAGAAGTCTTTTAATGACAAGTCTCTTTTTGAGCTTATCTTCCCCAAACCTCTCCCTCCTCCTTCCACATTTGCTTCAAAACATGTTCTATATTTATTATGTGTTTGGGGTTTTAGATTGCATTGTTGGGATTTTTTTATTGTTCTAAGGACATGTTAGTGAATTTAGGCAGTACTGATCACCTGTGTGTGTATGTATGCACATGTGTACATGGTGTGCTTTTCTATTTGAATAGATGACCAAAATGGACAGGAACATAGAATTTTGCTTCATCCTGACAGAGCAAGAATATGTTCTGCCAATTAGTACCATTAGGATTATTTTAAACCTTTATCTCAAATATCTGCTTATATGGGGCCTTGCAATAGGAATTGCACAAGAGAGAATCATAGAAATTTATCTGGCCCTTAGCAAATTGTGCCTCTTTCATGGAGCAGTCCTAGTTCAGTCTGGTCACATTGGGGCACATTTTGTATTCATAATTCTACGTCAAGGACAAGTTTACAAATATCATATGATAGATTACTGCTAAAAGACTTTGAAACTGTTTTGTAATCATTCAAGACAACTATTCACAGAGCTAATAAATATTGCGGGCCTCTGGAGTGGAAATGAACCAAAAGATTCTTTGAACTTTTCTTCTGATAATAATGAACAAATGACTGGTGACAATGTGGTACAAGTAGCTCATCAGTCTTACTGATGGTTAAAATATAAGGCAGTCATTGATCATTGTTACTATCAAAGTACCTTACTGGGAATAGAGAAAGGTTAAGGAAAGCTAACATGAAAAAATGCCTATAGTTCACTAACTTTCAGTTTTCATCCACTGACTCAAACCTGATCATTCAGTCCTGACCATTTTGCAAAAGGGAAAGAAACTGGACAGGGATGAAAATTTGGTGAAAGTAGCTACTTACAATAAAGGGAAAGAGTAGTGGAAAGGAAGAAGCAAATTGAAGCAATATCAGTGTTTCAATGCAATTTGCATTGCCTACTAAAAGTAGGCCAAAGCTAGGCCATGGATATGTTTTCCTCTTAAGTAGGGAAGTATTTAGTTATGATTCTCTTTTTTTCTTGAGTTAGCCCCAAATACATCCTCATTACTCATCCCAATTCCTTAAGCTTCTCAAGCATACTTTCATGTGTGAAAATGCACACACACAAGAATTCAAGAGGACAGTATTTGTTGTAGGCTCATTGTTTATCTTACTGTTTCATAAGTAACACTACTTTGCTTTGGTTTCAGACTGGTACCATTGGTGATGAGAAAGCAGAAATGTTCAGAAAACAAGTAACTGGCAAAATAAGTCTCTTGGGTCTCGTAGAAATGGTTTTACTCACCGTTGGTCTTGTGATCTTTGTTGCATCCATGATTGCATATTGTGTATGCAGGTCAAAGAAAATAAAATAAGTAAGTTCATCTACAAACAAACAAACAAAACAACAACCTGTTGATGACATAGCATAGTTCTTCACTTTCAATGTTTTCATGGTATTCAAAAGAAGGATCATGCAGCTGAAAGTTGTGAATCTTTATGTGTAAACAACCAAATATTTGGTTTGCCTACAATTCTGATGGGCTTTCTAGATATAAAGGTAAGAAGTAGAGAAGGCATAGCACTATAGGTTCTTAGAGTTGGAAAGCAACCTAGTGACCATGTAGGTCAATCCCAATGTAGACATTCCTAGTCTACAATATCATGGTTGCTGATCATCTACCTTCTGATTGAAGATTTCTAATGACAAAAAACTCACTATGTTGCAAGGTTGTTGTTAAGATCAAATGAAATGATTTGTGTAATCAGCCTTACAGACTTGATATTTAGGTTTTATCAGTTGTTGTTACTAATAAATCAGGTAGATAGTATGGCCTAGAAAACCTGAGGTCTAGTCCCTCCTCAGACACTTACTAGCTGTTTGACTCTGGGCAAGTCACTTAACCTCTCAATTTATTCAACTGCAAAATGGAAATACTAATAATAATACCGCCTTCCAAGACTGTTATGAGAATTCAAATGAATTAATATTTGTAGAGCACTTTACAATCTTTCTGTGATTGATAGCCTTATAGAGTTGGCTAATACATGGAGTGGCTAAATGAAGTGGTCAGCATCATATGGTTAATATGTGAAGAAGCAAGACTTGAACACAAAATGTTGAGATGTTACATGACTTCACGAGGGTCAGAAAGTCACCATATGTTAGACACAATGTTATACTTGAGAGGCAGATGGCTCTTTCTGTCTCATCCAAAAACAAAAGACTCATATACAAACATACAAAGTAAAGACTCTTTCATACCATTTTATCCATTCTCCATTCAGTCACTAAAATGACTTTCTTAAAACATAGATCTGATCATGTCACCTCCTTACTCAGTAAAATTCCAGGGGTTCCCTGTTGCCTCAGCTACTCCTCTCCCTCTCCTCCTCTCCAAAGAAAGGTAAATTTTGGTGACCAGAAGCTGACCACTTAACTTGCAGGTTTACTGGCTCGATTCTTTCCTTCCTTCCTCTCTCCTTCCTTTCCTCCCTTCATTTTTTTCTTACTTCTTTTCCTCCCTTCTTCCCTTCCTCTTCCTTCCTTCCTCTCTCCTTCCCTTCCTTCCTCTTTCCTTTCTTCCTTCTTCCCTTCCTTCCTTCCTTCTTTTTTCATCTCCCAGTTCACTGTGAAGCTTATAGATTGGACCACAATAGGTCCCTGCCCAAGCTTCACTTAATGGCTCTATTTTGGGCCCTCCTGGCTTAGAGTGAATGTCAATAATAACTATTTCTCTTTGGAACAGCAATTCTGAGGATCTACTCCTCCCAGCTGGATTGTTTTTGTTTGTTTGTTTGTTTTTTATTTTTTTTTTCTAATTAAATGGGCCATCCCTTGACTCACTTCTTAAAGAGGCCTATTTACTGAATGGCCTATTTACTAAATTCACTTTAAGTGAATAAGTGAAAGGGCTTTAACCTAAAAGGGCCAGGGTCTCCCATTGCATCCTGGGTCATCTCCTGTCGTCCTGATAAATATCTGGTCACTGGATCCAGATGGTTCTGGAGGAAAAAGAGGCTGGTGACCTTGCACAGCCCTCCCTCACTGAAATCAAAGTCAACTGCAAGTCATGTCATGATGCCATGGTCTTCTTCTAATATGAAAGACAAATACAAGCAACAAATATAAAATGCTCTGATTCTCATCCTAAGCCTTTTATAACCTAACCTTCTCCCACCTTTTCAGTTTTCTTAACATAACACCTTACTCCCTAAAACATACTCTTCAGTTCAGTGACACTGGCCTATTGGTTGTTTCATGAGAAAAAACAAAAGCATTCCATCCATCTCCACTCCAGATATTTTCTCTGACTATCCCCCATCCCTAGAATACTCTGCCTCCCCTACTATGACTGGTGATCACCCCTCCTTATTGTAAGTGCCAACTAAAATACCACCTCCTACAGAAAACCTTCCCACTCCTCTTCATCCCAGTGATCTTCCTATATTATTTCCTATTTATACTGTATATAGATTGCTTTGTATACAGTTATTTGCATGTCATCTCCTCCATTAGATTTTAAGCTCCTTGAGAGTAGGAACTATCTTCTACCTGCATTTGTACCCCCAGAGCTTAGTTCAGTGCCTGGCACATAGTGGGCATTTAATAAATGTTTATTGAATTGAATTAAATATAACTTCATATCATTATATCATATTACCTTCATTTGAGTCTGATCCCAGATCATGAAATGAATCTTCTATTCATTAAGTCATGGTTACTTTAAGATATTTGGAATGACCAGGGTACATATCAGCCTGATATCTTCACCTTACTCTATAGCATACAGGCCAAATAGAAATGGAATGAAGTTTTCTCTTTACTACTCCTAAGAAAATACTTTTTTTTCTAGAGATTTTCTTCTATAAATTTTCAAAAGCCCACAGGTTGGAGAACTAAGCTGTTGGGTAACAAAAAAAAAAAGACCAGCTCCTAGAGAGTTGGTATTTAATACAAACCAATTTATTTACACCCTTAAAAAAGCTGTCAACTTCTTAACTTGTTAACTTTTTTTTTCTCTTTTTACAGGTAAAAGAGACACTTTGGATACAGAGAATAACTATGTCACGATCAAGACCTTCAATAACATTAGTTCAAATAATCCAGATTTAACATAGTTTGTGTGCACAGACTATATATAAGAAGCTGAGACATTGATCTTAAAGCTAACCAGAAATATTTTTTTCTCAAGAACTATTATTAGGTTGCTATTACATTAAATAAAATTCCATACCCCCCATCATATCTTTTAAAGTGCATCATGATCAAGTTGGTTGCAAAATCTATAGAATGCAATTATACATGAGTAAATTGTTCCTATTCCTAGTACTGTCTGGTTAGAGATTCAATACAAAAGCTGAAGTTTGCACAGGCCACAAGGACTGAAATTTCCAGTGTTCCAGGGTAAAAGAGCCATCACCAACCATATTCCCTATAGTTGGTGGCAATAAGTCAACTTTTCTTTTTCTTTCTCAAAAGCTGTCAGGTCAACACTTCTTGAGAAACAAATTGAAAGGCCAATGGGAAATATGTGAATATTGGCACCACTGTTTCTATCTTAGCCCATTCAGGAACAAAAATGGCATCACCTTTTACTTAAGTATAAGCCCCTTTCTTCTTCATCCTGTGCTCATGAAAATGAAAACCATTCAATCACCTGTCTTTTCATTTTCATGAATATGGGCTTGGATATTTTCCCCAAGCTTTTCAGTTGTGTAGGAAGCTTGTGAGTATAGTCCTTGATCCTTCCATTTATCTGACACTTAAGATTGGTTATTGTGAGATGTTACAGTGTCACCAGAGACATGAATCATAAGGGTCGTTTTCATGGACCACAATCAAGGATAGAATGTGTATATTAATAAAATTATTTGTAACATTAGAACTGAGGAAGTCATAGTAACTCCCAAAAGGACTGATTTCAAACTCCAATTATTTTTATTAGTCCTCTTCTATATTATTGGACTCCTCTATCCCTTCATTTTCATGTAGTGTATACCTTCCTTTTTATTCTCCCAGAATATGAATGTTTTAAGTTTTCCTTTCTTCATCTAGGTTCTATTTAAGTTTTACTGACATTTAATCAACAATGTCAGATTACCCTTCAACTTCATTTTTTTTTCCTGAATAATTGGAGAAGAAAAGGCAGTAATATGCTGAGTTCCTTCTCTGGTTCACTTTCTAAAAAATGGAAGTTGAGGTACTCTGAATAGAGTTCCTTCATCCCCACATTGGTAGAAGCAATTAACGACTTGTTTTTTTTTCCTTTGGTTATTGATGCCACCATCGTATGGTGGAAGAAAAGTTCACTTTTCTTGGAAAGAAGAGTACACCTCATGTTTCTAGTATAGAAAAAAGAAGCGGGGTGGCTAGGTGGTGCAGTGAGTAGAGTGTCAGCCCTGGAGTCAGAAGGACCTGAGTTTGGATCTGACCTCAGACACTTATCACACACACAAACAAAAAAACCTAGCCGTGTGACCTTGGGCAAGTTACTTAACCTCAATTGCCCTCAAAAAAAAAAAGAAAAAGAAAAAGAAAAAAGAAGCAAAATAATTATGTATTTTATACCAAGTACAAAACTAAGAACATTAATCATTTTTCATATTAAAATTGGTAACAGATTAGGATCTCAATAATACCATGGCA
Source organism: Gymnobelideus leadbeateri (assembly GCA_011680675.1). Lineage (NCBI taxonomy): Eukaryota > Metazoa > Chordata > Mammalia > Diprotodontia > Petauridae > Gymnobelideus > Gymnobelideus leadbeateri. The sequence continues at coordinate 432,089 of WOXC01005181.1, read as the reverse complement.
CATCTGGGGGACAAATCTCCTTGAAGAATTCAGAGATCTAACAAAATTAATTAATTGGATATACAGATGTGTATCAATGTATTAAACAATTATTAGTTTATTATGAGACACAAAATCTATTTTCAGATATTAACCAAGCAACAAGATAATCAAAAGCCTTAACTTAGAAGATAATGTCCATTCATCTGACCCTCGAGAAATCTTATTTAATTAACAAAAAAATTTAATGTGCTTCCTGCAATGGAAACATTTTGTATTTTATACTTATCTGGAAGACAAAACAAGAACAAGCAAACCAACCAACCACAATATGTCTTTATGTCCTAGGAAGACCCAATACTTCAAGGACTAGGCTAACATAGTTTTGGGACAGGAAATATATAATCTACCTCCAGTCCCCAATGCTTAAGTAAATAGTACTTCCCAAAGCAAAATCAGACCTGGGTTCAGCTGGGTTACACTGCTAGAACTTAATGACATTCATAATGGATGCTGGCTCTGATTCAAGCACCTGGAAATCAGGGAGGTGAGATTGGGCATGTTCTTTTCCCATGTCCATTAATTGTTTTAACGTAGCCTTCACTTTATGGCACTCCTCTTATATTCTAGACATTACATTTCAATTTTTAAAATTCTCTATATGACTGTCAAAGACTGAAAATTCTCAATCAAGATGTCTGTATTGAAAAGATTCCATAGTGAATCGAACACTGTTTCACCTTTGAAAAGACAATATAAAACAGACAAGGTTATGTTTTTCATACAAAAAATGATAGCTGAATTTTTGATAGTTTTATTTCTTGTTTATTTGTACAAAAAATAGTGGCTTTTTTCAAATCAATGGCTAGTTTTCAGTGGGGTTAAATGTCTGATGATTTGTAATTATATGTGGGTGAAATGCATAATTTTTTTTAAAATGCAAAGATACATAGAGTGACAGAAAAGCACTTCTCATTCTTTATCTTAATTACAAAAAAATCATGAAAATCCTTGAAAACTGGTTTTTGTGCATAAAAATTCACCATCTGAAAACCTCTAGTTTTTGTAGACAAAATAAACGCTTCTTGTTGTTAATATGTGAACTGAGAAACCCCTAAAAAAAGTATTGTGCTTGGATTCTCAGGAAAAAATGTATATTATATATATAAAATATATATATTTAGCACTGCTTATGAAAGCAACAGATGTAGTTGTATACAGCCTGTTTCTATACTGAAATCTAACTTTGTAAAAGGGCTGAATGCTTGTTTAAAAGGTGTGTATGTGTGCAATAATGTCTCAATTACTTGCTGTATTTTTTTTATTACCCATGATAAATATCTGAACTATCCACAAAGCATTGTTTTTCCTCTTAGAGTTTAATCTGAAGTATATGATGACCCAATTTTCTATTTGAAGTCACCCAGCACAGGGGCAGAGTAGTAAACATTCTTCTTTTTTTCTCTCCCCAAAATCTTTGGAAATTTTGGATGCTTGGTATCATCCTGACTGCATTCTGGATACTTTTGTAATTCTTATCTCCTTATATATGTATTAATTAAATTACACCGTCCCTTCTCCCATAGGAACCCTCATCCTTATTTGTTTTGCAGAGTAACTGGATTAATCATTTTCAAATTAGTTAATAATTTATATTTATATTGAAGATACAGAACATTCTGCATTTCATCTTCATGGCCCCCAAACAGCACCATTTTGAAATGTGTATAAAAATAAATAAACTTCTATTAATAAAAAAAATAACAGTTTTCTACTCCCTCCTTTTCTCCATTGCTCTTACCATTTTTCATAACTGTGGTGATGTTGTTGCTTTTAGTTGTATGGACATTCTCTTTAGATTGTGTGGATTTATCATTTTGTGCCTTTAATACCACTTAATTTTCAGTTAACATTTAAACATACTTTCTCATTATAGGATGATAGAATTAGAACAATAAAGGCCCTTGGAGATATAGTCCAGCACCCTCATTTTATAGGTGAGGAAATAGAGGTGCAAGGAGCTTAAGCAATTTACCTATAGTCATACCAGTATTGTTAGAATCCAGATTTAAACTCAGATCCTTTGGCTCTGAAGCCAGAACTTTTTTCACTAAACTTTGCTGCTTCCCAAAGTATCCCCTATGACCAAACCCAGGAAGGAATCAGTTCTATTTATGCATAGTCCTACAGGATAGATAATACAATCCTCTAGTAAATTTTAAAAGAACTATATAACCTTGAAATGTTTTATGGTTGCTGTGTTGCTCAGCGATAACAGTAGTTAGATTTGTTTATTTCCTACCTAGAAGAAATAGGGCTACAAGGGAATCTATTTTGTGTGAACAATGTGTGTCAATAACTTATTCAGGGAATTATAAATACAGATGCTTTGGAACTCTTAATGTCTCTATTATCACTCTCAGATTAAAATAATAAAGTGAATCTATAGGATAGTGTAACTTGGTAAGTTGACACAACTTGGAATCTTATTGGCAGACCCCATCAGAGCATTTTTCATGACAATAAAATAATGGATGTGACCTCAGGGCCAAGTGTCCTGTGAAAGATATATCTTTCCTTAGTATAGAAACATCCATACCAAAAGTTTTCACTTAATTTCTAAGTAATCCAATAACTGTTCCGGCCAATTTATCAGTTGGAGTGTTTATTTCTTACGTTAACATGGGGCAAAAGATCCAAATACAATAACTGAAAAGTATCATAGACTTTGCCCACCCCACCTAATTAAGATGATTTACCGAGATTAGATCTTTTTGTCTTATGGTTGGACTCTGTCCTCTAATATTTATTGCACCACTATTGTGTTTTCCCAGAGAAAATTAGACAGTTCAAGCTTATGGTTTTTATAAGAATTATCAGCATTTTCCGATCAGGTGAGTAGCAGAGAGTCTTTCCAGTTTCAAATTCAATATGGTTTCCCTAAGAGATATTCATTGATATGGACCTGAAAGGGACCTCCAAGGCCATCCAATTCAACAGATTCTTTTTATACATGAAGAAATGGAGGATCAGGAAGTTTAAATGATCTGCCCAAGTTCACACAGCTTCAGAGTGGATTTTGAATAGCTTCTCTAACCCCGTGATAATACAGTCATGGAAATAGAGGTAAAAGGGATTGCAGAACTTCTCTCTCTATCCCTGTCTGGAATCACATTCTTGTGCCTTAACAGGCGTGAGTTTGTCCCCATCCCCTCATACTCTCCTGCCATTCAGGATTCATTTTTCCTACCTCCTTATTCCACCTGTTCCCCTTGATACAGCCTGAAGTTTCCTTTTACTACCTGAACTCATTTTTCCCTATCTCTTTTATCACCCCTTTCACTCTGCCTTAGAATTCTCAAGATGAGAACATATGAACTAGAAATTTTACATATTAAAAAGAATAGTGAGTTATAGTAACATCATTAAATACGAGAAAAGTTTCCCTTTCAATAGATTAGATGCCAGAGGAAGTAATAGCAAACAGTATTCTAGGGCCAGGTCAATTTACTTTATCTCTTACCTACTGTTTCTAACATGTTCCTGGAGCAGCCACTAGATGGCACAAATAGACCTAAAGTTAACAACAAAACCACAACAGAGGAGGAATTGTAAAGGTTTTTTTTTCTTTATTTTGCCTATTTCACCACATTAAAATGGGATCCTAACACGTATATTTTCTTTACATACACTAGTATACATAAAGTAAATTTATTTATGAAGATAAGAGAATGGCTTAGAAAGTCATCATAGTACACAGCAAAGAATGATGGATTTGGATTCAGAAGACAAAGGCTATATTCCTATGACTTATTATTATTTTATTTTATTTTATTTTTGCTTTTTGGAGGAGCAATTGGGGTTAAGTGGCATGCCCAAGGTCACACAGCTAGTAAGTGTTAAGTGTCTGAGGGCACATTTGAACTCAGGTCCTCCTGACACCACAGCCAGGGCTCTATTCACTGTGCCACCTACCTGCCCCTGTTTTTGTAGCTTGAGCAAGTCATTTCAACTTTCAGGGCCTCCATTTCTTTTTTTTTTATTATTTTAATTTTTTTTTTTGGTCTTTATTAATTTGTTAGTTTACTTTGAGTTTACAAGATTCAGTTCCCTAGTTATTTGAGTTTCAAATTTTCTCCCACTCCCTTTCCTGCCCCCCCCATAGCAGCATACAATCAAATATAGGATCTGCACATAGTTTCACATTAGACATTACTCAGGTTATAAAGAAGGATTGTATGGGATGGAATGAACAATGGGAAAGAGGAAACAAAACCAAACAAGAAAAAGAAAAGGAGCAGGTAATTTGCTTCAATCTGCATTCAAGCTCTGTTCTTTCTAGTTCTTTCTCTGAATGTAGACATTTCTCTCCATCATGAGTCTTTTGGAGTTCACTTGTAGCCCTGCATTGCCGAGAAAAGTCCGGTCTATCAAAGGTGGTCATCACACATACGTTGTGTCTGTAATTGTGTACAAATTTTTCCTGGTTCTGCTCTTCTCACTCAGCATCAGTTCATATAAGCCTCTCCAGGTAAATATGATGTCCATCTGCTCTTCGTTTCTTATGGCACAACAGTATTCCATTATATTAATATACCATAACTTGTTTAGCCATTCCCCAATTGATGGGCACCCCCTTAATTTCCAATTCTTTGCCATCACAAAAAGAGCTGCTATAAATATTTTTGTACATACGGGTCTTCCTCCTGCTTCTATGATCTCTTTGGGATACAACCCTAGAAGTGGTATTGCTGGGTCAAAGGATATGAAATTACTTATTGCCCTTTGGGCATAATTCCAGATCACTTTCCAGAATGGTTGGATCAGTTCACTACTCTACCAGCAATGTATTAATGTTCCAATTTTTCCACATCCTCTCCAGCATTTATCATTTTCCTGTTTTGTCATCTTAGCCAATCTGACCAGTGAGATATGGTACTTCAGAGTTGTTTTGATTTCCATTTCTATAGTCAATAGTGATTTAGACCATTTTTTCATATGCTAATAGATATCTTTAATTTCTTCGTCTGAGAACTGCCTGTTCATATCCTTTGACTGTTTATCAATTGGGGACTGACTTGTATTCTTATAGATTTGGCTCAATTCTCTGTATATTTTAGAAATGCAGGGCCTCCATTTCTTTATCTGGAAAATGGGCTAGACCTGATGACCTTTAAGATCCTTTCCCCATGTAAATCCTTTATCTTAATGGAAAGAACTGTGGATATGGAGTTGAAGACCTGTGTTCTATTTCTAGCTCTGAAATTAACTAGATACATGATGTTATTTTTTGTTTAATTGATTAGTCATCTCTAACTCTTCGGGACCCCATTTAGTGTTTTCTAACCACTAAATGGCAAAGCTATTAGAGTGGTTTATTTCCTTCTCTAGCTCATTTTTACAAATGAGGAAATGGAGACAAACAAGACTGAGTGACTTGCCCAGAGTCACACAGATAGTGTGAGGTCAAATTTGAATTCAGATCCTCCTGAGTTCAGGCTCTCTATCTGCTTATGATGTTAGGCAAATCTTAACCTCTCTGTCATTCAGTTTTTTCTCCTATAAAATGAACTGGCTGAATAACTGATATTTAGGATCCCTTCTAGCTCTAAAATTATTCTAACTTTATGAAAAAGCTTTTTTACTTGCATGGAAGACTTTCCAAAACTGTCCAGGTATTTGGTATTATATCCTTACCTTAAATAAAAGATAACACTCCTTGTTCCACTAGAAATCTATGGAAGGGCTAGAGAATTCTGGAGAGAGTTTTTTTTTTCCTTTCTCTCCCACAAACATTATTTCTGTTAGCTTTTCACATGGTCCCTAGCATCCTGAAAGGGCATCTTTACACAGCTTTACAGCTCTTGACTCTGCATATGGATGACCTACTACTATAGGACAATCAGCTGACCCCACAGTAAGCTTCTTGCCTTTTTCTCATTGGTCTTAACTATGAATGAGATATGGATGCAACTAAAGTATGTCTTCCAGGGAATATAGCCTGAAATAATATGCATCATGTGTAAGGTAAAATTTCAAATATTAGTGTGAGGGGTAGAAGGAGATTTTATGTTTTTTCTCCATTAAGTTGTTGAAATCTCAACATTAGCTATTACCATGGATTTATATGCATAAATCACCATTGATTATTATAAATCCAGGGTTTTAAATTAAAGAAAGCCACATACTTATTTTCAGCTGGAAAGCATTAATAGCAGTGAAATAAATACAAATGTTGTAAGCAAGATGAGTGCAGAAGTATTTCCAAATTTGTGAAAATTACAAGCATCCTTAATGCCAGACTAGTAAGATTCATTATAGGATTAGATACTTGAAGATCCCACCCATGGTCACACACCACACACACACACACACACACACACACGCACATGCATGTACCCAGGCACTGGTAGCCCCAAGGGGTGGCCTTATGGTCAATATAGAAACTGACCATGCCCATTGGGAAGTTCATTTGCTCTTAACTCAACTCACTCTCTGGATTCCTCTACTTCCTCACCAGTATCCTTACCATCCTGAAGAAACAGCCACCCTGAGGCCTATTCTCCTGACTGGTGACTTTCTAGCCAAGAACACCACTAAATAAATAGTTTCTCTCTCACTCTCATTCTTGTTCTCATCCATTCCTCTTGCTCATCTTTCCATCTATTGCCTTGGAAATAATGCAGGATAGAACTATATTCAAGTTTAATTTTTACTCCTTCCAACATTAATGTTTCACAGCCCCCATAGTAAGGGGACTCTCTAGCTTGGGGGCAAAATTTGGTGTGATTGGTGGGACCTTTTGGTCAATATGGTACAGGAGAAAATGTACTGACTTAGGAATCAGAGCCTTACCTCTGATGCTTTGATGACCTTGAGTAAGTCAAAACCACACTGGGTCACAGTACCATCATCTGAACAAAAGAGGGAGCTGGATGATATTGCCTGTGAGGTCCTTCCAGTTATAGATTTTTGATGCTATGCACAGACAGGTTATACCTTACTTTGTGGGGGGGAAAATTGTGCTGGCAATGACCCTAGGAAATAGCACCAGTCCTCTTATCCTTGTGTTAGAGATATGTTAAGGTACAAATAGCCAGAGTTACTTTACAATTATCTTGTTTACTCCATCCCAGAAAACTTTACAATACTTCTCCATTGAACAACCCAACAGTTTGGTCCCAATTCCCACCTGTCAGACTGCAAGGCAAGGCATATATCAAAAGACAGGTTTCTCATAAAAGTAACCATTTTTTATTTACCAATTACTTTACAAAAATAATTTGAACATTCAAGAGATCTCAGAAAGCTGATATAAAACAGAATATAATTCCTATATGTCTTTATACTTTATGATTCCAAAAATATTTAAATATAATTAATTCTTCTGTAGGGCAGCTAGGTGGTGCAGTGGATCAGGCCGGGAGTCAGAAAGGCTCATCTTCCTGAGTTCAAATCCAGCCTTTGACACTTACTATCTGTGTTACCCTGGGTAAGGCACTTAACCCTATTTGCTCAGTTTTGCTCAGTAAAATAAGCTGGAGAAGGACATGGCAAACCACTTCAGTATATCTTTGCCAAGAAAATCCCAAATAAGGTCATGAACATGGACATGACTGAAATGACTGAACAATAAAAAGTTCTAATTTATGTAAATGCTAGCATTCTAAAGGATATGTATAACACTTGTATCTTTACCTCAGAAAGATTATGATTTTAAGAAATGATGAAGGGCATAGCTTCAGAGAAAACTGAGAGGACTTGAATTAACTGATGCATAGTGAAATACAGTCCTACAACTATATCAGACAACCTCTAGAATATTATGCTCATTTCAGTGACAGTAACATAGAATGCTCTTAATGCTCATTTGACTGGTTTGCAGTATTACAATTTACTAAGGACATTAAGCTAGAAAAAGACCCAAAGGAGAGCAATCCAGATGGCAAAGGGCCTTGGTTCTAAAACATATATATGGAATGGTTGAAGGTACTGAATATGTTTAGCCTGAAGGAAACTTGAGAGGGACATAATGACTGTGTTCAAGCATTTGAGGAGCTGTCTTGTGGAAAAGGGTCTCTACAGGACAAAGCTAGGAGTGATAAGTAGAAATTGCAAAAAGGAAAATTAAAGTTTGATGCTGGAAAAAAAAAAACTTGCTAACAATTAGAGCTATCTAGAAATGAAATGATCAGCTTCTGGAGATAATAGACTCTCCCTCAATTTAGGTCTTGAAGAAGAACACAAATGCAGGATATTAAAAAGACAAAGCACCTCAGTATGGTTTGTATCTTGACATGAATGCCTATGTATTATTTTTATAAAGTGATGATTTATTGACTTTCCTGCCATAAAATAACAGGGCCTCAGATTAGAATATTATGGCTAAAGGTAAATGTATCCAAGACTTCAAATCATACACTAAGTGTTTACATTCACAGTCCTAGTTCATTCACCAGAGATATATGTATTTTAATGATACTAAGTTTTAGTTATCAGCAGTGTGCAGAATCTGGCCAAGAACAATGGGATTCACCCTTGTAGTTCATTAAAAATAAATAAATCATGCTATTTTAGAACCAATTTGAAGGGAGGAAATACAGAATCCAGGGCTAAAATTTAGGGAAGATGACATATTCCTATTAGATCTACCTCAAAATAGTGATATTGTACTGACTAGAAGAGTATAACCATAGTTCTCTGCCCTTTTATGGTCCTGAATCCATCAAAATTGAAATCAGTGGCCATTCTTTCGCCTATTAGCTTGTAGGAATCTAAACAGAAAAATTTAGAGTCAATGTGAGAGCACATTTGAGGGAGATTTGCATAGGTAAAGGGAAATCTGAGAGAAATAAATTGATTAAAAATGTAAAGGTAGAGAGGGAGATAGATGTGTCTGTATAGACCTCATTATTTTTATATAATAAATATCTATTACCACATGAATATTAGTTACTATTATTACAATATAGCTATCTCAGAAAACTGAAAAATGACTAGGTATATGAAGAAGCAACATCAATAATCTAATAGCAACATCAATTTTAGACACAATTGAATACAGAAACCTATCTTACCTTATGAGGAACTAAAAAGGGATGAGGATTATAGAAGGTGGAGGAGGGACTGATAAAAGAGAGGGTATATTGGGGATGGCAGAGATCAAAAGTAAAACACTTTTGAAGAGGGAAAGGGTAAAGTGTAAGAGAGAGGGGGGCATAAACAGGTAAAAAATAATATGGAGGGAAATACACAGTTATTATAACTATAAATGTGAATGGGGTGAATTCACCCATAAGACAGAAGTGGATATCAGAATGGTTTTAAAACCCAGAATCCTACAATATGTTTGGTTTTTTTTGTTTCTTTTTTGTTTTTAACAAGAAACACATTTGAAACAGAGAGACACAAGGGGGAAAGGTAAGGGGTTAGAGCAGAATCTATTATGCTTCAGCTGAAACAAAGAAAGCAGGGGGGAATGATTATGATCTCAAATAAAGCAAAAGCAAAAATTAAATTATTAAAAAGATAAGGAAGGAAACTATATCTTGCTGAAAGGGAGAAAGATGATGAAGTCATATCAACACTAAACATATATGCACCAAATAGTATAGCATCTAAATTTTTGAAGAAGTTGAATGAGTTATAGGGGGAAATATATTATAAAGCTATACTAGTGGGGTACCTCAACAGTCCCCTCTCAGAAATAGATAAATCTAACCAAAAAAATAAACAAGAAAGAAGGTAAAGAGGTGAATAAAATTCTGAAAAATTCAATATGGTAGATCTCTGGAGAAAACTGAATGGGAATAGAAAGGAATGTATCTTTTTCTCAGCAGTATATGTCATCTACACAAAAACTGACTATGTATTAAGATATAAAAACTTCACAACCAAATGCAGAAAAGCAGAAATATTAAATGCATCCTTTTCATATCATAATGAAATAAAAATTGATTCAATAATGGACAATGGAAAAAAAGATTAAAAATTAGTTGGAAATTAAATAATCTAATCCTAAAAAATAAGCAGGTCAAAGAACAAATCATAGAAACAATTGATAATTTCATTAAAGAAAATGAAAACAATGAGATAACATACAAAATTTATGGGATGCAGCCAAAGTAGCATTTAAAAGGAAATGTTTATATCTCTAATTGCTTACATAAAGGAAACAGAGAAAAAGCAGATCAATGAATTGGACATGCAACTAAAAAAAACAACTAGAAAAAGAAGGAATTAAAAATCCTAATTAAACACCAAATTGGAAATCCTGAAAATCAAAGGTGAGATAAATAAAATTGAAAGTAAGAAAACCATTGAACTAATAAATAAAACTAGAAACTCAGTTTATGAAAAAAAAAAACAACAAAATAGGTAAACCATTGGTTAATTTGATTTAAAAAAGAAGAAAATCAAATTACTAGTATGAAAAATGAAAGTGGTGAATTCATTACCAATGAAGAAGAAATTAAGATAATTGTTAGGAGCTATTTTACCAAAATATATGCTAACAAATTTTGCAATCTAAATGCAATGGATGAATATATACAAAAATATAAAATACCCAGATGAACTGAAGAAGATATAAAATACTTAACCCAATTTTAGAAAAAGAAATTGAAGAAGCCATCATTGTACTTCCTAAGAAAAAAATCCCCAGGACCAGATGGATTCACAAGGAAATTCTGCCAAATATTTAAAGAACAATTAATCCTGATACTATATAAATTATTTGGGAAAATAGGCAAAGAAGGAGTCCTGCCAAATTCCATTAATGATACAAATATGGTGTTGATATCCAAACCAGGAACAGCCAAAACAGAGAAAGAAAATTATAGACCAATTTCCCTAATGAATATTAAAGCAAAAATTTTAAATAAAATACTAGCAAAAAGATTACCAAAATATATCACAAGGATTATACATTATGATCAGGTGGAATTTATACCAGAAATGTAGGACTGGTCAATATTAGGAAAACTATCAACATATGTCAATAACAAAGCCAATAGAAATCATGTGATTATCTCAACATATGAAGAAAAAAGCCTTTGACAAAATATAGCACCCATTCCTATTGAAAACACCAGAGAGCAATGGAGTTTACCTTAAAGTGATAAGTAATATTTATCTAACACCATCAGCAAGCATTTTCTGTAATGGGATAATTTAAAAACCTTTCCAATACAATCAGGGGTGAAGCAAGGATGCCCATTATAATTTCTATTATTTAATATTGTCCTAGAAATGTGAACTATAGCAATAAGAGAAGAAAAAGAAATTGAAGGAATTAGAAACGGCAACGAGGAAACAAAACTATCACTCTTTGCAAATGATGTTATATTTAAATAATCCTAGAGAATCGATTCAAAACTACGTGAAATTATTGACAACTTTAGCAAAGTTTCAGGATACAAAATAAACCCAAATAAATCATCAGCATTTCTATGTTACCAACAAAGTTCAGCAGCAAGAGATAGAAAGAGAAATTCCATTTAAAATAACTGTAGACAATATAAAATAGGAGGCAGTTAAGTAGCGCAGTGAATAGCACACCAGCCCTAGAGTCATGAGGACCTGAGTTCAAATCTGATCTCAGACTCTTAACACTTACTAGCCATGTGACCTTGGGCAAGTCACTTAACCCCAATTGCCCTGCCATCCTCCCTACAAAAAAAAAAAAAGACAATATAAAATACTTGGAAGTCTACCTACCAAGACAAACCCAGGGACTATATGAACACAACTGTTAAATAAATAAATAAAGTTAGATCTAAACAAATGGAAAAAATATTAATCACTCATGGATATTCTGAGTCAATACAATAAAAATGACAATTTTACCTAAATTAATCTATTATTCAGTGCCATACCAATCTATCAAAAATTATTTTGCAGAGCTAGAAAAAAAAATAACAAAATTCATCTGGAAGAACAAAAGGTAAAAGATATCAAGGGAATAAAAGAAAAAAAATCTTAAAGAAGGTTGTCTAGTCATACCAGATCTCAAACTGTATTATAAAGTGGTAATTATCCAAATAATCTGATACTGACAAAGAAATAGAGTGGTGGATCGGTAGAATAGAGTAGGTACAAATTGCATTATAATAAATGACCACAGCAATCTAGTATATGATAAATCCAAAGATACAAGCTTTATCTCATTATTTCTCAAAAACTGCTGGGAAAACTGGAAAACAGTATGACAGAAACTAGGTGTAGACCAACATCTCAAATTGAATATCAAGATAAGGTCAAAGTGGGTGCATGATTTACACATAAAGGGTAATACCATAAGCAAATTTAGAGAGCACAGAATAGCTTATTAATCAGATTTATGGATAAGGGAAGAATTTAGGACCAAAGAATATATTAAAAGTATTACAAAATATAAAATAGATCATTTTGATTTCATAAAATTAAAAGATTTTACACAAAGAAATATCATTTTCTTCCAGTAGCTTGCTATTGTACTGTCTTTTAAAGCTTTCTGGAGTCTTCCCAGTCTCTTGCTGTGTGGTTACCTAGAAGAGGCCACAGAGATTTTTGAGCAGCCTAAAGTCTCTAAGTCGGTTTGCCACTCTCTGGCTTCACGCCTACCTTTTGGTACATATATCTGCACTATTCTTCTGTGTCCCCATTTCTTTTCTTAAAGATGTTTTAGTACAGATCACAATGGCTCCAAAGGTAGGGTAAGAATAAATAATAAGGTAGACAACAATGAAAAAAGCCCTTTTGCCAAAGACAGTGATAAGCAGATACAAGTGCAGCCTTCCATGTCCCCACTCATTAGGACTTATCCTGGTTAATAATAACAGCCCCACCCAGGAATAAATATTTTGTCAAATCTGAAGAGTTACCTGCCCTCACAAAAAGGCCTATATCTTTTCCTGGTCTTCGTGATTAAGGACTAAATTTGCATAAAAGCATTGCTATGTGACCCAATCTACCCCTTATAGCCTAAAGTTTAATAATACCTTATCTGTGAGACTGTGGCCGCCTAAGCTTTGTCTCAGTTTCCTTAACTGCAAAATGAAGATAATAATAGCACTTACTTCTCATGGTTTTGACTATTAAATGAGATAATATTTCTTTTTTTTTTTTTTGGAGGGCAATTGGGGTTAAGCGACTTGCCCAAGGTCACATGGCTAGTTTTTGTATTAAGTGTCTGAGGCCGATTTGAACTCAGGGTGCTCCTGATTCCAGGGCAGGTGCTCTATTTACTGTGCCAGCTAGGCACCACAATGAGATAATATTTCTAAAAAGTTTAGCACAGAGCCTAGCACATAAGTAAGTGCTTGAACTTAATAAATGCTTATCTCCTTCTCCTTCCCCTCCATTCCCCTTCCCTTTCCTCACATTTCCTCTCCTTTCCTTTCCTCATAGACTCAGAGCTCTTGTGTTTGTATGCATATGTATTGCAGATAAGGAAATTGAAGCTTAGAAAAGCTAAATGACTTGTCCAAGGTTACACAACTAAGTGTCAAAGGAAGGATTTGAACTCAGGTCTTTCTAAATCCAATTCTATTTCTTCTGCATGATTTTGACTTGACTCCCAGGTTGCAACAAATTATTTCATACTCACCCCAAACTTACCACATTTCATGTGTCCTTCTCTGAATTTGAGAATGTTCTTATTTAAATAGGGAGTTTCCTACTCTCAATTTTTTTCCCCCTGAACTAGTCTGTTCAGAACCCAGGCATTATACAACGTATAAAAATAATTACATATGGCTATAAAGGCATGCATTTAAATCCTAGGAGAGTATGTCTTAAAGCTCCACCCTCAAGTCAATGCCAAATTGTACTTTGTTGTTGCTGTTGTAACCAACATTGACCAAACACTCAAGTTCAATTTGAACTAAGTTTCCTTAAGGTTAAGCTGAAAAAGAAGACATTTCATACAGGAGGAGTTATAAGAAGAAAAACAGTCACAGTGACTTAAAGTTGGACATATAACCATTTCTAGGCACAATTGTGTTTTCCCTGCTGTTTGTATATGTTCTCCAACCTGGATCTTAGGATAAGTACTGGAATGGAGTCTGTTATGTTTATTTTTACCATTAGCCAGCAGCTTTCTGCTGCAACTGTAACCTCCCATTGATCTGACTGTCCTCTCATACTAAGTGTCCAAGTATTACTCAGCATAGCTATGTTCATTCCCTCAAGAGGTTTTGGTGTTCAACAACCAGATGCTCTCTCTGTGGTTCACTGAGCACATGGAGCTTTGCATTGTCAGGCACACCCTTTCAGAGTTTTTTCCTTTTCCCTCTTGCATCTCCTTACATGAGGCTGCTGTCAGCTCTCTTCATCATCTTCCTTAGTTTCTGCTCCCAGTAGGTCCTGCACCTGGTTGAAGGAAATAATGGTAGAAGACGTGGGGATAAGTAATGGGCCCTGAATTCCTGAATGAGCATGCTTTCTAAATGGGCTTCGTTACTTTGGTGAGTTGCATTTATCTAGATAGCACTGTTCTCAAATCATCTTGTGTATTCTGTAGAGGGCCAGTGCTCTATGTTTGACCAAGAAAGAGAGCTAAAAAAATGTCTTAAATCCCTGAATGCATAATTGCAAAGAATTAAGATTGATGATTACCGAATTTGAACCCTAATTCTGTTTCACTGGGCCTATCAATTATCTTTGCATTTCCTTTTTCCTGGCTTACAATTTAAAAATGGTTAGTTCAGCATATGATTGAGTCATGTTACTCCTGTTCCTTGTTCGTTAAAAAAGATAATTTGATATTTACTATGGGAAAGATCTTTTAAGACTTGAACCCTTTAAAAGATTTTAAAATTATACATTTAAGAATGTTCTGGTGTACTCAATAAGGATAATAAAAATGGATTTAAAGGCCCTAATATTTACATTGAGTTGACATGCTCAGGAACAGTCAGCTGTCAAATACTACTGTCACAAGAGTGGGTTTTTGATAGAAACACAGAACTTTGACCAGAAAGGAGTGTTGATTAGAGCAAAGGTATCAAACATAGGGCCAGCAGAGTGCTGCCTATAAGGCTCCCCACAGCTCTTTAAGCCTGATTAAAATGTAATTGGTAAATATTAGGCAAAATTTTAAAATAGACAATATTAATATATAGCTTTCTAAGAAAATATGCAGCCTACATGGATCCATAGGTACCATTTAGTGGCCCCCATATCTATTTGAGTTTGACCCCTACTGGTTAAGATAAAGCCCTCTAGGAAAAGAGTTTAAGCCCTGGCTCTATCAATGACTAGTACCCTCATTTTAATCAGTGATTTAATTATTCATTCATGCCACATTTATTTATTAAGAATTTAAGGAGGGGCAGCTAGGTGGCGAAATGAATAGAGCGCCAGCCCTGGAGTCAGGAGGACCTGAGTTCAAATCTGACCTCAGACACTTAACACTTAGTAGCCATGTGACCTAGGGCAAGTCACTTAACCCCAATTGCCCTGCCTTCCCCCCTCCAAAAAGCAAAAAAAAAAAAGAATTTCAGGAAGACAAAGTTAGATGTGTTGTGGCCTGTGTCCACAATGAGTATACAATTTAATAGGGAAGCTAAAACCAGAACTTAGAACAGTTTTGTACTTGTGCACATTCATTTATAAATAAGAGCAGCTATTTTGGAGACTGAGGGCTGGGACTAAAATTCCATCTTTGTTCATAGGGTACCTACTCATCGACAGAAGCATTCTTCCTCTTAGTAAACTGGAGGAGGAGGAGGAGGAGGAAGAGGAGGAGGTCGAGGGGAAGGGGAGGAGAAAGGAAGGGGGAGGAATACTTGAAACAAAATAAGCAATTATTTGATAAACCTAAAAAGATAAATTGCCTAGGAAAGACTTTCTTATTTGATATTTAATTCTGGGAAATCTGGAAAGAGAGCTTGCAGAAATCTGGCTTGGACCAACATCTTATACCATATTCCACAGTAAATTCAAAATTAATGTATGACCTGAATATGAAAGCTCATATCCCCAAAGAAAAAGAACGCCTGCTTCCCTCCTGCACATGCACGCAATCTCGGAAGGCCTGTGGCCCACTTCCGGGGCCTGAAAAGATTCAGATAAGGCGGCCTCGGACCTAGGGTGTCCCTGCAGCTCAGAAGGAGGGTCTGGGACCAGACAAGACTGGTGCAGACAGCCCAGGAGACCACGGAGCCTGCCAAGGCAGACATCACAGGCCTGTTCCAGGACATATTCTCCAAGATGTCCATGTACCTGACCAGTGAGCTGAGAGCCCACCAGTGAAGACTGTAAACTTGTGAAAAATATGAACAAACTCTAGAAATGAAAGATAATGCAGTAAACATAAGTAGAACCTGAAGGACTTAAACCAGAGATATGCAGCGGATCAGATCACAGTGAACTGAGGAGCAAGCAGGAGCCCTTGAGCAGGCTGCCGACAAGCTGGGTGCATATTCAAAGAAACCAGAAGCAAAGTACAAGAAGTTAGAGAGGCCATGGAGGGATTCTTGAGCACAAAGACTTTAACTAGAAGCGTGTTTCATAAGAGCTGCAGTGCCTGGGATGGAGCCTGTCAAACCTCTGCAGTGCTGCTAACCCGAGGAGAATCCCAGCCCCCACCTCTGGTTGGACTTGTAACTTTGGCTCCTGTGATGTCCTCCTGGACCTGCCCCCAACCTCTACACCTCCCGAACTTCATCCTATCCTGCTCTTCATCGTATGCCCTGGACCGAGACTCAGAAGTCAGGGTCGACCCGTCTGGAGCAGACACAGGTGAGAGGCTCTCCTCTCCCAGTCTCCTCCCTTCTCCCCTTCCCCCACCCCACCCCCTTCCTAACCTGTTCTTGAACTTAAATAATAAATGCCAACTCAAAACAAAGGAAAAAAGAGAAAAGAAAAGCAGATTGTATACCTAACCTTGCCAGGAAAAAAGTGTGTGTATTCCACATCTTGGATAGGGGTTAGATAACCAAAATGTAGTGACGAGGAACCGAAATGTTTAAAACCAAAATTCATTCTCCACAAGAGAAGTGCTAAGAAAGACCAGAACAGTGGAGCATTGAATTGTCTCGGTAATCCTGGACAACAGTGTGTATATATGCTAAAGTGAATAAACTGTCTTTGATCCAGATATTTCTCTGCTAAGAATATACCCCAATGAGATCAGTGACAAAAAAAGGCCTCACATACTTCAAATATTTGAAGCAGCTCTTTTTGTGGTGGCACATTTATATGGCACTTTAAACTTTCCAAGTACTTTGCCATGTGTAAGACTTATAAAAGCTAATACGCAGTGAAGTAAACAGAGACAAGAAAGCAACGTGCACCCTGACTGAAACATACATGGAAAAAGCAACAATGCAAAAATAATTTTAAAAATTACATTGCAGGGGCGGCTAGGTGGCGCAGTGAATAGAGCGCCGGCCCTGGAATCAGAAGGACCTGAGTTCAGAGCCGGCCTCAGACACTTAATCCGCACAAACAAAAACCTAGCCGTGTAACCTTGGGCAAGTTACTTAACCCCAATTGCCCTAAAGGGGCGGCTAAGTGGCGCAGTGAGTAAGAGCGCCGGCCTCGGAGTTTGGATGACCCGAGATCAGATCCGGCCTCAGAAAATGAGCACCCATGCATAAATCAAATGACTAGCCGTGTAACCTTGAGCAAGTTACTTAACCCCAATTGCTTTAAAAAAAAAAAAAATTACATTGCAAAATTAGGAGAAACAATCCTGATCCCAAAGAATATATATATGAGAAGCCAAAACATCATTCCCTGACTCTCAGAATGGGTTAGTCTACTGATTTAGAATATTACCCAAAACAGTAGCTTATATTCATGTTTGATTAGTTTTGTTGAATTTCTCTCCCCTCTGTCTCTGTCTCTCTCCATAGATACATATATAGTGTATATATGTATATATATATATGTGTGTGTGTGTGTGTGTGTGTGTGTGTGTATACATAGTTATATTGATATATATATTATAAATGATTTGCTATAAGGAGTAGCCTGAGAGGTATAGTGGAAAGTGAAGGGTGCTCCAGAGCTCAAGAATAGTATGAGCAAAGACATAGAATCAGAAAGAATGAGGCATGACTTAAAAATCTATTGTTGTCTAATTTGACCAGATTATAGGGTACAGAGGAGACAGTATGACACAGTGGATAGAGGATTAGATTTGGATTCAAACAAGATGCTTTGAAACCTGCCTCTTCTACTCATCGATATGACAAGGAGCAAAGTCACATAACCTTTCTGATCCTAAGTTTCATTGTCTTGAAAATAGGAATGGTAATAGTGCCCATATCACAGAGCTGTTTTTAGGCTCAACTGAGATAATAATAATAGTAATATTGATATTAATATTATATGGCATTTGCTTGGCACTATGAGGTTTTAAAAGTGCCTTATGTTGTCAACCCATTTGATCCTCAGAACTAGCCTGTGTTCATCCCTATTTTACAGATTTGATCCTCAGAACTAGCCTGTGTATCATCCCTATTTTACAAATCAAACTGAAGCAAAGAGGGGTTAAATGATTTGCCCTGTGTCACATTACTACTACATCTGGGACAGGATTGGAACTCAGCTACCATTTCCAGATCTTAAGTCCCATGCTTTATCTACTGTACCATCTAGATAATGTAAGTAAAATATTTCTTGTAAGACTTAAAGTATTATTATATGGTCATTTACTACTTTTGGGGAAGAATTAGATGATAAAGCTGAAAAGTCATAGGAGATCAGATTGTGTAAAGCCTTGAATGGCAGCCAGATGGAATAGCTTGAATTTTATGCAGGAGGCCATGGGGAGTTGTTTAGTGGCCAGTTAAAGGAGTGGCTCTGCTTTAGGAAGATTCATCTGGCAGTAGGATGCCTTGGAAGATTAAGAAAAACACACTGAAGGTGCAATAGGAAACTATTACAACAGTTTAAGCAAAATGTAATGGGGACTGACCCAAATTAGGGAGAGTAGCAGTGGGAATGGAAATGATAGAGAATCAGCATCTTGGCAACTGAATAACTGTTTCCTCAACACTTCAACCATTTCCAAAGATGACTCAGGTCTCAAATCTGGGTAATTAGGAGGATGTTCATCACAATAATAACAACTGGGAGACCAGAGGGAGTAGTTCATTTATGGAGAGAAATTATGAGCATGATTTTAAGAAACGTGAGTTTGTGCTAGCCAACTGGAAATGTTAGAGATAGAAACAGAGATTCCAGAGGCATCTGTATAGGGTATTTTTTATAACTGGTGCTATGAGAGCAGAGGAATGAGGGCAGAGCCTTAAGGATTACTGTGTCTCTGTTTCCCCATCTATAAAGTAGGGCTAATACTACTGTTCATAGTACTGTCTTAGTTTATGAATCATATTCACTGGGAAGAGTATTTGCAAATTAGAGTGAAAGTTAACAGTTTTAGATTCTCTCCTCTTTCTCAGCATATCTGTTAGTTTCAAAAGTTCAGCTATATGCCAGCAGCCCAAATGAAAGTGAAAATTGGCAAATAAAAGTAAGGTGGGAGGGATTCATCTGCGTTCATTCACAAAGATATTTATGTAATTCTATGAATCTCTTTTAGACTGTAAGGACTGGTTTTCCGCTGGTTATCTCCAGGATCATATAAAAAATCCCATAGGTTTTAAAGCCCCTTATAACCTTGTCCCCCACTTGGTCAGGCTTCCTTATTCTCTTCTACATACTCTACAATCACAGGAAATTAGATTCCTTGCTGTTCGTAGCAGAGAACACTTAATTTCCCAACTCCATGCATTTTCACTGGGCTCTTTTCCATACCTGGAATGCTCTTCTTTTTCATCTCCTGGTTTTCCTCAGGCATCAGCTACAATCCTGCCATCTGCAAGAAGCTTTTCCTAGTCCCCCTTAATTAGTTAGTGCCTTCCTTCTTATATTATTTTCAATCAACCTTGTATATATAGTTCCTGGCATGTTGTCTTGCCCCAGTCAATTATAAGTTTTTTGAGGGCTGGAACTGTTTTTGCCCAAAGGCATTCAAATGTGAAAATGGAAAGAAGATGATAAAGAAAGGAAAACTGCAAAAAAAGAAAAGAGAAATAATTACAACAAAACATTTTTATCAGTGATTATAAAACCATCATATTGCGACTTGAAGATTATAGATTCTGAGATTTCTCTGTTTCTCTGAAGAAAAAGAAATGGCACCAGATGGAACCATGACAAGAAAAGAAGCCAGATTAGATCAAGAATATCTGGAGAAAAAACAATCAAGAAAATACAATTGTTAGGATGTTGAAGGACCAATTTACAAGGTACCTAAAGGAGGGCCAGATAAAAGTTACCAAAGACATGAAATACATATCAGACCACATAGATTAATAAAAAAAAGATGACAGAAAGTATACTTATATTCCCATTCTCTTATCTATGCAGAATTTTTATGAAAACAATCTGAGAATGAATTCAGTTCATCCATAATGAAAGTATTGAGGGGGAAAAATCAGTCTTTTTTATAAATTATATTCAACAATGGAGTGTACCTTTTTTAATCCCACAACTGTCTGAAAGATATTGAGAATTTAAGATTATATTGTACTTATCATTAGTTCATTATAAAAGTGTTCTGTTCCCTAAAACAGAATGAATAGATCCTTAACTTTTACAACAAGTTGTCTCCATGCATATATCAAGATCATTCAGTAGTCCTTGGAAGATGTAACAGAAATAACTCTGATAAAACCTTTGTAATAGGTGAATTATAAAACAAAAAGATGTATACTCTCCAAAAGGAGTCTCCAATCTGATGGTGGTGATTCATACAGTCTAGGTCTAGGAGGTAATCCCTGTGCATGGTTCTATCCTGTAGTTTGTCATATTTGGGGATGACATTCCATTGATTGTATTAAGTCCCAAAACATTTAAGAAACTCCTGGAAGACATCTGTAATCACTCAAAGGAATTTGGCCTATCAATCCACAAAAGAATATATAAGGATGACGATTGTCTATTGTTTAGATTTCAATGTGTATGTATCTCAAAGGACAGTGGTTTGTCTGAAAGTATGTATATCTGAGACAGCCAATATAGATAAACAATGGCCTGGGTCAAAGGAGTGGGAGAGTGGAATATAGGGTTTTTGTGATCTCAAGCTTCCCATAACAGCAAAGTATCATTTTTTTCTTTTTTTGTTGTTTTATTTATTTACTTATGTACTTATTTACTTATTTACTTATACACATTTGTTTTTAAAACTTTGAGTTCCAGATCTTTTCCCTTGTTCCCTCCCTACCCACCCCCACTTGGAAGATAAGCAATTCAATATAGGTTGCACATGTGTAGTTAATGCAAAACATTTCCATAGTAGGTATATTGTGAAAGAATAACTATATTTCTCTCCATCCTATTCCACCCCCCCACTTATTCTATTTTCTCCTATGACCTTATCCCTTTTCAAAAGTATTTGCTTCTAATTACCCTCTTCCCCAATCTGCCCTCCCTTCTATCATCTCCCCTCTTATCTGCTTCTCCCCTGTATTTTCCTATTTTCCTATATACCCAATTGAGTGTGTATGTATACACAACTACACCCTCCTATACATACAGATATATGTATGTACACATACATACATACATATATACATATATATTCCCTTCAACTATTGTCATACTGAGAAAAGTCTTGAGTTACAATTACTGTTTTTCCATGTAGGAATATAAATAGTTAAACTTTAATAAGTTCCTTATGATTTCTTTTCCCTGTTTACCTTCTCATGCTTCCCTTGCTTCTTGTATTTGAAAGCCAAATTTTCTGTTCAGCTCTGATTTTTTCATCAAGAATGCTTGAAAATCCTCTTTTTTATTGAATGACCATATTTTACCCTGAAGCATTATGCTCAGTTTTGCTGGGTAGGTGATTCTTGGTTTTAATCCTAGCTCCTTTAACCTCCAGAATATCATATTCCAAGCTCTTCGATCCCTTAATGTAGAAGCTTCTAGGTCTTGTGTTACCCAGATTTTGTTTTCACAATACTCAAATTGTTTCTTCCTGACTGTATGCAGTATTTTGTCCTCAATCTGGGGACTCTGGGATTTGGCTATAATATTCCTAGGAGTTTTTTGAGGGGGACCTCTTTCAAGAGAATATCAGTGAATTCTTTCAATTTTTATTTTGCCTTCTGGTTCTAGAATATCAGATGGATAATTTCTTGAAAGATGTTTTTATCATGGCTTCAGGTAGTCCAATAATTTTTAAATTATCTCTCCTGGATCTATTTTCCAGGTCAGTGGTTTTTCCAATGAGATATTTCCCATTGCCTTCTATTCTTTCATTTGTTTGGGTCTATTTTATAGTATCTTGATTTCTTACAAAGTCATTAGGTTCCATTTGCTCCAATCTAATTTTGAAGGAATTATTCTCTTCAGTGAGTTTTTGAAATTTTTTTTCCATCTGACAAATTCGGCTTTTTAAGGCATTCTTCTCCTCATTGGCTTTTTGAGCCTGTTTTGCCATTTGAGTTAGTCTATTTTTTAAGGTGTTATTTTCTTCAGTCAGGCTGTTGACTCTCTTTTCTTGATTTTTTTGAATCATTCTCATTTCTCTTCCCAATTTTTCTGTACTTATCTTACTTGGTTTTCAAAATCCTTTTTAAGCTCTGTCATGGCCTGTAATCAATTCATATTTTTCTTGGGAGCTTTTGATGCAGGAGTTCTGACTTTGTTGTCTTCCTCCCATTCCATGCTTTGATCCTTTTTGTCCCTGAAAAAGGATTGTATGGTAGGATTGCTTTTCCTTTGCTTGCTCATGTTCCAGTCAATTACTTGACTTTTTAACTCTTTGCCATGGTAGAACGCTCCTTTCAGAATGGAGAGAGCTTTGTCCCAAATCACTGGGGTTTTCGCAACTTCAGGAACAATTAGTAGGGCACCCTCTCTGCAGTCCCCAAAGGCTCTGGCATCTGGCCACACACCCCAGGACCTCCACCCAAGGCCATTATCCAGATCCAGGCAAGTCAAAGAAAGAGCAATTACGCTCTGAATGGTCTGAATGGTCTCCCCCTACAATCTGCAGGCCAAGAGCTCCTGAGGCAGCCACTTGGCTTTGCCACCAGGCCTCCACTGCTTCTCACCCTGTGGGCAGGGGTCAGACTGTGCTCTTCCATCCACCCCTGTTCCAACAGAGTTCCACACTAACCTTTTACTTTGTCATTGGCGTTTATGGGTTGAGAAGTCTGGACATTGCCACAGCTACTGGTACTTTACTCTCAAAAATTCTGCTCTAGCTGCTGTTGGTAGGGGCTGTCTCAGGGCTAAAACTACTCAAGGGGGGCTGGGTTTGGCTCCCAGCATGCTGTGATAGACCTTTCCTTCCAGGCTGCCTTCAGGGGGAAATTTGTTTCTCTCTGTCACTGTGGGTTCTGTAGCTCTAAAATTTGTTTAGAGCCATTTTTTACACTTATTGGAAGAGGTGTTAGCCAGAGCTATGGGGGAAGTCCTGTTTCTACTCTGCCATCTTGACTCCCCATTTTTTTCAAAGCAAGTATTTAACTAATATTGCTTTCTGGATCTAAGACATGGAACAGAATTGGTTCCAAAGAACTAAATATAAGTATCATATAGGGCAATGTGACAGCTTATGGCAATTGTCAACAGGCTGCAACAGATACCCAGTGAAAAACTTCAAAGAAAAATACAAGGATGCCATCAAAGAACTGTATAACAAAAAAAATTTATGCCTCCTGCATAAAATTCAAGCTATTCCATCTGACTGCCATTCAAGGCTTTACACAATCAGATCTCCCATGACTTTCAGGTTTATCATCTAATTCTTCGCTAAATGTAAAAGATGACCATTATAATAATACTTTAAGGTTTACGTGAAGTATTTTACTTATATTGTCTAAATGGTACAATAGATAAAGCATGGGACTTAGATTTGGAAATAGCTACCTTTTCAGAAGATAGCCAGTAAAGCCTCCATTATAGTGGATGATGTCCTCTAGCAAATTTTTGGAAGGACAAGATTAAAAACTGAACAGAATGAAGAGGAATAGATGTATTGCATTCTACATCACTGAACAGAACTCTCAAATCAATGAGATACAGATCTGTTTGAGTATTACATATAGCATGCTGTGCTAACCAGAACTTTACTAGGATAACATAATCTGCTTAATTCTCTCCTCTTTGCTCTTCAAGGTATACCATCACATTCTCTGAAGGGAAAAATATTATAGATAAAATTCTCTCTTCCCATACACTGGGGGGATGGGGAAGGATGGAAAAGGAATTCTAGCAGGAAATCAGATAGGCTAATCGGATACAGAGTTGAACAGGGTCTTAGAGATTACATAGACAAATCCTTGCTAGAGGGAGGAGGGAGAATTGTCTATGATATTTCCGACAAGTGGTCATTTGACTGTGATTTGCAAATCTCTGGGGAAGAAAAATTGTCCATGAAGCATTTCAGTCCACGTTTGGAGAGCTCTAGTTGCCAGGAAGTTTCTACACATATTGACTAAAAGCTGTCTTTGCAAATTCAAATGTTTTCTCTCAGTTATTAACAATCATCCATCACTATCTTCACCCCACCCCCAGCTCAAGACAAAGAGAACAAGTACAATCCCTTTTCCTTACAATAACCCATCAAACATCTTTGGATTTCTAAATGTGAGAGTGTATATAAGTATAAGGGACAATTATTTCACTCTATAGATTAAAATGGAATAATGGACCAAGGGCTAGTTCTGGACTCAGGAACATTTAGGTTCAAGTGCTGTCCCTGGCACAAATTGTTATGTAACAATGAGAAAGTCCCTAATTGCCCAATACTCTAAATTATTACTAATGCTAACTTATTACTCATATTCTGTGACATATACCTATATCAAATCAATCACATCTTTTTTGCAGTCTTTTGTCACCTGATTTTTAATACCCTTCTTTGTAATGTCCTAGAATTTTTGTTATACACTTGAACTTTTGCATTCTCTTTCACAGTAAATTTTACTCTCTTGCTATTCTGATTTATTTTTGGTGGCTTCTCATACAGCTAATGATCATGGTTCCAACACAATTCTAACATAGCATTTCTAATACTATAATTTTGTGAACATGATAGAAATTCTGCAATTTAGAAGGCTAATGGAGGATGAGAGGGCACACTTAGGATTACATCTTAATTAAGCCTATCTTTGACACCTTAGACCTATAACTAATATACACATTTTCTGATTTTTGTGGCAGGTTGGAAGGTGTGAGATTGATATAATACTTTGATGGGAAATGAAGCATTCCTGACTGTTCTGGGTGTCTGACATTACTATGAAGTCAAACTCAAGGCAAACACATTAGTAATGATATAAGGACAAAATTTACTTTGCATATTAGAATTCACATTCTGTCATATGACGTGGGGGAAGAGGGGATTACAAATTGCCATGTGAGTTATTATTCAAAAAATTTATAACTGTGTATTTAGAGAAACTTATGGGAGCCAAGATGGCAGAGTAATCAGTAAATCACTGTAACTATCCCAAATTCACCTGAAAGCAAACATAAAATAGCACTGCCAAACAAATCCTAGAACATCATAAACAGAAAAAAGAGGGTAATATACTCATTTAGTTCAAGAACCTTGTAAGGTTGGCAAGAAGGTCCATCTTACTATGGTAAAAAGGGAGCATATTCCAGGACAAGAAGCATCCCAACAAGTCAGCAGCAAGCCCCATTTTAGCAAACCAGCAGAAGATCCTGACCCTCAGGGTGGTGGGAAGAACAGTACTCCCCACTTGCCTTAGCGTAACCAGGAGAACCAGCAGCTTCCAGCTCTAAGAACCACCACTTGCTTCAGCATAGCCCCAGGGAAATAGGCAGCCTCCAGTGGTCAGACCTCCTGGTGCTTCAGTATAATTCCAGGGAAATGCAGAAATACCTGACTAGGCCTCAGCACATTCCAGACACTACCACTAGGACCCCAACTCAACACTAGGCAAGCTGCCAAACCCCTATAGTTGCAGTGCCAGCCACCCCTTCAGCACAGCTCCAGCCATGAGGGTCCCCTTGGGGCTGCAGGGCAAAATCAGCATAGCACCAGGTAAATGGCCAGGGCCTGCAGCCACTTGCATCAGAAGCCTGAGACTGTGCCACTTCCAACCCTGTATGCAGAGCTCAAATTAAAAGGAAGGAAAGGATCCTCTCCCACCAAAAAAAAAAAAAAAAGACGAGCAAAAAGTAACAAAATCATAATAACTTACTATGATCAAATAAATGCAACCAAAAAAAGAAACAAGAAAGGAACTATGGAGGTAAATAAAATATTAGAAAACTTTGGTATGACAGACCATTGGCATGATTTAGACACAAAGGGTGACACCATAACCAAATTAGAACAGCAAGGAATAGTTTTCCTGTCAAATCTATTGAGATCAAACAAGAGATAAAGAGCTTTAGAAAATGCAAAATAGATAGTTTTGATTGTATTAAAATAAAAAGCTTTGTATAAACAAAACCAATGCAACCAAGATTAGAAAGAAAGCTGGGAAATAATTTTTACAGCAAGTATCTCTGATAAAGACTTCATTTATCAAATATATAGAGAACTGAGTCATATTTATATGAATAGGAGCCATTTCCCAGTTAATAAATGGTCAGAGGATATGAATGGGCAGTTTTCAGATGAAGAAATCAAAGCTATCTCTAGACATATGAAGAAGTGTTCTAAATTACTTTTGATTAGAGAATTACAAATTAAAACAACTCTGAGGTACCACTTCACACCTATCAGATTGGTTAATGTAACAGAAAAGGAAATGATAAAAGTTGGAGAGGATGTGGGAAAATCGGGACACTAATATACTGTTGCTGAAGTTGTGAATAATAATCCAGATCATTCTGGAGAGCTATTTGGAATTATGCCCAAAGGGCACTTGAACCTTGAATCTTTGATCCAACAATATCCCTACTAGGTCTATGACCCAAAGAGACCATTAAAAAAGGGAAAAGGACTTACATGTGCAAAAATATTTATAGCAGCCCATTTTGTGGTGGCAAAATAATGGAAATTGAGTAGACGCCCATCAGTTACAAATGACTGAACAAACCATAGTATATGAATGTAATGGAATACTATTGTAAAATAAGAAATGATGAACAGGCAGATTTTTAAAAACCTGGGAAGATCTGTACAAACTGATGCAAAGTGAAATAAGCAGAATCAGGAAAACATTGCACAGTATTAGCAACATTATGTAATGATCAGCTATGAATGACTCAGCCCTTCTCAGCAAAGCAATGATCCAAGACAAAGACTCCAAAAGGAAAATGTTATCCATATCCAGATAAAGAACTGATGGACCTGAATGCAGATGGAGGCATATTTTCTTCACTTACTTCATTATTTCTTTCTCATGTGTTTTTTTTTCTTTTGATCTGTTTTTTCACAACTGTGATTAATGTGGAAATATTTTTATATAAAAGCATATATAAGCTATATCAAACTGCCTAACATTTTCAGAAGAGGGGACAGGAGGGAGAGGGGGAGAAAAATTTGGAACTCAAAATCTTGTAAAAATGAATGCTAAAATTTTTCTCAACATGTAACTGGGGACAAAATAAAATATTGTTTGTTTTTTTTTAAGTCTATTTAATTAGACTTGATTGCTATGAACACTATCAAATGTAGTTTTGAAGTTTGACCCAGCAAAATCATTACCAGGTCAGTATCCCAAAGAGATAAAATAAAAGGAAAAAAACCTATTTGCCCAAAAATATTTATAGCAGCTCCTTTTATGATGGCACAGAATTGGAAATTTAGGGGGAATGTTGGGGAATGGCTAAACAAGTTTTGGCATATGATTGTGATTGAATGCTATTGTGCTACAAGAAATGACAAGCAGAATAGTTTCAGAAAGATGTTGGAAGACTTACATAAACTGATGCAGAGCAAAATGAACATTGTCCATAATAACAGCAATATTATAAAGAGGATCAATGTGAAAGTCTTAGCTACTCTGATCAATGCAGTGATTAAAGATAATTCCATAGGACCCATGATGAAAAATGGTATCTACCTTAGAGAGAGTGAATTAAGATTCATGTGTACTTTAAAAAATATATTTATTTTTCTTGGGTTTTTTGCCTGTGTTCTCTTTTGCAACATGGTTAATATGGAAATGTTTTACATAACTTTATGTGTATAATATATCACATTGTTTGCCTTCTTAATTAGAGGTGGAAGAGAAGGGATTTGGATCAAAACTTTTTTGGAAAGCTAAAACTTTTTTACATGTAATTAAAAAAATATTTAATAAAATAAACAAAAATATGTTGAAAAGAATAATGTAAATAACACCACATAAGTCAAAACACCCCTAAAAACAACCCAAATGGGGAAACTAATTCTTGAATCAACCATTTAACATTTATCATATACCAACCATTAGTCTTGTCAACTGTATATTTGTGAAGGGGATTCATGACAGTACCCTAGGTTGGTTATAGGAAGTGCTGTTTCTAGAATATTGAGTTGGGGGAAAGACAGAGAAAAGTCCTGGATGTACGAAATCTTGCAAATATCACTGCCCCTGCACCACCACCCCTCCCCAACATGTTATGTGAGAACCTCAGACATGAAAGACTCTTACACCAAGTATTAAGGACTCAAAGAAGGGAGAGATCACTATGATGTTGAGAACTTAACTATGTCTCGGTATAAACTATGGTACTATCAAGTGTTAGATATAGACCAGGGAGATGGGTTCAGAAGAACATCAATGGAAGTGAAGAACAAAAGAGGAAGGAAGTGAGGTGAAAAAAAGAAACAGAAGGAGAAATGTACCTGGGAATTGGGTCTAGGATACCATTAGCAAATGATTCAGGTTCTATGATTCAAATGATTTAGGAATTATAAGATCTTGGGATCAGAAATCTAGACCTAGAAGGCTCAGAGACTGTCTAATCATCCCCTTCATTTTTCAGAGGGAAACTAATGTCCAGGTAAGTTAAGTGACTTTCTCATGGTAACCCTTCTCATGGTGCAGTTAATATTATTCCCACTTGTGGAAATCCATAGCTCTAAGATGATTTGTAGACTGGGAGTCAGGAGACTGATGTTCTACTTGCAATTCTTCCATTATTTTATTGTGTGACCCTGGACAACTGCTTAGTCTCTGAATTTTAGGTTCTTCATCTATTAAATGAAGGCTTAGGCCTCATGATTTCAATGGTCTTTCTAGATTTAGAAATCTATAATTCTATGAAGTGCTATGTTTTAAACCAGGTGACCAATAGAGCAAGGCATGCTGAGAATTCAAAATAATATTTTTTACATTCTAAACACATACTCAAGGGGCCATTGTGGAGTTTGAGGAGGTCCTTGAAATGTGGTTATAGAAAATACTAAAAGTGAGCTATGGTTTGGACTTTATTTAAATACTCTTCCTTTGTGAGCTCCCCTCACCCTGAAGTAAGACTAAAAAGACCATCTGGGAAATGCTCCCTAAAGTGTTGAGTCTGCTATGTTGGGATGTCTTGGAGAATTTCCTCACTTCATCAGTTGGGAGTTGTGTGCCCAGAAGAGCAGATCTCCATTTAGCTTTCCCTGGCCAACACTAGAGTCTTAAATCATACTTCACCTTGGTGTACTTGTTGGGAGGGATCCCTCTATAATTCTTCTGTGTTAGCTGAAAAGCAGTGTGAATCAATGTTTAGCCAACCACAAAATACACCAGCTTTTAGCATCTGGAAGGAAGCTAAGCCAAGATAAATTGTAGGCTGCACATATTATTTAGTCCTAATGTGGTCATCTGATTCTTGAGAAATGACCATACTTTGGATATGTAGGGCAAACTTTTAACCTCACAAATGACAATTTAGCAAACACCAGCTGCATAGTTCTTTGGCCAAGGGAAATGTAATGACTTAAATAAAATAAATTGTGTTTACAGCTGCATTAACGCTTTGAAGCACCAATTTTTCTCTATTTGTAAGGGAGGAAAGAAATAAGAAAAGGCTATAGGATTTGGACCTCCATTGGGAAACTTGAACCATCACAGTAAAAGATTGTTATAAAAATCAGTTCTTCTTAATAATGATCAACCAGCCTGTTAGAATGGAACAATAGCTCTGCCCAGTGACTTTTCAAGGCAAGGAATCTGTGCAGTTGAATTAAAATATAGTGACCTTGGGTGTTTTTGCCTACTCATTGATGATTAAGCCTGCAGATTTAGTTACAGAAAATAACACTTTGTGGTCTTTCTCCTAATTACTTAATGAAGTCCCTGTTGGTCATAGACATTTCCACACTAAAATGGATGGTGTAAATATGTGCATAATGAGCCTGGCAAAGTCAATTTCTATAAAAGGTGCTTTGCCTGAGTGGAAGTTGTTTCTTCATTTAGGTAAAGAGCTCATTTAAATACGAATGTGCATTATCTTAAAAGCTATTTTAAGGATGATTTTTAACTCTCAAGGATCAAATGGTAAACTGAACTACTTAAAGTGGTAATTGAGCAGAAGGGGATTTACTTGTCCTTTAGAATGATTTCCCTTTTACATTTAGATTGAGAGATAGATGCCTAGAAGATACTTGAAACAAGAGGACAAGTTAATAAGCAGAGTGCCATGTATGGTAATACAGACTTATTATTTTGCTTCACATATCAATGAGAGATATGCCTGTTTCCCTTGGTGTCTAAGAAAGGGCAAGAATTCCATTTTCATCATTACCTCTTCCATTGTTATTTGGCTATAAATATTATATTCTTCTGGGAAAGTTCTCAGTTATCTCTTCACTGATACCTTCCACTCAAGAGAATTCTATTTTTTGTGCTATAAGAAATGACAAGAAGGATGATTTTAAAAAAACCTGGAAAGACTTATATGAACTGATGCATAGTGAAGTGAACAGAACCAGAAGCAATGCTGTTCAATGAAGAACTGTGAATGACAACTATTCTCTGTAATACAATGATCCAAACCATCTCAAAGGACTAATGATGAAGCATACTAGCAGCTTCCAGGGAAAGAACTGATATTGATTGAATAGAGACTGAAGCATGCTATTCTTCACTTTCTTTTATTTTTTTCTTTTATTCGAGTCTTCTTGACTAATATGGAGCAGTTTCACATAATTGCACGTGTATGATCTATACCTGATTGCTTACTATCTTAGGGAAGGGGAAGGTTAAGGAGAGAGGGAGGGATAGAATTCGGAATGCAAAAACTTTAAATAAAAATGTTTAAAAATAGGAAAAAAAAAGATTATTTTATTTTTAATGATTCCAGAATCACAATATCAAGAAAACAATGTATGTTTACAGAATTTGCATTCAGAACATCTTACCTCCAACACACTTATAATACAACAACAATAACAAAAACTAAAGTATAATAGAAAGCACATGAACTTGGCACATTGTCAATTCTCATTTACTGAAAGGAGTCATCAGTATGAGTAATACAAAGCAATATTGCTCTGTGGTTGATGATGAAGTGCAGGCTCTGGGAGCCCCCTTGAGCTCTCCCCTACTGAGTCATACCATTCCAATGGCAATAAAACTCGAAGGTCTCCCCAGCTGGACTCATAATTCTAGGATTAAACCAGTACCACCTCTTGCTTCCTGCCCAGAGAGTCCAGAATGTACCTCTTAGTCACTGGAGGACCTCAAGCTACTTTTTTAGAAAGGCCCCAGCCCCCTCCAGTGAAAAGGATAAAAAGAAGTGAAATTATACCTGCCCTTTTCCTTGTGGCCTTGCCATAGTCATCTTTAATTCCAACCAGGAAAATTGTCTTTTGTACTGTAGTAAGCCCCCATTTTGTGAACATCCCCCATATCTCCCCATCATAGGAGAATTGCTTAGGAAACCTGCCCAAAACCCAACAAAGGCCAGCCAGGCAGCAAACATGCCAAGTAAACCTGCCCAAGACTGCTTCCTGAAGCCCATAGCCCCACCCCCCAAACCCCTGTCCAATACTTGAAATAGATTTGGGAACTTTCCAGTTGGACAACAAATTGACTGCTATACAACAATTATTAAGCAACACTATCCTTTGGCTTCTGTATCTTCCCTATTTGCTCCCCTTGTTGACATTTAGGTTGGGGCTTTTGTCTATATAAATCCCTGAGATGTATATGCTGGGGGCTGCCTGATTTGCATAAATGACACCTGGCAGTCCCCAGATTAATTATGCTCCACAATAAATTCCATTTAAAATGACTAATAGTCTCAACTCACTGTCATTTCCATCACAACATTACCAGGGAAATTGTCTTTTCTCTATTATTTTGGTGCCTGTTTGGTCTTCATTTGCTTAACCTCCTTGCCAGGTTTGTCTCCTCCAGCGTTTAAGCCATCAACCTCTGGATGACCACTAAGGCTATGCAAATCTCTAACTGAATCCAAGCTCTCCAATCAACTGTACCTGGCATCATCCATGTTCTGGAATTTGACTCCCTTCAACAGGACCCAGAGAGGCAGGGACAGCTCTATATTCTTTGCCAGCAGGAAGCACTTTTAGAAGCTGAGACCTTCACCCTTTACCCCAAAGGAATTTGGGTCCCATTTTTTTTTGAAGGAAGAATGATGAAGTGTAGGCTCTGGGAGCCCCCTTAAGCTCTCCTCAAGTCCTTGAGGTACAAGCTCTTGGAACGCCCCCTTGAATTATGATTAAATTGTTCCATTTGATGAGGCATTTGCTTGAGGCAATAAGCCTTACATGGTGGCTGAGCCCAAGCCTCTGTTACTAGACTTTCTACCCTAGAGCTTATCAAAATATCAATCCACCCTTGAACTGGCCTAGCCCACCATAGTCTGTAGTCTCCAGGTAGCCTCAAGCAACTTCCCACCCTTAATCACTCATTGACCTCATCTGACTTCTTCTGAAGACCCTCCCCAAACTCCTCCTCTAGACCACCCCTAGATTCTTCCCACAACTTTCTGTATATAAGATCCCATCTTCCCTCCATGTGGTGTGAGAGTGCCATAGAATGATCTAGCACAGACTTACTCTGTGTCTAATTGTAGCAGCAAGCACCCCAATATCCCCAGGGTAGCTGCCAATATAGGTTCTTAGATCTGCTTTTCAAAGGGAAAGCAACTCAAAGTGGGTTAACAAGCTTACTTTAATCAAACATACATTACCTGGTTCAGGGGAAAAGGTCAGCACCCTGAACTTCAGAGTTACAGAACTTACAGATCAAACAGACAGGCTTCCAAACTGTCCTACCATTATATCAATACCAAATCACAGTTACCAGAGAGGGAAGCATCAACATCTGGGTTTTCAAAGCCGGGGGGCTCTCAACAACGGCTTCCCAGAGTCTCATCTGGTCAAATCACACAACACTTCTCAAAGTGAGCCCCACCATAGTCACTGAATGTGTTTCCTTGCTGCATCCCACAGTTTGGGACCCAGGGGGAGGATGGACTTGTGACTATGGTGGGTGGGGTGAAGTGCCATGGACCCCAAGGACCCCACTTTGGTTTTGTTGCCCAGTCCCCTCTCTGGACTTGGAAGCAGGGGCTGGAGCAGTTCGAGGGGAAGGACACCGCCCCCCCTCCCAAGAGTACTTTATGTGATAATGCTTTGTATTTTGTGAATTGATGTGAAAATGCAATGTACTTTGTTTAAGACCCAGTGGCCACTTTGGTAACTTTAGATGTACCTTGAAAATGTGACCTAAGAGATGTTTTAGTGCTAATTCAAATGTAAATTGTGTATGCTATGGGCAAGAAAGATCTTGGGGCCGAATGTAATGGAAATGCAGATTTAAAGATCTTCCCTGCCCCTAGCTTAAGTGCACCTGGAGCCTGTGGTGGGAGGCTTGTTTTTCAGGAAAGCCCACACCTTGATACTTTGTGATTGGGCAGTGGGTCCAGAAGGT
Organism: Gymnobelideus leadbeateri; assembly: GCA_011680675.1. Lineage (NCBI taxonomy): Eukaryota > Metazoa > Chordata > Mammalia > Diprotodontia > Petauridae > Gymnobelideus > Gymnobelideus leadbeateri. The sequence continues at coordinate 398,295 of WOXC01005181.1, read as the reverse complement.
TGTTACATTCTCTGAGCCAGGAGAAGGCTATATAAACCCTGAGGAGAGGCTTTGCTTTGGGGCTCACTTTGAGAAGTGTTGTGTGATTTGACCAGATGAGACTCTGGGAAGCCGTTGTTGAGAGCCCCCCGGCTTTGAAAACCCAGATGTTGATGCTTCCCTCTCTGGTAACTGTGATTTGGTATTGATATAATGGTTGGACAGTTTGGAAGCCTGTCTGTTTGATCTGTAAGTTCTGTAACTCTGAAGTTTGGGGTGCTGACCTTTTTCCCCTGAACTAGGTAATGTATGTTTGTTTGATTAAAGTAAGCTTGTTAACCCATTTTGAGTTGCTTTCCTTTTGAAAAGCAGATCTAAGAACCTGTGTTGGCAGTCACCCTGGGGATGTTGGGGTGCTTGCTGCTACACTAATACAAGCAAACTTTTAATAAACTTTACTTTTCTTTGGCTGAGAGAAGAATTGAGTCAAATATCCAGAGCAACCCTAACCTATGAGTAACCTCTTCAGTTGACAGCACTGGCATCTTAACTACTTGAATAACATTTGGGTATTGGTAGATGCCCTACCATTAGAGCCTTAGGGGTTCTGGGCCTTTCTAGTTGCTGTCCTACTGGACTTTCTTTTATGGGTTGCCTCCTCCAACTGGAGTGTAAAATCCTTGAGAGCAGAGGTTGTTGTTGTTGTTGTTGTTTTCTATTTCTTTCTTTACTTTTTTTCTATTCCTATTCCAGGTCTGGGTGGCTAGGTAACAGGTAGGCTAGGTAACAGTAGGTAGAGTGCTGGTCCTGGAATCAGGAAGATTTATCTTCGTGAACTCAAATCTGCCTTCAGACATGTATGAGCTGTGTGACCCAGGACATGTCAAGAAAATATTCAAAATGGGGTCCAAAGAGTTGAACATGAAAGAAATGATTCAACATTTCCAGAACTTGGTGATGAGGTACAGGCTCTGGGAACCCCCTTGAGCTCTCCTTGAATCTGCCCACAGGAGACATTTACCTGAGGCCATAAGCTTTTCATTGTGGCTTTGCCCAAATCTTTGTTACTAGCTTAGGCCTCATTTGTCCAGCAACTTCCCATCCTTGATCCTCCCAAAATATCTATACCCAAATCTGTTACATCATTGAACTGGCCTAGCCCACCATTGTCTCCAGGTAGGCTCCAGCAATTTCCCACACTTAATCTCTCATTACTGGAGTCTGACCCCACCTGACTCCTCTTGAAGACCCTCCCCAAACTCCTCCTCTAGACTGCCCCTAGATTCCTCCCACAACCTTTCTATATATGAGACCCATCTTGCCCCCATGAAAGGAGAAAGGCCAGAGAATGATCTAGCACAGACTCACTCTGTGTCAGATGATTCTGGCCTGCTTCCCTAATGCAAGCATCACAGATACTGAAAGCTCCTTAAGACTCTACCCAATATGGCAAATCTTTAATAAACTTAGCTTTTCTTTGGCTGAGGGAAGACTTGAGTTGAATTCATTTGGTAGGACCCAGCACCCCTAACCTTATACCTCACATTTATGTACCCCTAATCTCATCATTGGTACAGAGTGTTTTTTTCTTTTATTCATGCAGTTACATGGAAATGCATTGTCCTAGCAATAAATTTATTTTTCTGCCACTGACCAATTGTATGATCCTAGCCAACAAATTTCATTTTCCTTAGCCTTAGTTTTCTCTTATATAAAATAAGGATAAGAATAACTGATGCTATCCTTATACAGTTATTATGGGCATTAGATTAAATAATGTATATGAAAATTCTTTGAAACTGAAAGATACTACATAAAAGTAATGTGAATATTGGGCTTGGAGTCCAGGTGACTTGGGTTTAATTCTACCTGTCAGTTATGTGTCTTGGACAAGTTACTTCAACTCTGAATTTAACTTTCTTCTTTCTAATGAGAATTATAATTATGCTACAATCTACTTTCTCAGGTAGCTTTTAGGACATACTGTCTATACAACATAATATGATATAATTTTTAATTATGAACATTAGTGTTATCTTCGTCATGGCCTATGGGAAACATATCGTTCATTTTCTCTCTGATTCTACTCATCTGTGCTCTCAAAGGCCTCTGAGAAATCATATTTCCTTTGAGTTTGAGGAGAAAGCTATTACATAAAGTTGTTATTGTTGTTCAGTCATTTTAGTTATGCCTGATCCTTCATGACCCCATTTTTGTGGATTTTCTTGGCAAAGATATTGGAATGGTTTGCCATTTCCTTTTCCAAACATTCTGGTCAACCCATTTTGCCAGGGAATCAGAGGTTAAGTGATTTTCCCAGGGTCACATAGCTATGAAGTTTCTGAGACTTAGATTTGAACTCAGGTTTTTCTAACTCCAGGCTCAGCACTCTATCGGCTGAACCACCAGTTGCCTCTATTACATGAAATAAGTAACCACAAAATCACAGAATTTTAGAGTTAGGAGGAACCTCAGAAATCACCTAGACCAAACTATTCATTCACTCTCTTCATGAAGATCTCTAATAACCAGTGAGCCTCTTTCTCTGAAGGCAGCCCAAGACATTTATGAATAGCTCTGATTTTTAAGTCCTCCTTTATATCAAACCCTACTTTTCCTCATGGCAACTTCTCCCTTATGTCCCTACTTCTTTACTGTGAGGCTGAATATAAAGATTTGAATTCTTCTTCCATATGGTAGTCCTTCAGTTACTTAAACACAGCTATCATGGTAGTCCTTTGAATCAAGTCTAATTATGTCTCTGTACGACTTCTAACATTGCTTTTGTTTCATCCCCTGAACCCAAACAGAAAGAGTTGAATGTGTATTCAACATGGCAGCCTTTCAGTTGTTAGAACACAGTTTTCTTGGTTTCCTGACTCTTTTCTTCTCTAGGTTAAAGATTTCCAGTTTCTCAAACTCATTTTCATATGACATGGATTCACAATGCTTTACCTTTCTGGTAGCCTACATCACAGTGCACTCATGCTATTAATGACCTTCCTAAAATGAAGTGATCAAAACTTAACCCACTATTGAATATTTTCTCTGATAAGAGCAGAGGAAAGAAAGACTGTCACTTTTTTATTCTTGGAAGCAATACATCAATGAAATCCAGAATCACATTGGGTTTTCTAAATAGAACATCATATTGCTAACACATATTAAACCTGCACATCAATAAAACCCCCAGATATTTTCTGACACACTTTATCTATTTATACCTCCCTACATTTTATGTATGAAGTTAAAATTTTGAACCTAAGTATAAGATTTTATTTTTATCCCTACTGCATATCATCTTATTATTAGGTTCAGCCCAAGAGTTGGCTGTGGCCTGTGGGTTAAATCCATCTCATCACCTGTTTTTGTATGGCCCATGAGTTAAGAATGGGTTTAATATTTTTGAATAAGGATTGTATATTTAAATAAAGTTAATATGTTTGGGCAGCTAGGTGTCGCAGTGAGTAGAGCGTTGACCCTGGAGTCAGAAGGACCTGAGTTCAGTTCAGGCCTCAGACACAATGCACATACAAATAAAAAACCTAGCCGTGTGACCTTGGGCAAGTTACTTAACCCCAATCGCCCTCCAAAAAAAAATAATAATAATAAAGTTAATATGTTTAAAAAGTTAAAAATCATTCTTTTATCTTAGGCTATACAGAAGCAGGTGGCAGAATGGATTTAGCCCAGAGGCTATAATTTGCGAATCCCTGCTATAACCTGTCAAGATTTTTTAATATTTTGTTTCTGTTATCCGGGATGTTACATATTCATTCCAGCACTCTGTTATCTACAAATCTGATAATCTACTCATTTATTCAAGTCCATGGACAAAAATGTTAAATAACACCATCTGAGAAACAGATTCTGTAGAAATCCTCTTTCAAGTTGGCATGGAGTCATTAATAACTAGTTTTTGAGGCTGGATCTGGTCCTTCTACTAATTTCATTTCCATCTAATAATCTTGGTTTTTTTGGTTGTTGTTTTTTTTTTATCGGAAGGTAGATGGGTGGCACAAGGTAAGGTGATACCTTAAACAATGGAAAGAATACTAATCGATCAATTAATAAACATTTATTAAGCATAAACTATATCAAGAACCATGCAAGGAGCTGGGAAAACAAAAAGACAATACCCAGTCCCTGCTATCACGTAAACAAATAAATACAAACAAATTATATACAGGATAAATAGGAAAGAATTAACAGAGGAAAGACACTTTAATTAGAGGGTTAGGGGAAGGCTTTCAGTTGCCTCGTCAAACTGAGACCTGAGAAAGACCTTAGCTTAAAAAGACCACGGTTTCCTGGTATCTGGTGCCATCCCCAGTCATCTTTATATCTTGCCACTGGACTCAGAAAGCTCTAGAGGAGAAAGTGAAGCTGGTGGGTGACTGCACAGCCCTTCCTCATTTAAATCCAACTTACCTGCAAGTCATGATGTCACCTTCCAGAAGCCTTGGTCCTCTTCCAGAAGGAAGGACAAACAAGAAACAAACAAACCTTAAAAGAGGAGATTGTTACTTAAAGAAAGGCAGAGAGGTCAGCAGATGGAAATGAGGGAGAGCATTCTAGCATGGGGTGAGGAGGTATGGGCTCACACAGTCCCCTCAAACTCTCCTTGAGTCCTTGAGGTATATGCTCTGGGAACCCCCCCTTGAACTCTGATTGAATCCTCCCTTTTGATGAGGCATTTGCTTGAGGCAATGAGCCTTACATTGTGGCTGAGCCTAAGCCTCTTTTACTAGACTTCCTATACTTGAGCCTATCAAAATATCAATCCACCCTTGAACTGGACTAGCCCACCAAAGTCTATAGTCTCCAGGTAGCCTTCAGCAACTTCCCACCCTTAATCGCCCATTGACCTCATTAACTCCTGAAGACCCTCCCCAAACTCCTCCTCTAGACCACCCCTAGATTCCTCCCACAACTTTCTGTATATTAGACCCCATCTTATCTCCATGTGAGAGTGCCATAGAATAGTGAGAACACCATAGAATGACCTAGCACAGGCTTACTCTGTGTCCAACTTTTAATAAACTTTATTTTCTTTGGCTGAGAAGACTTGAGTCAAATTCATTCAGGAGGACCCAGCATATTGGTGTTTTGGGGTCTCCAGAGCAACCCTTAACTCTCTTTATGGGTAACTTCTTCATTTTTGTGGTCCCCTGACAGGAAACAATGCTAATCTCAAGTTTTTCTCCAGCTGTGACTGGAAGGTACATAAGCCTCTCTCTTTCCCTAGTACCTTGGAAGTGCAGTTTTTTGTTCTGTGGTGTGTGTGTGTGTGTGTGTGTGTGTGTGTGTGTGTTTTGGGGCCTGACCTCTCGGGTCCCATTAGGTCAGACAGCTAGGAGGCTCTTTTGTGCTCAGCCTGACCTCAGGTTTTCAGTTCTGTTTGGTTATTTCTGAGAACATGGACATGTATGAAATTTCTGAAGAATGGAAGATAAGGACAGATTCCTTATCTGGAAGTGTAAGCCATATTCTTTCAATTCTCTTGGCATGAGGGAACTGGGAAAACGTCAGGTATTTTTTTGTGGGGGGGGGGGGTTGTTTGTTTTTTGAGGCTTACTCTCAAACCTTCCTTTATGAAGGAAGGGACCTCCAGGCCTTATAGCTATAGCTCCCAAATGTTTGCCTTTGGGTTGTCTTTTACAACATTGGAAAAAATTTAGTTTGTAGACCTTACAAAAGAAAATTTGGTATTTTTTTTTTGCAACACTGTTTGGCCTACATATCCCCTAGAGGACCATGAATCATGTTCTGTTTGGGGGACTTTAAAAGAAAATACTCTCTTGCAGTTATAATCCTACTGTCACAGAGAAGGAAGATGGATCAAAGTTGCCTACTACTTAATGGCTTTTGTTGAACTTTCTCAGAACAAGGTTCTCAGGAAAGACTGAGATGCTTGAAGCTAGAGCCCCTCCACAGAGGGCCAACAGATACCAATTAAATGGCCCCTTTTCTATGACTTTGGCCCTAGCCTAGATAGATTTGTAGAAGTTGTTAAAAAGTATACAAATTTAGATCCTGACTCTATAGAAGGGGCAGCAATCCTTAACATGTATTTTATTAGTCAGTCTGCCCCAGATGTTAGGAGGAAACTGCAGAAATTGGCAATGGAACCCCAAACACCTCAGGCCCAATTACTGGAGACAGCCTTTGGAGTCTTTAATAACAGAGACCTGGTTACAGCAGAGAAGAAAGAACCAGAGACAGAGAAAATGCTAGATTCTTGGCTGCTGCCATTCTTGGCCAGGAAAAACCCTTCCAGGGGACCCCCTTGGAGGAAGCCCAGTCACTTGGGCAGGGGGAAAACTTGTTTTTAATGCCACAAGAAGGGTCACTGGTCCAAGGAGTGCCCCTCCAGGGCAACCCCCCAGAGGGAGCCCCAGGAACCAACACCTCAAGAACTATGCCCATCTGACCATGAGGGACATTGGAGAAAGGATTGTCCCTGAGGTTGGAAAAGTGGTAGAGCCACCTCCCAGTACTCTGTCCTCCAGTCTTCTCAAGAATTGGAGTGAAAGGGAAGCATGGGGTTTGGCAGTGCTCCCACCTTCTCCATCTCTCACTGAACTGGCTGAAGGTAAGATTACCCACTTTATTATGGCTAAATTCTCTGTTCTAACCCATTGGTTCTACCCTCCCCTTGACCAGTCAGGTCAGGGGCATGGAAGGGGAAACTACGGGATGTCTCTAGACATACCCAGTCCCCTGCCTACTTGAGGATCTGTTGTTTGAACACTCCTTCCTTGTGCTTTCCTCTTATCCTTTCCCCTTCTTGGTAAGGGACCTATTGGTGAAATTGGGAAGCCAATTTTCTCTAGTTAAGCCTAGCAGATCTCCCCATGTTCCCTCAGAAGTGTGGGAGATAGTTGAGTCAATAGTTGGGATCAGGAAATTCCTAGGTGAGCTACTTCTGCCATGCCAGTATTTGTCTAACTCCTAGATCCTAAAGTGTCACTCTATCATGGTCTATATCCAATTAAACCCAAGAGCTGGGAGGGACTGCAATCATTAATTGTACTCAAGGCCCAGACCACCAGGTGAAAGCTTTTGAGACTTTGAAAACTAAATTGACCACCACTCCAGCTTTACCCAATCTAGGAAAAACCTTTTACTCTCTATGATGATGGAAGGAGAGAATAGACTTTGGGATATATTGCCTGTTTTTAAAAACTATTAGATTCTTTGGCAGCTATTGCTTTCCACGTGCTAAATATCCATGGAGCAATTTAGAAAGGAAAGGGATATCTGACAGCCTTTTGGCCTTGCCACAGTCATCTTTATTTCCTACCAGGGAAATTGTCCTTTCTCTATTTTTTTTGGTGCCTGTTTGGTCTTTGCTTAACCTCTTTGCCAGGTTTGTCTCCTCCAGGGTTCAAGCCATCAACCTCTGGATGATCTTTAAGGCTATGCAAATCTCTGACAGAATCCAAGTTCTCCAGCCCACCTGGCATCATCCACGTTCCAGAGTCTCACCCCTTGAATGTGAAGTCTGACCCCCTTGAACGGGACCCAGGGAGGCAGGGACAGCTCTATACTCCTTGCCAGAAGGAAGCACTTTCAGAAGCTGAGACCTTTGCCCTTTACCCCAAAGGAATTTGGGTCCTATTTGTTTGAGGGGGGAATGATGAGGTATGGGCTCTGGGAGCCCCTTGGAGCTCTCCTTGAGTGCTTGATGTACAGGCTCTGGGAACCCCATTTGATGACGCATTTGCATGAGGCAATAAACTTTACATTGTGGCTGAGCCCAAGCCTCTGTTACAAGACGTAGTCCCACCATAGTCTGTAGTCTCCTTCAGCAACTTCCCACCCTTAATCTGATCATTGACCTCATTAACTCCTTCTGAAGACCCTCCCCAAACTCCTCCTCTAGACCACCCCTAGATTCCGCCAACAACTTTCTGTAAGAACCCATCTTGTCTCCATGTTTGGGAGAGCACCATAGAATGCCATGTGGGAGAGCACCATAGAATAGTGAGAGGGCCATAGAATGACCTAGCAGAGACTTACTCTGTGTCTAATGCAGGTGAACTTTTAATAAACTTTACTTTTCTTTGATAGAAGACAGTTGAATTCATTCAGCAGGACCCAGCATGTTGTTATTTTGGGGTCTCCAGAGCAACCCTAACCCTCTTTATGGGTAACCTCTTCATGTGGGAATAGTCATAAAATGCCCATAGCAAAGAGATGATGTGTCCATATTGCATTTTATTTCAAAAGTCTGATTTCAAAATTCTAGCTATATGCATGACCTAGGGCAAGTCAATTCATTCCTCAGCTTTCAAATCTGTAACAGAAGAGAGTTGAACAATGTGGTTGCTAAGGAAACATTCAATTTTAAATCCTATGATTCTATAAATCTGTAACACTTTTTTTTTATTTGCAAGGTATTCCTGGAAAAACTCCTTTATGAAGATGGACTAAGTTGTAGGACAATGGATGGGGAGAAAAGCGAATTAACTGAATCAAATTTCTGAAAGTTGTGTTTACATTCTTTTAGGCTCATTGTCTGATTCGTATTAGGTTCTCTGCTTTTGACCTCCTGCCATTGGACTAGTCCTTCCCTATCATTAAGGCATTAGATGAATTAAACTATATCTAAAATTCCTTCTATGAATGATTGGACAATTATCCAAGAGCTCATTTTTATGTAAATACAAAACAAAGTCATATTATCTTTTTGCCAGAATGCGTTATGGTTGGTTTTGCATTCATATTTATATGCTGCTTTGAAGTTTTTTTCTCACATAGTAACAAGCTGAGAAGGGAAGGAGGGAGGGAGGGTGTCAGGGGGACCCAGCACACCTTCAGGGAGCATTACCTTTGACTTATTTCCTCACAATGTCCCACCCACCTGGGCTGTTTGATTACTTCTAAAGGTAATGCTTCTTTCCTACTTCATTTGGCTTATGAATGTGAGGATCACTGAAAAATAGCATTTCTTTGGAATTAAACTTGGACGATTCCAAGTGAGATATAGGCAGACCTTTGCTACTAGCAGCAAAAAAAAAAAATGCTGCTGAAACTTTATCTTCAGCAATACTGACAGACAAGTTCCTCATCTTTGACCTCACCACCATCTGTCATCTTGGTTTCCACCTACACTGTATCCTATGAACTATACTGAATGGGCTTGAACCTGTCCAAGGTCACATGGCAACCAATCAGTATTGATGGGAGTCGCTGTAAAGACCCAAATTGCTTCCCAGTGGTGCTGCTGACAGACACCCTTAATGAGTACTCATTCTTTCATCAGGCTTGATGGTGACCTTTGACAACATTGCTCTTTCAGCCTGCTAAAATGCAGCTAGTTTTTCTTCTTTGTGGAGTTTAGGGGGCATCTGATATTGAATGCAGGGTTGGAGAGGATTTGAATACAAAGACTAAAGATGCATTTGCTCAAGAAAAGAAGTGATTAAATGGATACTACCTGACTTTACTTTTGTTAGTTAAAAAAAAAAAATCTTCCAATTGCTTCAAAACCTTAAGGAGATTCCAAAACCATTAATATCCCACTCCTTCCTACTCTCCCAACATTATCTCCAATAGTAATCCCCACAGTTATTTTGCTGGAGATGAGATTTTTTTTTTCAAGGAGTCCAGATGTAAGCAATTATAGCAGAGCTTCTGTTAAAGTAGAGAAAATTTGATGGCTTCAACAAGAAATTACACTTTTCTTTATACCCTCTGGGCTTTGCCCATTATGACACTTTGCTTTTTAGTGAGCCTTTTGCATGACCTTGGATTTTGGAGAGTGGAACATGCAGAAGTGGCTTTTCTTATGAAGAAAAGAATTTCAACCTGATCACTGCCACTGTCCTCCGGTTCTGTCAATCAAGGTATTAAGGTGTTTTCTTTTCAATCTAGTTTTAAAAATTGCCACCTGGACATTCCTCTTTTCCTTTACCTGCTCTCTGTGCTGAGTCATCTAAATCATAATATATAATGTCCATAACATAGCATAACAACATAATAACATATAGTGAGTGAATGATACAAGAGGCCTACACAGGTGTTTTGGGAAATCAGCCTTATAACAGGTGGAAGTACTGGAGTGAAATTGGCACGGACTTTTGGCAAGAAGGGAGAGTTAGAAATTGAGTGTGAGAGAGGAGGGGAAAGAATATGGGTAATTGAGCTTAGTTTAAGCCACAGTAGGCATTTTTACTTGAGCAGTTTCTGACTCAGGATGTGGTTGCATTCATGGAATAAGCAGCATTTCATGATCTAGTTCCCAACAAGGGAGAGTGCCAGGAGGCATTTTCTTTCAGCAGGATATCACTTAGGTGGTACTTGTACTCCAGTGGCAATATTTATTGCCTTTCAAGGACTAAGCCTTCATTATTCTTCTGACAAGCAAATATGTTACACCCCTTTGCCAGTCCCTTATTTAGATTGCTAGACTAAGAAGCCAGCAAAAGGAATGGAGAAGGGCTTGTGTATCCTTCTTGCTGGCTCCCAAATTACAATGCTTATTTCATAAGCCAATATTAGTAGATAGGAATAGATATGTTTGCAAACGTTGATTTCCTAGAGGTTTGTGAGGTGATAGGATGGAAAATGGGGTGATGTAAATATTCTCAGCTGGTTTAATTAACTTTTAATTATTTTTTATTCTGTTTCTAGTAAATATCCTATACAATGGTATGCGTTGGAATTTTGGTTTTGGGTGGGGGGAAATTCAGTAGAAATGAGGTTTTGGGAACATGAATAATGCAAACTGATTTAGGATAGCAAATGATCCACAATCACACCTGTTGGATTATGAACCACTTTGAAGAATAAATCCATGAGCATAAACTAATTTCATTTTGCTTTTTTTATTTCATATTCCATTTTTTGTTTCTATTCTCATTGTTAATAGTACTGAGAAATTGTGAGTCAAATTACCTAGTATGTTATTATCTTTTCATTGCTGCCAGAAATTATTTCTATTTAATCCAAAAGCTGAGTTAAAACCTTGAGCATATCTTTGGTGGCATTCTATGTAGCTCATCAATTTTTACTCTTTTCTTTTAAATAAGTTTTGTTTTATGACTTCCTGAGCTATGGCACTTAGAGATATTGTGTCATTTTTTTTTTCTGAAGTCAAGAATTCTTAAATTATCTTCTAAGTCCTTTTTTTTTTTTTTACAACGAAGCCCTTAGTAGTTTCTAAAATAACATGACTATCTTTTGAATGTTGTTATGTCTTGTTTTATAAAAGGCTTTCAATTTTTAGTTGTTGCAGAATTACTCTTTTTTTTTTTCCTGGTGATTTCTCAGCATTATTTTACCCCATGGTATTTTGTTGTTTTAGGAATTTTTTTTCCTTACTCATTTCATCAGTCTCTGTTGATTTTCTGTAAAACTTCCTTGCTACAATATCGTTCTTTTCCCCAATTTATTTTCTTCTATTCTTTTTTCCTTTATTTCAAATACTTCTAGTTGTTTGAGGTAATAAGGAGGAACCTTAAAAACAAACTCCCACTTAGCTATTTTTTAAAAAGTCCTTTTAAAAATATATGGTGAACTGGTTCCCTGAGGTGAATCTAAGAATGCCCTGCCTGCCTATCATGTTTTTCTTAGGCAGATTTATCCTTCTGTCTTGTATCACCTTCCCATTTTGCTATTAGTATTTCATTTACATGCACCAGAGTCAAGAGTACTTTGTTAGAATTTTAAAGCAACCACGTTGTTGCCAAGATTTCTTTTGTTAGGACTTTATTCAGTAAGTTTAAACTTACTATCATCATTCACACTATTTTTCAAGCTCCATCACAGTTTTAAAATTCATCTTTATTTACTTTTCCTTCTATATATCTTCTGATTCTACCTCTTCTAAAAGCTGATTTTTATTGATCTTTTTAAAAAAATTTTAGATCACCTATATTTTCCCTTCTCCCATCCCTGCTATTTCCAGACTCATCTCTTATAACACAGAAGAAAAAAGTATCACAAAAAAAGTGATCAATAAAACTAACCCATAACTTTAAAAGTATTTTGTATCAGTTTTCCTCATCTGTAGACTTGAATCTCTGCAAATAAGAATGTAGGAGCTGGATTTTTTTTGCCTTATTTTTTTCTTTGTGGATAGACTAGCTCACTATAATTTCACAACACTCCATTTAATTGTTTTTCTGTCATTCTTTACTTTTACATTATAGTAGGTATTCTGTATATTGTTTTCATTGTTCTGCTTGTGTCATATTGGGAAAATTTATATGATTTTCAGTGTTAGTATTCATTATATTAATATTTTTATGGTACATTAATACTGCTTTACATTCTTGTACTAAAAATATGTTTAGCCATTTCCTAATTGATGGACATCGATTTTGTTCCTTGGAGAGAGAGTCAGGAATATAGTCAGTTTAGTTTCGGATAAGTTGATATTAAGATATCTCCAGGACATCCATTTTGAGATTTCCAGTAGGCAGTTAGAGATGTGAGTCTAGAATTTAGGAAAACAAGATGATGTAATAATCATAAGCATATATGTAATAATTTAATCAATAGGAGCCGATGATAATTTAGATGTAGAAAAGAAGAGAGCCTAGAACAGAGTCCTGGGCCACACTGTTAGGCAGTATTATTATTATTATTATTATTATTTGCTCAATTAAATACTCTCTATCCACATCACACAACAAAAAAGAATAAATCAAAATATTGTAAAAATCAACACAATTCAAGATGTTGATAATTCTAGATAATACAAAATAATGAAAGTAGGTGGTAAAGCTTGGAGATAATTATTTTTCTTCCAGAGTAACAACAAAAATAATCTGAAAAACATATTTTTAAAAATCCAGAAGTACTGAAAACAAAGGACTGATAGGAAATCAGGAGAACCAACAGCATGCCAACAAAGATTTAACTAGAGTTTAGAATATTCAAACATCCTATTATCAGACTCTGAAGTTTGACTCATAGATAGGATCTAGTAAGTGATTATGAAGAAACATAATATTACAAAGAGCACTAAAATAAATTTTGTATGATGTCTCAATCAGGACAAGACTTGATAGTACCTAGAATACGTCATTTTAAAAATCAAAGGAAATTGTACTTTATCCCAAAATTATCTATTTTTCAATGTTGAACATAAATTTAGAGGTGAGATATGATTTAAAAAAAAAAAACAAGAGAAATCCAGATATCTTCCCCCGGCCCTTCCCCCAAAGTCAAGTCTAGCTTGGATCTTTAACAGGCAAAACAATCAATGCAAGCAGAAATTTATTAAAACAAATCAACTTTCAGGCAACAATTGGTTATCTATAATGAACCAAAAAGCTGTTTTTCTGTTTTTCTTGACAAACCATTTTGATAGAAGGACCTTTGTAAGGGTTATGGGATTTAAAGATCTTCCATGCCCCATTGGGCTTGCTGACATTGCAGGAAGGGGCGGGGGCAAGAGGAAGTGGAAGAAAAGCTAGAGTTCCCGTGGCAGCGGTAGGTGCCGCCGCAGCCAAGGTAGAGGTGGAGGCACAAACCCCTTTTTGAGCCAGCCAGAATTTCTGCTAAGGACTCTTGTTGGGAACTGCCAGGGACCGGAACTGCTGGGGGCTGGAACTGTTGTGAACAGGCTTCCTGGACGCTGAGCAGTTGCTGTGAGTGGGGAGAGAAGGACCTTTGCCTGAGGTAGCCTGTTCTGTTTTGAAGGCTTGAGAATGTGGTTGTTTACTACATTAACTATATGTACCAATTTCATAATTACTCTGATGGCTTTGACTTTCTGGTTTTTGGGACTCAGTTATTTGGTGTTTTAGCTTCATCCCCCATATAGAGAGCCTGGTATATTTTGTGATTAATAACCACATAAGCCTATTTATAATTGCCATAGGCATTGTGAATATTGCATTGTTAATACAACCTTGAGGACCTAACAGCTAGGAATTCATTTTCAAATCAAACAGCCCCTTGAAAAAAGACAACAGCAACAGTAACAGTAACAACACACACAAGACCTTGAAAGAAGAGAAATTCTATTATGTTAGTTGTGGACATTTTAACTAAAAAGCAAGCAGTGGATAGATAAAATGGTCAAAAGGAAAGGAAGGGACCCGGAATTTCAAAAAGACACTCTTATCTGGATGTAAGGGACTGTTTTGGAGCATCCTTTATCAGTTGTAGAAGAACCAATGGAAATATCCTTAGTATTTGTAGATGTACTTTTGAGTAAAAATGATGATAAAAAAATAAAAAAAACATACTCAAGTAGAAGTCAAATTTGACAGTTATTATTCTAAATGATAATTTATTAAACCTTTATATAACAATGAATTGTTCTTAATTACTACTGATTAAGAACATGCCCTAGGGGCGGCTAGGTGGCGCAGTGAGTAGAGCGCTGGCCCTGGAGTCAGAAGGACCTGAGTTCGGATCCAGCCTCAGACACTTAAGGTACACACAAACAAAAACCTAGCTGTGTGACCTTGGGCAAGTTACTTAACCCCAATTGCCCTCCAGAAAGCAAAAAAAAAAAAAAAAAAGAACATGCCCTAACAAAACACAAGATATAGGAAGAACACCTAAGATAGAAGTACAAATTGATATTTAGAATGAGAAGTTGGAATAAAAGCTTCCAGAAAAATTAAAGGTTTCAATTATGGTTTCAGACAAATCTGAATTCAAAATATGTTAAGTGGAGAAAGTGTGTTCTTAAATGCTCCATAGAAAATAAAACAATGTCAGTATAAAATATATATTCACTGAATAGCATGGAAATCAAAGCCTTAAAAAAAAGCCCCACCTGAATTGAAATGTATAGCTGTAGACAAAAAGACTATGGTTGCAGGAGACTTTTATAAAATCTAATAACAGAAGATAAACCAGTCATTTGGAAAGATAAACTGCAACAGAATTCAATAAAGCACTGGAAAACTACAATTTACATAAAGACAAATTAAGTATGACAACCGCTTTTTTAATGTAGACATAGATGATGTTTTTACGTAAATGATTGTATTATATTGCATTCAGAACTTGTACAAAAATATAAAAAGAAAGAAGTCAAATAGTTTCTTTATAGAACATTATGTATTAATAATAGTCATCAGAAAGGGAATTGTGATTTTAAAAGTGAAAATGTAAGTGGAGGCTAAGAATAATGTATTAAATAATGCTTAATTCAAATAAACAATAGATATAAGAGAAAACACATTAAAGATAATGACAATCATAGCAAAACCTCAAGATTTAAGGAATATAGATAAGGCAAACGTTCATCTCTGATTATATTTCAAATAGGAAAAAAAAACTGGCATAGAAAAAGAAAATTAACAAAGCCAAAGGAAACTCAGAAGAAAAAAGTTGATGAAGAGGAAAACAAGAAGAAATGAAAAAAAATTCAAATTCAAATAATCACCACAAAGAATTGCTTTAGTATCAGTAAAGCTGGTTAATGAATCATTGTCATTTAATTTTTGAGAGAATGAAAAATCAAAACACTAAAGAGAAAAATGAGAAGTAATAATGAAAGGTATCAGAACCTATTTTAACCCACAAATACAGAATTAAAAAATGAAAACAAATGGATCAGTATCTACTAAGATATGCTATCTAAACTGACACACATGATGCAGAGAACCTAAATAAGAAGTCAGGGATGTTTAGTATAAAGAACAAAATGATTAATGTCTTCAGATATTTGTAGGACTGTTATGTGGAATATGGGTTAGCAATCTGTGTCTCCAGAAGACAGAATTTGGAATAACAATTGGGAAGTTAAAACTTGACGAAATTACACTTGATGTTACAGAAAAAAAAAACTTCTCAGTAACTAGTGCTATTCCAAAGTAAAAGTGTCTGCCTTGTATTTCTCTTTAATACTCATTTTCAAAAAGAGGCTGGATGTATATGTCCTATATTTTATAAAGCAAATTCTTTTTCATCTACAGGATTTGGAAATTCTTTCTGTCTATACGATCCTGTGTCTCTCCTGCTCAGACAATATTTGAAGAATTATGGTGGTTTCTGGGGTGTACATTTAAACAAACCTTTTGGAAGGTCTGGAAGAAGCCAGTGGTTTTGGTAAGTAGATTGAATATTACATCATTGCACCAATGATGGAGCTCAGAATCTATACATGACTACTCATCCTATGACTCTTTTCCATTTCATACCACAGGGCTTGCTAGTAATCATCCTCACTTTATCTGCATAGCATGAGAGAAGCAATGGAACACTTTGTCCATCTATTATCCTTTACCCCTTGTAGGAAATTCTCACTCTCTCTGGGATCCAAGACTGCAAAGATGACCTCAATTCCTTATTTAAAGATAGTATTCCTTATGAGGTAGGCTGTAACGTATGAACTCTTATAGTTCAAAGAGTATCTTGCCTTACTGTGTGACCCTGAGAAAGTCACTTAACCTCTTAGCCTTAGTTTTCCTATCTGTAAACCTATCTGTGGATAATAGTAGTGCTGATCTTAGAGTTGTAAAAATTGAGAGAGAGATAAAGAGAATTTAAAGAAAGTCAGCTTGCTGGGTGAGAGCCTTATGGTAAACTTATAGAACGTAGAAGGGAATCTATAGGATAAATTCTCATGGATAGTTTGTAGTTTGCATTGTGAGAGGTCATACCCCATAATCAATGATCTCTATTAGTAACAGAAGTATTTCTAAGTTGGGGGAAAAAAAGTATTTCTGAGGACATTGGGCTTGTTTTTTATTTAAACTTTTTTTTTAATACTTTCTTTTTCTTACATCACCATAGTATCCCAGGTTTCTCTCGCCTACCTTTCCAAGAAAGTCATTCCATATGACAAATATTGTTTTTTAAAGAGGAAAGAAAAAAAATCACAATTGTTCAGCATTTTGAAAAGTCTGAAAACATTCTTACATCTATTTATTGGAGTTTTGTTTGATCTTTATAATTTTGTTAACTTTTGAATCTTTGGTGTGTCGGTTTTTTCATTTCCATCCTTGTAGTTACTGTGTTTATTGTTTTCTTGGTTCTCCTCCTTTTTCTATACTAGCTCATAGAGATCTTTCCGTTCTTTTCTGTATTCATCATGCCGATTCCTTATAGCATGTTAATATTACATTACACACGTACCAATTTGTTTAGTCATTCTCCAATTGATAGTCATTCACTTTTACCTAATTCTTAGCTATCACAAAAAAAAATGTTGTTATAAATATTTCCATGTATACAAGGAATTTCTTCTTATGGTTTCCTTGGGGCAGGACTGTAATGAAGCATCTGAATCAAAGAGTATGGGCAGAGTATTTGCTTTCCAAAATAGTTACACTATTTCACAGTTACACCAATAATATATTATTATGGTTTCTATTTTTTCACAACTCATCCAAAATTGGCTTTTGCTATCTTTTGTCATTTTTGCCAATTTGTAGTTTTTTATCTTTCCCTTGTTATTACTGATTGAGTATTTTTGATGTGGTTGCAGATAATTTGCAGTTCTTTTGAGAATTGTTTCTTCATATACCCTGACCACTTATTTATTTTTAGAATGGCAACCATTCCACAAATATAAAAATGATCAGAAAATATGAATAAGTAGTTCTAAAAACTTCAAAATATTTATTTAAAGTGACTTATTTTGTCAGTCATTCACATTATACAAACTATTAAAAGTAAAACTGCAAAATGAGAAAAAAATACCAAATTTCTCTGATAAAAGCTTTCTTTCCAAGATACACGAATTACATATGTACATATGTGTATGGTATTTGTATGTAAATGTACATATATATCACATATATACATTTGTGTATGTTTATATGCATGTGCATACATTTATAAATCTTAGAAACAAATCTTTTATGAAATTTGATATAAATATTTTTTTCCCATTTGATCACTTCTTACTACAGATCCATTAATTTTTCCAGTGTAAACATTTTTCAGTTTCATGTATTCAGTTGTCTATTTTTATTTTTTGGAATGGCCTCTTATTTTTGTTTATTAATTTGATCTATAATATACTTAACCTTTTAGAATATGTATTGTGGAATGTAGTGTAAAATATTAGCCTAATTATGCCTAATTTAATCCTAATTTCTGCCAAACTGTTACCCATTTTCCCATCAGTTTTTATTAAGTAGGACATTTTCTGCCTAGATAATTCACTTTCTACTGGTTTACTGAATTCTATTTCTGAATCCCCCATAACTAGTCTATTCCATTGATCTACCTCACTATTTTTTTTCTTTTTTCTTTTTGGAGGGCAACTTGCCTAAGGTCACATGGCTAGGTTTTGTTTGTATGTGCATTAAGTGTCTGAGGCTGGATCTGAACTCAGGTCCTTCTGACTCCAGGGCCAGCACTCTACTCACTGCGCCGCCTAGCCGCCCCCTACCTCCCTATTCTTAAACCAATACCAGATCACTTTCAAGACTGTTCCTTTATAATATAGTTTGACATCTGAAAGTGCTACTCATTCTTCATCCTAAATTTTATTATTGCCTTTGATATTCTAATTTTTGTTTTCCCAAATGTTTTAAAATTATTTTTTATCAAGTTCCATGAAGTATCCTTATTAATTTTATTGGCATAGCATTGAATGTATAAATCCATTTTGGCATCATTATAATTTTTATTGGCATGGCTTAGTTATGAGAATCAAATATTTACATTGTTCTTTCTTTAAAAAGCACTGAAATTTAATATTTACAAGTCTTTTGTGTGCTTTGGGAGATATTTTCAAGTATTTCATATTAATTTTTGCATTTTGTAATTTTATGTATTTTATACTTATTTGGATTGAGAATTATATCTGTTATTGTTTTTTTGTGTTTTTTTATATAATATTCTTGAGTCTTAAGCATTTACTTTGTAGGATGAAAATTTGCTGTGTCTATTGTCTCACTATTTTTGCAATTTCCGTAGGATCTTCCAAGTGAAACATTATATCATCAGCATAGATATGGTTTTACTTCTATTTTGTCTATATTGAACCTCTTATGATTACTCTTTCTTCTTTACCTTTTTATGCTTCACTTGAATGTTATATATGAGTGTCAGATTTTCTATTCAGCTGTAGTCTTTCCATCAGGAGTGCTTGGAAATCTTGTTTTTTCATTAAATATGTATTTTCCTCTGGAAGAATTATACTCAGTGTTTCTAGTTAGGTTATTTTTGGTTGTAATCCTAGCTCCTTTCTCTTCTAGTATACACTCAAAGGTCTCTGACCCTTTAATGTATAAGTTGCTAAATTTTTGGTGATCCTTATTGTAGTTTCACGGTATTTGATTTTTTTCTTTCTGGCTCCTTTCAGTATTTGACCTGGGAGCTCTGGAATTTGGATATAATATTCCTGAGAGTTTTCATTTGGCATTTGTTTCAGGAAATGCTTGGTAGATTCTTTCAATTTCTGTTTTAACTTTTATATCTAAGATGTTTGGGTAGTTTTCTTTTATAATTTCTTGAAATATTAGGTCTATACTGTTACTTTGGACATGGCTTCCAGGTAGTCCAATAGTTCTTAAATGATCTCTCTTTGGTTTATTTTGAGGTCAATTGACATCTCGTATTTCTTTTTTTTTTTTCATTCTTTTGACTATGTTTTATTGTTAATACCGATGTCTCGTGGAGTTATTAGCTTCCATTTGCCCAATTCTAATTTTAAAAATAGTTTTGTGTTATATATTGAGTTCCAAGTTGTCTCTCCCTCAAAATTCTGCAGGAGAGAATGCTAACATTTAACATAAGGGGGTGTGTGTGTGTGTGTGTCTGTGTGTCTGTGTCTGTGTGTATGTGTGTGTGTGAGAGAACAAATGTAAGGTATGTGAAACTGTAAAATACATCCAAATATCAGTTCTTTCTTTGGAGGAGGAGACTGTCATCCTTCATAGGTCATTTGTAGTTGCTTTGAATATTCATATTACTCAAAAATGTTTTAATTTGCATTTCTGTAATCAATAATGATTTAGAGCGTTTTTTCATATGGCAAAATATAGCTTTGATTTCTTCTTCTAAAAACTTTCAATTCATATCCTTTGATCATTTATCAATTGGGAAATGACTCATTCTTGTAAATTTGGCTCAGTTCTATATATATTTGTGATATGAGACCATAATTGGAAAATCTGTCTACAAATATTTTCTCCAATTTTCTACTTTCCTTCTAATCTTGACTACATTGGTTTTATTATACAATAACTTTAATATAATCACAATGAATAATTTTACATCTCATTATGCTCTCTTTTGTTTATTCAGAAATTTTTCTATCCATACATCTGATATGTAATATGTTTGAAATTCTTCTAATTTACTTCTGTATCTTCTTACTTTTTGTTGGTCATACATCCAGTTCAACCTTATCTTAGTAAATGGTATAAGATACTGGTGTAAGTAAATGATGTTAGATATAGTCTTCCAGACTGCTTTCTAGTTTTTTTCATAAAACCAACTACAAGTTTTCTTTATTAATTCATTGGTTTTTGTGCTTTCAATTTGATTAATTTTACCTTTAATTTTCAGGATCTCTAATTTGGTCTTTAATAGGGGGTTTTTAATTTGTTCTCTTTCTAATTTTTTTTTAAATTGAAAACCCAATTCATAGATCTTTTCTTTCTGTATTTTTTTTTGATATAAGCATTTAGAGATATATTTTTTCCCTTGATTACTGCTTTTGCTGCATCCCAGAAGTTTTTATATGTTATCTCATTATCATTCTCTTAGATAAAAATTATTTATTGTATCTTTGACATGTTCTTTCACCCTTTCATCCTTTAAGATTTGTTTATTAAATCTCCAATTAATTTTTAATCTGTGTTTCCATGGTCTTTTAATATATACATACATATATATTTGTACTATGATCTGGAAAGGATGTATTTCATGTTTCTGCTTCTTGGCATTTAACTATAAAGTTTTATACATAGTTAATTTTTGTAAAGATACCATGTACTGCTGAGGAAAAGATATATTCCTTAATATTGCCATTCAGATCTTTCTGTCTATCATACCTAGTTCATCTAACATTCTGTTTATGTCCTTGACTTCTTTCTTTCTTTCTTTATTTTTGGTAGATTTATCTCATTCTGAGAGGGGAAGTTTGAGGTCCCTGACTATTATAATTTTGATATACATTTCTACCTATGATTCTTTTACCTTTTCCTTTAAAAATGTGGATGCTATAGCATTTGGAGCATATGTTTAGGATTGATATTACTTTATTGTCTGTGGTACCTTTTAACATAGTTTCCCTGCTTATCTCTTTTAATTAGGTCTGTTTTTGCTTTGTCTGAGATCATGATTACTACCTTTTTTTTCATATCAGCTGGAGCATAATAAATTTTACTCCAGATGTTTATTTTTACTTTGTGTTTTTCTAATTTATATTTCTTGTAAACAACATATTGTTGTGTTGTGGTTTTTGATTCATTCTGCTGTTTCCATTTTATGGGTAAGTTTATACCATTCACACTCAGTATTTTAGTCATGAGTTGTATATTTTCATCCAACCTATTTTCCTCACTGTTTATTTTTCTCTCTGTCTCACTCTGTCTCTCTCGATAAGTCTGTCTCTGTCTGTCTCTCTCTCTCTGCCAGTCTTTCTGTCTGTCTGTCTATAGAGATAACTTAAGTGGTTTCTTAAGCCAGCTCTAAACTGAAACACTCGCCTGAAAAAGTGTGATGTGTAATCGTGGTCCAGGTGAGATCATCAATATAATCTGTTTGTTGATACTATGAGCAAAGTTTGCTGCTTTGTTCAATTTCAAGATGCCAGATGGTGATGCCAAGTTAGGCCTTGATGATAATCATGGCCTTGATTTCCAAGCCATATGAATAGTATCTATAATGTGTGGGAGAGCTAACACCTTTTGGCTAGAATCCCAGAACAGGGCAAAGCCCTGGATCACAAGATATCAAGAAGGCTCTGACTTACAGTCGCATCACAGAGAAAACCAGGA
This sequence comes from Gymnobelideus leadbeateri, assembly GCA_011680675.1. Taxonomy (NCBI): domain Eukaryota; kingdom Metazoa; phylum Chordata; class Mammalia; order Diprotodontia; family Petauridae; genus Gymnobelideus; species Gymnobelideus leadbeateri. Next base: position 376,432 of record WOXC01005181.1, on the reverse strand, counting down.
CTGGACACTTTGGACTGGCCTCTGGAAAGCCTGAAGCTAACTATCAAAGACCAGCCTGATTCCTGGATCAGGTGTTTTGGCTCCCTTTATCTGTCTGTCTCTGTCTATCTCTGTCTCTGTCTAGCTCACTCTCTCTCTCTCTCTCTCTCTCTCTCTCTCTCTCTTTCTCTCTCTTTCTCTCTCTCTCTCTGTCTCCATGTCTCTGTCAATCTGTCTCTGTCTCTTTGTCTGTCTTCCTCTCTGTCTGTCTCTGTCTGTCTCTGTCTCGGTCTGACTGTCTCTGTCTCTATCTCTCTGTCTCCATCTCCTGACAACTGTCTCCCTAATCCAGGCCTCCTATTTCTTCATCTGTGTACTCATCTGAGAGTCCACCCCTTATCTTATCCCTTTTCTCTATTAATTCTCTATAAATTAAGATAATTTTATACCCTACTAGATGTTTATGTTATTCCCTCTTTAATCCAGTTCCAATGAGGAGATTCTCCCTCTGTTTGCCTTCTATTTCACCTCCCCTCCATTGTAAGAATTCTTCTATTCATGCTCTTTTGTATAAGATAATTTGCTCCATTTTACCTCTGTATACTGTTTAATTTTTTTAGAATTATCCCATCACAATCAATTAGCCTCAAGCCTTCTGTCTATGGTAATACTCTTTCAAACTACTCTAATAATGACAAAATTCTTAAGAGATACAAATATTATTTTTCCAAATGAGAAGTAAAAATCTCTTATAATTAGTCTTTCATATTCACCCTTTTTTATTTATTCTGATTCTTATAAGTCAAATTTTCTGTTTAGTTCTGGTCTTTTCCTAAAGAATATCTGAAACTTCTTTCATTCATTAGACATAACTTTTTTTTTCCTTTGCAATGTTACTCCCATCTTTGATGGATAGTATTTTCTTGGTTACAGACCCAGTTCGTTTGCTCTTTGGAATATCATAGTCCTTGCCCTTCAATCTCTTAATGTAGAAGCTGTTAAACCTTGTATTCTGCTGACTGTAGCTCCACATTATTAAAATTTTTTTCTAGTTGCTTGCAATATTTTCTTCTTGATTTGGGATCTTTGAAACTTAGTTATAATGTTCCTGTGAGTTTTTATTTTGGGATCTCTTTCAGGCAATGAACAGTGGATTTTTAAAATTTGTTTTTACCCTTTATTTTGATAAATTCAGGGTATTTTTTCTTAATAATTTCTTAAAATATAATGTAGACTCTTTTTAATTGCAATTTTCAGGTAGTCTAACAATTTTTATATGATCTCTCCTAGATCTTTTTTCTAGGTCAATTGTTTTTGTAATGAGATATTTTGTGTTCTCTTCAATTTTTTACATGCCTTTGATTTTGTTTTCTTATTTCTTGATGTTTTATGAAGTGCTTTGCATCCCCTTGCCCAATTCTAATTTTTAAGAGATTGTTTTCTTCAGTAAGTTGTTGGATCTCCTTTTCCAATTGGTTGACTTTTTAAAAAAAATTTCTTGGTTTTTTCCCTTACTCTTTTTTCTTTAGTCTGTTTTCCTCAATCTCTCTTACTTGATTTTTAAAGCATTTTTAAGCTCTTCTAAGATTTTTTGGGGCTTGAGACCATTCAAAATTTTTCTGTGAAGCATTGTAAATAGCTGTTTTGAATTCACTGTTTTCTTCTGATTTTGAACCCGGATCTTCTGTGTCACCACAGTAGCTCTCAATGGTTGGGTTCTTTCTCTGTTACTTGCTCATTTTTTAAAATTAAATTTTATATTTATTTTTAGTTTACATCATTCATTTCCACAAGATTTTGAGTTACAAATGTTCTCCCTGTCTTTTACCTACCACCCCAAAAGAGCAATCTCACTGAATCCCCCTTCCCTAATCTGCTCTCTCCTATATCCTTCCCCATGCCCCCTCCAATTTTCCAGTAGGGCAATATGGATCTTGATATCCCAGTGCCTGTATATCTTATTTCCCAGTTGTATGTAAAAGAAAATAATAATAAGTTTTTTTAAACATTTGATTTTAAAACTTTGAATTCCAGATTCTTTCCCTTCTTCCCTCATCACCTATTCTTAGTGGGAAGATAAGCAATTCAGTATAGGTTGTACATGTATAGTTATGCAAAACATTTCCATGGTGGATATAATGTGAAAAACTGACTATTATTTCCCTCCATCCTATCTATCCCCCCACTTGTTCTATTTTCTACTTTGACCCTCTCCCTTTTCAAAAGTGTGAGCTTCTAACAACCCTCCCCCCTAAATGGCTCTCCCCTCCATTTTCCCCCCCTCTTATCCCATTCCCCCCTACTCTCCTGTAAGGCCATATACCCAATTTAGTGTGTATGCCATTCCCTCCCTAAGTCAAATTCAATGAGAGTAAGGTTGACCCATTCTCTTTTGCCTTCCTGTTTTTCCCCTCCATTGTAACAGTTATCCCTTGCCTCTTTTATATGAGATAATTTACCCCATTCTGTCTTTCCCCATCTCTTCTCATTATTTTCCTCTCTCATCTCTTAATTTCACCTTTTAAATATCATCCCTTCCTCTTCAATTGATCATGTGCCCTCTGTCTATGTATACCTGTACACATATATACACACTCACATATGTATTCATATGCACATATACCTCCTATATAGACATATATGTATACATACATACATACTTATATACATATATATACATACACACACACACACACACGTGCATTTATACTCCCTTAAACTATCCTCATACTGAAAAAAGTTTTGTAAGTTACAATTATAGTTTTTCCATGTAGGAATATAAATAGTTCAACTTTGATAAGTTTCTTATGATTTCTTTTACCTGTTTACCTTCTCATGCTTTTCTTGCTTCTTGTATTTGAATGTCAAATTTTCTATTAAACTCTGTTTTTTTTTTTATCTAGAATGCTTGAAAGTCCTCTATTTCATTGAATGACCATATTTTCCCCTGAAACATTATACTCAGTTTTGCTGTGTAGATGATTCTTGGTTTTAATCCTAGCTCCTTTGATATCCAGAATATCATATTCAAGCTCTTTGATCCCTTAATGTAGAAGCTGCTAGCTTCTGTGTTATCCTGATTGTGTTTCCACAATATTCAAATTGTTTCTTCTTCGCTACTTGTAATATTTTCTCCTTGTTCTGGGAACTCTGGAACCTGGCTATAATATTCCTAGGAGTTTTCTTTTGGAGATATTTTTCAAGAGGTAATAGGTGAATTGTCTCAATTTCTATTTTGTCCTCTGGTGCCGTGGGCTGTTCAGTGTCTAGCACTTAGCATGATCCAGATACATGAATAAGAAATGACCAGGCCATGTGGGTAGTTCAAGGAAGAATGGTGAACTCCATTTATTGATTCTTAGGACAAGGTTTTTATAGAGCAAGGAGACAAAGGAAGGGATCTCAAGTATTCATATCATTATCTTAGTCTGTCATATCCTGTAAATAGCATAGCAGTAAGGCCTTTTGTTCTCTAGGTGTCAGAAAGTCTTAGGAAAAGTCAGTTACCTCCTTTCATATGCAGTCACATCACAAAGGATGCTCTTGAGGGCTGGCTTCAAGGCCTGAAGCCAAAGCCGCATCATCAAGTACATCTGCCTAGGAAATGACCACCTAAGAATTCAAATATTTAGGTTTTGAACAACTAAAGTTTTGGGGCAGAGCCTGTTGGCCTCAGAACTCAAACACCATCCTTATAAGTATAACCCATATCAAAAGAACTCTGGAGCTGACTTAGTAAAAAGTCAGGTCTTTGACATTCAGGTCCACTGATATCAAGGTAATTATCTGAAGTCCTGGCTCAGGCCTCTTTGGCTCCCAACATTTCCCCCCTTTTTTAAGGAGAAGTTTAAAGGCATGTAATTCAGTGCCTAAAGTTTTAATATTGCAATATAATGCAAGGTCCAAATATACAACAGACTATTATAATGATTAATATGGGAAGTAGATGCATAGAGATTTTTTCAATGTATCAATAATTGTTTTTGCAACTCCTGCTGGGTCAATCCTAGGAATCTCACTATGTTCAATATCTTAATAATTTGATTGAAAGCTTTTTATTTTCTTTCTTTCTCTCTCTCTCTCTCTCTTTTTTTTTTTTTTTTGCTTTTTGGAGGGCAATTGGGGTTAAGTAACTTGCCCAGGTCACAGAGCTAGGTTTTTGTTTGTATGTGTGTTAAGTGTCTGAGTCCAGATCTGAACTCAGGTCCTTCTGATTCCAGGGCCGGCGCTCTATTCACTGCGCCACCTAGCCGCCCCCTCATTTAGCTTTAAACAACAAAAATTATCCAACCTTTAAAGTTACCAAAACAAAAGTGTATGAGAAAAAAGTGCTCACTGTCACATGGATATATTGTAAGTTTCTAAAGAAGTGACATCCTTTTGCCAAATTAGGTTTTAAACTTGTAGGACTAAGAGAGGTGGAAGATGGAGAAGGTATGTGAGGAAGGCATTTTGTGCATGATTTAACTATTTGCCTGGCCCATTCTCAAGTAAATGTGAAATTACTTATTAACATCCTTGCATTTTGAATGCAGAGACAAAGGACTAAGTGTTGGGTAAGTTTGTATTGTTAATTTATCAGCTAAAGCATTGCCTTGTTGAATGAGTTCAGGCAAAGATGTATGAGAATAAACATGAGAAATCCAAAAAGGACCTTCTCTACCTCTAACCACTTGGTGCAACTAAAAAAAATAATTGATATAACTTTTGATTATTGAAATCTGTCTCAATGTTCCTTACAGTATAAAAATAATATTTACTAACCATAAAAATGTTAAGAGGATGAAATTGTTCCTTAAAAAGACATATAATAAACATTTCATTCTTTTGGATAAATGAGAAGGAGTAGAAATAACTTCTGTTAGCTATCTGTTTGTTTTAGGCCTTTGTAAAAAGCCTTATCTGCTTGTAAGAGAGGAGAAAAAGATGTTATTTTGGAAATGACTCATTGTTGATTGGAATGTAAAATTGTATTATCCCCTAGTTCCTCTATACACTGTCTATAGGATCTGGCCAGGAAGGATCTACCTTAATTTCAATTTGGGCTTCCACATAAGGTTACTGAATATGTACAGGGAGGGAGCCTGAAGGTCGTTATACATTAACATAGCTACTAATTGAGGGTAGGTAACAATGTTTTTTGGCTTAGATGAAGGAGATAAGTACACTTATTGTTTTTTTTTGTTTGTTTGTTTTGTTTTTGCTTTTTGGAGGGCAATTGGGGTTAAGTAACTTGCCCAAGGTCACACTGCTAGGTTTTTGTTTTGTGTGTCTGAGGTCAAATCCGAACTCAGGTCCTTCTGACTCCAGAGCCCACACTCTACTCACTGCGCCACCTAGCCGCCCTGATAAATATACTCTTAAGATATTTTGTTGCCTATGTATGGCCCCAAAGGGAATTCAGGTGTCCTCAGTACACTGATTTCTATAGGGCTATTACTATCTATCCTATAGACTTGGAACTGCTGAATGGCATTTTCAATAATTTTAAATTGTTCTTCTGCCTTCCTACCAGCCTGCCAGGCTGCCTTCAGTGGGAGATTTGTTTCTCTGTCACTTTTGGGTTCTGTAGCTCTAAAGTTTGTTTAAAGTCATATTTTATAGGTATTTGAGGTGGTTATGGGGGGAAGCTCACAGAGTTTACCTGCTTCTATGCTGCCATCTTGGCTCTGCCCCCTGTTTACACAGTTTTTAAATAGCCTATTTCTTGCCTGTTGATCTTACGTCAGGGCTGTGCTCCCAGGGTGTGTGGGATAATGTCTCAGGCTTCAGGTTTTTTGTGCTGTTGTTTACTGAGCGCAACATGTGATGGCTTTGATTTTTTGGTTCCTCCAGAGTCCTGTGATCTAAGTTCAGGTGTGGTCACTGCTCTTCCAGCTTATGCCATGGTCTATGAGTAACCTCAGGTACTCCTTTTCACCCCTGAACTCAACCAATGAGAGAGTAGGTAAAGAAGGTATTTAGAAGACTTTTACTATATATGGACAACTGGCTATTTTACCCATGGGTAAAACAAGTTAACCATCTTCTTTCTTTCCCACAAATATATCCTTTACTCAGTCTTTAGTTAAATTTCTCATTTTCCTCTGCATATTTCTTTGGTTTTTTAATTTGTGCCTTCTCCCAACCTGCCCACAAAAGCAAAACTAGTTTGTTTTGTTTTTTCCTTCAAGGCTCATCTTTTCCATGACGATGTCTTGATTAAAAGGAGTCACATTTATCCAAACAAATTCATAAGAAGAGAATCTAACTAACCTGTACTTTTTCAGTGCAATAGCCGTTATGGCACATCTAGAAAATCTAGAAATTTCAATTATCTCCTCCTAAGGAGATATTTTTGATCTGCAAATGAGTCAAAAATAGAGTCCAGGAACCTTTGAAATATCTAAAAACAAGGAAATGGAAAAGCTTTTTGGCATAGTTAGAAGATACTGAAATCAGAGAATTTCAGATTTAGAAGGGACTACTGGTTATCAAGTCCAACCTGTACCTGAACAGGAATTCTATTTTCCATATTTCAGCAAGTTGTCACCCAGCATTTGCTTGAAAACTTCCAGTCAAAAGGAATACAAGAGAAGCCATTCCATTCTAGATTAAGACTAATTGTTAGGAATTTTTTTCCTTCATCAAACCTAAATTTTCCCCTTTTAAACTTTCATCTATTGCTACTAGCACTGTACTTTGGAACTCTCATTAAAATGACAACCTTTGATTTAAATGAAAATAATTGTTATCACCCAGCTAAATCTCTCTTTCTCTTTTACCTTCAACTTAAACATTCTTAATCCCTTCAGTTTATCTTCACATAAAAATCTGAATGTCGTTCTAAACTCAGCAAACATTAATTAAAGCCCTATTCTGTGCCAGGTACTGTCCTGGGCACTAGAAAGACAAAGTATGATATAGTCTTTACCCCCTAGAAGATTTCATTGTAGTGGGGAAAACAACATATATACACCAACCAACCAATAACATGCTAAGTAATTGAGGGATATGGGAATATGAATACATGGGGTATCAGGAAAAAAGTATATATGATGGGGCACTTGAGCTAAAACTTGAAATTAGTTAAGGACTTCCAGAGGCTTAGGTGAGGAAGGAGGGCATTCAGGTATTGGGGGCAGCTTATAAAAATGCACAGAGATGGGAAAAGAATGCCTGCCTAGACAACAACAAATAGAACAATTTGGCTAAAATGTAGTGTGTGAGGGGGAGTAATATCTAATAACATTAGAAATACAGGCTTTAAAATGCTAAGACAATGCCATGAGGGTAGGCAAGAGTCTGCCATGAGTACAGGTCAGAGGTGAGGATGGTGTCAACCAGGGTGACTGTGGTGGTTGTGGTATGAGTAGAGAGAAGGAAATGGATAGGAGACATATTAGAAAGGCAGAATCTTTTCTACTTTTCATGTCTTCCCAATCTTTACCTCTCTTTTATGGCTGTCTTATGATTCCTTGAAGGCAGTGTTTCTACAGCTTCCTGCATACTCAACCCAAATCCTACAATCTGCAGAAGGAATTTCCTAGTCTCTTGAGTTGCAAGTGTCTTTCCCTTTCACTTTACCTTCCATCTACTCTGTATATATCTTATTTTTCCCTAGTTATGTACAGACTGTTTTCCTCTTTGAGGGAAGAAAGTTTTTTCCCCCTTTCTTTGTATTTTCATTGCTTAGATTTTTTTTTAAATTAATTTATTTTTAGTTTTCAATGTTCATTTCCACAATATTTTGAGTTACATTTTCTCCCCGTCTTTTCCCCTACCCCCCACCCCAATATAGTGAGCCTACTGAATACCCCTTCCCCCAATCTGTTCTCTCTTATATCATTCCCTATCCCCTTCCTCCAACTCACTAGTGATGAGGTATGGGCTCTGGGATCCCCCTTGACCTCTCCTTGAGTCCTTGAGGTACAGGCTCAGGGAACCTCCCTTGGACTCTTGATTAAATTTTCTCATTTGATGAGGCATTTGCCTGAGGAAATAAGCCTTACATTATGCCTAGTTACTAACTGCTAACTACTAGCCTGGTTACTAGCCTAGCCCTCCATTGTTCATCTACTTTCCCACCCTTGAGCCTATCAAAATAACTGGCCTAGCCTACCATTGTCTGTAGTCTCCAGGTAGTCTCCAGCTATCTCCCACCCTTAATCACTCATTGACCTCATTAACTCCTCCTGAAGACCCTCCCCAAACTCCTCCTCTAGACTATCCCTAGATTCCTTGCACAACCTTCTGTATATAAGACCCCATCTTACACCATGTGGTATGACTTACTCTGTGTCTAATGCAAGTGAACTTTTAATAAACTTTACTTTTCTTTGGCTGAGAGAAGACTTGAGTCAAATTCACTTGGCAGGACCTAGTGTGTTGGTATTTTGGGGTCTCCAGAGCAAACCTAACCCTCTTAGTGGGTACCCTCTTCACTAGTAGGGCAAGATGGATTTCTGTACCCCAGTGCCTATATAGCTTATTTCCCAGTTACATGTAAAAAACAATTTTTTCAATGTTTATTTTTAAAACTTTGATTTCCAGGTTCTTTCCCTTCTTCCCTCTTCACATACCCCCACTGGAAGGACATGCAATTCAATATAAGTTGTACATGCATAGATATGCAAAATGTTTCCATAGTAGTTATATTGTGAAAGACTGTATTTCCCTCTATCCTATCCTGCCGCCCCCCCCTTCTATTTTCTCCTTTGACCCCATCCTTTTCTTTCTTTTTCTTTTTCTTTTTTTTTTAGAGAGGGAAGGCAGGTCAATTGGGGTTAAATGACTTGCCCAAGGTCACACGGCTAGTTTTTGTGTCAAGTGTCTGAGGCCAGATTTGAACCCAGGTACTCCTGACTCTAGGGCAGGTGGTCTATTCACTGTGCTACCTTGCCACCCCTAACCCCATCCCTTTTCAAAAGTATTTGTTTCTAACTACTCTCTCCCCCAATCTGCCCTCCCTTCTATCATTCCCCCTCTTATGCCCTTCCCCCCTACTTTCCTATATGGTAAGATACACAGTTGAGTGTGTATGTTATTCCCTCCTTAAGCCAAATTCAGTGAGAGTAAGGTTGACCCATTCCCTTTCACCTTCCTGCTCTTCCCCTCCATTGTAACAGTGTTCTCTTGCCTCTTGTATATGAGATAATTTACCCTATTCTAGCTTTTCCTTTCTCCTTCTCATTATATTCCTCTCTCACCTCTTAATATTATTTTTTAGATATCATTCCTTCATATTCAATTGATCCTGTGCCCTCTGTCTACATTGCTTAGTTTTTATAAAATGAAATGGAATTATTCAACATTGAGATCATCCTAGTTACTACTGCTCAAGTAATCATATGCTAGTTCTTTTGATAGTTGTATACACACACACACACATATTCATATATATAAATAAGAATGTGCAATATATACATGTAGACATGTTATTGTTTTCATATATATTATTTTGGATGGCAACTTTTATTTTAAATATGCGTGGAGATATAAATAAATATATATATAGACATATTTATGTATAGATATATATACATATCTATAGACATATCTATATCCAATCTCTGTACAAGGGGCAGCTAGGTGGTGCAGTGGATAGAGTGCTAGACCTGGAGTCAGAAGGACCCGAGTTCAAATTCTGCCTCAGACACTTACTAACTGTCCCCCTTTGCAAATCATTTAAACCTCTGCCTGAGTTTCCTCAACTGTAAAATGAGGCGCTGGAGAAGGAGATGACAAACCACTCCAGTATCTTATCTAAGAAAACCCCATAAAACGGATCATGAAGGGTTAGACATGACTAAATGACTTAATGGCAACAGCACAACAATATGTGTGTATGTGTAAACATACATATAAGAAACATAAAGGAAAACATCTTAAACAATAAACTTCATCCTCTATCATGCAAAATTTTCCCTGGAAGAAAAAATGCAACATAGAAAAACTGAAAAGTATAATAATGCCACTCTTTTATAGTGCTTTGTGTTAAGTACCATTCAACCATGGCAACATAATAGCCCTGAGAAAGGTGCTATTCAGACCTTGTGAAAAACATCATATTATAGGGTGAATAGGTAAATACACTGGAGTCAGGGGGGGAAAAATGACATTTTTCTCATCTGGGGACCAAATCTAACTGCAATTACCTGTGCATTGCTATCTAAAAACCAAATTTAACATAACTATGCAACTAAAGAACTTATGAAACATAACATAGCTATTTTAGAAGACAAAAATAAACCATTTATTAATCATGTATATACAGTGCATGTTTATATATAAGTAACATGCATGTACATGCATGAATACATGTAAATGTAGTTTTGATAACAACCACACATTCACATTGGTGATGTCAGATACATTTAATTCATATAAAATATGAATTTTGTCCTCATATTTAAAAAAGAATTAATAGGGAAGCTTTTAAAGAAAGAGTTGTAAACAATTTATTATTTTTCTCAAGGCTCTTCCATAACCTGAATCATAACTAGGGATGAGTGATGTAATTTGCTATTGTTATTTAATAGCACTTTCGAAAGTCTTCTTGCTTCATATTGATGTTCTCAACAATGATTATAATTGTTGGATAGAGATGACTTCCTTAAAGATTCTGTATGGATCAGAGGAAAGGCATGTAGGTCAGTTATTATTAATTTAGTTAGTGAGACTATCAAATCAAAATAGGAAGCTGCCACAAGACACTGCTCTCTCCTCCCTATTCCTTTCAAGCAATAGCTCATAACATAAGGTCCTCCCTATGCAGATCAGCCCTGATTCTTTTTTTTTCATCCTTAGCCTTGAAGATTCCTGTTGATTATTTCACATTTTTCCTGTATATAGCTTGATTGTACACACCTGTTTGTTGTCAACACCCCCCCCCCCCCCCCCAGCATTTGACTGAACTGCTTTGGGTCACAGATTATCTTTTCCCTTTCTTTGTATCCCCAGAATTTAGCATGGTGGTTGACACACAGGAGGTGCATTATAAATGTTTATTTACTATCTATAAAAGCTAATAACCTGGATGCTCTGTCAACACCCAAGAGCATTACTCTTCCACCACCTGGCTTTTTTTTCCTAAGGGGGTCTGGATTTTCTCCCATTAGATTCAAGTGAACAAACAGGTCTTTAAAAGTTCATTTGAGAGCAACAGTTTTGGGCATTTATCCTAGGAGCCACAACATCTACTTATATCTCTTCACATCAGTATCAGAATATTTCACATTTTGTGTAAAATGATAAAATAAAATAAATATAAATAATAATAAATAAAATCTATAAATAAATATATGATAAAATAAAATATATATAAATTTAAAAAATAAAATAAAATTATAAAATACATAAACTAAACTAGAATTTCACTTGGAAATTAGTGCTCTTATTTATTAAATTTTCTCCTCACATACAGTTGGCACATTTATTTTCCCAACTTTTTTTAAAATTTTGTTTACTTTTTAGTCAACAAGCATTTATTTTTTTCTCCTTCCAAACCACGATCGTAAACTTTCAAAAACCCAAACAAAATCCTTGTATCAAATATGTATCTATAATTAAAACAAATTCCTACATTATCCTAGTCCAAGAATATATCTCATTTTATTTCTTAAAGCCATCTTCCTTAAGTCAAGAGTTACATAGTATAGATCACCATCAGTACTTTGATGACATTTAAAAAGGTTCAAGAGATATAATCTCTGGGTGATTTAATCATTTTATGAATAATGCCAGCATGTTTATTAATAAAAGAATGGTCATTTAACCATTCTCTCTATTAAGACAATCATGGTGGAAGGCAAGTGACTTATATGCCCTTTTGGAAGAGGAATGTCCCTGGTGGACAAATCAGTTCTGATTGTTTGCCAATTAATAAGAGGTAGATTTTACAAAGAGAAGTGAGTCCACTCATTTAGAGAGGCTGAGAGTGAGATCACCTCATTCTTAGAGGTGATCTCACTATACCTATACCTAGACTACCCACAGCCTTCAATCCCTAGGCAAGGGGATCCATCTACACCCAAGTTTGATTGAATAGAATTCACTACTTATGTCAAGTAAGATTGGGTAGAGTCAGAAGTCTGAAGATTAGCTTAACCTTCAGAGACTGAGGCCTTGAAATGAGGATAATAGAAAAAGGGGGAAATAATTGGTTATTAATAATCATTTATCTCACTCTGGTCATTGACACTTTAAGACATTTAACGTTTTGTTGATCCTTACAATATTATTGTGTTGCATAAATTGTTCTCTTGGTTTTGCAAACCAAATTCTGCATAATCTCATACAGGTCTCCCCAGGTTTCACAAACCTCTCCAATTTTTTGGTTTATTACAAACGATTAATATTAGATTATTACATTTATATACCATAATTACTTTTAAAGAATAGTTCCAAATTGTTTTCCAGAATGCCTGTAATACTTCAGTTTTATCAGCAGTGCAATAGTGTATCTCTTTTCCCATAGTCCCTCCAACATTTGTCATTTTTCTTTTTTGTCATATTTCCTGGTGAATAGGTGTAAGGTGTAACATCAAAGTTTTTATTTTGTGTATATCTAATTATTATTGTTGATACAGAATCCTTTTTTATGTCACTGTTGTTAGTTTGGATATCTTTCTTTGAGAACTACCTGTTTATATTCTTTGACTATTTATCCATTAAGAATAGGTCTTATTCTTACAAATTTGAATAAATTTCTCATATATAGTTTGAATAATACTTTTATCAGAGACATTTAATTCAGTTTTTTTCCAGTTTAACTGTCTACTTTTAATTTTAACAGCACTTATTTTGTTTGTAAAAAAAAAAAAACCTTTTCGATTTTGTGTAATTAAAAAATTCCATTTTACCTTTTGTGATTCTCGCTATCATGTTTAAACATGAACTTTCTCTTATCCTGAGATCTGGAAGAAAAATTCTGTCTTGTTCATCTATTTATAATATGGCTTTTTAATTGTATAACTAGGTTATATATCCATTTTTTTAAGTCATCAAGATATAGGGTGTTCTAAACTTAAGCCAGAATGCTTTCTAGTGCTCCCAGCTATTTTTGTCTAATACTGTGTCATTATACAAGAAATTGGGTATTTATATCAAACAAGAGACTATTATGTTTATTTGCCTTAGTGTATTATGCACCTAATCTGTTCCATTGATTGACCTCTATTTTTCAACCAGTGCTAAATCATTTTTAATGATTATTGCTTGGTAATACAACTTGAAGTCTGGTATTAATAGACCTCCTTCCTTGATTCTTGATTTCTTTTTCTTCCATATGAATTTCATTATTACTTTTTCTAGTCTGTAAAATAATCCTTTGGTAGTTTGAATAATATGGCACTGAAAAAATTAATTTAGATGATAGTATCATTTTTATTATATTGGTTCTGCCCCTCCAGGAACAGTTGTGTCCTCAAATTGTCATTTTTTTCTTTCTATAAAGTGTTTTGTAATTGTATTCATATAAACCCTATGTGTCTATATAGACAAACTCTCAAGTCTTTTTTTTTTCAAAGCAATTGGGGTTAAGTAACTTGCTCAAGGTTACACGGCTAGTCATTATTTATGTGTGGGTGCTCATTTTCTGAGGCCGGTTTCGATCTTGGGTCATCCCAACTCCAAGGCCGGCGCTCTTACTCACTGCGCCACCTAGCCGCCCCAACTCTCAAGTCCTTTAAAATGTTCTCTACTTATTTAAAATGGTATTTTATTTCTCTATTCCTGTTGGGTTTTGCTGCTAATATAGAAAAGTTCTGATGCTTTATGTGGGTTTGTTTTATATCCTGTGACTTTGGTGAAGTTATCATTGACTCTCTGGGGTTCTCTGAATAAATCACCATTATCTGCCAAAGCAATAATTTTGTTTATAATTTAACTATGCTCATTCCTTCAATTTCATTTTCTTATCATTGCTGTAGCTAGCAATTCTGTAACTACATAAAATAATAATGATTATAACAGATATCCTTGCTTTACTCCTGATCTTATTGTAAAAGTCTCTATTTTGTCCCAGTATATATAATGTTGGCTCTTGGTTTTATTGCTTACTTTACTCAGAAAAGTTCCACTTATTCTAACATTGTATGGTGATTTAAAAATTTTTAAAAAAGGGATTTTATCGTGTATTTTGTCAAAAACATTTTCTGCATCTACTTATCTATTTTGTCCAAACTGTTATCTTTTGATCCTTTACTCACGGATATTTTGGAGTCATTCTTTTCTTCTGGATCTTTCTTCTTGTTATAGGGGGGTTTTATTTGCTGTTTGTTGTTGTTTTAATTCATTATTCCAGTCTTACTCCACAATTGGGAGCCTGTGTTAGGGCCAAACTCTGCAAACTTTTGAGGGGAATGTTGGGGCCTTTTGGGGGTCATTTTTTTGTATCCTCTGGAGTGCTAACATTGCTTTCCCTTGATATTTTGTATTGATATAAGATCTTAGATGCTGGCTTAGTTCAGGGACCTGCAAATTTCAGTGAAATTTCTCCCCCTCTTTCAAAACTATACTGAAAGCTTCAAACTAGAAAGGAAAGTTCTTTGAAATAAGAACTATACCTTTGCACTCTTAGTTTACCATCCTCTCATCTCTCTTCCATTAAAAATGTACAATATCTGATATAGAGGGAGTTTCACAGTGTAGTTTGGTTCATGAAATAGGACCCAGCTGGACATGAAATTAAAAAAAAAAACCTAAATATATCAGAAGTGTGAAAAAGGTATGAACATAATTCTACTTTAAGCTAGATTTTAGACTTATACAATCTCTCCAAATATTTATTTTATAAAATCTTAGTAAGTTTTTAGTCCCACTAACTAGCTGTATAGGAACTTTCATGCTCAGGAAGATCCTACACAGCCAGCAATTCTGTGAGGATGAGTTACGTAACAAAATCAACATAAATCTTCAGCTGATGATTTTTTTGTTTGATGGCTTTTGCCACAGTTGCTTATGAAGCCATCTAATAAGCCAATAAAAGGAGATGCAATCTGTATTGTTTTTTTTTTTTTTTGGAGGGCAATTGGGGTTAAGTAACTTGCCCAAGGTCACACAGCTAGGTTTTTGTTTGGGTGTGCATTAAGTGTCTGAGGCCGGATCCGAACTCAGGTCCTTCTGACTCCAGGGCCGATGCTCTACTCACTGCGCCACCTAGCCACCCCTGTTATCACTTTCACTGAATTGCTAGAGAACAGAGGGCCAAATAGTGAAGTGGAGGAATCAATTTGTTCTGTTTACCATAGTAAATAATAATAATTAATAGTAATAAGTGTGTATGTAGTGGTTATGGTTTGAAAAATATGTAGATTTTATTTTTGCCTCACAATAACCTTGTGAGGTCAGCGTGTCAATCAGCAATAGTATTTAGGACAGAATTTGAACCTAGATCAACTTGTAATCTGGCTTTATGTCTACATCACACTGCCTCTAGAAAGCCCTATTAAGTGACATGGACCTAGAAATAGTAATCCCATTAGCCAGCTATTATTGATGGGGATAGGGATAGGAATAAGGACCTGTTATTTCATTAGTGTAAGGAAACTCCTATCAAGGGACATAAGTGCCTTTCCTGGAAATTACAAGCTTAGCTGCCTAGAGCATTGAGAAGTTATGTTACTTGCACAAGGTTACATAGTAGCAGGGCTTAAATCCATGTTTTGTCACCTCTAAGGCTGACTTGCTATGCACTAGGCCACTGGTACCAGATCTAAGCTCAAAATGCCTCCCCCTTTATCAGAGTTTCCCTGATAGAACAAGCAAAGATTGTTCAACAGAGAATGTTATTTTAAAACCAGTTACTTTCTGCCATATGAACAGAATATTCACAACATCCTAAAGGGAAAAACTGAAAGAACACCTGTGATTTGAACACACTTTATTTAATCAGGCAAATATTTTAGGTATTCAATTAAATATTACTATGCTAGCTACACTTAATTGTTTCTTATTGAAGATATAGTCAACATTCACTGTAATAACAGTTTCATCATGCTAAAAACTATACACACACCTGCACTTTGAAAAATGTTTTTCTAGGACACTATCTACAGTACTAATGATCATGAAGAACATATTATTACATCAGCAAACTGTACAAATGACACATAAAAATAAAGGGACCCACCAACATACAATTTACATTTAAAGAGATTCTTTGGGGAAGGAGGAGACATAATCTTTACATTTGGCAGAGTTAATAAGATTTCCTTAAAAAAGTAATAAAATTATATACATTTTAATAATGTTCCAAAGAGAAGGTATTAAATAGCACAAATAACATTACAAAACTAAACATCCATATTGCCTACCAGGTTATGTCTATGTAATGTGAGTGAAATTGTATACATTACCACAAAACTGTTGAATTTTCAGCTCTGTACAGAGAGCCTGAACATCCCATGGAAATTTTTATTATTTATAGACACTGATACACATTTCTTCTACTCTTACAGAGGAGAAAATAATAGTTCAGCATTTAAATCTTCTTAAACAGTCAAAATATCTGTAGTTGAAGCAGCTTTGGAGACTTTTTGGAACATGAAATTTATAATTAATTCAGTCTTTAAAAAAAACAAATTTCATATCCTAATTACTAATATTCTATGTTTCATAAGTACTTGCTGTTTTTCAGGCCCAACTGAGACCACCCTATTATTATATCATAATTTATGACTATTTAAATAATAAAGCATATACTTGCATCCTGAACAGTGATCAGATTCATTTTGGAAATGACTATGATCTTTGAACAGTTGTAACTTGGCAGTGCTTAGATTGGGCCATTGGACCTTCTTTCTCTAATGACGGTCATTCTTATTAATAGGTTTAGTGTCCTAGACATTAGATGAGGTCATTATTTCCATTTGAAAAAAATGGAAGGGAAGAGGGGAAAAAAGAAACGAAGAAAAACCTCAAAAGCTTTCAATAAATGTTTATAGAGACAAAAATTTCATTTTAGTCTTTTCTCCCTAATTATTATTCTTAGTGGATCCTTAAATATAAGCTATTCCAAAAAGTGCTTCTAACATAAATCTGGAAGCTTAAGAATTTTTTTCAACATTGTATAGCTACTGGATAGCTATTTCTAAAACCAGTGTATCTAATGTACTAACATTAGCTCAGACCTCTAGAAATAATTAGATTAACTATAAATAGTACCATGGATAAAGACTGAACTATTAAAATGCATGAATGTGTTAAAAATCAGTTCTTATCAAGGATGAAGACACTTTAACTTATATTTCCAAAAACTGTTTGGTAGAAACATTTCCTTTTTTTCCCATTTCTCCTCAAAATGCATCCTTTGGCACCTTAAAAACTACTAACTTCTAAAAATCAACTTTGCCACTCAGAGCAGCATTGGCCAATCCCAAAGAATAATATTAAGAGGAGATGTGCAACATTACCCTCTCTGAGGAAAATGTCAGTTGTCTGAGACAAACAAAAGAGCAACTCAAAAATCAGACTGGTCTAGTTGGGAAGAAGGATGCCACCTTCACCTCCCCTGTCCTGTTCTGCCTCTTTACAATTCCTTTGGATAGCTCTCCTCACAGAGCTTTAATGTTGACGATGCTTTGAAGATACTTTGGTGCAAGCACGTATGTGTTATCGGGAATAAATGTTCAAAGATTCACATAAACAATCTTAACATTCAATTTTTGTAATCTTTTTTTAAATAATCAGTGTTTCACTTAAAGTACATATTTTTCTTTATGTACTATTCATTTATTCATGTAACTTTCAATGTATCTTTTACCAACTTAAAAAAAATGTAATATATTTGTCAGTTTCTTTGCTCCATGTACTTATTGACTTTTCAGTGTAAGTAAAAGTTGTAAACCTGGTATGTGTTTTCATTTATAAAACCATAAATCAGTTAACAAATTATAATCATACTGCAGGGAAAAAAAGTCAAAACATTGTGTCCCATGAACGGTATCATGGTTATAGTTCTGTAGGTAGCAACCTTGGTTTTGGAAGGGAAGGTAAAGACATAAATTAGACTCTGGGTTAAGTTAAAAATTTATATGCACCATGAGGACTGTGACATGCCTAGTGCTAGTCAGAATTTTACATAGAAAATGCATGCTTAAGTTCATTTACAATGCATTTTTCATGTTTGGATAAAAGCTTTTCTCAGGTATTCTGACAAATTCTTTGCTCAAAGTATGCTCTGGGAAGACAAAAAAGAACCAACATACTGGGAGCATAAAGAAATAAAAATCAGTTGTGCCAACAAGGGGAAAAAAATTATGATCCCGGTAACTGATTCCTCCTGTTTCTACTTTTGCGGCTATTGATGAGAGCCTTTAATTTGCCATAGTCCCCTCTCATCTTTTGTGATTCATCTACCTGTGGGGAGGCACTCTGCTGCCTGGTGTCTTTGCAATACTGATTTATCATCTGCATTTCTGAGTGACTGAATGCCCCAACAAAGTCTTTTGGGTGGAATTGCAAGGCCCGGACTGAGCTGGCCCAGGTCCAGGGAGACCACTTGTCAGTTACAAAGGCTACCATCTCTGAATCCAAGACCTTAAAGTTTATCTTGGCTATCGTTTGCTTGAAGCCGTTTTCTGTTGCGATGCAGTGGTAGAGTCCTTGGTCAGAATCTTGGACAGCACGAATTAGGAGTCCTTGTTCAGTGGCTATGATTCTTTCATTAAGTTTGACCTACAAACCAACACATTAAAGAAAATTCTCAAAGATCGAAATACAGTCCATTCAGCAGACAGGATTTGTTTGCTAATTTTTCATTCCTTGGTTGAATAATGCTAATTTAGAGAAATTTTATATACCAGAGAAGCAAAAATAATAATTTTCTATGTTATCTTTTTCTAGTTCATTAGCACAAGGGTACGAGTCCTTTAAGAGGACAGTTAACATATTCTAGGTCAGCTATTTTGAAATGCTGTTTGTAACATGAGAAAGGCCACTAAATAAAGCATGGATGAAATAGCACTATTGCAGAAATGATTAAAACACTTTTTTTGATATATCAGTATTTTTAGGGTAGAAATAATAAACAGAACTGATTTTCTGGGGCACTATAATGTGATGTATTATACCTGAATTCAGTTCAGTTCAAGAGTGCTAACCTCTTCTTTTACCCATTTAAAAAAAAAGACAGACTCTTTAATAAAGTGATACACTACTATATGTAATAGAAATGCAAATTTAAAGATCTTCCCTGCCCCTAGCTTAAGTGCACCTGGAGCCTGTGGTGGGAGGCTTGTTTTTCAGGGAAGCCCATACCTTGATACTTTGTGATTGGGCAGTGGGTCCAGAAGGTTGTTACATTCTCTGAGTCAAGAGAAGGCTATATAAGCCCTGAGGAGAGGCTTTGCTTTGGGGCTCACTTTGAGAAGTGTGTGATTTGACCAGATGAGACTCTGGGAAGCCGTTGTTGAGAGCCCCCCGGCTTTGAAAACCCAGATGTTGATGCTTCCCTCTCTGGTAACTGTGATTTGGTATTGATATAATGGTTGGACAGTTTGGAAGCCTGTCTGTTTGATCTGTAAGTTCTGTAACTCTGAAGTTCGGGGTGCTGACCTTTTTCCCCTGAACTAGGTAATGTATGTTTGTTTGATTAAAGTAAGCTTGTTAACCCATTTTGAGTTGCTTTCCTTTGAAAAGCAGATCTAAGAACCTGTGTTGGCAGTCACCCTGGGGATATTGGGGTGCTTGCTGCTACAAAATGGCGACGAGGGATGGGATCTGCTGAGTAAAAGGAAAGTATGGGGGCTGGGATAATTGTTTGTTTCCCAGTTGTGGTAGCTGTGATTCTGTGGAGCCATGGAGCAGGAGAGAAGAACGGCCTGCATGCTGACTTCACTGAGCTGAGAGCAGGAATGGTGAACTGCCTGCATGGAGACCTGTGGAGAAGCCTGGAGCTGCTGTCTTCTGCTGGAGGAGAAGGAACCCAGGAGTTTGGAGTTCAGCCACAGGACAAGATAAGGACTGTGTGGCAAAGCTGGGGCACTGAATGTGTTTCCTTGCTGCATCCCACAGTTTGGGACCCAGGGGGAGGATGGACTTGTGACTGGTGGGTGGGGTGAAGTGCCATGGACCCCAAGGACCCCACTTTGGTTTTGTTGCCCAGCTCCCTCTCTGGACTTGGAAGCAGGGGCTGGAGCAGTGTTGTGGGAAGGACACCCCCCCCCTCCTCCCAAGAGAACTTTATGTGATAATGCTTTGTATTTTGTGAATTGATGTGAAAATGCAATGTACTTTGTTTAAGACCCAGTGGCCACTTTGGTAACTTTAAATGTATCTTGAAAATATGACTTAAGAGATGGTTAGTGGCTAATTGAAATGTAAATTGTCTATGCTATGGGCATACTTAGTAAGACTTTACTGAATAAGGTATTGGTTGTACTTTGAGATATTGTTACAGATAAGAGACTAATTGAGTTAATCAAGACTTTGCCCCATGAGTGGAAGACTTGTACTTTGAAAACTGATGTAACTGATTAAGTTAAGAGTGACTATTTTTTGATTTTACTGATAAGTGGACTGAGTTAACATTTGCCCCATGAGTGGAAGACTTGGACTATTGTATTTTGAGATTATATTGTGATTTTCTTATGTACCTGGAAAATGTGACCTAAGAGATGTTTAGTGCTAATTCAAATGTAAATTGTATATGCTATGGGCATGAAAGATCTTGGGGCCGAATGTAATGGAAATGCAAATTTAAAGATCTTCCCTGCCCCTAGCTTAAGTGCACCTGGAGCCCGTGGTGGGAGGCTTGTTTTTCAGGGAAGCCCATACCTTGATACTTTGTGATTGGGCAGTGGGTCCAGAAGGTTGTTACATTCTCTGAGCCAAGAGAAGGCTATATAAGCCCTGAGGAGAGGCTTTGCTTTGGGGCTCACTTTGAGAAGTGTTGTGTGATTTGACCAGATGAGACTCTGGGAAGCCGTTGTTGAGAGCCCCCGGCTTTGAAAACCCAGATGTTGATGCTTCCCTCTCTGGTAACTGTGATTTGGTATTGATATAATGGTTGGACAGTTTGGAAGCCTGTCTGTTTGATCTGTAAGTTCTGTAACTCTGAAGTTCGGGGTGCTGACCTTTTTCCCCTGAACTAGGTAATGTATGTTTGTTTGATTAAAGTAAGCTTGTTAACCCATTTTGAGTTGCTTTCCTTTTGAAAAGCAGATCTAAGAACCTGTGCTGGCAGTCACCCTGGGGATATTGGGGTGCTTGCTGCTACACTATATTATTTTCTGTTTTCTCTCAGTGCAGTAGAATAGACAAATATTCAAAAGACTGAGTACAGCACCAATAATAAATGATATTCCACCCACAAATATGACAATCCAGTGAATGAGAAAGATTTGCCAACATGAGAGAAATTTTGAAATTTTAATTCTAGTTATACCTAAAAATAAAATAGCTAAACATAAATTGAAATTTAATTTTCTGGAAATCATTACATATGTGTGTATTGGGGGTTACTTTCACTATGAAAGGCAAAATTCTAAACACTTATTTAGTTATCCTGCACTTACCATTTACCTATGATTAAAAATTACATGTAATAAGTATTATATAGATCTATTAATCTATCCATCTATATATCTCATCCCTGGAAATGAATGTGGACATATTAGTATGCTACTCTATGCATACTTTGGACCAGATCTGTGATTTCAGTGGTATAGAACCAAGTCTCAAAATATTTTTGGATTGTCTATCCCCATCCTTACTAAAGAAGTTTTAAACATGTAAGGTCCACTGTGTATGTATTTACTTATTTATAATTTATATGAACTAATAATCATGTACATTATAAAAATGCAAAACAAAAAAGAATGACTTATAGACAAAATAATATATGACCCTAAGAGCCAGACATGGAGCTCCAGGAGCTTCTATCACAGTGGTATGATCAGACACATGCTTAAGGAAATTAATTTTGTTAGCAGTTCAGAGGTTGGATTGGAAAAGGGAGAGGTATGAGGTAAGGACAATAGGAAGAAGGCTATTGCACCGTTCCTGGCAAAGGGTGATAAGAATCTGAATTGAATTACAGTGATATGGTAACTGTTTGAGTAGAGAGAAAGAGAAGATTGGAGCCACTGGGGACATAGAAACTGTAATTTGGAAAATGACTCTATGTGTAGAGGGAGCGAGAATGAAGTGTCAAAGATTAACTGAGCTTTTGAACTGGAAAGCTAGTGTTGCTCCAAACAAGAAGAGAAGTTGAAAAGTGAAGTGGGATGAGGCAGGATGATTTAATTAGCTCTGCAATGCAGTTACAAGCTATCCATACATGTTCACCTTCTGAGACTCACTCTGTTGCATTCAAAATGAAAAGAGCAAGGGGGCCTCTCTGGTTACTGTCCTGAGCACAGAGCCCATCCTCCTACAGCCACCAGGTGGTGTGGGGGGACAGAGTGTGAGGGGTGAATTTTCACAATGGTAACTACATAGTTGCTGCTGTGAGTATACAGGTATAGCTTAAATTATAAATAACCCAAGGGTCTTCACCTGGCTCAGAAGTAGGATAATGGGAGATTACATAGCACAGGGAGTAGACAGAGTGGGAAGAGTATTGAAAAATAAGTTAGATACTATTGTGTCAGAGCTATCCCCACCATTGTATATCTGATGAAAGAGTGGGATATCTTCCATCCTGTGACTGGTTGAAAACACTTTCTTTGGGCTAAGGTCATTGGCCACTGGGAGTCGAGTTACAACCCCTAAGGAGGCCCCCAATCTCAGCTTTGAGGACACTGATAAAGGGAAGTCTCCTTGAGGAAGAACTACCAACGTGAATCAGCAATTGTTCAGCAATTTATAGGTTTATGTGTTACCTGGGAAACAGAGGACACTTGCAAAACGTTATATGGCTATTGTGTATCAGAGGCAGAGCTTGAAGTTATATCTTCATGACTCCTAGGCTAACTCTCAAACTTGAAAATGCAAAGGTGATTTTAGTTTTACTTTGTACAATGATTCTTATTATTCATTTAAGGAATAAGTGAATGAATTCTCATGTGGCTGGACTACTCAGGGACTTTTCCTAAGTTTCTAACATTCCCCGGGAAAATACATTGTTGAGAGAACCTCATCTCCATGCAAGATTTCATAAGCTTGATGTTCTACCTCATCACTACCTAATTCTCCTCTGATTGGAAGGCAGAGTCATGAACTCTAAAACCTCCATTTGAGGAGGGAATTCACCGGGCTACACCACTCTGTGGCTTTTCTACCATGTCTTGCCCTCAGGTACCTTCCCTCAATACCACTCTTCACCTTCCTTTCACATGTTGTCTTCCCCCATTAGACTGTAACATCACTGAAGGTGGGGACTGTCTATTTTTATTTGTACCTCCACTTACACAGTACCAGACACATAGTAGATACTTCATAAATGTTTATTGACTATTGAATAAAAGAATCCAGTCAATAAAATAGAATCTCCCTGAGGACAGAGACCCTTCTTACCATTTTTATTTTCATTTTTTTGTCTTTGTATTCCTAGAGCTCATGTAGTGTTATGCACATAGCAGGCTAGTGAATGCTTATAAATAAAGGTTATTGAATAAATAAAAATCATAGGTTTCAGACAGAGTACTGATTGTAGTCAGTAGTGTCTTAGAATTTCTCTCTCTAGAAGCATCTCTAATGAGGGTTAAGAGGAAGGAATGTGCAAATTCTGAAGGAATGCAAAAAGTTAGGCAATAAAAAGAAAAAGTTAAGACTGATAAGAGCCAGGGTTAGAAGTAGATGGAAATAAAAGAGTGGAATGACTGATGAAGGTAAATTGTATTTGAGAAGTCAGTAAGGAGCTACTCCCAATTTAAATGACCTTGTGATATAATAAGAAGAGAAAGGAAGTTTTTAGAGTGTGGTCTTGGAATGAACTAAAAGAGAACATTGATTGATATGACTTGCACTGAGACATAGCTCTGAAAATATTTCAGATAAGGACTTTTTTTGGTTAATGGGTATAGGGAGGAGAGAGAATGAGTAGTCTTCCCTCTACTTAATTCCTCTCTCCACACACACCCCCAAAATGTTTTACAACCTTATGTCTCTAGGGGCTTGCTCTGGGTCATAGTGTAGTTAAAGGTAAAATACATGGGTAAGGGAAAGATTGTAAAGAATTTGAAGTGGGTGAATGTGAAATTAATGAGAGACTGGAGTTCAAAAAACATTTAAATTCTCTTTCAGTCAGTCTGAAAAGCAATTAAGAAGCACAGTAATAAAAGACTCATTTTTTCAGGTAAAATCCAGTTTAACATTGATTTACAAGTTTATATGTTTAAAACATCACACATTAGAAATTAATTGTTCCTCTAAAGAGGATGTGAGGAACTGATGGGAGTTTCTGAATAAGACTTAGTAGCTAACCGTAAGGCCAGCTGAATATTTTTAGTCTTACTACATTGAGATGAAATGTAATTAGTATTCTCTTTAAAGTATAAAGCAAATGATTTTTAACTGTAATCCCTTTTTTTTTTTTTTTTTGCTTTTTGGAGGGCAATTGGGGTTAAGTGACTTGCCCAAGGGCACACAGTTAGTTTTTGTGTTGAGTGTCTGAGGCCAGACCTGAACTGAGATCCTTCCAACTCCAGGGCTGGTACTCTATTCATTGCGCCACCCAGCCGCACCCCCTAACTATAATCCTTTAAACTGAATCCCTATAGTTTTACATTTAAAGTAGTTGGGAGCCTCTAGGTGTAGAATATTGCTTACATAATCAGATGATATATGGATATCTATATGGTCCTTATGTTTTTTCCTTAGTTATAATGGATGGCTGTTAGTGGGGATTGGAATTGACTGTGGTATTAAAAGGGGTAGGAAAGAAGGCAACAATTAAACCTTTTAAAAAATAAATTCATTGTGGAGAGGAAAACAGAGCCTCACTAAATAAAATAAGCAGGAATATTAAGGCGATACATCCTCCTGTAGTATTTTTAAAACAAATAAATCAGGAACATTAGGGTACAGATTAAATTTATGAAAGACCCTCCTTGGAATTTTAATTCAGATATCAGCAATAAGTAATCAGTCCTGAACATTTTTAAAACATTCATCATAAGTCATAGACAATTCTATATTGAATATCCATTTACTGTTGTACACATAATCTGTTACTAAAGAAGAAAAAATGTATTTTTTTACTGAGTCTCTAACTTTGTGTAATCATGTTTATCTGAAGCAACCTTTCTCCAAAATTCTTCAAAAATTATGGCCAGCAAGTTACTGAATCCTCTAAATTCTATGGAGCAGGGACACATTAGTGCGCCCAAAGTCTGGGCTCGATGGGCCACAAATTGTATGGAACTTGCAACCACATGTGAATACAGGAGTCCCTGGAATCTCCTGTATTATGCCACAATTCCTCAAGGCAAAGAGCAATTCTGTGCAATGAACAAAAACAAATCCATAAAAATTTGGGAACTGATGACTGAGATAGTTTGTGATGGGTGGGTGGGGGGAAGAGGGTTAAAGGACAGCCTCTCATGTTGCAAGTCAAATAAATAGAAACTCCAAGAAAATTCACAAAATAGGTAAAACAAAATTGGAGAAGGCATAGAAAGATTCTTGGACACCACGGCAAACTGTATGCTAACATTTTATGCTGGCCACGTAGACAATCTAAAGAAAACAGGAAGAACAACCGTCTCCAATTCATTTAATTGGAGACACTTTTCTCAATTTCACTGATTCCTTAACTTAAAGGTGGCAAAAGGAAAACAAATGACAAATCCAATAGCTAAAATCTTCCCCCAGGCTCTGTGAGATTTTCTTAGACATTTTTACAAGTAATAAGTCTATTTCATACTACACAAAGGATTAATTATAATTATTTTTTCCATTTTTTCAGGACAACCTGGTACCACAAAATATCATAGTTTACACTAATTTCTTGCTGATAAATTCAAACTTAAAAAGATGGTCAAGTCCCCTTTACCTTTTCCAGGATATTAAAGTACCCTGCTATTAGAATTTAGCCTCTAGACTTGCACAAATCCTGTCTCTTTATCATACAGCCTCATATCAATTCCAAAGCTCTTGTTCCAGTAAGTTCATGATGGAGGGGAGCAGTCAGAAAGATTATCTAATTAATCTATCAGCTTTTAGGGCATCTGAATTTAAAGGACTTGGCACCTGTCATGCTGAAGGTATAAAAGGATGTTCATATGCTGTACTTAGCTGGTTTGATTGGAAGGCACGCTGACCCACTGGGTGATTTAGGGCCCTTTCACGAGCATTGATTGATTGCTACTGAACTGCATCACTCACCTCTTTCCTTCTGTCTTTGTCTTTCTGTAACAGCCATTTGATAGATGCCTGTGGAGACTTGGGAGTGCACTCAAGGAAAGTGGTGTTATTTTTTACTCCATACTGAATAATCTCAGCTGCATTTCTATATGCTGTGAAGCAAAAGAATGGAGGTATTTAGAACCTCTTTTTTTTTTCTGTGTCCTACATTTTAAAAGGCAAGTTTATTCTTAAAATTAAGATCCATTACAGAACCCCTTCTTTCATAAAAGCAGCTGACCAAGTAATTTCATACAAGATCATTATCATTATTACCTTTTTTTTCTGTCCTTGGTTACAACTGGGAAAATTATCCATTGGTCATGAAAATGTTATTTAGGGGAAGGTTCTAACAAGGTGCTTCAGTACTCTGGCAAGTACTTCATTAATTAACATCTTTTCCTAGTATCATATTGGGTGCAATAATCTTGAGGTGCCATTTATTTTTCGGCTAATATTTTGATATGTAAACATTCAAATGAATACTCTGAATTACTAGGATAATAAGACTACCTATATAATTTCCATCATGCTAGTGACATGACCAGATCACCAAAGGATTACATATTTTAAAAAATCAAGATGCTACATTTAGAAAGTTGTATTAAAATTCCAGTAGAGAGAAAAATGACATTCAGGCTAAAAAAGAAAGAAACTGACTTCAGCTATTATGCTAGTTCAAATTTATTCAATAAAAAGTTGAATTGTAGTGATAGAAAGGAATATAAATATAAGCTTCCTTAAATAAGGGGTCAAATTCCATGAACAACAACAACAACAAAACGTGGGGGGGAATATCTGTACTCCTGCATTAACATAAATTAATTGAACAATAGTAATAATATGATAATATTAAACAAACATATCTATTTCCTAATAAAAGTAGTGGAAATGACACTTTAAAAGACTCTTCCTTAAAAATGACTTATTTGCATTTTATGACATGCTGTCTGTCATAAAACCACATGAATAATAGCTGATAGTCAAAGGTAAGTTATCTTCTCTTTACACAAAACGAATGATTTTCAGTTAACATACCTTTTAGATTGAATCCTCTGCACTGAGTCATTGGATTCCCATGCCTCACATCTTGTCTACGACTCCGCCTGAGGGTTTAGAAGTATTTAAAAGAATGATTAATACTAACATTGCCCATAGTCTTTAATTTTATTTCAAGTGGTACCACTATTGTTTGGTTACATAGCACTGAATGTGTGAATCAAGGGAAAGAACAATGTAGTTAAAGTTAGATTATCTGGCCATATATCAACTGTTGTGAAGGGAGGAGATACCTTAAAACTTTCTGAACTTTACCTTTCTTATCTTATCTTAACAATTTTAAAAATGGATATAACACTGCATGAACCATAAACCGATGTTAAGAAATCCCATATAAACTGTTTTTTTTTTTTACTAAGAGGACCAAATTTAATCTATTCCATTAAATTGAAAATGTATTTTATATCCACTATAATAATAGTTAAATTAAAGCAATAACAATCATTTAATTATTTAATTATTTAACAGAAATGAGAGTAGCTAAAATTTATAAAGTACTTATTATGTGCCAGGCAGTATAATTCAATTGCACAAATATTTGTTATGAATGTATTATGTGTAAAGAAATGTGGTAAGGGGAAGATCTTATACTTAAAAATGGAGATACCCAAATTCTCTATAATTTACTTAATTTTTAAAAAGAATACTCAGTCTTCCTTATGTCCTGCCTAAAATGTTGTATTTCAGTTTCAACAAATGTCTCTATTTTGCTCCTAGATTTAGTGAAACTAACTTATCTTCTTAAGTACCACCAAGTATAAACTCTGTGTATGGGCACTAAACCTACAAAGCTCAATCCCTACGCAAAAGATATATGTATGTTCTTCCATTCTAAATCTTATTGTGAGAAGGATAATTCAATATAATATTGTCATATAATTTCTAAATTTGAGGTATAAAGCAGTCACCTGAATAAAATTCTATAAACTAGATATTGAAAATTACATTTAAATACTTAGATAAATATTAAATAAGAAAACAAACTGGGGATCATCTTATAGTTATTTTCAAAGTAATTTAATTTACATATTACCTCCAGTCTTTTGCTATTTGCATGATCATGAGTTTATATTGTTCATTACTGGAGTGCTAAGCTCAATAAAAATCTCTGGTTTTTAATTAATTTGCTCATCTAGATCTGTGATTTTATTGTTTGAACATCCTTTTCTTTTTTCTTTTTTTTTTTTTTTAAAGCAATTGGGGTTAAGTAACTTGCTCAAGGTTACAGGGCTAGTCATTATTTATGCGTGGGTGCTCATTTTCTGAGGCCGGATCTGATCTCGGGTCATCCAAACTCCGAGGCCGGCGCTCTTACTCACTGCGCCACCCAGCCGCCCCTTTAGGGCAATTGGGGTTAAGTAACTTGCCCAAGGTTACACGGCTAGGTTTTTGTTTGTATGGATTAAGTGTCGGAGGCCGGCTCCGAACTCAGGTCCTTCTGATTCCAGGGCCGGCGCTCTATTCACTGCGCCACCTAGCCGCCCTGAACATCCTTTTCAATGATGCAAATTGCAGCCCATTCATGCCTGCCCATCTTGTGCTATTTTTGGCTATGTTCTACCATAAGATTACTTCAGGGCCTAATAGGCTGGGGATCTTCCTTATACTTTTCCAACATTTCACATTTCTAGTAGATAAATTGGACTGTCTGCCTTTTATCCCTTGTCCTTGCCCTGTGGCCTGCCCATTATTTTTGTTCAGAAATTTCTCTAACATTTTTAATTCAGTCTTTCAATGAATAAACAAACAAATGAAAAGTCATTTATTATGTACTTATTCTGTGCTAGTCACTATGCTAAGAAACTTATGTTGCATGATACACTGCACATCAGACCCACCATGTGCCTCTCTGTTGTTAGTCTGAAATTCATCTTCAGTTCTCTGGAGAATATCATGTTCCTTGTCTACAACACTGGTAGAATACTGATATTAAAAATATGGACCTCTGTTTCTCAGAGAAGTCTGTGGTCATTCAAAAAAAAGGATCTTGCAGTTTTCTGAAGGTAATCCAGCCAGTTCTCCTCTCTCATAATTCTGAGTCCTATTCATTGTCCATTGATGTTAGTTATCCATTTTCTGCTTTGCCTGATGGTTATGATCAGTGGATCATTAAACCTAGCTGTTTCTTTTTTCCCATTTTTAAAAGATTCAGATAATTTTGATGCAGAATTAGGAGACACAAATTAGAGCCTGCAAGGCAACATTTTACTCTATTGCATAAGCATAGTGATATAGTATATTTTCTAGGTATATTAGTCAAAGGTTCCTCTTCCCTCCTACTCACCTTAAATCACTCAGGCAACTTCCTTCACTATCTCTCCTCCTTCACTTCCATCTTTCATGAAGGTAGGACCCTTCTCCTTGTGAAGGACAACCAATTTTTCCATTCTTATTGTCTGCTGGTTACTTCTCTATTGCCTGCAAGATCCTATGTTGTTCTTCACCTTTAAAAAAATATTCACTTGAGCTTACCTTCCCTCTGAACTACCATCTTTTACCTCTCTTCTAATGCTAAGTTCAACTCCTTGAGAAAGCTGTTTACTCTATACCAGGATGGGGGAACCCATGACCTCAAGGCCACATGTGGCCCTGTAGGTCCTCAGGAGCAGCCTTTTGACTGAATCCAAACTTCACAGAACAAATCGTACTAGACACTCTTCCTCCTCTCCTCTCACTTGCTTCTAAACACTATATTCTGGCTTCCAAAGTCACATTTGGCAGAAAACTTCTCTCTCAGCAGTCATGTAATATCTATTAATTGTTAAATTTCCGTCCTCATTTTCTTAACCTCTGCAGTTTTTGAAACTGACTGACTTATTTTGCATACTTTCTTCTCTGCCTGACACTGTGCATTCGATTCTCTTCTGATTTTTTGGACTGCTTCTTCTGTCTCATTTTCTGCATCTTCCTCCTGGTCATACACTAACCATAAGTATCCTCCAAAGGACTGCTCTTTGTACTCTACTCTTTTACCTTGATGTTTTCATCAACTCATATGCATTCAATTTTCATTTCTATACTCACCATTCCCCCATCTATCTAACTGTAATCTCTCTTTTAAAATCCAGTCTCATGTCACCAACAGCCTTTTGGACATCTTGAAATGGGTGTCATGTAGGCATTTTAAACTCAACATGTCCAAAGGATAAAGGCCTTTCCTATTACAGTTGAGGGAACCACCATTTTTCCTGTCACCTAAGCTCACAAAACTTCAATGTGACTCTTTACTTCTCTCTCACATTCACTATTCATATACATTCTCTTGTTAAATTGTCACTTCAGCTTTCACATCATCTTGTAAGTTCCCCTCTCTTCACTCACACAGCCAATACCTTGGTGCAGGTCCTTACTACCCCATGCTTTTCTCTTGAAACATCTTTCTAATTGGTTCCCCTCTCAAGTGTCACCCTATTCCATCCTTCACTCAGCTGACAAAGTAATTTTCCTGAAACTCAGATCTGATCATGTCCTTTCACTGTTTAGTAAAATCTACTGTTCCCTATTGGCATTGGATATTAACATAATTTCTCAAATAATCAGATTAGCCAGCCACAGTCTGGGTGTTTTATATGTATAAACCTTAAAGAGG
This sequence comes from Gymnobelideus leadbeateri, assembly GCA_011680675.1. Lineage (NCBI taxonomy): Eukaryota > Metazoa > Chordata > Mammalia > Diprotodontia > Petauridae > Gymnobelideus > Gymnobelideus leadbeateri. The sequence continues at coordinate 345,537 of WOXC01005181.1, read as the reverse complement.
CAGGGAAAAATCAGTTTATCCACTGAGTAAACAGTAGTAATTTAATACTACATGTCGGATTTTGTATTTTCCCCATGATAACTCTGTGAGGTAGGCAGTGCAAGTATTATTATTGTGATCATGATTATTAATTTTACAGATGGAGAAACTGAGTCTACTCAACTATAATCATTGTTTAATTATTTTTTTAGTCATGTCCAACTCTTCATCATCCCATTTGGGGTTTTCTTGGCAAAGATGCTGCAGTGGTTTGCCATTTCCTTCTCTAGCTTATTTTACAGAATGAGAAACAGAGGCAAACAGGATTAAGTGACTTGCCCAGGGTCAGAGTTAGTAAATGTTAAAGCCAAATTTGAACTCACAAACATAAGTCTTCCTGACTCTGGACCTGGCAGTCTATCCATGGTGTCACCTGGTTGCTATTATGATGCCCATCTTACAGATGATAAAATTGAGGATCAGAAAAATAAAGTTTTAAAAGAGCTATGTGGAGATTTGAAGTAAGTCTCCCCTGACTTAGCCAGTTGTTGTTCAGTCATACCTAACTTTTCATGACCACATTTTGGGGTTTTCTTAGAAAAGATAATAGAGTGATTTGCCATTTCTTTCTCCAGATGAGGAAATGAAGGCAAAAAAGGTTAAGTGACTTGTCCAGGCTGCACAATTATTAAGTGTCTGAGGCCAGATTCAAACTCAGAAAAAGGAGTTTTCCTGACTGCAGATTCAGCACTCTATCCACTGCATCACCAAGCTGCCCCTAGTACAGTCAGTAGGACTGTGATCACATACAGTTAAACATCAGAGTCTATATTTAAACGCCAGTCTTTTGAGTTCAGGTCTCATGTTTTTTCCTCTCTACAATGTTGCTTTTAATGGAAAAGCTATGGAGCTGGCACCGATAGAAACTCCTTGTGGGCAAGACATGTTTCACTTGCATTACTAGTGCCTAGCACAATGCTAAACTTCGAGTAAGTAATCAATTGACTCATAAGTAACTACTTATCAATTGATGGCAATCCTTGTTATTAATAGTAAAAAATAATAATGTGCTAGAGAAAAGAGTTCATAGCTTCATTCACTAGCAGTCCAGTCTTTTGAGAAAGAAGTTAATGATGAAATTTTCTCTGGGGACTTTATTTCAACCCCTTCCCAACTCCATGCTTCTCTATTTGCTTGCAAAAACCAAATCAAAGTAACTCATTTCTTTCTTTCCCACTAGGACTTTACTCTTGATCTTATTTTCTAGGTCCAGTGACTAGAGCCCTGGCCTTGGAGTCAGGAAAACCTGAGTTCAAATGGGACTTCATACATTTACTAGTTGTGTGATCCTGGGCAAGTCACTTAACCTCTATTTGCCTCAGTTTCCTCACATATAAAATAGAGATAACAATGGCATCTATCTATCATCTTTATTGTGAGGAAAAAATAAGATTTGTTAAAGTGCTTAGTATGGTATCTGCATATAGTAAGCACAATATAGATGTTAGCTTATGTTAGTTATAATGATACTAATGATATTGATATAAATTAATTATGTGTAATCAGCTATCCCTAAGTAAATTATCAATGGGCCTATCCCCACTGAATCAGAGGGAAGTTCCTTCAGATTTTTAACTCTTCAAGACAGTATTTGCTTTATGTAAATGCTTAGAGAACACTCAAAGGTGCTAGCAAAGATGGAATCTGTGTTAATTTAATGATCATTTGTTTGCATCAAAGTTCTGGTAAATGATGTTAAAATGAAGATACTGTTTAACAAACCAATTATGCTTTTTTTTTTCCTGAGCATTAATTACCTTTTTTCTTTCATCCCAATTAGGCCAACTTGAATCTAAAGTGGTCATACCAGGAGAGTGTAGTTCTTTTATCAGAAGAGAATAGGTAATTTAATTGACTTTTTAATATATCAAGATAGATGTGATTAGGATAAAATTTGTGTTGAAGAAAAACATGGAGTCTATGGTTAAGACTGTGTTTTAGGAAAGAAAGGTAGAGATAAGAGGCCACCTGGGCAAACAAAAGCAAGTTCACATTCCAAGATAAATTTCTGAACCCACAAAAGAAAAATCTCAAACATGAAAAGACGGTCTACATGTAACATAAAACTTTATTGCAAAAATAAACTCTGAGTTTAGAAAATAAACCACTTGCTGTTCACAGCAAAAGTCTTAAAAGCAAGACAGGATTGGGAGGGAGAGAAAGAAGGGAAGATCACACAAGCACTTGTGTGATATATAAGACAAGGACAATAATTAAATGTGTAAATGTGAAAACCTTAGCCTTTGGTCCCTACAATAGAGATAATTTCATGCCTAGAAAATATACTTGTTGTGTCTTACACTGCTTCCATATTGGTTCTAGGTAATAGATTAAAGATTTGTATTGAAGCTATTTGAGATTCTTCAGCCTTTCCAGCTGGTCGAGCGCAAAAATATTAGTGAAGTGATAGTTTAAATACTAACATCACCCTGTTTATATTTGAAGAAGCAGGTGGTTGATATTTGACTATTCAGGTTTGGTTGAAAATACTGACAAGTACTCAAAATTATTTGATTAGAGAGTGGATACACCATGTTGTTTTTTATTCCCAAGACCTCAACTCGGACCACCAAAGACGAACACTCTACTCTCATGATGAAATAGCTGAAGAATCTCCCATCAGATCAGGCAGTCCTTATACAGAGTTTACTTCAGATGAACCTATGGGGAATGTAGACCTCCCACCTGGTTACCCAATCAGTTTTATCTTTGGATACCAATGCAGATGATGATAAACCTCTTCTATGTAGAAAAATTTATCTTTCTCCAACAAGAGAAGACATCTGGCTGCTCAACGAGAAAGGTTTCATTCAGTAGAAATTCATTGTATAAAATTAGTTTGGGTTTGTGTGTGTGTGTGCTTTCACTTGTCCTGTTTTGAGTCTTCCTTGTGTTCCTGAAACCGCGCAGATCTCTGTTTGTTTGCCTAGTCCTGCCCTGCTCCTGTAACATGTGCATGATTATTTGTAGTCATGATGACATCAGGATTTCTGATCCTGGAATCCACCTAGCTCTGTTCCAAGTGTGTGGGAGCCAGAAAGCAAGGAGCTAAGGAGGCATTAGAGACCTGAGCAGCATATTTGTTGATAAATGCAAGGGAGAAACTGAAAATAGATTTGGAAGGGGGAATGGTCAATTGGAAAAATTCTTAGAGGTGGCAGGAAGAAATGGAGTTAGATCCAGGCAGAAGTATTAACTTTGCTAAGAAGTTTGGACCTCATCTTTTGGGACAGGATGAAGGAAGACATGAAAGAATTTTAAGAAGTGGAAATGGAGTGTTGAGAAAGATCAGACCAGGCTGATGTCAATGAAATAGGAGGCTAGATGTTCTGCTATGAGGGTTGGGGATTGAGGGAAGATTGTTGAAATAGTCAAAGCTGAGATAAAAATTAAATGTGTTGAATATGGCATGTTTGGCAGTAGGGAAGTGGCAGCTAAGGTTATGCTGTATGTGTTTCATGATTTTCTCTCTAATACTCAGTACTCAGCAATCTGAGAGAAGCAGATAAATCAAGATAATTGGTATTACATTTGAGGATTAAAAGGACAGCTAGAGATTCTAGTAGGGAAGCTACTGAATTTCTGCTACAAAAGGATTTGAGGTTCTAAGTAGTCTGAGGAGAAAAACTACAACCATATCAGTATGAGAATATATTTGAATTTAATTCAATTTAGCAAATATTTATAAAATGTCTCCTTATGTTGAGACACACTGTTAGATTTTGAATGAGATGCTAAGCTTTATATCAAGGCCCTGATGAAATTTGTCATGCAGAGTGGGGTTGGGGAGGGTAGTATTTAAGACACACAAATATATGATAGCTATACAAGGAAATAAAGAAGAAAGAAAGTTATGTGAGGCCTGAAGGGAAAAGGTCATTATCAATTTGGAGGAATTCAGTAAGATTACCTAGAGGCTATGGTAAAAGAATGACTAGACATTCAACAGTGTCAAAGAATCTTAGAAATTGGAAGGAATATTCTAGGCCAATTCATGTAATACCAAGAAGTTCTTTCACAACATAGGTGATGAATGATTTTATATCCTTTGCTTAAAGATCCCTCAATGAAGACAGCCAAAATAACTCATATTTGACTTTTAGATAGTTCAAACTATTAGTAACTCCTAATTATGTCAATCTTAAATACACCTTACTGCAACTTTTCCAAAGTTTCTAGCTCCACTGTCTGTGGCCAAGCAGAACAGGCATAATTAATCTCTCTCTCTCTCTCTCTCTCTCTCTCTCTCTCTCTCTCTTTTTTTTTTTTTTGCTTTTTGGAGGGCAATTGGGGTTAAGTAACTTGCCCAAGGTCACACGGCTAGGTTTTTATTTGTGTGTGTGTTAAGTGTCTAAGGCCGGATCTGAACTCAGGTCCTTCTGCCTCCAGGGCCGACGCTCTACTCACTGCACCACCTAGCCGCCCCAATAATTAATCTCTTTGCTACAAATACAATCCTTGAAATAACAATAGTGGCTTATCCATAAGATGTGGAAATTTGTTTAGTGTTTGAGAACATAGTTTATCCAGACTGGGTGAACTGAATTTGTCAAGTGCAACTAACCATTTCTCTATTTATGTTTTCCTCTTCTTCCCAAACCAAAGAGTAAAGACAAGCAGTAGAAAACAGCAGGAGTTAAGGAGAGGTGTTGAGAAGATACTCCATATGTAGGGCATAACATGAGAAAAGTCAATAAGAAAGAGAAATAGGGGGATGCAGAGGGGAAGAGAGTAGTTCAACTTGTGACATAGAATACACAGAGAGGAGTATTATCAAAAAACAGAAAAAAAAATAGGATGATGCCTGATTGTCCTCAAATGCAGTCTAGAGAGAAGCTTGAACTTTACAATTAGGACCATCTAGTAAAAAAAAATTAAAAACTCTCTAGACATTGTTAGATAGCTATTCATAAATATATACCATTATATTTTTAAAAAGAAAAGAACCTGACCAACCCCTCCTTCAAAAAGATCCCCCACAAAAATAAAACAGTCTCACCTTTATCATCATGTAACAGGATTGCATATATACTTGAGATTATTAAGGCTATCAAACTGTGGATGCATGTTTTGTAGATCACTGCTGCTATCTTTAGAAAATTTGTCAAGGACACACAATAGCACTGTGCTCCATGTCTCAGATCTCACGTACCTGGCAGTCACATTTCCTGCTGGCACATTCCAAAACACGAGCATTGCTCATTCCATTTAGAATTTGGATGTGGAGTAACTCTCCAAAGTATATCTGATCTCTGCCAACCAAATGATCTCCCTCCATTACTGCCATCATTCTATCTCTCCTGCCCCATCCTGTGCTAGAATTTTCATTTTTTAGCTTGTTCTTTCACCCCTCAATCCTTCCCAGTATTCTTCCATATGTACTTTTCTGCGCCTACACTCAGTTACTGTATGGCCCCTAACTATACCTTGTATTTTCTTCTCACCCTGCTTTAGCTTATGCTGTTTTTTGGAACACTATTGTGTGTATTCATCCTTTAGAATCAAATTTAAAAGCTAACTTCTCAAGAAAGGCTTCACTGATCAACCCAATCATGAGATTATAGAATTTAGAGTTGAAAGGGGCATAAAAGTTACTCAGTTTAATCTCATTTTTAGATAAGAAAACAGACCAAGTGAGATGCAACCCTGGACTATTTTATTTTTTCTTTTTTTGCTCTTTGGGAGGAGGAAAGATAGGGCAATTGGGGTTAAATGACTTGCCCAAGGTCACATGACTAGTGAGTGTTAAGTGTCTGAGAGTGGATTTGAACTCAGGTCCTCCTGATTCTAGGGCTGGTGCTCTATTCACTGTGCCACCTAGCTGCCCTGGTGGACTATTTTCTTGCAGCAGGTATAAGCTTGCCCTAAAAAGCAACAAAAACCTCTTAGTTCCTTCATTGGATTCTGTTTCCCTTGATGAAGCTTCCTGGTCACTTAAGGGAATAAAAAAGTCCCACTCATGTGGATCTGGGGCCCATCTTATTTGGTGGATATCTGAAGATCACTTGAGTCATCATCCTTTACTCTGCTGACCATATGCACTTCCATATGGAGACAAGTAAGGTCTGTGTCAAGAGAAGCTAAGTGTCTATATCCTTGTTGTGTATGTTTCCTGTGTTAGGGCAAAGCAAACCCCCTTTTTAACTATTCATTGACTTGCAAGTAAGGGCCTTGTTTTGTCCCCAAAACAGACCTGAACTAACTGGATACTAGCATTAGTTCTACCTCCAACACCAAGAGAACCATACAACACCAAGGCCATACAATTAGTAAGTATTAGAGCCAAGATTTGAATCCAAGTCTTCTGATTCTAAATCTATTGACTTTCCATTACACTACTCAAGGAATGGTCCTCCCCTCAACCTTGCCATGATGCTTTTGTTCGCATATTTGTATGACAAATGCACTTATTTACTATGTTAATTTAGAGTAATATATTCATGGATCATATTTTTCCTCATTGATGGAAAGCTCCACGAGGGCAAAGACTACATCAAAGCCAAACATTATATCTTCCTCTGTATCTACAATAAGATGTGTGAACTGTGCATTGAGTTGAAACAATAAGAACTCACCTTTTCCCTGTTGGATAGAATCTGGAGCAAGAACTACCATCCCAGGCACAATAAGGATCTCTTGCCAGGCAGCAGTCAGCACAAGCTGTTCCATAGATGTGACAGCGATGTAGAGACACTTGGGAAACCCCTTCATTGGAGCTTACATATAGCTGTTGCTATTAAAGGAAAGATGATGATTCATTTTAGATGGGGAACATAAAGGAAGACTTCGAGCAGGAATATTTTGTAATTTATGCCTATAAACCTTTGGATTCATTTTGGAACTAAAAACCATCAGGCATCCTACCAAAGGGTATATAGCCAAAATGAACAGTTTTCCTAGGTTAATATTACTCTAACACTGCCACTTTTCCTATTAAAAAATGCTCAAAGTCCCATGTTGAACATTACTGTTTTCTAGATATTGTATTTTATTGTTCTCTACTTCAGCTTAGAACTAATGTATTAAAATTTAGTCATTTCTTTAAACTCTTTTCTTTACCATGGTACAAGCTCACTTTCTTCCTCCTGCTTTAAATTTAGCAGTAAGTCACCTGAACCCAAAGAGATGGGGGTTACAATTGGGAATATTTTTTAGTATAAGGAATTATTTAATATTAAATATTTAGTTTAAATAATTTAATATTTAGTATAATATTTAATATTTAGAATTATTTAATATAAGGAAATATAAGCATTAGTATAAGTAGTATAAGGAATAAAGAGAAATAGTTATCACATTTTATAGGTAAACTGTTCAAAGAAAACATTTAAAAATTTTAAAGATGAACAAAAATTTGTTTTAGACATACTAAAGATTAACCATTTATCTCCTCCATTCCTCCCTACCCCAGACTTATCTATCTACTGAGTCATCCAACTGTCTCCTAGGCAAACAGAAGTTGAATGATTTGTCCAAGGTCACACAGTCTGAGACTAGATTAATAAAATTACTATACATCAGACATTCCACTGCTCAGAGAACAGCCTGCAAAGAAGTCCTCCCAGGTGAACACAGTCTGTGGGACAACAAAAATATATCATTCCTCTTAATTTTCTTGTGAAATGTCAGAATATATTAGCTTGTTAAAATATTTTAATGAAAAATAAGTGAATTTTGGTTTCCTTCCTACCCTAAACTGTCATTTTTCCCCCTTTGTTTGCTGTGCATCTAGTCTACTCCTGGACTTGCAGCATATGGTATCTTGTAAGATGCCTTTATTACTTTGTAAATGCTCCTTAATATCCCCTGGGGTGTGTGTTGGAAGGGTGAGGGAGGAGGCAAGAAACAAGACCACTACCAAGTAAGTTGGAAAATGAATTATAGCAAATTAGATAATTATCTATCTTGATGGTTTCAATTAAATCAATAGTTTCAATAAAATCTTGATCTTCAATTAAATCTTCAAATTTTAATAGTTTCAATTAAACATTCTTATCTTCCTATTATGCACTTTGATGAAGCTGGACACTAGAAATAGTTTGTAATATTTCAGAATATGAAATAGTAATTGTTCACAATTTTATAGTACCTTGAAGGAGGTGCTATTTTTAGTATTTCTGCATTCCCTATAAACAACACCATTGTTTCCTTATAGATATATACAAAATGAATGTGCCCCAGGGTCATATATCAATTTTTTATTTTTTCTCTGGACCTTCCTCCTTCTACCAAGCTGGGCTGAACAAGGAGTTTCCCATTGACTTCAAAAGAACAATCTGCCTTTGGATTAGTTCCCTGGGGCACAGAAGATGACTAATGGCTTCTCATTACATGGGGAAAATGTTTCTCATGCACCACACAAACATTTTTACAGATGAGACCTTTACTTCTGTATATGCCATTTATTTTTCTTCATAAAAGTTAGTCAAGTGTAAAGTACAAGGCACACTGTGGAATTTTTCTTCATCTGTTTGGCCTGAAACCCTTAAAGAGCCCCACTAAAATTATGTAATCACAGTGGTGTTAAACAGATGAAGCTGTAATGCTACATTTCAAGAATTAATATAGCTCTCCTCATTGAGGGAAAAAGGAAAAACAAGAAACAAAGAGTAATGTAAAACATATACAAATGGCCTCTGATTACAGCAGCTTCTCTCACTGTTAGTCACTGAGGTTTTTTAAGCCTAATAATATGCCCTCTCTTCCCCAAACCCAAATTATGCCTTTAAGCGGTTGAAGGGAATACACCCTTCAAAGCTCAGAGGTCAGGTAATAATCCGCTGGTTTCTCTTACTTCCTAATATTTTCACTTGGACCAGTGCTTTTAGTTCCTAAGTCTTAGGTTCAAGTAGGAAAGTGAAAGAGGAAACAGTTTTTAAAGCTATAATACAAGATATTTTGTGCCTAGGAACTCTCTCCTTGAGTGGATCATGGTGTGCCAAGCCAGAAAAAACACTCGATACCCCACAGTCAGAAGATTGAGATCTGAGTGCTGGTTGTAGAATTTCCTAGGACTCCAGGCAAATTGCCACCCATTTGAGTCTCAGTTTATTTAGGTATAAAATAGGGTAATCCTTGAAGTACCTATTTCATAGGAGTGTCAAGAAATAACTTTGCCTAGCACTTTGTAACCAAGGAAACAGTAGACTAAAGTAAGCAATTATTAACAAAAGTAGTATAAAATATCAGATGTGTGAATGTATCGTGGTGATGCTATACACCAGCTCGAGATACAGAGAGAGAAGGGGCATGTTCCCCAAATGAATAATACAATTGTGTTCTTTGTGTTCATAGTGAATGCGTTTGTATTTAGAAATTTGAAGCTGGTAACTATGTTAATTTTATTGATAATTTAGTAAAGCTCTTTAACCAAAAATTGCAGGAAAACTATATTGTTGTTTAGTTATTTTTCAGTCATGTCTGACTTTTTGTGACCCTTCTGGGGTTTTCTTGGCAAAGATATCGAAGTCCTTTGCCATTTCCTTTTTTTTTTTTATTTTACAGATGAGGAAACTGAGAGGAGCAAGGTTGAGTGACGTGCCCAAGGTCACACAGGCATTAGTATCTAAGGCTGGATTTGAATTCAGGAAGACAAGTTCTATCTACTCCACCACCTAATTGCCCTAAGAGAAGGTACAGACCTATTGTTAAAGGCAATTTTGTATCTGGGAGCTTCTTAAGTCAAGTCCCATGTCAAGGTAGAAAAAATATTTTGATCTGAAACATTCATATTTAGTCTAAAATAAGATTTGCTTTGAATCATGAACATAAATAAGAACTTTTCCTTTTCCAAATGACATGGCACATTGCTGTATTTCCTACTGGCATCTGAACTATGTATGTCACCAACTTAATAACAATTAGAATTGTCCCAAAATAAAACTACCTTGGGACATAGCAGATTTACTATGGCTTTAAATCTTTATGCAAAGGCTTCATAGCCACTTGTCAGGAATGTCTTCCAGGGAATTACTCTTCAGATATGGCTTAGATTAGATACATCTAAGAGTCTTCTTGAGATTCTTTGCTTCTGTTAACAGTCTAGTATAGTATTGCTTTTCTGAGTACTATAGCACTTTAATGAATGAATTAATAATTAAGTTATTTAAGTGAATTTTTATTAATGTTTGAAAATTTATGATATAAACAAAAAATATGGGTTATGTTTTACCTTTTTGGATGAAATTTTCATTGTTGTAATAGGAGCATTATTCTGAAAGAAAAACAAATAGTTAAATAGCACTAAAGTAATGATCTCATTCCCAATGATAATTTTACATATAATATACATGTATATGCACATGTATGTATATATGAAAAATTAAAGAGGCATTTTCTCTGAGGAGGGGGAGAGCAGTATTAAGAATAATTCCATCAATTCTGCTATATATAAATAAGGAATAGCATATATCAAACCCTAACCTTTGTGCAAGAAATGATATATTAACTAGACAGGAAGATCTAGAAAATGTATGATCAGAAAGGTGGATGGACTACTCATACTGCAAGAATGAGGTTTGTTCACTACCTATTGCCTGCTGTGGTTTAATAACTTTTGTTAACTGTCTAGATTTATAAGTATCTCATTTTATTTCAATCTCAAACCTCAACTGCCAGACTAGCATGACCTTCCCTAAATCAAGGAATAAAAAAAAGAGATGCAAAAAATGAATGGAATAAGAGTAAAAAAACTAATCTCGGGATGGTGGGACCACTGAAATTGCAGGTTTAATGTAAGCTTTCAAAAAGAATTCTGGAATGACATTCCACTGTATTTTTCTCTAAATCAAACACTAGGCATAAAAAACTTGTTTAGTTCATCAAGTTCGGTTTGAAGAACAGGTTGGCCTAAAGCAAACTTCTTAATTCTCTCTTTTGCTGAGAACAATGAACTACTGTAAGAAATGACTCACTTTAATGAGGTCAGAACAGGAGTCAAGTGGAAGAAACTGAGTAATATTCTCAGATTTTAAACCTCTGTGAATGCCAGATTCATAATTGGTTAACTTGGTGAGCATCACTTACAACACCCAAATCACTGTTGTAACCTGTTGAAGAAAGGTACAGTAGCTTATGCTCAGCTCCCTGACAGGGGAGAGGGGTAATTCTGCTGAGTTATGCTGTGTCTCCAACCTTCTAGGTGCCTGGCTGTTGTATATGTTAAAAGATATTTTTTTTCCAGAGAAATGATGTAATGGTCTTGAAAGACCACTCCAACACTTTTTTCAGCAGCTGTTAGAGATGTGCAGAAAGGTGTTGCTTGAGACAGACATCTAAGCTGTTGATGATAGTTCAGTAATTCTCATATCTGAGCCAACCTTACCTAAGTAAGCCAGGCTCAGTTCCAGCTCACAAACCAGAGAGAGGGTTTGTATTCCTTTGCCCCCATGGAAACAAAGGAGAAAACTTGACCTTTTTTAAAAAACCTTACATTTATTTTCCAGTGGTACACTGATGTGACTCAGCTAAGGCATATGTCAGGTCCTATTTCCACTTAAATACATTATTTCTCTACAAGTCTGTGACACAATGTCACAGACACCCAATTACTTTTAGTTCACAGAAAATGTGATACAAACACTGGGCTGAAGATAGTAACTGTATTAGGTAAGTGAGCCTTCTCACTTGGGCATATCAATCAGTGGCACACACAACTGCACATTTCTGCATGAGGCACTGCAGATTTGCTCCTATTCACTGACGGCCCCTCCATGCATTTCTATATTTCCTTTCTAAGAGAGTTTATTCTTTCATAATGATAACACAGACACAAATCATTTGACAGTTCGTAAGTAGTTGCTACATGATCACAAGCAGTACAATCTCATATTTCTGTGAAAATCCATCTACAATGTATATGTTTTGGTTTGTGTCAAACCCAGTTAATTAACAATCCTGTCTGAATATCAAAAGGACACTTCAATATGGGAAAAAAATAAAGTGCTAATATTATAATAGAACCTTCTTAGGAAAAGTTCTGGACACAGATTCATATTACTTTCACCAGACAAGTTGTCACTTCAAAGTTGAAAGTAAAGTGTCATCATATGTATTTATAGCATATCTGGTTAAACTAGTTCAATAATTACTTTGTCTTGCCAAAAAAAAAAAAGACTGAAGAGGATAATGGAAATAGAAGTATTTATCATTCACTATTTTGGAGACTGAGCTCTAACTTAATAGATTAATCATAAATGTTTCATGATATAGTTGAACCAAACAAAGAGAAATATTAAAAAAGAATAATTCCAGGAAATAACCTTTTCTAGACAAACATAGGCAGATTTTCAATATTTTTTGTACGGTTAGATTTTGTCAATTTCTCATTTCCCTCAGACTTTAAGTTTTAAAAATGCTGTCTTGAGACCTTTTTCCTATCAATTCATTCTTTGGGAAAAGAATATAGACCATAGTAAAGACCCCCTGGATTTGGTGGCAGAAGGGCCAGCTTCCCTGCAAATCACTTAAACTCTCTGATTCCTAATTTCCTAATCTGTATAACTGAATCAATAATCCTGATCTACCTTCTCACAGGGCTGTCCTTAGTGTAGAATGAAGTAAGGAATGTGAATATATTTTGCAAATTGCAATATAAGTAAAGGTTAAACAAAATTAATAACAATAATTTTAGATATTCATAATGTAGCAATTGAGGCAACTCTTCAGCTGTCTAACTGGCCACCACAACTTAATGGTTTAAACAGGAGATTGTTACTTTTGTTAAGTCATTGGTTGGTTCTCTGAACCAGGGCATGGCTTTTTATCCTCCCTGTGGCATTCTGTCCATATAGGTAAAACTGAAAGACTAAAACTCCTCGATGGTACTGGCCACAACTTGATAATCTTTTTATCTATCCCTACACTTAACTGTCAGATGTTTTTGAATGTAAATGGGCAGATATCCTATTCCACAGAGAAGTTCTTTGTCAATAACTATCAGTGATTAGGTCACAGAGGAATTGAAATCCTTTAAGAAGATAATATGTGCAGTTCTGAGAGTCAACATTTGTCTTATTTAGTTTATGTTTTTTTGGCTAAAAATCAGAGCAGTTATCTAACAATCAGACATACTCAAATGTTTGTGTTTCAGTGGGATATGTTGCCAATGATAAAAGCCTTTTGCTGACTAGGCCTGAAAAAAAATACTTTTTTGATTAAAAAAATGGCTAATTTTTCAAAGCATGGTGATGGAAAATGAAAATGCAACCAGTAATGTTTAGATAATTTGAAATATGGAGAAGAGGGGAAAAGATTCCACAAGAAATCCCCAATCTTTTTATTTTATCTAATGTTTTCTTTTTTCAAAATCATTACAACATCCATTTATTTTCTCTTTTATCAAGTAGTTATTATCCTTTCAAAAGATTATAAGATTAAAGGATTCAATCCAATATGCTTGAAAAAAATGAGTCAAACCTTAAAGACTTCCAGTTCTTCCAAAATGAGTTCTCCACTAGCCGTGCTATTAGTAGGCAGAACAACAACTTTCTGTACCGTGCCACGATCTGGAACAGAAACAGAACATATGAAGTGTTAGATTGTTACTGTGTATTTTCCCTCAGAAAAGAAAAGCATGTGGATAAAGGAAAAGATGTAGTTATTGAATTGCTACTTAAGAAAGAGTTTTACACAGCATATACAATAATTTAGGTGTTTTCTTACTCACATATAAAATCACTTCCACTTGTATCTTCACTTTATTGTTTCAAAAATCATTCTGCTAATGGACAGTTCTTATCTACAGTTTTTTTTAATGATATGAAAACCTTGAAGTTTTGAACAATTTTAAAAGTATGTAAATATTGGGCAGTGGTTATCTCCAATTGCCTTTTAAAAAGCTAACAGTTTTACACAACAAAATCTAATCCTGACACAGTAATAGTACCTGTAAATGTAACAATTTATAAGAGAAAGAAGAGACCATATTATCTTACATCCGTGTGTTTGCACTGTCTCTCCTTGCCCCTCATCCACCTGCATTTTAAAGTCATGTCATAGATATTTTCATTTTGAATGTTTGAACGTTGAACTTCAGACTTATAAAAGGTAAATTTTAATGAGAGTTGCGTTGTATTAGAAATTATGAAGTCTAGAAATTGACTGGAATAACTATATTCATAGTGACAGTCTATTCACATGTATGTGACAAGAATAAAGCATAGATAAACTGTAGAAAGTCCATGTGCCCCACTGGTAGCCATTCCACATTAAAAGATCTAGAGGAAGGGGCCCCAGCACATGAATGGATCTTTAGTAAAGGATTTAGCAAGGGATAAGAGTCACATAGAAAGAAGAGTATGGATGGCTTGCACTGGTAAAAAGAGTACTACCATCAGTGAGATTACAGATGATTAAAACATCAAAGGATCAAATTACCTATGAAATTAGAAGGGGAAGGGGTATGAAAAATAGGTATTGTCCCTACTTATTCCTCTGGGGAATGGCAACTGCAGATCCCCAAGGGAAAATCACTGAATTTCTCTATTTCAATTTCCTTATCTTTAAAATAAGTTAATTGGAGTTAAAGATGTTGAAGATTCCATACATCGCTAAATTCTATGATTCTAAGTGGAGAGAAAATATATAGCAGAGAAATGGAAGCTATATAGCTGTACTGGTTTGTCTCACATACAGATCCACCCCCTCTCAACAAATACCCAACATGCATACATGCAAACTGTAGGAGAAAAACGAGATTTTTGGTATATGACAACAAAAATTGCATTAATTTCCAGATTAACTCTGAAAGTCACAGGAGTAAAAATGTGAATAGAGAAAAAGGAATGACTAGATAAAAGTCAAGGCATAGTCCCTTATTTATGATAAGTTTTTAATTATAATTATTCATTGGTCACATTGTAAACTGAATTTTAATCAGTCAATTCTGTATTTAATCATGTGCTAGACACTTTTATGTTAAAAAAAAAAAACCTACTTCATCATAGAATGCTGGCCCATACTTATCACAGAATGTATTGGGAAAAGTCAACATAATGGAAATACATGGGAAAGCATAACTTGGAATTACTCACAAATCTCAAATTAGTTTTTGGCTTCCACTTGGATGGGTTATAAAGGCTCTGACATAAAAGATTTTCTTTCGTGTTAAGAGTTTCGATCTTATATATTTAATTGAGAGGCTCAAAATTCAACAGAATCTAATCCTGACACAGTAAGAAAGAAAGCAAATTTAGATTTTTAAATACTGAAGCCTAAGAAACTGCTAAGTGCAATAAAATATATACCTCAAGCTTGTTTACGCTAAAAACCTCAAGATAGAAAAAAACAAAACCAGTATGTTGAAATGGGCCCCAACGGTTGAAAAGATTCAAAATGGGAGAAATCTTTAAAAGTTCCAGGCCACATTCCATAATTTTAAATCCATACCTTTAGTCACACTCAAAAGCAAACAACACAAAGCCTGAAAATTTTGGGCATAAACAAGGCTGTTTTGACTCAGTTTTGAATATCCAAAGTACACAGCATCCATCACTTCATAAAGAAAAAGTCCCCTTAACTGATTTGTCCATGGCCCCACAGCTAGTTAGTATTCAAACCCAGAACTCCATCTACTTTTCTTCTGGGATAATTTGTTTTCTAATGGGGTCATCCCTGTGGCCAATTTTTAAAGTGCAAAGAAAGCCATTTTCATCTTGGAGGAGAGTGTGTTCAAAATAAGGAGCTGAGTAATATGATGAATCCTTGCCTGCCCCTCACCCCCATTAATCAATCATCTACTGAGTTCACATAAGCTTGCTGAGCTGTAGCCTTTTTTTAGAGCCCACTGAAGAAGCCTAAGCTGAAAATCATCAAAGTTTAGAGAGCTACAGCAAGTGTGTGGTAGAAAGGAGTGAGGTGATGAGGATCATGAGTGTTTAGAAAATAGTAAGAGAGAAAGGAAGGCCACAATATTTATTTTGGCTCATGTCATCCCATACAAGAATAATGAAGACAGTGCTGAATTTATGGTTCACTGCTACAGATTGTAATGGCAGACATGGATCATTGAATAATCTATATAGCCTTGGTAATTTCTAACAATAATGGAGAATATTTTGACCATGAAATCAAAGCCTTGATTACAAAAATGCCCAGAGATGTAACTATGCCTCTGACAAAAGGAAAGCACACTTAAATGAGGAGGTTGATTACTGATTATCATATATTCCAAATATTGTCCTTTTTATGACATCAGGGGACCATGGATATCAACAGTTTCATTCAGAAGGCTCGAAACATCTGAATTTATTAATTCCCCTAATATAGTTCTCCACAAAAAAAAAAATTGGGAGGATACTTATGTGAATCAACTCTTCTAGACTAATAGAACTAAAAAAAAAAAGGTTATAGTTTAAAGGGACTTCAGAGGTCCTCTCATCAAAACCACTCTAAGAATCCATCAATAAGCATTTAGAAAAGCATTGTGCTAGACAATGGGGACAAAAAGGGAAGAAGGAAAAGAAAGAACCAAACAAGTAAACTACTCAAAAGGAGCTTATATTCTATAAGAAATATGAATCCCTCCTACTGCAGCCCAAAAAATGGCCCTTTATATGTTGAATACCTTCAAGGAGACAGAACTCACTTCAAAAAATCAACACATTTTATTTTTGGATAATATGAAGGGTTAGAAACAATTTACTTACATTGACCCAAAATCTCAGGTCCTCCTGACTCCCAAGCCTATGCTCTATCCACTGCCCCACTTAGTTTTGAATAATGCCCCTTTTTAAAATCTTAAATAAAATATATATCTTTCTTTTAAAAAATACTCATTACTTTAAGACATTTTTTAAAATACTAGCTAAAACAAGCAAATATATGGTGAAAGACTGTGGATTAAGATTCTGCTAAAATAGAGTACAGTAGATAGAATTCACAACATTGTTATAATAGCGAAAAAAGTTATATAGCTTTATCTCAAAATCTGTTTGTGGCCTGGGTACTAAAGAATAGTTTGAATTGTCTAAATGGAGACAATCTTAACTTATTAAGTCTACTGTATTAATTCAGGTAACAAGATGTTATATCTGTTGAACAAATATGGTTTACGTTGGATGGAACCAGTCAGTACCATTCTCCTCTCTGATGGTTAGACTCTGGTAAGTGAGACTGCCAGGTTTTTTGCACTTACCTCTCCCAGGAGTACATTTCTGTGAGCTATTAGCAGTAGCTATCTGGAAGATTTCTTCCTCTTCCTTCCTAACACATGTTCCTCAGTATAACCAAATCACAGCAATCCCTGATCAAGCCTTTTTTGACAGAACCATTAGTATAGGCTGCCAGAGAATTGTGTTCTGTGTCCCACCAATGCAGGCCCTTAAAAGGGAATTGCAGGAATCTCATGACTCCAATATGACTACTATTAACATTTTCTCTATAACTGGCAACTTTAGTGAACTTCCATGAGTTTCTTCCAATTCTGGGTCTTGGGGTAGTAGGCATAATCTTATTTATCTCTACTTCAGTCTTTAACCCCTATCCCTGGGATGGCTTCCGAATTTTTGGATATCTCTAATTCTTAGGAAGTTCTCCCTTATAAAAAACTTAAATTTTCCTCCTTTGTATATTCCACTTATTGCTGCAAGATCTATTGTGTACAGCCCAAAAGGTCAAGTTTATTTTCTGCATGGAAAACTTTCAGATATTTGACAGCACCTATTACAATTTCCTTCTGGGTTGCCTCTTAATTACCCCAGTTCCTTCAGTCTTTCTTTGGCATGGACTCAAGGCCTTTCACCAACCTGGCTGCCCTTTTCTCCCATTATCAGTGCCCTTCCTTCATTGTGATTACTAGGATCATAGATCTAGAGCTCTAAAGGACTTCAGAAATTATATATTCCAATTGGCTCTGTAAGTGAAGATATTACCTCCCAGGGAATTTATATTTATGGCACTTAAACCTGACAATAATATTCCAGAGGTGGAATGACTAGGTCAGAATACACAGGAACTATTTGTTACCTCCTTATCACAGGAAGCAATATCTCTTAAAGCAGCCCAAGGGCACATGAGCTGTTTTTGGTTGGCATATCTCACTATTAACGCATATTTAGCTTATAGTCCTTTAAAACATTCCAAATCTCCCTTTCCACTCACCCAAGGAGGGCTGCCTCCAATTCTGTCCTTGTTAAATTAATTTTTTTAATTTTTTGGTCTTTACTAATTTGTTTAAATTAATTTTTAACCTAAATTTAAAACATGTCCTTATTAAGTTTTATATTATTATATTTGGCCCCAAACTATAGCCTACCATGGTCTTTTGGGGATTCTGACTGCAGTCATCCAGTGTATTTGCTACCCCTCCAGATTTCGGGGTAAGCATCATCTGTTTTGACAAATCCTAAGATGTACTCTATTATTTCTTGGACTTATGATTCAATATACTCTATTGTTATTACATTGACAATTTGTATGCCTCTAAGCTGGGAGCCCCCAATTCCACCTCTGTTCCTGTCTTCTTCCTCAGATCCTTAATGTATTAACTCCTATATAGTAGTTTCTTTGGGTCTACTTTATCATTCTTTGAAGGACAAATAGCTTCTTTGTTACCTTCTTTTCCTTTGCATAAACCCAATGAGGGATCTCTTTCCCAATTTTATGATAATCTGGGCTGTGCTTTATTATTGTTTTGTTTTCAACTAAAAATCCAAAGAAAGAGAGGCATTAAACATTTTGCTCATCTTGCAGACAAGCTAGAATTTGAATACAAAGGAAAATTTAATAAGCCTAAGACTCAGCAAATCCAAACATACTGCTATGATACCACAGGCTCACCTCAGCAATTCCAGCTTCAAATCCTTCTCTTCCTGTCTATACTAGTTTACATTCCAATATGAACATTTCTTTCCATTTTCTAGAATTTGAAGTCTTTCCAGCTCAATAAAACTAAAGAGCTGACTTTCCACTAACAGAAACCACCACCACAATTCATAGTAATAGACATCTCCTTATGGGCAGTCTATAAGTATCTAGCTGTACTAAACAACAGACCTCAGATTCTTATCCCTAGGATATACACCACCAAAGTCAAGATTAGGAAATCTGGCAGGATATCAAGAAAAAGGCTCTTGTGTGAGTAACTATCCTTAACCCATCCTGTGAATAGAAAAAAGCTTCCTTTTGTAATACTTTCAAGCTTAAATCTCCTCTAGTTTTCCTTTAAAAGTGAAAGTTAAGGGGGGGCGGAGCCAAGATGGTGGAGTAGAAACAACACGACCAAGCCACTGTCCCCCCAGATCACCTCCAAACTATGTAAAAGGGGACTCTGAACAACTTCTGGAGCCCCAGCACCCACAGAACGACACAGAGAAGCTAACCTCCCGCTGAGGACAGCCCAGCAGCCCTGCAGGAAGGACCAGCACAGTGATCTGGGAGCACGGGGAGCGGAGCACAGGTCAGCCTGAGTTGTGGTTTTAGTCCCAGGGCGGCCGGGCCAGCAGCCAGCTGGAGGGACCCCAGAACACCAGCAGCTGTGGCAATTCCAGAATTATCAACATAGACATGCCTAGGACAAAGTGAGAGGTTAGTGCCCTATGGACTTTGGGACCAGTATTTGGGGAATGTGTCGGCTTCCTCCCCTGGGGGCTAGAAGCCACTGAGGAGACCCACCATTCTGTAGTTTTCAGAGTCAGCTCCAGCTCCTGGCCTGCGAACTGTAGGGAGATCCAGCAATCAGTCTTGGGGAGTAATCGCTCTTGCTTTAACCTCCCTGGATTGTGATCTGGGTTGGAGGTCATGGGTGGGTTTCCAGCTTGCCAGAAACAGAAGTTGTCCCCCGCATGTTTGGGACAAAAGTTCCCCTGTCTGGCGGCCCAGCCAGTGTGGCAACAAGCCCAAAAGTCAAGTAATTAAGTGGCAACATGCCAAGGCAAATTTAACAGAAAAATGCAACCTTAGACTCCTACTTTGGGGGCAAAGAGGATAGAAGCATGGAACAGTCAGAGGACAGTGACTTCAGAAATCCTGCTCCAAAAGCCGCAAAGGAAAATATGAGTGGGTTACAGGCCATAGAGGACCTTAAGAAGGACTTTAAAAATCAAATAAGAGAAGTGGAGGAAAAATTGGAAAGAGAAATGAGAAGGATGCAGGAAAAGTATGAAATGAGGGTCAACAGCCTGACTGAGGAAAACAACACCTTAAAAAATAGACTAACTCAAATGGCAAAGGAGGCCCAAAAGGGCAATGAGGAGAAGAATGCCTTAAAAAGCTGAATTTGCCAGATGGAGAAAGAATCTCAAAAGTTCACTGAGGAGATTCATTCCCTCAGAGTTAGACTGGAGTAAATGGAAGCTAATGACTTTGAGAAATGAAGATGCTGTTAAGCAGATCCAAACAAATGAAAGATTAGAAGGCAATGTGAAATATCTTATGGGAAAAACCACTGACCTGGAAAATAGATCCAGGAGAGACAACTTAAAAATGATTGGACTACCCGAAAGCCAAGATCAAAGAAAGAACCTAGAAATCACCCTTCAAGAAATTCTCAAGGAAAATTGCCCTGATGTTTTAGATCCAGAGGGCAAAATAGAGGTTGAAAGAATCCACAGATCACCTCCTGAAAAAGATCCCAAAAAGAAAACTCCCAGGAATATTATAGCTAGGTTCCAGAATCCCCAGATCAAGGAGAAAATACTACAAGCAGCCAAGAAGAAACAATTTCAATACCGTGGAAACACAATCAGAATAGCCCAGGACCTGGCAGCTTCTTCACTGAGGGATTGAAGGGCATGGAATATGATATTCCAGAGGGCAAAAGAGCTGGGACTGAACCCAAGGGTCACCTACCCAGCAAAACTGAGTATTTTGTTTCAGGGGAAAATATGGTCATTCAGTGGAATAGAAGACTTTCAAGCATTCTTGAGGAAAAAACCAGAGTTGAATAGAAAATTTGACATTAAGATGCAAGAAGCAAAAGATGCCTGAGAAGGTAATCAGGGAAAAGAAATCAAAAGGAACTTATCAAAGTTGAACTATTTATATTCCTATATAGAAAAACAATAACTGTGACTGATGAAATCTTTCTCAGTATGAAAACAATGGAAGAAGGGTGTATGGTCATATGAATACATATGTGAATGTGTGTATATATGTTTACAGTTATATATGGATAGAGGGTATAGGTTGAATTTGTTGGGAAGGGAGGATACTCAAGGGGTGAAATTATGAGGTGAGAGAGGAAAGTGGCAAGAGGAGATGGGGAGAGATAGGGTAGGGTAAACTGTCTCATATGGAAGAAGCAAGGGGAAGTGGCTGCAAGGGAGGAGAAGAATAGGAAGGCAAAAAGGCAAAACCACATTCTCACTGAATTTGGTTCAGGGAGAGAATGACATACATACTAAATGGGATATCTCAACCTGCAGCAGAATAGGGGGAAGGGGGATGAGAAGAGAGATGATGGATGGGAGGGCATCCTTGGGGGGAGGGGAGGTTAGAAGTATCCACTATACAAGAGGACAGGATCAAGTAAGGAATGGACCAGGTGGGGGCTGGGATGGGTGGGAGGGAATTATAAGCAGCCTAGTACAGTGTATCTACTATGGTAATGTTTTGCATAGCTAGACATGTACAACATATACTGAATTACTTATCTTCCCAGAGCAGAGAGAATGGGTGACAAGGGAGGAAGGGCATCGATCTGAAATTGGAGGTCTTAAAATTAAATGTTTCAAATATATATAAATACTATTATTAATACTCTTTTGCTTGTGGTTGGGAGATAAGATGTGCAGGCATTGAAACACAGAGATTCACCTTCCTCTAATGGAAAAGTTGAAGGGGGTGTGGGAGAAGATATGGGAGAGAGCAGATTGGAGGAAGCGATATCTTGTGGAACTGCTATTCTGGGAGAGTGGGTAGGGGAAAACAGGGGGGAAAATAATTGTAACTCAAAATCTGGTGGAAATGAATGATGTAAAACAGAAGTTAATAAAGCATTTGTTTTAAAAAAAAGTGAAAGTTAAAATGAGGGGAGTATACAGGGATATGGAAATACTTGGTAGAGCACATTAGTTAAACCCATTTGTTGTTGTTCAGTTGTTTCAGTCATGTCTGATTCCTGATGATCCCTTTTTGGAATTTTCTTGGCATACTGGCATGGTTTGCCATTTCCTTATTCAGCTCATTTTGCAAAGGAGGAAACTAAGGCAATGAGGGTTAAGTGACTTGCCCAGGGTCACACAGCTATCTGAGACTAGAGTTTAATTCAATTCTTCTGGATTCCAGACCCAATACTCTATCCACTGTACCACCTACTGCCCCTAAGACTTAAGACCATTCAAATTACTAACTAGTTATTGAGTCAACCAGAGCTCTCAGGGTAAATCACTACCCTTCCTGTCCCTTCAAAAAGGTACTCTGCATTATTGTACACCTCTCCATGGCACTCTGCCTCACACCCCATTTCCCTTAATGTCAACAACCACTGAGTATACAGGCTCTACTTAAAAAAAAAGGCCATTTCCAAAGGATAGACAAATATATGCAAGGTAAGGCAATTTCAGAAATAGGACATGAATTAGTACAATGGAGAATTAGACTTAAAGTCAGGAGAGACTGAGTTAAAATCTCCACATAAATATTTACTGCTCTCTCTTTTTTTTTTTTTTTTTTTTTTGCTTTTTGGAGGGCAATTGGGGTTAAGTAACTTGCCCAAGGTCACTGTGCCACCTGGCCGCCCCTTAGTGCTCTTTTAAAATAGGAAAGTCACTTTACTTTTCTGATCATCAATTTTATCATCTGTAAAATGAGCATCATAATACCCAAGTGGTTGGAGCGCTAGGCCTGAAGTGAGGTCACCTCATCTTCCTGAGTTCAAATGCAGCCTCGGACACTTACTAGCTGTGTGAACTTGGTGACTAAGTCACTTAGGCTTGTTTGCCTCAGTTTCCTCATCTGTAAAATTAACTGGAGAATGAAAATGGCAAACCACTCCAGTATCTCTGCCAAGAAATCCCCAAATGGGGTCACTGAGATTTGGAGGCAACTAAAAAAAGACCAAACAACAATGCTTATGTGAGATACATCTCGAGGTTGCTTTGAAGATCAAAAAGTAAAATTGTGGAAAGGAGGTCAGTTTGTCACCATGCCTTAGAGAAAGCTGCTTTCAGTGCAGAATATCTGCTTCAAATTCTCCCTCTGAGACATTTTGGGGTGGGAATCCTGGCAGGTTGCTTGATGATACCTCAGGAAGTACTCTAAAATTAAAACCCTAATTCTACCCCATAATCCTGCAGAGCAGCTACCACTTTGCATTGGTAAGAGGATTTTTCTTACCATGAGTTTCCTCTATCACAGACACAGATCAGGAACCAAAATGTTAAATTCATATGAACTATTATAATGATAAATTAGGAAATTCTAATGAAAATTTGAAGAACTACTTTCAGAACATAGTTATTGTAATTTTTCAGTAAGACATTTCTGTTCTTTAAATCACAAAAGTACTAAAGTTAAAACTCAGATGGATTTAGCTCTACATAGGGCAGTTACCTTAATACAGAGAAAACAGAGTAGCTCTGTTCCCAGTGGAGTTTTCAATGCTACTTTCTACCCTAGCGTGACTTCTTGTGAATGCATTTCATTGTTCACACAAGGAAATGAGTAAGGAGGTATGGGTAGACCTCAGTTAAAATCCATCACCACTACTGAGGGGAAACAACTACAACTCAGATTTCATTTCCTACTTATAACTGATCAGTAAAGTCATTTACATATATAGAGGGTTGAATTTTTAATAGTAAAATAGCAAATAATTCCATAGTAATATGAGACTACACATGAAAGTGCTTTTATAATATGCAGATGTGAGGTAGTGATAGTATTTTGCTTAAAATAAAATGGAGGTTTACACATGTAAAGCCATGAATTGAAGAAATAATCTGGATAATTAAAGCAATAAAAAAGTAAATTTTTGCATCAATTATCTGGGATTTTTAAACAATGCTGTTTTTAGGACAATTTTATGAGGATAATTACGTTCATTTTTCAGTGGGTAATTACCTCAAAAGTCTTCACTTTACTTTGTTTAGATATGGATTCAATGAAGTTCCAAATAATATTTAACATAAAACAAGAAAGTAAATTAAAGTAAGAAAATTATGCTCTTAAAAAAACCTGAAATTAAAAAGTATAATAAGAAAAAGGCTCTCCATAGTAATGGGGGGCAGGGTACTTAACATTCTTGAAGGCATTTGTTTTAACTTTAAATTTTATTTCCCCCTTCATTGAAGTCTATTACTGGTACCATCTTTCTGCCAAGCTCTACTGGTGCTGTTTTTGGTGCAACTTTTCTTTAAAAAGAAACATTCACAGTTAAAGTCTTCCTCATTCTTATGGGTACAGTAGTAATTCTTGCAATGAAGTTCTCTGTAAAACCCTGTGGGAAATCTTAGGTGCCTCTGGATCTTGTTTTTGAAGACGATGAAGTTGATATCAAAAAAATATTGAGAGATTACTACTTGGTAGGCACTGTGTTGGGTACTCAGTCAGTAAATAAACATCTGTTAAGTGCTTACTATGTACCAGGCACTGTACTACATGTTGGGAGACAGAGAAAACAATGCTTCTTCTTAAAGAGCATGTATAGTACTAAAATATTGTGCAAAAGGAAGTGAAACAAAAAATTGAAGAAGAAAAACTTTTAACACCTGGGAAAATCAGGGAGAACTTCTTGGAGGCATTGACATCTGAGCAGAGCCTTGATGGAAGGATTGTGAGAAGTAAAGATGGAAAGGGATCTCATTCCAGAAAGCATTGTGAGAAGGGAGGGAATTGGGTTTATGCCTTTGGGGAATGCTTAATTCTCAAGGTTGGCTGGAGCACACTGCTTGAGAAGGGAAAGAACATAAAAGGCTGTGATTTACTGAAGGATCATTGATTGGATCCTAGAGTAAGAACTGGAAGGGTCCTCAGAGACTGTCTAGTCCAACTCTCTTGTTTTGCAGATGATTAAACTGAACCAAAAAGGTAAAATGACTTTCTCAAGGTCAGATGGGTATTATTGTAAATGGCAGAGCTAAGATTTGTACCCAGATGCTGTGATTCTAATTGGTGTGTGTTTGGGGGAAGGGGCTGGAAGATTAAAAAATATTCTGAATTCAGTGAACACCATATAAAATGGGCATTCCTATAAACACAGAGAATTGTCTATGAAAGTACTAATTTCTGTTATATACAACTTATTCCTGGTGATCTAGTAGTCTTTTGAATGTACCAATAATGAGCTAGAATAATAATAGGACAATAGTAGTAGTTGTCATTTATATAGGGCTTTAAGATTTGTGAAATCTTTTGTATATGTCATATCATTCAATCCTCACAATAACCCTGGATGTAGGCATTATTATTAGCTCAGTTACAGATGAGAAAAAGCAGATGGGAAGCTAGGTGGCACTGTGGCTAGAATGCTAAGCCTAGAGTCAGTGAGACTCATCTTTTTGAGTTCAAATCCTGTCTCTGAAACTTATTGTGTGACCCTGGGCAAGTCACTTTACCCTAATTGCCTCAGTTTCTTCATCTGTAAAATGAGCTGGAGAAGGAAATGGCAAACCACTCCAGTATCTTTGCCAAGAAGGTCCCAAATGGGGTCATGAAGAGTCAGACACAGCTGAAAAACAACTAAACAACAAATTCCATTTGTAAGTCTCAGTCACTCGATCAAGGTCACATATCTAGTTAGTGTCTGAGAAAGGATTTGAACTCAGGTCTTTCAGGCCTAGAGACTAGTACTCTATATCCACTGTACTACTTACCTGCCCTGAGGGACTTCAGAGACCATCTCATTTTTTTAAAATGAGGGCACCTAAGCCCAGGCAGGTTACATAACTTGCCAAAGTTCACATAAAACAGTAAAGAACAGGGGCGACTAGGTGGCGCAGTGAGTAGAGCGTCGGCCCTGGAGTCAGAAGGACCTGAGTTCGGATCCCGCCTCAGACACTTAATGCACACACAAACAAAAACCTAGCCGTGTGACCTTGGGCAAGTTACTTAACCCCGATTGCCCTCAAAAAAGGAAAAACAAAACAGTAAAGAACAGAGCTAGGGTCTTAATCCAGGTCAGCTGAATGTAGTCAGCACTTTTCTTGCTGGACCACCCTGGATTAACAAACAGTAGCTTTTTCTGAGACTAAATGCACTTGCTTAGGCTATCAAATGACCTATGGCAGCCTCTTCTCTCTGATGAGCCCATGGCTCTGCTGTTCATTAAGATTATGCTATTGCTAGGCCTGCTCCTGCCAGAACGCTTGTCTCCTACCCCGGCAGCTATCACGTAACAGAAGGAAAAGATGTTAATGCCTTAGTCACAAATATGGCATCTACTTTAAAACTTCATGCTTTCCTAGGGCTCAGCAAAAGCAAGGCTTTAACATAGATTCCATACAAGTAAAGCTTGTAAGAAACATTGATCCAGCAAATGCTGCATGAGAAGCCAGGATGGAAACCACATGAATGCGCCCCACATTATGAATTAATAATGATACTAAATCATCCTAAATCTCTAACACCCATTCACAGGAGTCATTCAGATTTTATCAAAAACCACATGTCATCCTGATTGATGAAGAGTGAGAAAAAATATAAATATGGCTGAATGTGTCTGAACCTGACCCAGACATTTAAATATTTTTATAACTGCAACAGCATTAAAGAAAACAGGCACTGTCCCTTGACTATGCAATGCAGTGGACTTGGAACAAATGCTCTGCATTGCAAGCAGTAGGTGGCAATGTTAAAATAGAAATGTTAATCTCAGGAAAACCCTTGCCTGCTGTTTTATTGCCTTCCATAGAGCTTAAAAGGCTCTCTTTCACACACACATACACACACACAGACACCAACAACTTAAAACACACACACTGGTTTATAAAATAAAGTTGGCTTACTCCTCTGACATACTCAATTGTGATCTACTGTGGTAGGCCAGAAATAGGAAAAGGGGAAAAATCCAACAACAATGTTATGTATTCTTCAGAAGAAACTGTTGACAAGACTTGTACCATAAAAGTGAAGCTTCCCCCAGAGACAAGAGAAATATTAAAATTTTTGGTGAAAAATGATACTAATATATAAGTATAAGGTATGTGTATACATGTATATACACATGTGTGTGTATCTTGTAATTTTCTAAAATTCTGTTGTATCTTATAATTTTCTAAAAGTCTTTTGTAATTCAATTCAGCAAACACCTAAGTGCCTATTGTGGGCAAGGTAATATATGTCCTATTTAGAATTTAAAGACAAAAATTAAATAGTCCTTGCCCTCGGGAAACATGTTCTATGGGAATATTAGTCACTAGAAACAGATTTATTATAGAGACGGTAAGAAATTAACAAAAGACATGAGACATGGTATGGTCAATAGAGAGTTAGGCTTTCTGTCACTAAGACCTGAGTCTTAAGTCCAGCTTCTGAAATTTCCTAGTCATGGGTTTCCTAGCAAGTCACTTAACCTTTCTAAGCCTCAGTTTCCTCCTTTGCAAAATGAGGATAATAAATGAAGCACTTAACTCAGGGTTGTTGGGAGAATGAAATGAAATAATATATGCAAAGTGCTTTGCACACATTCAAGTACAATTTAATTATTAGTCTTTAGTAGAAGCAACTATCTATCATATCTGCCTGTCTATCTAGGCTTTGATTTTGACACCACACAAGACAATGAGTTTGGCCACCAAATGTGACAGACAAAAGCGATAGTATTTTGCCATAGTAACCCATCAGGAAGGACTGATGATAATTGTCACTGTGTCAAGTCTCAGTCTTCACCACTAAGGGATTTTAGGACAACAAATCACCAGTAATTTTCAAATCGAAAACAGGTAACATGGTATTTGCATTCTTCTCAATGAATTGACACAAAGTTCTCTCTTTAGCATCTCTTTTGACAGCTAATGTCTTCATTTCGTTCCTCTAAGACTCATGAAAAACACAGAGCAAGATAAAAGAGAAGTTTTCTCCGGAGTGATAGCAATTTGATCATTATTATTTACAACAGCTGAAAAGCTTTGTGTCTTTGCTAAAGCCATTCATTTTTAGGTAGGACTGAGAAACAACTGTGAGGAAGGCTGGCATCACCCAAGAAATGTTCAAACCTTTCAAGAAAAAGCACTACATGTTAACTTAAAGAATAATGAATGTAACAAGCTATATCTGAATTCAGCCTCCCAGTAGTAAATTGCAGAAAAAGGCCTTTTTACCCTCCATTAGATACAAATAAATAGATCTCAAATCAACCCCCAAGCTTTGCTTGAAAGCTTCGATGCGGGGTTCTTAATCTATGGTCCATGGACTCCCAAGGGGGACTGTGGATAACTTCAGAGTTTCTACAAACTAAAATGATATTTTTTCCTTTTATTAAACTTGAATTGAAATCTACCAGTTCCTTCAACTATGGCAATAGGCAACAAATGTTACTCTGAAAAGGGGCACATAGGTTTCAGCAGTCTTCCAAGAGCTTCATGCCTTCCCCATGCCCCAAAAAGAGAAAGATTATGAACCGCCGCTCTGGAGATATAGTAGAGTTTCTTGGAAAAGTTAGATGCTTATCCAGGACAAAGTTTTTGGAAGTTTCACAGAATCGCCAAGGTGTATGGGTTGACAGTGGTGATTTTATCTATTCTGAAATATGAATCATCCCTACCACCTCCCTGACTAGACCAGCTTCCAATATTATGGAATGCCTCCAATATTAGGCAACTCATCCATCACTGGAAACAAGCACAATTGGTCCAATTTCCTTAATGGGCATTAAGATCAGACATATGTCTAAATACTTCCTCTATATAAAGTTATGGTGTGGCCATATGAGGCAGTGTGCGTAAGATTACTTGGTCAAAAAACAAAACAAAAACAGGCTTTCCTTTTTGTCATCTTTTTGAAAAGATGCTATTTACATAGGAATTTATTGTAGTTCACATTTTCTATTAGGTTATCACTTTGGTTGTTTTCTTCAGGAAGATTGTGTGGTTTCCTTAAGTACGTTAAATTAAAATCATATGCTAAAATACCATTTTTGAAAATGACACATCTTAAAAAGACACCACCCTCATTTTGTTCTAAGAAGTCTATGTGCATTTTCCAACAAATCATGTGGTAAGAAAAAGCAATGAAATGGTAGAACGAGTTCTTGTAGCTGTTGTATCTTTAGTTCAACATTATAATCTGGCTACTCATATTCTCAGAAACTTCAGCCCTGGGTTGTTGTTTTTTTCAGCATTTTTTGTATTATTTCTGTTCCCAAGGGCTTATATGGAAAGGGAGATTAAAACCACAGCATTGTGCAGGATTCCACAGACATACAGAAAGGAGAGGGCAAGACAATTAGCTAAATTATTTGAAAATGCCTGAGAAGGCATGGCTCTGAAATGCTTCCCTTCCATCTTAAAGGAAAACATGATTTTGCAAAAGTACTGTCCACACTGAAAGTACCTGAGAACACTTACTTTTAGTTAGTATAGAATATATAGCTTAAGAAAACTTAGTTTTTAGAGAAGTAAAACCTGGTTTTACATATTTAACAATTTATCTTAATAAAGACCTGACAATGAGAAGTTAATAGCTTAATGAATTGTCAGATATATAGACATTGATGTATCTAATGATTTTAAAGCTTAAAACATTAGAAGATAAAGCAAGAATTGTTTTAAAAAATAAAGATAACATTGAATTTGTATTCCACACCCCAAAAGACCAAAGTAAAACTACCCATATCCTAAATTTATTTGATACTTATAATTCATCATGTCAGTCTACATATTTCATAAAAGTAACACTTTATACTGATTCATGAATAGCCTTAGGGTTTAAATGCCACTTGAATAGCGTAATGAAAATTAAAAATAAAACAGAATATCCTGTGATTAGAGTTTATCCATAGAAACAAGAATGGGCATAATTTTTAATCTTTTATTATGCTTAAGAAGTTCCTTTATTTCCTATAGTGACTGTAATACTTCTATGAGAAAAGAGACAAGATTTTCTTTTTTACATGTTCTTTGTTGAAGCCTTGCTTATTTGAATATTAATAGAATGAACTACTTTCAAGTATGGATTTTTCTATTCTTTGTACTTGTATCTTTGTTTCCCATCCCAGTGTCTGGGACATGGTTGGTGCTTAAATGAATGTTTATGGATTGAATTTTTGCTTCCTTAATCTCAAGCCAGAATGGCATCTTCCAAGCATATCTTTTCATCATTTTCTTATCTAACTCTCTGGTTAAGATTATATTTATTCAATAACCCACTTAAAATGGATGAATAATGGGGCTCAAAGGAGCTCCAATATGATTAAGCCCCAAATTCCATGATTTAACTAGGAAAGATCTTATTCACATTGCCTCATATGGCCACACCATAATTTTATGCAGAAGATGTATTTGGATGTATGTCTGATCTTAATGCACGTTAAGGAAATTGGACCAATTGTGCTTGTTTTCAGTGATGAATGAGTTGCCTAATACCAGAGGCATTCCAGTAGAAGCTGGACTAGTTAAGAGAAAGTGAAGGAAGGAAACACTAATCCTCAACTTTCTCTAGGCTTTATTTTAACCTCCTCACATTTATTAACTTAAACCCAATTAATGTTTGCCTCAGTCCATAATGATCTCTCATTCTTCTGAATTTCTTTAGCTCTATTGTCTGTACCACTCACTTGATGTTTGTTCTATCCTCACATGTTGATTTAACTTTTTTATGTTTTACATTATCTATATAACTAGATTATCCTCCCCCCACAAAAACATCCCTCTACTGAATTTCAGTGTTTGTTTTATGGACCCTACAATCCTCCCAGTCTTCTAGATTTGCAAACTTTCTGTTATGTTTGTTTTTACTCTCATATATTCAAACAACTGTATACTTCATTGTTTATATCTCCACATCATGTCTTACCACTATCCCTTTCTCTTCCACTTACAGAGCCACCATTCTAGATCAGACATTCATTATCATTCTCCTTGATGTGTGCAATAATCCCTTTTTTGATCATCCTATCTTAAGTCTCTGTTCTGTATAATCACCTTCTACAATGCTACTTGAATGATTATCCTAAGGCACAGTCTGTCCATATCATTAACTCATTAGACTCCAATGAATCTGCTACTGTCTTCAGAATACAATAAAAATTCTATTCTTTGGCTTATAAAATTTATGTCAACTACTCCCAACCTGCTTTTACAACTGTGTTATGCTCCAACTCAGAGGTCCAGTCTTACTGCACTTTAGTTTTAGGCAGATTGGCCTCTTTCTGTCCTTCATACATAGAATTCCATCTCACATCTCCAATTCTTTACATTGCCTGCTCCAAGAAAGCACTTCCTTTTCACCTCTTAACAACTCTATGTTCCTTAAAGGTTCAACTCAAATACTGCCTTCTATGTGAAACCTTTGCTAACCCCTGTACCTTCTCCTACCCCTCCAATGTTAAAACCTTTTCCCAAAAAAATTCCTTCTATCTATTCTGCATCAATTTTATATTTGCAAATAATAAATGTTAATATAAAAACAAATATTCACTAACAATATTTCCTCATTCCAAACTTCAGTGTTGATTTCCAGCAGCATTTTGCAATTTTCATAAAGTTTTGTTGAGGAAGGTAAGAAATGTAAGTTGCTTGAGTTATTTGACCCAATGTGACATTTGCCCCAATGTCATAAATTATGACTAAAACTTATGTTTCCATCAATAAAATCTTTAGATGTTTTTGTATAATTTTAGATAGGTAGATTGATTAATCAATGGGTCAATAAAAGAGAGAAAGAGATTACAGATTTTTTTTACTTAGTTTCAGTGTCATACAATATATTATATAAAAATTGTGTAGTAACTTTCATAGTATGATAACCAGCAGAAAATACTATATTTCAAATATATATTCAACTAAGACAATTTCTGCACACCAAGTAAAAGTTACACAAAAGTGACTTGCTATTTCTTTGTCTAAAGACACATGTCTTACCAGTTCCAAGAAACAAGACATGATATCTTCCATCCGCAGCATTTACTCGATCCACAGCTATCTTCGTGTATTTGTAGTTTGTGCCAATCCTGATGATCAAAGGTCTTTTGTGGATTGGATAGATGGGATTATACATTAAGGGGTGATTCCGAATAAAGGTTACAACATCATCTGGGAATTCCTTAGTTGTTCTCATGTTAGGGGTAAAGGCTCCTCCTGGACACTGTTAAAATATTTATAACAGTATAGAGTAAATCATATTGAATCAAATATCATAATTACTTTTTATTCAGCAATTGTGAAAGCTGTCCTTAGAATGATGTACATCTGTAAGTTTAACTCACTTCAAACCCACCAGCTTGGCTAAGTGATACTGATCACTGCAGGCCAACAATGAATTTTCATCTAGAAATAATTTACATCCTTATCCTTGCCTTGGTAGATAAATTCAGGGAGTTTCTGAAGCTACTATGGCCACCATTTTTTCTTTCATCTTGTTATTTTTCTCCTTTTCAACAATTTATTTTTTATTCCTTGGCATTCTATGTGAACTTAAAAGAAAAAAAAGTCTATAAGAAAGAAGCCAAAGTACATATCAAGTGTTAGCCTTAGTGATAAAAACTTGCTTGGACTACAACAATAATATTCAAATATTTCGTGTTCTGGATGTAGAATAACCACGTAAATAAACCTTAATAATTTGAACAGGCTAAATAGCATAATGTCATTGAGTACAGCACCACTATTTTAGAGAATGCCTAAATAATTATTTTTTTAGATTAACATTAATCAGGGAATATTAGCATTTATTTGGTACATATAAATATTATTCTCATTGTACAGATAAGCATAATATTAAATGACTGAATGAAAGATAGATAGTTAAGCAGTCGATATAATGTAGGTCTCTAGTTTGTCAGTTCATCAATTAAATCTTCATCTGGAGCTAATGTTTAAGAGAAAAATGTTATACTTGCATAAATATGTCCATAAATGTGTCTCAGTTAAGACCAAATGAGGACAAAGAATTTTAAAAGAGTGTTTTAGCTGATGGATAAGTTCCATTTTTCTGGGAAGTATAGAATTATGGGTGTTTTCTGCCCTCATTCTTCACACAAAGTGGAAAGATGGTAACATATGCTTTTTGAATGAAAACATGGAAAGAACAATGCATGAATGATTCAAATAGATTCAGGGATATGCAAAAGAACACCAATTATGGCTCTGCAAGGTTGGAAAACCCACACAAATATTTGTGAATATTCCCTTTTGCAAATTCTGGATAATGCAAAACAAAGAATTCTAGACATGTCTTTAAATTCATATTTAACCATTATTCTGATTTGTAAGAATTTCATTGTCATCAGAGTACAATAATTTGTAAATACCTCAACTAGTATTTGCAAATTTTATCCAGCATTTTATAGGATCACAGATTTAGAGAGGAAAGGAACTTTGGAAGTCCATCTAATCCCAGGCCCTTCATTTTGCTACTGAGCAGCTGAAGTCACATGACTTGCCCAATGTAATACAGTTTCCCTGCTCTTTCCAGAGTACCACACTACTTCATAGTATAGATTTATTTTTTTCAAGCTCTTTAAGAATAAAGGCTAGCAGGTGTCTTCAATCACTAAATAAAGGAACCATATACTCTCCCCCACTCCATGTCTTTATGTCTCCCATTGTCTCTCCTCTATCTTGCCTCCTCTTTCTCTTTCCCTATGACTACCTCTATTCCCTCCTCTTCTCCCTCTCTTTCTCTGTCTCATTTCCAATTTAGGTATAAGGATTAATTTTGAAATCCTGGATTCCTTCAAGTTTCAGTTTAAGTCCCATCTCCCTTCTATAAGAAACATGCTCTAATTCTCCTTAAACATATGCCTTCCCTCAGAGATAATCTCCAATTATCTTACAAACTGTATGTCTTGTTTGTACAGTCTTTTGCATTTGTCTCCCCTATTAGACCATGGAATTTGCCACGTGTGTGTGTGTCTGTGTACGCATGCACTCACGTGAATGCTTCTGTGCCTGAATCCCCAGTGCTTTATACTATACTAAGTAGGCACTTAAACATTGTTCAACTTGATGTGACTTGAAAAAGAAAACTAAAAATACAAACAAAAAATGAATATATAGTCGAATATAGTATAAAAATACAAAATGTTGGGGCGGCTAGGTGGCGCAGTGAATAGAGCGCCGGCCCTGGAATCAGAAGGACCTGAGTTCGGAGCCGGCCTCCGACACTTAATCCGCACAAACAAAAACCTAGCCGTGTAACCTTGGGCAAGTTACTTAACCCCAATTGCCCTAAAG
Source organism: Gymnobelideus leadbeateri (assembly GCA_011680675.1). Taxonomy (NCBI): domain Eukaryota; kingdom Metazoa; phylum Chordata; class Mammalia; order Diprotodontia; family Petauridae; genus Gymnobelideus; species Gymnobelideus leadbeateri. The sequence continues at coordinate 311,230 of WOXC01005181.1, read as the reverse complement.
GGGCGGCTAGGTGGCGCAGTGAGTAAGAGCGCCGGCCTCGGAGTTTGGATGACCCAAGATCAGATCTGGCCTCAGAAAATGAGCACCCACGCATAAATCAAATGACTAGCCGTGTAACCTTGAGCAAGTTACTTAACCCCAATTGCTTTAAAAAAAAAAATACAAAATGTTGTAACCTCAAATGGAAAAAAAAAACTGTAAAAGTTTGTAGATTTGCAAAGTGCCTATTATGTGATTTGAGTCTTTTTTTTTTTTCAACTAATTTTATACTACTGGATTCTGACCCACTGAGAACCATGAGTGGTCTCTCTGGGATCAGTTTCTCACATTGCATTATCTTCAATGAATTTTTAAAACCCCTATAATAAATGATGGCACTTTTATTCTCAAATAATAATATTCACATGTCTTTAGCATGTCATACCATCATGTGATATGGGTATGGTAAATATTGATGAATGTCCATTTATGAGAAAACTGGCTAAGAAACATGCACAGACTTCCCTAAAGCCCAGCATTAGTGAGATACAGAATCCAGATTCAAACCCAAAACTTAAGGCGCAGTGCAGTGATCTTTCCATCACCGTATGCTACTTCTTCATTTCTACTCTTTTTTTTTTTAATCCCCTAGTGGTATAGGGAGTTCCATTCCAGGGAATTCACATCAACTGATAAAGAAGGGCAACTGCTCTGAAACTGACAGGCCAAGAGTAAAGATGTCAGTCACATAGCCCGCAGTACTCCTGAGTTTCCCAGAAACTAGATTAAAATGTAATTGCGGAATATTTAACAACATAAATAAAAATACAATAAAGCAGAGATAAATGTCTACATGTGGTTTTCTAAGTCAATATACAGCTTGCAGGGATCCTTATGTGATCCTTAGGGGCCTCCAGTTTCCATCTGAGTTCACCACTACTGGCTTAATGGGCTGTACAGAGCAGAGGGTTTTAGTAACATGCCCAGGGTCTCAAAGGCAGCAGATATTAGATTGGAACCTGGGTTTTCTTAACTTTGACCTGATACATCCTGATGTCTGTCCCTCCTTCCATTTTTGTATTATGTCTTAACATAATACAATTTCTTCTTGGAGGAAGAAAACAGAATGAAGGTATGTGTTCTGCACTTGAAATAAATATGTCCTTCACTTATGTCCTTCAATAGGCTTTAAATTAAAACAATATATTGAAAATATACTCTTTATTAAGATAAATTGGGAGGGGGAGCTAGGTGGCACAGTGTAGTGTGCTGGCCCCAGAATCAGGAGGACCTGAGTTCAAATCCAGCCTCTGACACTTCCTAGCTATGTGACTCTGGGCAAATCATTTAACTGTTTGCTTCATTTTCCTCATCTGTAAAATAAACTGGAGAAAGAAATAGTAAACCACTCCAAGATCTTAGCCAAGCAAACCCCAAATGGGGTCAGTCACGAATGCCTGAAATGACACAACAACAACAATAACAAGATAGACAGGAATTCTTTTAGCTAAAGAAAGAAAAATAATATATTCTTTTACTTTGTTCCACTTGCTTCAGGCTGTCCACCTTTTCTCAGTAACAAGAAAGTTAAGGTCTGATTCAAACCTGGCCACTTGTTGCATATTTACAAAATAGAAAAACGATCACTTTGGAACAATGTTTATAATATCGTGCCACAGTGCAAATTGTGTTATACCTCAATGAAATGTATATTTTGAAAAAAAAATTTAAGTTAGTAGATTAGCTTCTTGGATAGCCAGGTTAGTTTCTTTGGATATCACCCAGTTCATCTTTCTCATTATCAATATTTCTTGAGAGCTTCCTATCCCCAATGACTGATTTCCCCCACTGAATTTTTATACAGGGGAATACTCATATTTTCTCTGAAACCTTTGAAATCTTGTTTCCAAATATCTATGGTACATGTCAGATCATACCTGACTTTCCTTTCTTTCTGTTACAAGTTCTAAAAGAATCACAACTTTCTCCTATGTTTTTATTTTTCTACTCTACCAAGTAATATGTTGATAAAAATCAAATACAGAATAATAGTTACTCACATTTTTTTAATTAAAGAGGAATTATCATTTAAGATAGATAAGACTTTATTATCTGCAAAAGAAAATATTATTTTGTAACAATACTACTATATGTCCAGGTTATTAAACTTCTCCATTATTACTATATAACATCTTCATTCCTGGCTGACAGTCTGTTCCTTGAGTTTATCATCTATTACCTCTTTCTGTCCAGGTGATCTATAATATGCTCAAGTGACGATATCAATTCTATTTTTGATCTCACTAAACATTCTTTAGTATGATTCTACCCTCTGGGTTCTTGATCTCTTTAAGTGAATATATCTTCTTAGAATATAAAGCTATTCCTATGTTTCCCTTTCTATCTTCTTAATTCACCTAGAAAAAAGTCATTACCATTAATAATCACAAAAATGGGTCCCATCCTGCTATTTCTCAGTAATACCTATGGAGTTAAGCTTGTTTCCTTGTATTAGCATTTTTAAATCCCATTATTTATTAACCATACTTTTTGTATTTGTGTATTGATAGTAGAGTCCATGGTTTCTAGTGTTGTCTTCTTTCTTAGATTTTGTTTGTATATATTTCTGGGCAACTTTACAGTTTTTCTTTTTCTTACACTGTATCTATATCGTCAGTGCTAATGACCCTAGTGAATTTGTGTAAGGAATTTTCTCTCTCCTTTCTGTTCAGATCAAATTTACTTGAATTATATTCCACGACTCTAGAAAAATATTTTAAGCATTGATTAAGCATTAAGCATTATTAAGCAATATTCTATTCATAACCTATTCCAGTATTTAAGCTCTATTCTAGAAATCCAAATCCTATTCTTGAAACCTTACCCAACTGTTCAGATCCCAAATTTCCTCTTTTTTTGTGAAACCATCCTTGACTTCAATTGGAAGCAGTGATGAAAAAACTACCCATATCCCTATGGTGTATACTTTCTTGCTCAGGATAGGTTGAATGAAAATATCAAAGAGAACAAAGACAGATAATAAGATGTCAACTTACTGTTTTGACCTTTTAGGGAGCTTTTTCAGTAAATGGAGTTGGAATCCGTACTTCAAGAGACTGAGAAGTCAGTAGAGGGACAAAAGGTGGAGAGGGTAGTCTACTTATTTTAGAAATTATAGTAACTTGAAGTAAGTTACTCAAGTTGAAGGGGAGGTTATACTTTTTTGAACAGAAGAAACAGGTAAAATTATATTTGGTGACTGAGAAAATAAATTATTGCCCGGAACTGAAATAAAGGGAAGAAATGATTGGTGCAAGCACCAGTTAAGTGGAGTAGAGTTGTAGAGTCAAAAGATTTCACATCAAATAACCTCTATCTTTTCAGTAAATTAAGTAGTAAATTTAGAGGTAAGGAAAGAAGGGGTAAACTGAGGGCATCAGTTTTAGGACATCCATTGTATGTAATTTTATAGAGTCTATAAGAAAATGACTTCCATGCACTTATGAGGAATCAGTTGAAGTTATATAGATGTTTCTACATACCCAGTAAGCATGGTATTATGATTTTTCTTAGAGGAATTCAATAGCTGGGGGGGAGTAGATTAGATAGAAACATTTTCCAAAAGAGAGGGTAAAAATTATACATGAAATTATACATGAGGGTAAAATTATACATAAAAATTATACAATTATGTAATAGTAGATTATTCCATAGAAAAAGCCATAACTTCATGCATCCATCTACATATTCATTTATCTAGGCTTTTCCAAGTGTCTACTTGAAATAAAACTACATATTTTTTAATGAGGACTTAAAAAAAACTGGTTTATTTGTAACTATGGAGCTATAGATTTCCTTTCCCTTCCTTTCTTCCTTGTTTTTTCTTTTCTCCAAGGTGAGAGTTATCAAGAAGGAAAGGGCTTATAACATCCAGAGGTATTTCCACACAGCTGAGAATTCCAAATGAACTGTTTTTATTTTCTTGTGGACTGGGGGAAATCCCTCTATGATGGCTATAGAAACATCTGCTTGTTGAAGGTATGACAATGCCATATTAGCTACCAGAAGAGAATGCTCCCTAGTGATCATACATTCCAAGATTGACAAATGAATCATTTTTCCAAGTAATGATTAACCCACCCATTGACTATGTAAACTTTGAAGGTAAGCTTGGCACTGCATACAACAATCAACACTGGTGATGACAAGAAACACAACTTGATTATTCTTCTTTTAGTGATTGACCCTACCTAAACTTCTGAGCTTTCTTGGTACCATACTACCAAGAACTAGTCTTTTAACTCAACAAAGAACAGCATGGAAGCACTGAGATTCAAACCCCGTGAATATTACTGCTTTTCTCCTTACAAGCTCTCAGAGAACAAATGGTCTTTGTTACTAACAGATTGAAATTATTTTATTCACAAAGAGTATTGGTACTACAAACGCCTAAAGATTTTTGCTAAACCAGCCCTCTGAATGCTTGTTTTGATTCGTTCTTATCAAATAGGCATGCTGATTATGGAATGAAAACTTTTTACATGAGAGAAAAAAACTGCATACATAGAGTCAATGCCTCTGAAACAAGCTCTAATGGCAACCTGATCTCTTTATAGATGAAGTACAAGTGTTGGGGGGGGAAGGACAGAAGAAGAGACGGGGTTGGGGGAGAGAAACAGAAAGAGACAGGAGACAGAATATACAGATGTATAATTTGGGATGGAACATTACTGATCCCCAAGCTTGGCACTACATTTTTTGCCTCAGATTCTTTGCAGTTTGTGTGCCCCATGCCTGGGACATATTAATTTCCTTCTTAGTTCATCCTATTTGAATTGCTAGCTTTTACTGAGGATCAATTCAGTTAAGATAATCCACAGGAGGATGCCATAAGACATCAATTAATGATGTTGATGATGATGGTAATATTAATGATGCATTTAAACAGCATGTGTTTATGTTCTATATAATACATATGTAATATATAAATATATACTATATTGCCGTATATTATATAATATTGATGTGATATATTAATATATGATATAATAATTATATATGTGTATATAATTATATTTATTTTTAATGTAAGTATATTCATATTTACATTTTGAATAGTGTATATTAAATTTTATAAAGCACTTTAACTATGCAAACTCATTTAATACTTAAAGTCACTTTATCAGGAAGATGCTGTTATTATACCCATTTTACAGATGAGCAAACTGATGCTGAGATAAGTTAACATCACTTGCCCAGGGTCAGATAGCTAGTAAATATCTGAATCAGTATCTAAACTTAGGTCTTTCCTAACTCCCAAGTCCATCTCCCATACCTTTATTTATAGCTGCCTTTATTTTTATGAAAAATCAAATAATAAAATATCTTTTTAACTGTTCAGGACACCAGTGAAAGAATGCCACAAGGCCATATGTAATCTCTAAAGAACCCAAGCAAACAAAATTACCACAGAAGCTGAAACCAGGAGAAGGGCAGAGTAGAATTTGAGAAGCTGAAGGAACTCAGTGATCCTCTAATCCAATTCATATGTGAGTCACAGCACTAGGGCTGTGGTGGACTTCAGAAGTTATCTCCTCCAGCCCCTCACTTTACAGATGACTTTAGTTCCAAGGGACCAATCAACAATGACTTAGTAGTGCCTATTACATGCCATGCCAGGCAGTGTGGCACTGGCCTAGAAGCCAGGAGGAGCCAGTCTTCAATCCTGCCTCAGATACTTCATTGCTGTGGGGTCCTGGGCATACTCCATGGGCTATTGTGCCTATGTTTCCTCATCTAGGAATGAGGGCACTAAGCTTGACAGCCTCTAAGGTTAGTTCCACCTCAAAATCTATGAGAGTATGGAAAACTTAATGGAAGAGGTGAGATCTGGGCTCAATATTGAAGGAGAAGAATTTCAACAGGATATACATACACACACACATACTTATATGTGTGTGTATACAGAATAAATACAGAGAGATGGAAGGGAGGGAAGACAAATATATATATATATGTGTGTGTGTGTGTGTATACTATATATATATGTGTGTATGTATGTATGTGTATATTATAATATGAGGAAAGAAAAGTATATATATGTATGAGAGGGAAGGTGTGTATGTATGTATATATACACATATATACATACATATATATGTATATATACACATATATACATACATATATATGTATATGTATAAGAGAGGGAAGCCAAGTATGTATATATGTATGTATGAGATGGAAAATAAGTATGTATGTGCATATGTATGTATATACACAATAAATGTAGAGAGAATAAAAACTAAGTAGTAAAGGTCAGGTAGCTTAGGAGGGAGAAAACAACAAGATTCAGAAATGCTTCTTCATATAGTGGGATGGGGCACCTAGTGGTGCAGTGGATAGAGTACTAGGCCTGGAGTCAGGAAGATTTAAGTTCAAATGTAGCCTCAAACACTTGCTAGATGTGTGTTCCTGGGCAAGGTCACTTAACTCCTATTTGCCTCAGTTCCTCATCTGTAAAATGGTGACACAGTAAAGAAGGAAATGGTAAACCACTGCAGTATCTTTGCTTTGTTTTTGTATTTGGAGGGGGGGACGCAGGGCAGGTGGGGGTAAGTGACTTGCCCAAGGTCACATAGCTAGTGTTAAGTGTCTGAAGCCGGATGTGAACTCCAGGACTGATGCTCTATTCACTGTGCCACCTAGCTGCCCCTGCAGTATCTTTGAAAAGAAAACTCCACGGATAATGCCTATGGGGTCCTGTAGAGGTGGCATAGATATGACTTAACAACAACAAGGCAAAGCATGACCTGCATCCTAAAGGGATGGGGGATTCTATGAAGCAGAGGTAAGGAAAGAGTCCATTCTAGGCATGGACAAAGGAGATGGAGTTCCATGTGTAGGGAAGGGAGAAGAAGGCCAGTTTTGATTATAGAGTATGGGAGGAGAAAATATGTATAATGAGGCTAGAAAGAAATATCAGGACCAGACTGTGAAATCTTAAACCTCAAGAAAACAGTTTTTACTTGATTATGAAGACAATAAGGATTTACAGGAGTTTACTGAGTATAAGACTGACATGGTTAGATGTGGACTTATGGAAAATCTCCTTCGCAGCAGCACGTAGGTTGAAATGGAGAGATTTGCAGCAGGAAGACCAATTTGAAGGGTGTTGGGATAATCTAGTGAAGCTGTTAGGAAAGCCGACAAGAAATTCTAGTTGTGAGAGGAGAGGGAAAGGTCAGATGCAGGAGATGTGGAGAAATGGTAATATCTGGTAACTGATTAGATATGTGGTAGTGTTAGAGTGAAGAATAGAGGCTAACATTGAGGATACAAACACAAGAGACTGGGAGAATGGTATTGCCTCCAGTATGTAAGTTTGGAAGAGGGGCAAGATTGAGGTGGGGGAGGTGGAGATAAATTATTTTTTGGACATCTTGAGTTTGAGATGTTTCCTGAGCAATCCGTTTGAAATGTCCATTAAGAAACTGGTAACATAGGGTGGAATCTTAGGGGAGAGAGGTGGCTAGATATATAGTTGTATGAGTCATCGTAGAAATAATATCTAAATCCTTGGAAACTGATAACCTCACCAGTGAATGATTATAAAGAGAGAGGAAGATGTAGAACAAAATCTTGGGGAATGATCACAGTTTGGGGCAACCAGATAGTATAATGGATACAGTTGCACTGAATTTAGCGTCAGGAAGACCCGAGGTCATATCCTGTCTGTGAAACAATTTTCTTTATTCTGGGAATGTCACTTCTCTCTGCCTTGCTTACCCCATCTGTAAAATGGGAATATAAGAACACCTAGCTCAGGGCTATTGTGAGTGTCAAGTGAGATAACATGTATAAAGAGCTTAAAGTGTTATATAAATGCTGGGTATTATTATTCCTGTAGATTTTAAGCGCTCCATTTTAATATTTACCAATATTCAATAAGACTGAGGATAGATCTAACCTTTAAAAATGAAGTATGTCTCTTTATCATAAAATAATCAATTACATTGGTAGGGACTCCTAATCTATTGACTAGGCCGATTGTGCATTTGTAATTTCCTTTATGGAATCAGGTACTGGACCTGTTAGATGCAGAATGGCCCAAGCAGATGCCCCTGCTCCACATTTATAAATAGATGTTAAAAGGGGACGGTCTTTATTAGGTTGTGGATAGTTTATACATACACAGCGGGCACTGCAGGATCTCTAAACAAGCTTAACTGGAATAATGTAATATGTTAGCTTGGCCACAGAGAGAGTCTGCAGTCTTTGGCTGCCCTTTGCAGCATACCAACGGTGTCTTGTTTCTTCCACAAACTTGAATTACTTGTGGAAAAACATCATGACACAATTGGCACACTCCTTCCTACTGAAGTCAGCTGGGCTTGTTGGTTAGGACTATTTGTTAATATGGTCTATCCACCTTCAAGTTTACAGACATAGCTTGAATTCAAAGTCACAGCACAGGTATAAAATTTCTTTCTTTGTCTTTTCTCTAAGTATGCAGCTACAGATTTATGGGTTTGCCCCAGCAGCTGGACTACTGTGTGGGGAAACAATGTTTGACAGTCACAGTTGATCCTGAATTCACTAAGAGTACTTCAGAGGCAACATTCTTAACCCTTGAGAACAGGGAATACTGTAGGTCACTTGGCTACAGACGGCCTGGCTGCATTAGCTGAGGGATGAGCTCTGGAAGAACATTTCAGCCATCCTTTGCCAAGGCCAGAATACTGACTTTGTGTGTTGTAAGGATCTGGGGATGGGGAGAAGGACAAAATATTCAAGCAGTTGTTCTTTCCCAAGAGAAGATACAGAAGCTCCATTGTGTATGTATGTGTGTGTACATGCATGCATGCATGTATGTATGTTTTAAAGTATCACTATTTGGCAGTTCTTGATTGAAAGGAATTGTTAAAGGACTCAGTGCCAGACACAAGAAACCACTTTATAAAAATACACTTTGATCGCTGACTGCTGGCCTTTCACTGCCTGCTCAGAAGTATTTCCCAAAATCTTGGCTCACGATGCTTTGCCTTGGGAGCAGGTTTTAAATCTTCTCAGAAGAATACTAAAATTGTAAAGTATTCTGTGAGAAGTCTAAGGTGTGGAATTTTCAAACCAGAAACCTTTCTTTTATTCTTGTTCTGCAACCAGAGAACTATTATAGTATTTCATAGCACAGTTCTCAAAATTAAAATACATTTATGCAATAATGATGTTTTAGGGGCTGCTAGGTGGTGCAGTGAGTAAGAGCACCGGCCTCGGAGTTGGGATGACCCGAGATCAGATCCGGCCTCAGAAAATGAGCACCCACGCATAAACAATGACTAGCCGTGTAACCTTGAGCAAGTTACTTAACCCCAATTGCTTTAAAAAAATAATGTTTTTTAAAAAATGTTAATGTTTTTAAAAAATAATAATGAATAAATCAGGGAGAATACATAATTCCAGACAAGCTTCAGTTATCTTTGCTAACAGAAGAAAAGAATGTCAAAGACAACCCTAGAAAGTAGACCAATGGAAACTCATTTATATCTGTCCTTGGAATAGGCATTTAAAATTAATATTTTAATTAATGAGTCTTATATGTGAAATTCACATAGAGCATTTCAGGTGGAACAATGAAGCTAGACTAAGAAATCATTCCTTTATAACACGTGCACGCACACACACGTACATACACGTACACACACGTATACATGCACACAGACATATTTTTCCTTCCAACATTACTAGTAAGAAACGATAGACCAGTCCCTTCCATGACTGACATATTTCTCAATACTCTCACGTGTTATTGAAAGTGACAACTACATGTTTCTGGTGCCTCTTCTCATCTTAACATAGAACTTAGAATTTTATCATCATAGAATTAGAAGGGACCTTGTAAATAAAATATTCTAGTATCTCATGCCATCTAGGAAATACTTTTTGTAGCATCAGTGGGAAAAATCTATACGACTTCTTGACTGTGTCCAATGATAAGGATATATGAGTTAATGAGGGGTTTATTCGTTTTGTTTGGTGCTCTGACTGTTCCCTTTATACTGAAGCTTATTTTGATGCTTGTTACTTCTACACACTGGTCTTAGTTTTTTTCTCTCTGAACACATGAATAAGTTAAATGGAATAATTCTTTAAAATATGAGAGCCTCTTTTGCTTCATGTTAATTAACTGTCTAGCTAATTAATCCTAACTAGGGTTAACTATGCTTAACTAGTAAGGCATGTCAAAATGGTACCAAAAGAATACTGGTTCAGGAGAAAGAAGCTTGATTTTATCACCCTGGTTATCTAAGCTATTCCTTTAAAGATATGTACCCTATGGTTCAGAACCTTAGGCTCTGGGTTTAAATAGATCACATTCAAACTAGGGGGATTCTAAAAGCCCTATTGACTCATTTTTCCTACAGTCAGGGTATCCTTTGGAAACATCATATTATATATCTTGTTTCGGTCTCTACATATGTGCAAGCACTCAAGCTTACAATATTCTCAGATATATGTTGGCCTTTATTTTGGCCCACATTAAAAAAAACATGCACAAGACTTATTGGAGCCCCAAAATAATAATGATAAGTATCTTTCCCTTTTTGGCAAATTCCCGACACCCACATCCGAATGCCCCAGCCCAGGTAGCTATATAGTCCTCCAGATTTATAGTATTATCCCAGTCAATATATGGTGCTCTTCTGAAATGGAATTTTGGATGGGAAGACTGTAGGATATTCAGCTCTAGTACTCCTTGGGCATCAATGATCTGCAAAACTCAGAGCAATGGAAAAAGACAAGCTATGTCTTTATTCTTCCCCATCATGTCTCACTCTCTTGATGATCAGTGCTACTGCTCTAAGGCCCCACGTGCAGCCTCCTCTTCTCTCTAGAAGACTAAGTCCTGGAATTTTCCTTGTTCTCACCAGCTATTACCATCTTTCAGGCCAAAATGCTCTGCTTCTGCCTCTGTGAGGCTGCCATCTTTGGAGCTGAATGAGTCTATCACTCCCATTTCTGGAGCACAGATGTTCTTTGGATCACTGTATAGATGTAAAGGCTTCAATGCTCCAGAGACCTGAGCTATTTTTGTACAGGTATGTGCTTGGCTCTTCCCTGATCTGGTTCTCTCTGTTCTCTGCAAGATCTTTTATAGGGCCCCACTCCAAGGGAGCAGAACAGATAAGATCTGTAAAAACTCTAACTTAATCAATCACCCCCACATACCATGACTCAATCATTCATCCTCAATGAGGTGTCAAAAGCTCAACAAGTAAGCAGACCAAGGGAACTTCCTAAACTTAATTAGATATCACCATAAATCATCACAATGTTTTGTTAATGGAAAAGTTCATACCTTACAAAGGGAAATGTCTTTAAAGGAGGAAAAGTTTTCTTTCTCTCTCATTTAACTGTATCAGTCCTGACAAGGTCCCTGCTGATATATAAAATTATCTATCCTGACTCCATTAAGTTTTTCATTCAAGGGACAGTGACAGATAATAATACTTAATGATAACAATAACAAATACATTGATAAAGCACTTTAAGAATTGTAAAATGTTATACATAAATTTTCCCATCTGATACTCACTATACCCCTTGGAGGGAGTTGTTACAGCTATTAAAATCTCCATTTTACAGATGGTAAAAATGATCCTGAGAGAAGCTAAATGACTTTCCCCAGGGTCTCAAAACTATTAATTACCTGAGGCAGTTATGTACTCCAGTCTACCAGAATCCAAGTCTAGAGTTCTGAATTGTATACTACCTCACTACTTCTACTGGGTACTCAAAATGATTATGTTCTTTCCTTGAATTTCAATAAATATTCTGATTAAATGACTTACAAAGACCATAGGCCAAGACTCTGCTAAGTGTAATTCAGTGGCCATTTAACTTTGACATATAGAATGATTGTTTTGTTGTTGTTTTATATCTCTATCTCTATCTATCTATCTATCTATCTATATATCTATATCTATCTATCTATATCTATCTATCTATCTATCTAGCGCTATATATATATATATATATATATATATCTGTATATACCCTCATTCATTTCCAATTCTCCCTTTCACCCAGAAGGCCAGATAATACAAATATACAATGTTATTTTCCCACAATCTTAAAACAACAATGAATTTTACTTAGAAAGAGGACAAATAGGGGGCGGCTAGGTGGCGCAGCGAGGAAGAGCACCAGCCCCGGAGTTGGGATGACTTGGGATCGGTCCCGGCCTCAGAAAATGAGCACCCACACATAACGACTGGCCGTGTAACCTTGAGCAAGTTACTTAACCCCAATTGCTTTAAAAAAAAAAGAGGACAAATAACTAGAAATCAAGTGCTAAGAGCTAGGAAAATCATTATATGTTGGGAAATGGCTGATAGGAACCAGTGAATGGAATCAAAGCATCATTAAATCTTGGGAAAGGAGCTCAATGTTCATTTAGCCAGACTGCTAGCTGTCATTATTATAGATAGAATGTCATCCCATGGGCTGAGGTAACAAAAGGGACACAGGTGGTATTCCATATATTTAGGAGTGGTCTCTCTGTAATCCTGTCTAGGAGCTTACTTAGGGATGCCAAATAATACTCTCATAGGGTGATTATTAGAAATACATGGTAGAGTTAGTGATAGAAGTCTCCACTAGTTGAGACAGAGATAATCAGTAAAGTCATAATGCCTGTGAAATAGGAACATTTATGTCCATTGTATTTACTGTGAATGGGCACATTGACAGGTGTCTATACGATACCTGGACCCAGGCTCATAATTCTTCATGGCATACATGAGAATTCTAACAGTAAAGAACAGGAAAGCTCTGTTTCAGATCAAGTTCAGAGTGACACATTCAGATTCTATCTACAGAAACTGTTCAGCTCCCCATCAATAGAGAAGATGTGACCAACATCAAGATATAACACTACCCAAAGGAGGAATTCTGTTTACAATAGTCTCAACAAATGGTCATGGAACCTCTGCTTAAAGGAACAGAAGGGCTCAATTCCCTCCCCTCCCCCCCAGGAAATCTATTTACCTTTGGACAACTCTAATTATTAGAAATATTTTCTTAAGATTAAGCTGAACTGTGTTAAGAGCATACCATCTTATTCTAAATCCAACATTCTAGGCTATAAGCTTTAGACTTCTTTATGTACAAAGTATTCCAAATTATGTTTTAAAAAATGAAAGCTATTTGAGGCACTGCATTCCTATCTAGCATCTTAGAGAGTGATTTAGGTCTACAGTTATTTTCTTTTATTTCTTGCAAAGGTCAATGAAACAGAAGTTAGGAGAACTTGATTTCAGTCTGTACCCCTAACTGGCTTTGAGCCTTGGAGTCCTTAAAGAAATTGATTAATCTCTCTTCTTTAGTTTTCTAATGCATAAAATGAAGGGAAGAGGGATGGATTAGAAAATCTCTCAGTTCTGAGCAAGTTCTAAAATATTAACATTCTTTAATTCCTTGAAAAGTGAGAGAAATATGAATTGAATTATAACTGTCAATACCAGCAAAATAAATTCTAAAGTTTAAATGGGAATGTTTCACTCTGAATCATTTTAAGTTTCCAAAGATCTGTTTTACTTAGATGTTTTCCATTTCTTTACAATTTCTATTACCCTATTCCATCAAATGTAATGGGTTAAGGGGAAAAAATTCTTTTAGGCAGTCCTATTTTATAGTATTCTCTCTTAATTCAGGGCTTTCTGTGCCATTTAAACAAAGATAGGAACATTAATCAGTACTGCTAAGGGTAGCAGACTATGGTCCAAATGACTACCAAATGTAATAAATACTACCTAAAAATAGTAGGAATGTTATCATTGAAAGGCTGGAAAAATTCCAATTTTAATCAGGCACTGCTGCCTCTCAATCTTCAGCTAGAGAAGTTATAGTTCTTTAATAATAGTGATATTTGGTCGTATAAATTGATCTTGTTTCCCAGCTCTCCACCCCAAAGTAATTTCATTTAGGAACTGATTTTTCATGTTTATGGCTGCTAGAGTTCTACTTGGAGTATTATCTTAACCATTATTACTTATATGCATTTCATTTTAGATTATAGCCAATTCCAATTCTGAATTTTTCCTATAAAAAGTTACTGCTTTTAAAGACATATGGCATATAATTTTGAAACTATAAGGGAATCTATAAAAGAAGAGTATTTCTTAATTTCTTTAAGTCATGTGCAAATGAGTTATTTCTTCCTTATTCCTTCACTGTTACTCTAGGTAAATCAAAGGAAAAACAACTGCAGTGCCTAAAACTAGGATTTGCCATGTTCATCTCACAGAGCTGTTATGAAAATCCAGTTAGGTATATGATTTTAAACAATTAAGGTGATAATAATAACAAAAAGTTCAAACTTTTAAAAAGTAATTAGTTTATATGAGCTACAGTGAATTTGTGAAAAAACAAACATTTACTCCATTGTATCTAGCTATTAGTGAGGGCAAGGTATTAATTCCTTGGCAAATTATGCAGAGATAATAAATATCCAAAGGTAGGTACTTACAGTTCCAGGACGAGGGTAAGGAATTCTCCCCTGGTATGGAATCAGCTGATGGTTTGGCCCTTCTTTGTGGGCAAATGGTCCATTAAACACAGTCTGAATATCAGATAAGTGATATACACACACTGCTGAACCTTTAAATACTGAGCTGTAGAAAACAAACAAGCAAAAAATTACCTTATAGATCAAACATATAGAATACTAGCTAATTGACTGGGCATGGATTTCCTCAGGGAACTGAGAAAGAATTCCAAGAGGATGGCCTTGAATTATTTTTTCAAGTATAAAAAATAATGATTGGGTAAATCAGCCAAAACACCCCACACCTTAATGAAGTGAGAAAAAGTATTGAAAATGAACCAAAAGACTAGACAAAGTTTGAAAAAAAATTCCTAAATCAAGTAAAGTGACATCACACAGGCATCTGTGTTTAGATTAAATGAGAAAACTTGGTCAGAACCTAGTGGTCATCTATAAAATATAAACCCAGTTATGTCTGATAGATTAAAGAGAGTTGGAAAGCATTCTAGCAAAATCTCTGAGGAAAAATGGCTTGGGATGTGGGAGGGGAGAAGACAGAGACTATTGCTGGGTATCCTTCCCAACATCCCTTTGGCCTGAGTAGGTCCCTGTAGGTTTTGAAGGGTGTAAAGGATTTTAGACTTCTTAATGATGCTCTAGCAGCATTCCCAGAACAGTTGGTGTACAGGGTCTACCTCACTGGCAAGGAGAGTTTGGACATATATTTAAGGCTTTCCCGCAGAAATGCTATTCCATACCTATAGGCAGTATCTTGAAGGTATTATCAAAGGGACTTTCAGAGCTATGACATACCCCTCTGTAGTACATGCTCTCTAAACTCTTCTGTTTACCACAGAACTCGGTATGTATTGATGAGAAACTATATCTCAGACATTGGGGGCAATATTTGGACAAATTGTCCTCAGTATAGCACCTTATTAAACATGTCTTTCTAAAAGCTAAAAAGAAATAAAGCACTTTGTAAACCTTAAAGTATTTCCCCCTTCATATATGTAACATATATCACATATATAGATTTGTTATGTTAATGTACATATTTTATTTTTATATTATGTTTGTTATTATTATTATTAGTGCAGCATTGGAAATGAATAAGATAAAAGGAAAAGGTATGATTTATGTGCCTGAATCATATAGCACAAAAGGTAAACACTGTGTGATTCAGATATATATTCTTAACCTGATAAGTAAGAAGAAAAGGTTTTCATCTGACATGGATTAATTAATCTCTGATTGTAATAGGATTAGTAATAGGAAGCATTTTTTTTTATTACCTAGGAATAAACCCACTAAAGGGGATTCCCCGGCTCTCCCTTTTTCTCATGGACAAGTGAAACTTATGTCTGAATTCAAGAAACTCATTTAAATTCCATGTCAATTGGAATGCAACTTTTACTGAAGCCAAGGAAATCATGGCATCAATAAGTCCAAAGTTCATCTCTGAACATCATGCACTCATGACATTGCCCCATGGTGTCCATCCCCAGCTCTTCAGCTTCCTTTCATGTACTATCTTCCTCCATTAGAATGTAAGCACCAAAGGGCAGGGACTGTCTTCTTCTTGTTTGTATCCCCAGTACTTAGCACAGTGTTAAGAACAGACTAGAAGCTTAAAAAATGTTTATCAACTAATCAATATCTCCACTTACAACCATGTTGTTAGGAGAATGATCTGGGATTTTTCCTGTCATGAACATTAGTTATAATTTATAAAGTCATTTTCTTCCTGATTGTTTTATACAGTTTTCTAGTTGGTCATAGACAAAAAAAGGGACGTAGTTCAAAAAGGCAGATTAAATTAGACAATACACCTTTTAAGCATTATTTCAGTTCCTGCCAAAAAAACATGCTTTTTAGTCACACATGCAGATCAACAAAAACTCACAATTGTTTTTCATCACAAACATTTCTCTACTGTTACATGCCTAATTCAGGGCATAAAGGGGTGAAAATAGTTGGCTTTGATATATTAAAAAAAAACTACATAAATAGTGTGATTCCCCAGCCTTAATCATCTAACATCCATCCTAGATTTTTTTATAGCAATAAATGCCTTGACTTTTAGAAAACCAGAAACCTGGACACATAAAATCTTTCCCTTAAATCTAAAATTGCCTTGAGGATTTGGAACTCCTCTTTGTTTAGTATGTTGTGTCCTTGACACAAATCCAGTTTCCATTGTAAGAACAATAGTCTAAAAAAGTTTTTTTTTAAAAGAACAAACATGTTAAATTCAAAATAAAATTCTAAAACCTTCCGATTTCCCATGCTTTTTATTCCTTTTTTTAAATGAGATTCAGATATAGATCTGTCTGCCTGCAACTTAGATAGGGACCACTACAGCTACATTTTTTCTTCACTTGCTACTTTTAAAATGATAGGACAATCTTAGGTAGCCTTAGCAGATGTACTGGTTCTGAACAAAAGAAATAATACATTCTCCATTTGCTCAGATAATTCTGTTCATGTTTTAAGAGGAATATTAAAAAAAAAAAAACACCTGAGTGCATTCAGAGGAATGTAGCAAAAAAAAAAAAAAAGGCGTGGAACTGAAAACTTATATGAGAAATGGTTAAAGACTATTGATGGGGAACTTGGGAAAGACAAAAGTAAGAAGAAACATCACAATATCTTCAAATACTAAAAGGACTGTCATGTAGGAAAAGGTTTAAACCTGTCTGTAGCTTCAAAGGTCATGTAAGACTAATGGATGTTAGACGAAGCTAAATTTTCATGCAAATATAAGGAAGAAATTTCCAAGAATTACTGGCATACAACAACAAAGTGAGCTCCCTCAAGAAGTCATTGGAACTTTGCAAGCTGAGACTGGATGCTCACTTGTACAAAGCATTCTTCTCTAAATAAGTATGTGCTAATGCATCACAAAGGTCGGTCTCCACTCTAAGATTCTATAATCCTATACATTTGTGAAAATAAAAATCTTTTTTATATGTTTTAATATAATTATAAGGTTCCTAGTATAGAAACCAAGTCAGAAGCACTTGAAAATGTCTCCTGAAGTTGAGTTTAAGTTATCTTGTTGTACCTATCAGTGCCAATGGAAAATTTAAAGATCCAATTTTGGATCAAATTTTTTTTTTTTTTTTTGCTTTTTGGAGGGCAATTGGGGTTAAGTAACTTGCCCAAGGTCACACGGCTAGGTTTTTGTTTGTGTATGCATTGTCTGAGGCCGGATCTGAACAAGGTCCTTCTGACTCCAGGGCCAACGCTCTACTCAGTGTGCCACCTAGCCGCCCCTGGGTCAATTTCTAAAGCAAATTTATCATCATTTTTTCCCCTGAAAAACTAGTCAAGTTATTTATCTATAAAGAAAACTAGATTCTAGGGGCGGCTAGGTGGCGCAGTGAGTAAGAGCGCCGGCCTCGGAGTTTGGATGACCCGAGATCAGATCCGGCCTCAGAAAATGAGCACCCACGCATAAATCAAATGACTAGCCGTGTAACCTTGAGCAAGTTACTTAACCCCAATTGCTTTAAAAAAAAAAAAAGAAAACTAGATTCTATTCCAAATGGTATTTTTGTTATTTAATTTTTGTGCAGGTAATCACATTTTTCCTCTTTCTATCAAGACAACATTCTACCAGTATAAGGCTAGTTTTTTAAAAAAAATTTAATCTAGCTGAAATATATCTGCTAATCAATCTGTTGAAAGTAAATTGATATGAATACGTGTATTCCAACTGTTAAGAAAAATTAGATTACATATAGAAGAGTCTTTTCAATACTGTTAACTCTATATAATGTAAGACTACTTAAGAATAGAAATTCTTTTTTAAAAGCAGATCACTACCTTGATGTTGTAAAAATACCATACACAAGTGTTGTCCGAGGATTATCTGTTTCTAGCAGAAATACATCCTCTGCAAAAGGAAAAAATACAATTATTTGAAAACATCAAATCTAATATTGCCACTATACTATAGCTTCCTATAGCATTTATTAAATCTGTGAATTAAACATTCAATAGCTGCTTTATAACATTGAAATTATTCCAAAAGTATGCATGAAGCATGTTTTGTTATAAAGAATTATATGCAGGACAGTGTATATTCAGAAATCTCTAGAAAAAATGCAGGTTTTGGTGGTCCCAGGAACATAACCCCCTTTTTCTCAAAGGTTCAATGTGTCAACATGTACCCTTTTGACTTTTGTGCCATAATCTAGGAACATTACTTCCTCAAAAGTTGAGGACTGACTGTATTTTCAAAAACACTGTGCCTCCTGTCCTGACCCATCTCCAGCATAAAAAGAGCTTCATGTTTCTGAAGAACCTTTTGTGATCTATACTGTTCTTATCTCTTGCTCAAGTTTTACAGTGTTCATTGGAAATTTCCACTGGCAAGTCAAACTTTGTTCAGACCAATAGTATCACTGATGTAGGAAACTCCCAGTGAGGAAAATCCCACTAGACTATTCAAGTTTAATATGTCTAAAATGGAATTCCTCATTTCTCCACTGAACTTTGTAGAAGGTTCTCCAGTTTGTCAACTATTCTCCAAGTCACCTATGCCTGGTAAATTTGAAGTAATCTTTTATTCATCAAAGAGAGCCAATCAATCACTAATTCCTATTCATTCCCTTTTGTAATACATTATACTTCCATCCCCTCCCTAACCTTCCCACTGCCACTCCCTTAGTTTGGACTCTCATTGTCTAATGACTCACAACAATCTCCCTGCTTTTGTCTTTTCTCTTTCCAGTTCATCCCACAAAGCACAGACAGATTGGTCTTTCTGGTACAAACATAGATCCTATTCAAACTTCAAATCTCAGAATTAAAAAGGACCTCAGAGATCAGCTAATCCAACAGATAACTGAGCAGGAACTGACTGTTTACTAGTCGTCAGTCTTCAGGCAGAAATATTTCATGTCAAATGTGTATATTATGTAGAAAGATATATATATATATATATATATAGACGTATCTATATGTATACACAAATGCATAAATGAGAGAAGGGAGGAAGGAAGGGAAGGGAGAAAGAGAGGAAGAAGGAAAGCAAGCAAGAAAGAAAAAAAACTCTCAGCCCTGTTAATATTCTGATTCAATGCACAAAGGCCTATATGTTGCAACAAGAAATACATGACTATATTGAAAGCTAACTGATTTCTTCAAAAAAGAAATGAATTGTAAAGGAACAGTTGACATTTCTTAGCCAGAAGCTAGAGTTTATGAACTTTTAATAAATCACACATATATAAGATAGCAATCTAAATTGGCAAATTAGAGCAATTCCCTTTACTTATTAATATTAACTTTCATACTGAATACACAATTTTCTAATAATTGTTTTAAGTTAGAATTCTTACAAATTATCTCTCAAAACCAAATCTCAGACCCATAGCAACATACCTAGTTCATCAAAATAAGTTTCTGTGCCATCTTCATCCATCACTGAGCATACTAATCTAGCCTTTAAGAAAGTGGTCCACTTGTTAACAAGGCTACGCTGTCCACCAGTGTCATTCTGAAAAGAAGGGCATTGACAAATGACATCAAATTTAAATATAACATTAAAGAATGGACGCATCATAACTTTGGACACCACTAATTGTGAATATCCTGTAATGTTATAAGGAGATATTTAATATTTACCTTTTAAAAATTGATCCTTTTCCTGAGAGATGAGACAAGATTTCAGGGGAGGTATCTTTTAAATAAAGCAGTGTCTCATGTACCTTTCATCATTAAGGAATGTCACAGTAATATATATAATTTTCTAGGTAAATTATATTGCCCAGTTTAATAAAACTAGCTATTTAATTTTGTAAGTACTAATGACTGATACCATTCTAAAAATGAGTTGCACGCTTCCATACAGATTGAATATTATTTAACCTTTTCTTGATGACTGGGGGCATCATTATGAACATCAATTACTGAAATCAGCCAAAATGTAATAATTCCCTTGAGGGCTACTGAACTATTTTGCACTATACATCATGGCTCCAGAGACCTACGCTAGATAGTTCTATTTCCTGCTCAGCATGCCCTCACTACTTCTAATCTTTTGTTTTATACTCATGATGATCTATCTATGAAAGGTCCAAAGGACACTATCATGCACTTCATGCAAATTAGATTGGATGTTATAGAATCCTTCCTCCTCTTCACTCAGAAATCTCTTTTATTTCCTTTTGGCTTTGATCCTTTGTTTCAAATGATTAATTAAATTGGAGCAAAGTTTGATAGGTTACATAAGTGGGGCATTGGTGTGCTTCACAGAGCAAATGGTTTTCAGATACAACAAAAAATGTAGAATGCCTATTTAAATATTATTGAATTACTTTGAACAGATTTCAAACTAGAGCAATATGTTCAGTGCAAAGAGTACCTGAGTTTTAGCTCTGATTACTCATCCTTCAAGACCTCACTGAAATGCAGACTCTTCCACAAATACGTCCCTGATTTCCCAACAGCAGGTGAAATCTTATTCCCCTGAACTATCATAGATCACAGAAACTTTGTTCCTCTTGATGGAACTCTGAAATTCTACCTGGCTTTAGAGTTATTTGTGCATGTATCTAATTCCTATCTGGCTGTGCATTCCATGGCATCAGGAAATCTATTTTATTCTTTGATTTCCTCATAGCTCCTAGTCCTATACAATGGAATCCTTATCGAATTCTAGTTATATTTGTAAATGCTCAATAAAGATGTATTGAATTGAATATCAAATATAATTGTATAAATCTTTAAAAACAATTCTGGGTCCTCTAATCAGTTACATGAATGTATTTAGTTATCCTATATCAAGCTTTGTATTTAACTATAGATATTGTTATTTCTGTACTTTGAAAATGCTCTGAGATTGTCACTTATCTAGATGGATTTCCCTCACTATTAGTCTTAATTTGTGAGACTTAACTGAATTTACCAGGATTTTTTTTTTTTGCATATACACCTATACTATATGTGTAGACATTTTTATGACATGAAAAAAATGAATAATTCATACAAAAGACTGGGGTTTTTTTTTACAAACATCATTAAATATTTGCTCTGCTCCCCCTCTGAACATATATATGTTCAAGCTGTGTCTAAATAAAACTTACAATTCCATTGTGTTATTTCAAATACAGCATGATAAGCAGGAACAAGAAAACAAATTGGAAAATAAATGTGTATTTCTATTCACTTATCCAATCAAAATAGGTTATTACTTTTCAAAAATATACTCACAGGACATATTCTAGCAATCATGGAATGAATCTGCTTGGTAGTACCACTGTTGTCAGTTAGTTTTTCTTTGAAAAAAAAATATACTTTTGCATCATTGGGATCAGTACCATCTGGGATAACATGTGCATCTACAAACATAGGTTCTAGAAAGAAAACAAATAAAGATAATTAAGAATACTTATATAGGTATCATTAATTCACTTGTAAATGTGTGATATTTAATTCCATTTAATTAAGCATATATTAATCTCTACTATTTGCAAGGCATTATGTTAAGTGATAGTGATACAAAGGCCAAACCAAACAGTTAAGGAAAAAACTAGCCAGTCAGTCTGACTAGAATTGTAGAATATGTTGAGGGGGAGGGGAAAAGTTAAAAAAAGAAATTTACATGATAACTTTATTATATATTTTAAAATAACAAGTTATACATAATAGATTTGCAGTTTCATGTACAATCTTTTATTATACTATGTTATGGAAATGCTTGTTTTATTCTATAAATTAAAAATAAAATAAATTTTAAAAATTATAAAGAGACAGGATATGCCAATCTGGAAAAGTAATAATAATAAAATTCTACCTGACATTATAGTTATTTGTGCTCATGTTTAATCCCTATCAGCCTGTACATTTCATAGTATCAGGGACTATATTTTATTCTTTGGATTCTCCACAGCTTCTAGTCTTACACGATAAGATGCTTAATTATAATAATAATTATAATAGCTTTTATGTCTACCATCTTAAGATTTTTCAAAGTGCTTTACAAATATCTCATTTAATTCTTACAATGATTCTGATAAGTAGATGCTGTTATTATCCCACTTTAGAGATGAAGAAATTGAGACAGAAAGTAGTTAAGTGACTGGCTAGGGATTGGACCCCAAATGACCAAGACCCTAAATGCTACTCTAAGGAGTCGTTATTTTCTCTTAGAAACAATCAGGACCCAATTAAGGTTTAAACATAATCAGATTCCCACCTCAGATAAAATTATTCTGGCAACAACATGAAGGATGGATTAGTGAGAAAAGAGATTAGAAAACCAAATTAGGAGGCTCTTATGATAATCCAGGTAAGAAGCAATGTGGGGCTGAATTAGATTCAAGTGTGTGGAAAAAAAGAGAACAATTTTGAGAGATGTTTTGCCAATAGAATAAATAAAAGTTGGTGGATAGCTGGATTATATGAGGGACAGAGAGGAATTGAGGACAGCCCCTCAGCAGAAATACAGAAGTTAGTAAGCAAGTGGCAGCTAGGCTGCATATGAATCAAGTGATTGCTGGACTTGGAATCAGGAAAACCTGAGTGTGAATCCATCCTCAGACACTTACTAGTGCTGTGTGACCCAGGGCAAGTCACTTAAGCTACCTCAAACTCTGGAAAAGAAGGATAATAACAGTACCTGCTTTGCAGGGTTATTGTGAGGATCAAATGAGATACTCGATATAAAAAACTTTGCAAACTTTAAAATGTTATGTAAATACTAGCTATTATTGAGTTTAGAGCAGCATTCACTAGAAATCCTATGATAGAGGATTTATCATATATGGTAAACAATTCAATGTGTTGTTGTTTTGTTTTGTTTTTGTTTTTTTTACAAATGGTTGCCATATCTTCATTGGAAATGGATAAATATTAGGAAAGCCATTATTAGAGTTTTTGTGAAGAAATCATTTAACACACCTTAAAGTGGTATAAAAAGGTAAGCCATTATTGAAAAAAAAATTCCCCTTCTTAAGACTGGAGTAGCAGAAAGAACACTGAATGCTGAGGTAGAAGGTCAGTATATGTTAATATATTCTTTTAAGGCCCTGGCTTGGTCACTCATTATTCAAATATGTATAAATACCTCTCCAAGCACCAATTTCCTCATCTATAAAATGGAAAAGACAATACTTTCCCAATTTACCTTAAAGGATTTTTGTGCAAAGAGTGCTGTTTTATATTTTAATATAAAAATATCTAATGCTTTCTTCCTCTTCAACTATTAGTACTATTCCCATCACTATTATTAGCATTAATGAGTTGGAAAGGAAAGAAACAATCTAATTAGGGGATTGATTTTTACTAAACTTTTTTTTCCTAGTCATTACTTTCCATGGGAAAACAGAACTAAATGGCATTTTTTCCCCCACATTCCACTGTGTCTGATAAAAATGGGCCAACATTTTTTCTTCCCAATAGTTCCATTGTCTGCAACAATTACGAACATGTTGTGAAGAAGGGAAACATGCAAATATTCTTACATAACTGAGAGGAAGAAAACATTTTACTTTTGCAGCAGAGATCTCAGGAACACTGGGCAGACCAGGGTTGGGTAGCAGACCTGGTTCTAGTCCTGGCCTCATCCCTAAGTAAGGACAAGCCTTAGTTTTTGTTATTGTTTGTTTTTTAATTTATAATACAGAGCCTGTGATTTGGTATTATGGAATCTCTGAGGTCTATTCCAGCTCCAAGACTTTATATTCCCAGTGCCTATATATTTTCCCCTTCCTTGGAATGTGTGTGCATGTATATTTGCATGTATATACATAGATATACACAGACATACACATAAAGTCTCTGTGTTGCTCACTATGTATATGCATATATATGTAATACTTAAAAATTTTGATTAGAAAGGTATGTATGTATATGTGTATATATATATATATATTAGAATATAGTTGTCAAACACATAGTCCACAGGTAAAATGCAGCCCACAACTCCTGAGTGTGGCCTGAACTAAATAAAAATGTTGTTCCTATCTGATTTTAATATATAATATACACATATATCATAATGC
This sequence comes from Gymnobelideus leadbeateri, assembly GCA_011680675.1. Taxonomy (NCBI): domain Eukaryota; kingdom Metazoa; phylum Chordata; class Mammalia; order Diprotodontia; family Petauridae; genus Gymnobelideus; species Gymnobelideus leadbeateri. The sequence continues at coordinate 286,687 of WOXC01005181.1, read as the reverse complement.
ATGTTTAATATAGACTAAATCCATCTATATATGCATTTACAAATCATATATGCACATATGTGTGCGCTTACATATAAATATAAAAACATATGGTTTAAGTCAATATGTGATCCATAGAAATCCTTATGTATATTTTAATGGCCCCTTTTTCTATTGGTGAGTTTGCCACCACTGTCTTAGCAGATCACGTTTTGTCCACACACTGAGAAATTCAATGAAGCAGAATAAGGAGGTGAAAGTTGAAGGAACTAAAAAAAATAGCTACATTAAAATACAGCATACTAAATGAAGTAGAAGAATTTCAAAGAAAAAATTATGATGCCATTTAAAGACATAGAGGGTCTCCTTATTCTCAGACCATAATCAACTTTCAGAAGTCTCAGCTTCCAGATGTACTAGAAGAATAATTTCAAAAAATAAATGCACAATCAGTGCTTTCTTGCACTGGAATATTAGTGCAATTGGATGCTTTGCTAGGGTGATTCATGATCATCTGGGCAGTGTTAAACAGATTACCACATTGAACATCAGCAAGGCATTTTCCCCAAGGCATAGTGACAAGGATCTCCCTGATTTGTTTTTTATCCCCTTCCTCTTAAGAAAAAGGCCACAGAGTAAGATCAGATGAAGAAGTCTTATGACAAACATTTCTCTGAGACCCCAGCAGATGGGTTTCTGTGAATGCATTCCTGCTTATCTCTGATAAAAGCTATAGTAAGAAAAGCATAACAACTCAGGATTATTTTAAGTCACGAAATTACATATAAACTAGAATGTAATCCAGTGATTCCAAGCCTTACAAGCTTGTGTTATAATTTAACAAAATATAATGAATAACTGCTTTCAAAAGAGATTCTGTTTATTGTTGACTTAGATGCCAATGTGACATAAACTCATGTGTGTGTGTATATATAGATATATACTCATATATATAGATATATACATATATGCACATATGTAATATATATATACACACATATATTCTGTGACAACTGCTTTATGATGATGAAGATGGCAAAATGTTACATAAATCAGGGACTATTTAAATTATTCACTTTACCCAAATATTTAGAATCAACTCTGTAAGAGTCTTCATCAATCACACCAGGAGTACATTATCTGGGACATGTTATTTTCTTGACATTTCCCCTCAGTTTCCTTCCTGAAAATTTCAGAAATAACAAAAAAGGCTGGTATGTGAGAATCAAAAGCATCCATTAAAATGACTGGCTTACCACTTAGCCATTTAGAATTGTGTTGATCTGTTCTGACTGCATTCCTTTTGGTCAAACTACGAAAAATAGCAGCATCCGTACCCATGAAATCAATGTACATTCCTGAGAAGAGTTCTTCATCTATAACAGAGGAGGGGAAAAGATAAATTCTTAACACAAGCTTATTTATCTTTTAAAGCTCTGTTTTTTTAGAGGCATAAATTAACTTACTTGTCTATTAGCACAAGGCCATGTATGGTGCCTAGCACATGTATTTTCTCTTGAGGTCCCATTATTTAAATTTAAAAATCCAAGTTAAATAAAAGTCAAACACTGTGTTCCTGAAAAAGTCTACTTCTGCCAAATAAGAGACATATAGGCAGAGGGACACATATATACCTTACAACACATAGACAAGTGAGAAGGCTTCTGCCAGAATTTAATACTGATAAATCCCATTGCACATACTATAGATATTCTGGCAAAGGTAAATAATTCCAAATAACCCAATATACCAGAGTAGTGAACTCCCTCCTCCAGGTAAAGTTCATGCACGTGTGTGTACACACACACACACACACACACACACACACACAGAGTTCTTGGCGTTCAAAAACCGATGTTATAGTTCCATTCTGCCCCTATAACTAGCAGGCAATTAACTCTTGACCTCAATTCCCTCTTCTATGCATCCATTGATAGTGTTGATAGCTCTTTCCTCCTTGATAGTCTCTTCTCTCTAGCTTTTGAGACACCACTCTCCCTCGGTTTTCCTTCTACCTATCTGACTACTCCTTCTCTGTCTTTTTTGTTAGATACTCCTCAAGATCATGCCCTGTAAATATAGATGTCTCTCAGGGTTCTGTCCTAGGCCCTTTTTTCTTCTTCTTCTATGCTACTTTACTTCGTGATCTCTTCCACAATTCTCTCATCCCCCCATATCTAAGCTGTTGCCAAGACCTGTTGATATCAGCTTTGCAACATCTGCTGAACATGTCCCCTTCCCTCCTGACACTGCCATCACCACTCTAAGTGCAGGTGCTTATTACCTTATGCTGGTAGACCTGCCTACTACTCTAATGCATCTTCCATTCAACTATTAAAGTAATTCCCTAAAATGCACATCAGATTATGTCACCTCCTCCCCACACAAAAACTCCCTTGGCTTTCGATCACCTTCAGGAACAAATACACAGTGCTCAATTTAGTATTCAAAGCCCTTAATAACGTAGTGGCCTCTTACTTTTCCATTCTTCTTACATCTTACTCTTCAACACACATTCTTCTATTTAGTGACACTGGCCTCCTGGCTGTTCCAGGAGCAAAACATTCTGCACTCCGGGCCTTCTCTCTGGTAGTCCTCCATGCCTGGAACATTCTCTCTCCTTTGCTTTGACAACTGACCTCCCTGGCTTCCTTCAAGTCCCAACTAATCCCATCTTCTACAGGAAGCATTCTGTAACCCGTTTTAATTCCAGTGCTTCCCCTCTTTAAAAAAAAATCCTACTTACTCTGTCTATAGATGGCTTTGTAAATATTGGTTTCCATATTGAATCCACTATTAGATTGTAAACTCCTTGAGGGGAAGATCATCTTTTGCATTTATTTATATCCCCAGTGTTTAGCACCATGTCTGAAGGTGCTTAATAAATGTTTATTAATTGATTGAATAGTCTCTATCAAATCAAATGGTCTTTTTTTTCAGTCCACATTATTCTTGACCTTTCTGCAACATGCGACAATGTTGGCCTCCCCTTCATTTCTGATATTACTTCATTTTGGATATTCCTTCTTCCATGATTTTAGTTTTCCTCCTGTCTGATCATTCTTTCTCAGTCTATTTTGCTGAATTATTTTGCTAGTCCTACACCCTAATCATGGATGTCTCCTAAACCTTGGCCCTCCTTTTGTTATTTTTTTCTCCATCTCCCTCTCCCTGTACAACTTGCCTCTTGGTGAGCTCAGGTGCTATGGACTTTCATTCTTCATCTCTTTGCAGATGATTCCCAGATCTACATATCCAACTCTAATCTCACTCATGAGTTCCAGTTCTGTATCACTAACTTACTGTTGGACATCTCCAACTCTACATCCTAGAGATTTTGTCAACTCAAGATTTCCAGAAAAGGAATTCATTACCTTCCCCCCTTTGAAGTCCAATTTTCCAACTTCTCTATTTCTGTAGGAAATGTTATAGCCATCTATCCAGTCGATAAGGGCCACAACTTTGGAGTCATCCTCTTTAGACTTTTTTCCTGTCTCTCAACTGTGATTCAGCTTCTCCTATCTCCATGCCTTTGCAACAGGTGTCACCCTGCTCACAATATATTCAATTCTCATGTCTACCTCACAGAATCTTTTGTTTCCTCTAATCAAAGTTTAAGAACCACCTTTGACATGAAACTTTTCCCCATGACCCTGGTTACAAGCACCCTCTCCCTCCAAATTAGTTTGTATTTATTTTATACATTTTTCTATATGTATACATAGTCTTTCCTAAAGACTGTAAGTTCCTTGAGAGCATGAACTATTTAACTTTTTCTTTGTGTTTCTAGTACTTGGCACAATGCCTGGCAAAGGACAGGTGCATAGTAATGTTATTTCTTAAAAACTGATTGATCTTCAATCATTCCCTCTCCCTCATCCTCTATATCATCCTCCACAATATCTCTCTCATATATCCCTTAGTTCAGGCCCATATTGTCTCTCACCTGGGCCTCCTAATTGATATTCCTGTATCAGGTCTCTCTGCCTTCTCCTATCTGTCCACTATCAAGCTTCTAAACTGACATTCCCAAAGTACAGGTCTATTGTACCCATGTCCCTTGCCTGCTCATGAAGTTTCAGTAGTTTCCTGTTGCCTCTATGATTTAATACTTCTGTATGCCATCTAATACACTTCACTCACTCAATATTGCCTTTCCTGGCTTACTGCACATAATTCCTCTTCACAGATACTAGCCTAGTGGTATCAAATTCAAATAGAAACAGCCACTAAACTATACATAAAGATCTTTATGAGATGCACTTTAACTTGAACAACCACGTATTAACATTGTCTATGTACTGTTATATTTTTATTTAGTTAGTTAACTAGTTCTAAATCACATTTTAATGTGGTTCAGCTATATTGCCATAGACTCACATCTGCCACCTTTACACTTGTCTCATCCAAGATGGTCTATTTGTCGTTCCCCATATATGTTATTCTACATGCCAAATCCATTGTTTTGTACGGGTTTTCCCCCATTGGAAAAGATGAATATTTTTTTTCCTAGTTGGAAATCCCTTCAAAATTCAGTTCCAGTGCCTGCTTCTACATGACTCCTATTAGTTGCTACTATCTTCCATCCTCAAATTATGGTATTTTTACTTTGTGTATATATCATATTAAATTATCTGTGCATGTGTTGTTTGGAACCAATAGAATATAAGCACCTTGAGGGCAAGAGCTATTTTAATTTTGTTTTCATATTACCTGTGATGAGTACAGTGCCTGGCACTTAACTGATACTTGCTGACTCAATGAATGGCCACTTTAGGCACTGATATTTCATGACTTTCATCTAAAATGAAGAGATGTGTATTGCAGTGTGTGTGTGTGTGTGTGTGTGTGTGTGTGTGTGTGTGTGTGTGTGTATGAAGTCATAGTCAAGGATGAAATTTAAAATTTAAATACACCTAGTTAAATAAATGAATGCATATATGTACACATAATTGTGGAAGTAAATACTTTATATGAATTATCTCATTTGAGATTCACAACAGCTCTGGGGTAAAAAATTACAAATATTTTTATCCCTACTTTACAGATGTAGAAGGTAAGATTTAGAAAGACTAAGTAATATGCCCAAGCTGAAGGAATAGCAAATGGAGGAAGCAGGATCAGAATCCAGAGATTATGAATGCTTGTCTAATATTCTTCTAATACCCAAGGAGTCAAACATGCCTGGACTGTGACTCACTGAACAGATTTAAATGTAGCTGGGAAATATTTAACAAAATAAATAAAAATGCAATAGAGCATAGATAATGTTATAATGTGCTATTCTAAGTTGAGTCCCACATGCTTCCTTGTGTGTGGCTTAATGGCACCTTTCCTATTTGAGTCTGACACCACTGTTTTATACTACCATGTCTCTCACAAATTTAAAAAAATGGAGGAAAAAGAAGATATTTGTTTATTTAAGATGATAAGCAAGTTATTAACTTACAGATGTCTTGATAGAAATCGGGAAACTTTAAAGCTTTATAAAAAGGTATTACAGGGCGGCTAGGTGGCGAAGTGAGTAGAGCACCAGCCCTGGAGCCAGAAGGACCTGAGTTCGGATCTGGCCTCAGACACTTAACACACACAAACAAAAACCTATCCGTGCGACCTTGGACAAGTTACTTAACCCGAATTGCCCTCCAAAAAAAGAAATAAATAAAAAGTTATTACTACCTAAGATTGACGACATTGGCTCTTGCAGAGTTTTAACACTTGCATTCTAAAAAGTATTAAATTTTGAATAATAACTAAAACTTCTCCGGGGCTTTTAGGTTTGCAAGGAACTTTTCTCACAATCCAGACTGATTTTTTAAAAATTGAACATAGAGGAGAAGGTAATATAAAAACAAGGAAAAGAAAAGTATGAGAAAAAAGACCTTTTTTCAACAGTGGCAGAAGCAAATAGCTATACTTTCTATGTACTTCAACCTAGGAAATAAAGCCCATATGTTAGGAACATACATGAAAGGCATATAAATTCTTCCCTTGAGGAACAAAAAAAAATTCCATAGGTTAGCATCAATGCTACCCCCTGGGTACAAAACAGAAGCTAACAGCAATCTTTAAAAATCAAATTTAGCAAGGTTAGAGTCTGACTGAGCTGCCACACAGCTGTGTTCTTTGACTGATGTTCCAGAGTAAATCCCCTGGCAGCCCTCAGAATGTGGTCGTGTTGGCATGATCCATGTTGTCTGAGGCACTCTAGGCTTTTCTAGGCAGAAATAAGAAAGAATGTAAGAGAGAATGGAGCTTGTGGAATGTTCCTGTTGTGTTACTTACTAGGTCATGAACTGGACCCCTACCAGTTCCTTAAGCAGGTATGGCAGGCATTGTGTCGCCTTGCCTCTCCTCCTAGTAGGGGTCCAAGCCATGTGGGAGTCCATTGTAAGGGGATAACCAAAATGAGCAGGAAGAAGTATTTGAACAATGTGGCTTCTTTAAAAGGGCTATAAAAATATTTGTATAGAAACACACATACATGTGTGTATTTATAGGTGACTATTAAATTATTATCTGCTTAAAATTAATTATTTCGTATTCTTGTGCTTCATTTCCTCCTAGGTATTCAGTGTCTAATCCCTGTTGTCTCATACACTGACTACCATAGTTCTTAGAATTCTCATGTTTGTATTAATAAAAAAAAGTGTGAGGGAATGCAATTTTGAATCCAAAGTTCTTCAGCTTATTAATTAACCAGGCCTTAAACAATCCACAATACTTACTTGTGTAATCAAGTATAAAATGTTTCTGTCAGCTTCACTTCCTTCCTTAAATTCACTCTAATTTATTATAGCAAGGTTGCCAGTCCTGCTGTGGCTTCTTTGCTCTAATGAAAGGCTTAACTGATGTATATCTACCTTGGTAAGAAGTGTGCTTTGTAGGGGTAAAAACAAAACAAAACAAAATTCTTTTCAGAGTTTCTCTGAAACTCTCATTTTTCCAAAATTAGAAATTTTTGCTTTGAAATTTTGCTCCAAGTGCTGTGTGACTATATAAGTGTGAGCTCCATGGACCAGAAAAACTCACGATGATTGATGTTTTTAAAGTCACTTTATTTGGCAATTTGGTCCTTTAGCAATGAATGAAAATGGCCAAAGCTCAAGAGATTTACACAATGCAAGGGCAAATATATTGCAGTTATCTTGTGAAGTTATCAAACATTCCATTATTTTTCTTCAGAAAGTGACAATGATCCAAAGTAATGTCAAAGTCTTTCTACCCTTTTAAAGTCATAGGAATTTTCTGAGCTTACCAAACTCAGTAAAATACATATGTATGGAATTGACAATTACATAGTCTAATTGTCACAACTGATCATATGAAGGAATATTGTCCCCCAAATAAAAATATTTGTGGATCATCAAAAGGCAAACTTTGGAAATAATGAATGCATACTCCAAGTTTCTCAGTATACTGACTTCTTAAAAAATTTCACTGTTGTAACCAGCTAAAGCTAGCCTCAAGAATTAAGCTGTTAGATAAGTATAAACATTTACACTGAACATTAAATGTCTCTAAAAATTATGTGATGAAGAGACACATTCTAATCAATCTTTTCCTTTATCTTGTACATCTTGTCATATCCCATCATAATAAATACATCTATGGCAAATAATAACATTGACTAAACTAATTCTTAATACTCTAACCCTCAAAAAGATTTTTATGTGCCAGCAACTGCTGCATTTCTTACCAATATTTTTTAGTTATTCAGTAAAACAATGCTGTAATGCAAAAATGTAGGGGACATGTAGTACATCAGAAAAAAAACAACACTTTATACAAGGTCAGGAGATTTGGTTCTAGACTCAGGCCTGCCATCTAATTGTGTTACCTTGGACAAATCAGTTAACCTATGGGCCTTAGTTTCCTCATTTATAAATGAGGATTTGGACTGTCTAATCTGTCATTAGATCTGATGAACTCTAAGGTGTTGAAATTCTGTGTATGCCATGAATACCTCACAACATCAAAGCCTGAAAATCCCAAGTCAGTTATTATGTTACATATTGCCATGCTATTAAACTTGTGTCCTGATTTAGCCACTGTGAGGCCTGAATTCCTCTACTTGTAACCTTGATCCTATCTACTCCTGTTTCCTCTAGCAGGTTGCCTCCATAATAATTCCTTTCTCTCTCTATTTAATCTCTCTCAGTATTGGTTCCTTCCCTGCTACCCTCAAATATGTGTAGGTCTACTGCATTCTTAACAAACATTTGGTTGACCCTACCATCTCCCATTTGGCCTTTCACAGTAAAAAAACTCATTCACCTTTTGTAATCTACTCTCAGCCCTCATCATTTGACTGATATTTCTCTATACAAATTCACCAATGATCTCTTAATTTACAAACCCGATGACATTTATTATGTCTCTGGCTTCTTGATCTCCCTGCAGCACTTGACACTGTTAACCACCACTCTTTCTTCCTAGATATTCTTCCCTCCTTGGGTTTTAATGATACTACCATTTTCTATCTCTTCCTACCTGTTTGGTCACTCCTTCTCAGAGCATCAGGGGATGATCACCCATATGTGGAGGCCCCATAACTATGGGCCTTCACAAAAGCTCCTTCCTGAATACTCTTCTCCCTCTGTTCTGATGCCCTTCTTAGATCCCATGAGTTCAGTTATCATCTCTGTGCAATAACACCCATATTTCCAGCCATATTCTCTTTCCAGACCCTCTTTCCCACACCCACCCCTTTGCCTACTGGACATTGTCTATCTGAAATCCCTTAGGTATCTCCAACTTAACATGTCCAAAAAGTAACAATTCATTCATTTTCTCCATTTTAAATGTCCCTGTGTCTATCAAAGGTATTACCATTCTTCCAATTATTTAAACTCTACCCTAACTTTGTCACCACACATATTCAATCAAATTCCAATCATCAATTCTACTTGCATTCACCACCTCCTATCATCTTAGATGACCACCCTTGCTTAGATGACTACCACTTTTATTCAAGCTTATTCCCTCTCACCTGAACTATTACAATAGCCTCCAAAATGATCCCTTTGCCTCAAATCTTCACTCTTTCCAATCTATGCTCTACACAGCCACCAAAGTGATATTCCTAAAACACTGCTCTGACCATGGCACTTGCCTGCTCAGGAAGTTATAATGACTCCTGTTTTGCCCCTTCAATGAGATGCAAACCCTTCTATTTGACATTCAAAGGCCCTCATGATTTGCCTCCAGCCTTATTACACATTATTGCCCTTCATACTATCTATATTTTAACCACTTTTTGTTCTTCATACCTAACATTCTATCTCCCATTCTCATGACTGTGCAAAGGTTCTTAAACTGTGTGTTTAATATGCTTCCCCTCTCTTATAATCACTAAGTTCTTTAGACTCTCCTCAGTTACTAGTATCTCCCTTACATAATTTTGTATTTTTTCTTGTTCATGCATATATTGTTTCTTCCAATAAAACATAAGTGCCTTGAGGGTAGGGCTATATTTTTGTCTTTGTGTACCCAATACCCAGCATAATGCCTGGCAATAGCAGCAGCTTCATATATGATGGATTAATTTGGTATCTCACTTTTGATATTCAAACTCAGTAATTCAACAAATATTTCCGAAATATCTTTTATGCACCAGATATTGTGCTTGAGGCCAGACATACAAAGACAAAAAAACACAAGCGGTTCCATTGCTACTTCAGTATGTGACCGTCAGATGTGCACTTTATTTTGTGCTGGATACACCTGGCTTTAAGGAGGGTCTACGTGTTAGAAAAGTAGGTTGTCTATTTCAATGCATTGTCATAGAGGCACCAATTGTGAGATTAGATGTTTCAGGTAGTCTTTTGGGAAAGAGATAAAAATTCTATCGTTCATAATTCATCAGAAAAGAGCAATGCACAAGCACAGCATACTTAATGGACTGAAACAAGTTTGAGCCATCTCAATCTACTGCTGATAACTGGCACGTTCAGGTAATTTCTGAATGGTCCAATTTCATTAATGAGAAACTTTAGGACTAATAAGTGCAAGGTCTGGTTTTCAGTGACCTTTTGACTTGCCTGTGAACATGATGAGCTAGGGAACCTAAGACTAGGCACCTGAACACATTGCAAGGGGAGCAGAGTACATCCAAAGAAGCAGAAGCATTCCAGGCACCTCTTAGTTCCTCATATAGCACTTTTCAGACAATTCAAAGAGAGATGCAGCTGTCTCATTCATTTCCTTCTGTCTCTTTAAAGAGGCACAACCTTAACAGTGACTTTCAAGGAAGTGAAATTTAAATAAAAGAACTAAGAGTGAAGGAAATGGGGAAAAATCTCAACAGCCATAGAATGCATATATGCAAGGTATTATGAGTTGTAAGAAAATAAGTGTGAAAGGGTAGATCAAATGCCACAACAGAGTCAAGAAGACCTGAGTTCAGTCCTTCCTTTTTCACACAATAACTTTTTTTGTCACGAGTAAGTAAATTCACTTTGGCATTGCAGACAACTCTAAGACTTTTCAAAGTTATAGATGAATTCCAACTATTTCCAGTAAAGGGAACTCCTATTCTACGGAAATCTAATATCATTGGTATGCTAGCAGATGACACATTGTAAATGATATTTTGGGACTGGAAGCTTTAAGCAAACACATAAAATAACAGATTTTAATCATAAGACCTCTTAGGAAAGGGGAAATTAAAATCTTAACTACTTTTTCCCAAACCTCAGTTGCTCTCCTCATATATATTTATTTTAAATTTCACATGGAGATCAAAAAGGGTCTTTTATAAGAAAAGCAAATGTTTGTGGGCCACATTTTAAAATTTGCATTGCTTAATTCACAACAACATTTCACATTTTGTTTTGATACTTACTGATCATAACAGACACCGTGTTTACGTTGGGGTTGAAAGAACAGCGCCCTTTTCCAGACTCACATTTAGAATCAATTATGAAGACTTGTTCCTTTAATGTAGAATAAGGACAAGATTAATACAGAGAACCAAATTTATAAATTTATGGGAAAAGAGAACATTCTTTAGTTTAAAACATTATTGTCAAAAACATTCCTTGAAGAATCTTTGTACTTGGCTACCTACATGTTCCCTGTTAATTTTCTCAACCCATTATCCCAAGAATTGACACGTAAGAAGTGTTCATCTATGAAAGTTAGACTAATCTCATAGGGCTTGTTCCTTATCTTAATGACATCCCACCCCCAAATCTAATTGCAGGCACTAAGTGATTATGAAAGAAGAACCAGCAAAAGTTATTTGAAAGTCAGAGGTCATTATGAACTACCCAGATATGCAGGGGTGGAGTCAAATTAAGAAAATTGTTTATAGAGGCACAAAGTATATTTTCTGTATTAATAATTGTAGAAGATAATGTTTCTGAGGGTGGCTAGGTGGTTCAGTGAATAGAGCACCAGTCCTGGAGTCAGGAGGACCTGAGTTCAAAACTAGCCTCAGACACTTAACACTCACTAGCCATGTGACCATGGTCAAGTCACTTAACCCCATACTGCCCTGCCTTCCCCCCTCCAAAAAGCAAAGAGAAAAAAAAGGAAGATAATGTTTCTGAAAAAGGCTAAAAATAAGGATGAAGTTTCATTTTTCCACTACATGTTTTGCCTTAAGACATTAAAGTTACTTGAGGACAGAAATCATCATGTTTTCATATTTTTATGCTCGCTTCTTAACATATAGTATATTTAATAAAAATATATTTAGCACATTTAAAAAACGCTTGTGGATTATCTTATTGATCTATTATCTTAATAAAACAATGACCAACAATTAAAGTTAATGTATTTCTGATATTCAAATGACATACAAATAAATAAATATCTCATCTCATATAGGAACAGTGTCTGTATAATACAGCTCATGTAACACTGGGGAGGAAATGCCATGAGTGATAAATGACCACTGTTTTGCTTTGGCTTACTTTTATAATTACAATTATTATTTTAAACCAAGCTTAAATTTCCTTGTTCATTCATCCAATATTAGACCTGCATGTTACTTGATGTGGAGGCTGTGAAAGTGAAACAGTGAAGGCTTCTGCTCTCTGGCATCTTAGGAGGACAGATCTAGTACTGGGACTCTTCAGAGGTTATGAAATACAAATGCTCAAAGTCAAGAGATTGGCTTAAAGTAACACAATGCATTTCAGAAATGGAATTGGAGCCCAAGTTGTCTGATTGCAAATATAGTAGCTTTCCACTATAGCGTATTGGAGTATCTAACTTAGCTGAGAAGATACATACATACATACATACATAGGCACACTAGAAAGCAGCAAGTAATCAGAGCACTACAGAGAAGGTGACAGGATAGTTCAGAGGCCTTCTCCACCGTACCTCCCAGCAGTTTGCTGAGACACTTGTTGGTTCTTCTCTATGGAAGGTCTCCAACTTTAATGCTCACCTGACTTAGAGCTAATGACTTCTTCCTTTCTTTCCCATCTCAGAAAAAGAGGTCAATGAGTCATTCTATACGAATTTATTAAATACCTACTGTGTGCTGGGCACTGTGCTAAATGTTGGGCATATAAATAAAAGCAAAAGGCAATCTTTGCCCTTCTCAAGGAACTCCTTGCAATACTTTATCCTTGGGCTGAATTATTCTGGGGCTGGGACACATCCCTCTTTGTGGGTTCTTTCAATTCCAATGATACCCTGCCATACAATGACCTTGATGTTTTGATAATCCCCATGGACCAACCCAAATCCTGGTATTGAGGGGGGTGGGAAGGGAGTGAAAGCAGAGTGGAGTCAGAAGCAGTGAATACTTTGCAGGCATGGGTCAGAAAGGAAGCTTTAAGACAGTGACTTCTGATGAAACAGAGACGTAGTGACTGGTATCTAGGAGACAGGCTAGCTGCATTTGACAGCAGTGGAGGCAGAGGCTCACCCAACAAAGTTAAGTGTAGCCTTGTTCAATCAACAACTCAAGTCCCTGCCCCCCACCTTGCCTCTTCAAATGTGAGTCCCTCCCCCACACGACCCCCCCCAGACACAGACATGAAAAGGATAATTTTTAGTGGATTTTGATGGGTTAAGAACAATTTTATTGTATGAGTTATATTCTATCAGTATGTTTAATGAAAATCTTTGTTATTCAATTTCTGATGATTTTTTCTGGTCTGTGAGTAAAGCCTACACACAATGGGGGGCTCCAGTCAAGGATATATTTTCTTTCCCTTCTATTAAACCAAACAAGAGTAGGAGATCCTCCGAGTGAATTGGAAGATGCTCATCACATTTTGGGGGAGACCCATCTAAAATGATGTTTGTTGGCTCAAGCTAAGGCTACTTGCCCTTTATACAATAACTGAAGAAATAGTGAAATTTTAAAAACTATATTCATGCTGGGGATGGTTAGACTGGGGATGAAATTTTGGTCAGAGTTGAGGCAACTGAGAAATTTTAAGCCAGCCAAAGTGTCATAGGTACATATGTCACATTAGAATCTCAGAATCATAGTGTAGCATGTGTTCTGGACTCATCCCCAAATAGTCCTCAGGAGGTGGCCACTGTTTACCCTGAGCACTAGGGTGAACCCTGAGGGATTAGGGGGCTCTCTTTTTAATTTGACAGCTTAATAAGCTCCACTACTATCTTTACCTCCATGATTATTGTTCTATATTAATTAGTTGGTCAGAAATCAGCATTTACTATAGCTGTAGAGTTAGTACAAAACATCCCTTGCAAAAGTTGGTGACTATCACAAATATAGACGTAGGCTCAGAGAACACATACAGCAAAGGAGAATTTCATAACTCTGAGAAGATTTTTGCTGGAGTCCTCAAGTGTTCCCCTTAAGTATAGTGTAGCTTTGCTGCTAGACTCCTTTGGCCTTTCCTCATCGTGCCCAGTATGTCGTCCTCAGTTCCTGATACAAGCAATGATGTCAACTGCTGTTCTAGGAATACTTCTTTGATGCTGATAAAAAAAATCTCACCCTCCAGTCTTCTGAAATTCACAAGTACCTCCTTTGGTCAAGGGATGGGAAGGGGGCCTGCAGACAAGGAGCCAAGGTACTCTCTTAGCCCTCCACCACTCCCTAAGGATTAATTCTCAGAGGATTGGCTTGATGCTTTCAAAACTATACTGTTATATCCTCAAATGCCCTTCATTCTAATATATGGTTTACTATTTTATTGATGATCCACAAGCTTCTTCAATCAATTTCAATGCACTTCTCATGTGTCATGACTATGATTTATCCAGTGGCTTTCAGTACAGGCTTCTGCATGTACTGAGTCGCATCTAGTAGCAATTCCCAATTTCATTTTACTAAGTGTTATTTTCATTTTTAACATGGCATAGGTGGTACTGGTTTTAATATTCCAAATGTAACCTATGTTGTCACTCACTGCTGATGAAACTAGAGAACACGGTACAACCAGTACCATATCTGTTATATTTTGTATCCCTTTTGTCATCCTTCCCATTCAATCTACAAATGCTTTTGGGAGGAGGTGAGAGTTGGACTACGAAACAAGGACTTAGAAACTCCAGTCTTGTTTTCTCCTCAACAGCTTGTTTTGTATGATAATGTTATGCATAAAGGAGAGTGGAAGACCATCTTCCTACTTCATGTTGTTTTACAAATGAATTTTTAGTTACACTAGTGCACTTGGCTCCCATGTATTGATACTTGTTTTCTATCAATTACATTTCTATAGGAAATGGTGAAGTCATTGCTTTTGATCATTTCAATTTTTCATAACTGAATGCTTGTTCAAACAGGTTGAGCAGGAGATATTATAATAGCCCCCAATTCTCACATCTTTTATTTCTTTACCTCTAATTTGACACATTCTTTTCTAAAATCCACCATTGCTGTAAGCATTCTATGACTAGAATAGTTAATTCTATAATCATTTCCTTTCTGTTAAAATATACCCAACATCTTTATTTTTATGATTTTCTTGTTCTCATGTTTTTCAGTGTTCATGTAGAAACAGTGCTGGGAGAAATCACTATCCTACTATTATTCTTCTAAATATCTTGTTCTATGATTTATTTCGTAAGCATAATAAATGTCTTTTGTTCTTGAATAAATTATGGGTATAAACTTATCTTCTGTAGAATCACTGAAAGCATTTTTGATAAAATTATAATAGCAGAAACAGGAATCATAGAGAATGCATACCAATCCCACATAAGCTTGATCTCCTCTGATAAGTCTGTAAGTTTTGAAAGCCTTTTATTCCATGCAGTTTGGAGAGTATTTGTCAGGGCAATACCAACCAAAGTTTATTCTTAATTTTTTCTGGCTCAACATTATATCTAAGTGATTGTGGTCAATATTTTGGTCTGTGATAATGGATGGATTCCAGTATAGTTTATTAAGTTCTAAGAGTTATTTTTAGGTTTGTATTTGTAGAATAAGGATTTGTATTATATTTACGATTCAGTATAGTAAGATTCTATAGCTTAATACTTATGTTACATATTGCCAGCAAACATTACACTGCCATTAAAAAAATTCAAGCCTGCATTTGAAACCATAAAAATATTTTAAACATATATATGTATATACATATATATACTCTATATTTTTAATTTGTGAATTCATGAAAACTTTTAAATTGTGACTTCATCAGTGTGACCCAAAGAAAAAAAGAATGCTTTAACCTTGTATATTGAGCATAAAAACTACTTCATAAAAACCAATTTTTGAAGAGTTACTCAAAGCAATTTTTTTTACATTTTCCCAATTTTACAATTGAAGAGATGGAGGGATATTGTGGCAATGAGAAAGAAAAAATCTGTAGCAAAGAATTCACAGGTAAAAAAACATACAATTTGCCCACATATAAAGTTCACGAAGGTATAGACTGTCACAAATTTACCTGATAAACAATAATTTATTTAAATAACAATAATTTATTTAAATAAACAATAATTTATTTAAATATTTAAAGAAAATGATCTAATAGTAATGAATGGTTGATCTACAAGCCTGAAAAATCATATCTGAAAAAAAAAACCTGTCTTTTGAGGAAAGAAGAAAGTATATGATACTTAACAAATTAAGCTTTGTGGGGATTTTTTGGTGAATACTTCAAATTTAATATTATTGTATGGAGTAAGCAATTTGTAAATGGAATAACATTTTTAAATCAAATGTGTAGCTGGAGAATACATGATTGTCAGGGTGACAGGCTGACAGATTTCATACATCTGAGGTCATAGTTGATTTAATCAGCTTATCATTCACAAGTGCTTATCTATATGAACAAGTTCAATTCAGGCGATCATATTCTTGCCTTATACATGCCTTGATTTTTATTTTAAGAATATTAGTACTTCACAAGATCTTAAAACTTAAGGCCTTAAACTAAAGTCATATATGAAAAAGAATCATAGGGTTAAAGAGGTAGGGTTAAATATTATTACTCCAATTTTTAAATACTCTTCTTGTTATAATTGTTAATAGGCATATTTTCATGTTAAAAAGAAAGTATTTGAATTCCTAAAAAATTATAGAAGGAATCTAAAGAAGATCTTGGTAGAAAAACAGATTATTTTATTCATTATAAAATAGATTAGTTAAATGAAAATGGAAACATTCAGGAAATCAGTGGAAATTTTAATCTTTTTTAAGATTGCCATGATTGTATATTCATTCAAATGATAATAGAAGCTAACATGACCATATGGGGAAAAAAACATCTTTAGAGCAATTTTGCAATTCTGCAATTCCTAAAGGCTTACCATGACCATTCAGTAGGTTTAGTCTTTGTAATGAAAGTAAATACAGATGCTAACCAGTTGGACTTAACTTATTGGATGTATGATAATAATATACTTAATAAATGGTTTTATTAAAATTTTCACTTTTCTAATTTGATTTTTTTATTACATAGCTATATTCTGGATATCATTAGTAACAGTTTACATGCATAAAGTTAAGCCATTGATATGTATGAGGTACAAAATTTTGTTTAACCATTTTAAGCAGTTCAGTTCAAAAGAAACTTATTCATAACGATATGCCATGTTTAATTCATTGCTATAACAAGTCATTAAAAAATGAATGGGTGGGGATATTCATCTGAAATGAAGTCCATTTCTTAGTTAGCTACCTAACTTTTTTTTAAGCTAAACCTTTTTAGCATTTCTTAGGGACTCCTTAAAATTGTGGAGTTAATTTTTTTATCAAATTTGGCAAAACAATTATAACTACTTTTAGAATATTGAGAATCTAAAGTCACTACAAAATATCCATAAAATATGAACCATATAAGAAAAAATATGTTTTCCTATTTCAAAACAAATATAAAGTCACTAAGTTATTCTGTTTTTTATTCTTTCCTATTCAAAAAGAATGTCCATAAGATAAACAGCTTTTCTTCTAGATTATAGGCAGACATGAAGGAAGAAGTACCATTTGTTGAGTCAAATAAAAGAACAAATAAAAGAATGTTTTAAATATTTGGGACTCACCTAATCCAAATCATCATAAGAAGTGAAGATCATGAAATATTATTCACTTACCTCTGATCTTCGTCCTCTGTTCAAATATGTACATACTGGGCTAAAGGCACCACTCCCACAGACATACAAATGAGTACGGTTGAAAGCTTGAATCACCCGCACAAAGTTTCCACAGCCATGCTGCAAGGATAAATAAAGTCATAAGTAAGTGTGTTTCTTTCTCCCCCCCTTTCTTTTTCTCCCTTCTTCTCCCTCTGACTTCCTCTCCATCTTGTATTGTGCTTGTAACATCAAGATATAAACAATGAGAAAACATCATGATCTTGTAGTCCTCCCCTCCCCCAACCTATCAAAAACATGAAGCACTATATGCTTATTGGACTATTAATAGTCTATAAGTCATCATTTAGGATGAACTATTAACAGTTCTTCTACATATAAATAGCAAAGAATGGATAAAAAAACCCTACCCTTCTGATAAAGTATGGCATAAAGGAAAGGACACTGACTCAACTTCAAGTTATAAGACCAGTATTTCAAGTTCTGTTTCTGCCACTTAGTGTCTCTGTACCCTTGGACAAATCAGATACTTTCTTGGTCTGTCCTTCAGGGACATAAGAAGGTCATCCTAGGTATTATCCAGAGAAGCAAGGACTAGAATACCCACCACTACTGGAGGTCGCCTTCCTCCCTTCCCTTTCCCCTAATGCACTCTCCAGCCACCCCAAACCCTTCTAGAGTGTTTGCTTACATAGCCTGGGTAAGATGGGATTCACAAACTATATTCATTCCTGTGAGATGAAGAACCACCAGGCATAACTGTCAGTCTTGCTACTGCCTCCTAAGGTCTTCCTGGGCATACCATATACCTTGCCTCTGAGCCCTAAAGATCCCTGGCACTATCATCTGAACTAATGATATAACCTAAGGAACCCAGAGCCATGTCACCTCCGTTACCATTGATCTTTTGGAATTCCACTAAATTCATCCTGCAGCTGAATTTTCTTCTATATTTGAGTTCTGTGAGAACAGGGGCAAATATCCCTTTTTCTATTTCTAGCCATAGTATATAGCACATGCTGGTACTTAATAAATGCCATTTTAAATACTCAGATGAATCTTTGAGGTCACTGATATATATCCTGACTTCATCAGTTCAGATCATACCCTATGCAAACTTCCCCACTATGTGTGATATTTGTCTATATTTTTCTTAAAAATATATTACATTTGGGATGGCTAGGTGGCGCAGTGAATAGAGTGTCAGCCCTGGATTCAGGAGGACCTGAGTTCAAATCCGGCCTCAGACACTTAATACACAGACCAAAAAACTAGCCATGTGGCCTTGGGCAAGTCACTTGATCCCAATTGCCCTATCTTCCACCCTCCAAAAAACAATATTACATTTATGTTCAATATTTCAAGGCCCTTTATTCTAACACCTGTTTATAAAGATACCTACTTAATAAGTGTCTGTTAGAGAAATTACACAGACGCAACCTCAGGCAAAATACTTTAATGGGTTACTCTTCTATCCCACTATCCCTTCTCCACAACTCACACAAAGCAGTCCTCTAACCCCTGCCAAATATCTCCAGGATCCTCCAGAGGTGACCTGCTCCCAATCTATTACCTGTAGACACCTGCCAATTTCCCTATGCAAATCAACTGACATGATAACCCTGTTGAAATGATCAATGTCTAGTAGTGGTGTGAGGCTGCAGACAATTACATCTGAGATCTATATGTCTCAATCTTTTGATCTGCAGAAGTCCCAAATTTTACATCCAGGATCATGAGTAGATACAGATCTTCATAGCTATATTCATTTTGTGATGGTCTGTGCTGATTAGAGCTCAACCATGTTTCAGTCAATTTTTGGCCATGAAAAGCCAAACTTAAGACAAAACTTAAGTTTGCTCTGGCCTTAAAATTGTCTTTTCAGAGCATATTAGCAATTAAAAGTAAACTTAAAAAAAGTTTTTTCTCCATCTATCATTTCTTCTTGTTTAATCAATGATTCATTCTTGACAGTAATTAGTGATTGTTCTTTCTGCAGTGTGATCTTATACAGATGTTCCTTTTCTAGATTTTTATTACCCAGTGATCAATCACAACCTTTGTAACCAAAGGAATTAAAGCTAGTTCAGACAGATTGTTTTATTTATATTTTGAGACATTTACATTTATGTTCAATATTTCAAGGCACTTTCTTCTGACACCTGTTTATAAAGATACCGAAAATGTGATTATATAACTGTACATAGTATTTTGTTTCTCAGGAGGAAGTATATATCTAAGCCTGGTGTATATATAATATGTATATATTAGGAATAACTGTGAGCAGTAAGACCCAAATGTTTATTTTTTTCACCTTCAAGTTCAGTCAGTCTAGGATTCTGTATGTAATATTTTCCCATAAACCAGGAAATCAATCTACTCCTATTATGCAAGTTATTTCTATTTTGCCTTAAGTTCTGTAGACAAATTAACCTTGAAAAAGAAATCACTAGTTAACCATTCTATGCCATTGGTGGTAAAAAGAAATAAATCAAGAGAATTATTTTGTAATAGAAAGCGAGAAAGCAGGTGACTCAGGTCTCATGCCCCAGAGCTACTACTTTCATACTTACACACTGAGTGTAGGCTTCCTGAATATATGCAGAATTATGTCATGTATTTTACTAGTTTCTGACAATAGTGGTATCTGATATTTGATACTCAATTTTTGTAAATAACTTTTCTTGCAAATACCTAAGGTCAACTTGATTTTTACTAACCTCCATTATTTTCTGACACAGTGCCCAGTATACATCACACAATTTTTTAAAAGTGCTTACATTTTAAAGTTACCATATGTGCTCCTTGTCCCTTAAGTTTATGTTCTTAAGAGTTATCTCAATAATTCATTAAATTATTATTTATTACAGAAAAAAGACTTCTTATCTATTGGGGGCCTAGAGGAGGAGGGAAAAGCAAATAGCCATGGGATAGCTAGGTGGTGCAGTGAATAGACCAGCCTTGGAGTCCGGAGGACCTGAGCTCAAATTCAGCCTCAGATACTTGACACACTCACTAGCTGTGTGACCTTGGGCAAGTCACTTAACCCCAAATGCCTTTCCTTACCCCTCCAAAAAGCAAATAGACTGTCAGAGAATAGTCCTCTATGCCTCTATGTCTCTCAGGGGTGGGGAAGCTGTGACCTCAAGGTCACATGTGGCCCTCTAGGTCACAAGTGCTACCCTTTGACCGAGTCCAAGTTTTACAGAAAAAAAAATCCTTTTATTAAGGGGATTTGTCCTGTGAAGTCTGGATTCGGTCAAAGAGCTGCACTTGAGGACTTAGAGGTTCACATTTGTCCTTGATGCCACAGGTTCCCCACTCCTGCAGCTTGGATACTGTCATAACAGTAGAATATTTAGGCGGCTCCTATAAGTCTGAATTAAAATTACTACCTTATTTGCATTAAAAAAAAAACAACTCCACACAGCAATGGTAACAGCCTGTATCGTTATTGAAAGTTCTCATGAGTTTTTGAATTTTCAGAAAGTTTAGCTTTCGATCTATTTGTGACTTCAATTATCTTCTTTATATAGATTGCTCAAGAATTCTCTCTCCCAAAGTTGCATTCATTCTTTCTGTTTTCTAGAAATCACTGCACCTTGATATACTCCCCAATATCAACTTCTCCATTCTGTTTATGGAACCCCCATCCTTCCAATCACTTATGTTAAAAATTATATACTTTTGACTCTTCTATCATTCACTACAAGTCTTTTGCCATATCTTTTTGTTTCTACCTCCACAAAATCTTTCATTTATCTCATTCACTATTAGAATCACTCATGAAAGGAATGGCTAGTTAGCACAGTGAATAGAACACTGGCCCTGGAGTCAGGAAGACCTGAGTTCAAATCTGACCAGAGGCAGTTGATAAAACTTTCTAGCTGTGTGACTTTGGACAAGTCACTTAACCCCAACTGCCCTCCAAAAAAAAAAAAAAATCACTCGTGAATTATTTTGTCCCTTTTCACTTAGATTACTACTCTAAGAGCCTCTTAAGACCTGCTATGTCAGATCTATTCCTCCTCCTCCTTCCTTCTTAAATCCATTTTTTCCATTACTACCAACATAACATACTTCCAAAATGCATGGGCTTTGATCATGTCATTCCTCAATAACTGTCAATGGCTCTCTACTACCTAACCAATAAAATGTAAACATCTTATGGTTTTTGTTCAAGACCTCTAAATAGTAGAGATGCAACCTGCTTTTCTAGACATTTCACATCCTTTCCCTTAGAATGTTCTCTGTTTCAGACCAACTGGAATTCTCTCCATTCCCCCCATTCTTGTGTCATTCTCACACATATCGTCTTCAGGTCTTTGTTCATCCCAACCATCAAGCTTCAACATGACTCCCTCATATTTTTAAGTCTTTCCCTTCCTTTAAGGATTGCTATAGTTTTCATTAATCCTTTCCCTCCCCAGCTAAAAGTGTTCTTTCCCTTCCCAAATTTATCACAATATTTTACTTTAATCTTTCATAATTACAAAATCTTGTAGATGCATAAGACCTTGGATATCATTTAATCTAATCATTGCTAAACTAAGAAGCTCCTTTATACCTTTGGTAATTAATGATAATCTATCTTTCCCTTGAAGATGTCTTTAATGAGGGCAATTCCCTCTAATCTGAGGGAGTCTATTTCACTTTAGCATGTTTTAACTGCTAGGAAGTTTTTCCTTATCAAAATACATTTTTTACACAATTTCTATACACTGTTGGAACTTTAGTTCTTTTATATTTATCTCATTATCTGCAATTGTCTCTAAATTGTAAACTTCTCAAGAGATGGATTTGAGCCACATCTATCTTTAATTCTTCCAATACATATCTTAGTATGCATGGTAGACATCTAATGAGTTTTAAATTTTTTATTTAAGGGCCTACTACATGCAACTAGGTACCAGAGTTGATAGAATGCCAGGCCTGGAATCAGGAAGATTTCTCTTCCTGAGTTCAACTCTAGCCTCAGACACTTATTGGCTATATGACCTTGGGCAAGTCACTTAACCCTGTTTTTCCGAGTTTTCTTATCTGTAAAATGAGCTAGAGAAGGAAATAGCAAACTATTCCAATACTGTTGCCAAGAAAACCCCAAGGAGGGTCATGAAAAGCAGACAAAACCAAAAAACGACTGAACACCAGCTACATGCTCAGCACTGGGCTTATCTTCCTTAATATAGTAAATCAGGGTGACTGTCATGGGCCCCAGATTTAAAACAATTAAGCAAAGAAAATAAATCCGATCCAAATTAGAATATGAATGAAAAAGTGACTAAGAATTATAGGAATTCAGAGGCAATAGAGACTGCATCAATTGGGTAGGTCAGAGAAAAGAGCAGAGTTCTGGTGGCATCTAATTTGCCAACCATAAAGGATAAATATTATTTCAATATGTATATCCAGAGATTCTTGCATTTCAGAAACAAAATACTATCAAAAATCAACAAATTAACAAATTTTAATTAAGATCCTGCTCTATACCTTTCATGTACTATGCTAAGCATATAGGACACAAAGGCAAAAATCAAATGGTCCCTGCCCTTCCAGAACTTATATTAGGATCAGAAAATGAAACATGTACACCTACAAGCAGATGTTGTTTAGCCAGTCAATCATGTCCTACTGTTCATGGCTCCTTACTGTGTTTTTCTGACAAAGACAGTAACTAGAGGGTTTGCCATTTCTTCCTCCAGAAGATTAGGGCAAACAGAGGGTTAGTGACTTGCCCACCATCAAACAGCTAGTGAATGTCTGAGGCTGGACTTGAACTCAGGTCTTCTTGAATCCAGTCCCAGCACTCTTCACTGAGCTACCTGGCTGACTTCTAGCCACCCATCTGCCTCTTACGTCTACAAGCAGACACAAATGCATAATTACATATGTAACATGATTAATAAATAAAAAGTAGAGGAGGAGAGTAATTAGCAGAAAATGCCTTGTGTAGAAGTTGGTGTTTAAGGGGAAAAAATAAAATGCCCTATAAAATTTAAAGGAAGAGAATAGGAACTGAGCCTGCAGTTTTGTAGACTAAGGGAATTCTAATATGAGGAATATCCATCTACCAATGAAGGTCAATACCTTCTTTTTCATTTATAGTCTCAAAGTGCTGCCTAGGATGCTGAGATGATAAATGGCTAGTCTAAGCTCACACTTCCTGTGTGTGTCAGAGGCAGGATTCGAACCCAGGGCTTCCTGGTTCTGTGCTCAGACTCCTCTGCACCACCCCACTCTGCCTCTCCAAAATTAAAACACTATATAAATTTCAGAATTTATTACTATCTCATCATTATCATTATTAATTAGAAGCAGTACATGGGATAAAAGGATTTCGAGTTGGAAGATAAACTTAGAAAGATTTTTTTTCCAATCACTTCATTTTATAGAAGAGGAAACTGAAGATCAAAGAGATGACAACCCCCCCCCCCACCCCGCCAAACTCAGAGAGCCAGATGGGAACAGAGCCAGGCCTTCTGATGCCAAATTCTCCTTATTACATTATGTTGTTGTATCAGATGAGTATGTGAAATAGGGAACGTCATTGAGAGTTTGGTTATGGGGAATGATGGAAGAAGACAAATAACCTCCTACAGAAACTGGTCTCCTTATAGGTTCTCTTCATTGGAACCAAAGGAACTTACAGTACAGTGGGGCTGATAAAACATGAAACAGTTATGAAGTAGAAAATAAAGTACTTAATTAAGTGCTAAGCTGGGTAGAACAGACTTTCTGTCTGGCTGAAGTGTAATGTAAAGTGCTGCTTATCTTAAAGGCTGACCAAAAATGTCAACATCTATTTGATCATCCCAAATGGAAACAACAGTGGGCAACAAACTAAATTCTTTCTTCTGCTTAGAGCCAGCATTATTGCTTGTTTAATATACTGATGAATATTTCAATAAAACCTTTTACTTGAACTCCCGTGCACCCTTCTTTGTTCTTTTATTTACACTGGGCAAACATCACTTGACCAAATTTAGTTCTAACTGTCTTGATTTAATCCAATTTAACATTCATATCAAATACAACGTGTTTTCATTTTAGTCTCTATGTGGTCCCTCAAAATTATTTTTGTGAATACATTGTTAAAATGCACTTAATTTATCAAAAATGAAAGTTTCAGTGAATGTTTCCAATGGCACTTTGTAGTGGGACTAGCACCTTGACTATATCCAAACTGGTGCTACTGCTACAAATGATAATGAATTATAGATAAAGAGTTCATCTAATTTGTCTCAAATTTATCCATTATACCCCCTTACTATAATTATCCTTCCCCTAGTGTGCTAGTCTAAATATTTTTTTTTCTTTTTTGGTGAGGTGGGGGAAGGGGCTGTTGCCTAACTTTTTGAAATTGGTTTTCTCTGCTCTAGACATGCTCCTTTTCCCTGCTTAGAACTAACAACGTTATGGAATCCTCCATGTTATAATATTCTGTGACCCATAAACTCTGGATCAAACCCTGGTTATGACATCACATGTGATCTCATTTGACTAAATAAGACCCTACATTTCCTTATAAAAGCCCAAACCCACTGATGTATTCCTTAGCAGCCTCAGTGAATTTAATAACTATAGAATCATGATTCCTATTTATCAGAACAAGGAAAAACCTTAGTATGGCAATGTCATAAATCCTGAAGGCAGCCAGTGGTAGGGCTTAGTCTCTACCATAACTTGAAGGACAAGTGTTGCCCTTTTGTTGTTGGTTAGTTCTTTTCAGTAACATCTAATTCTTTGTGACCCCATGTGGGGTTTTCTTTGCAAAAATACTGGAGTGGTTTGCCATTTCCTTCTCCAGCTCATTTTTACAGATGAGAAAACTGAGGCAAACAGGCTTAAGTCACTTGTCTAGGGTCACACAAGTAGTATCTGAAGCTAGATTTGAACTCAGAATGAGTGACTCCAGGCCTGGTGCTCTACCCACTGCACCACCTAGCTGCCTCTAAGTGTTGCCCCTAATGTCCTTTTATTGTTTCCCTTGCCTCCCACTCCATGCTTCCATATCTCCAGTTAAACCACTTCAATTTCTTTTTAACATGCCAAATACAGACCTACTGCTTTGCCTTAGATAGCTAGTCTAGTCCTTTTGTGAAGTTCTCTTCAAGTCTCTGGAGAGTGGTCATTGTACTGGATTGGAATATCAAGGCACTACTATAGCACATTACTTTTAAAATAAGTATGTACTTAAGGTGTATTGATTCTCCCTGAACTGTATGCATCTAAAAACTGTTCTCTGTCATTTTTATCTTAAGATTTAGAAGATTCAATTAGTAGATTAGGCTTCTCAAGGTGACAGTATTTTGCACTGAAATAATATTGTTGATCCCATAATGTCTAAGTAGTAGCCATACAATTGAGAAGATGGTGGCACTCACTTAGTCCAGTCCATGCCTGATAGAAGGCCTGAATATCATGCCCAATAAGTGGCTGTCCTTCTTCTATATAAAGACCTTCAAAGACAGGGAGCTCACTCTTTCCAACAACAACACATTTCCCTTTGCAAAAATCCTAATTATTAAGACTATTTTCCTCATGCTAAGACAAAATATGGATCTCCTTAACTTTTAGACATTCTTTTTCTGCTATATATCCAATTATATCTCCCTCCTACAAGTAGCAAACAGATGAAGAGAGAAGCTCTATAACTACTACAACAAGAAAAATAAAAGATAGCAAAGGTACCAAATTTGTATTTATAACTATCTTTAACTGCATGGTATACTGACTGTCCAGATACCAGTCTTTAAGTCTCAAAACAATTTTACTATGAAATGTTTACTTTTGTTTGCAACAATTATACAGACAGGGTATGAATCGAAAGCAAACCCACTCAGCATTTGGGCAAGGAACACAGCACTGTGGTTTTGAATAGCATTCTCTGAAAGCTCTAACTGGCAGCTAGATGTTGCAGTGGACAGAGTTCTGGGCTTCATGTCAGGCTTTAAATCTGCTCTTAGACACTAGCTGCATTACCTTGGGTAAGTCACTTAGCCCTGTTTGCCTCCATTTTTTCATTTGTAAAATGAACTGGAGAAGGAAATGTCAAACCACTCCAGTATCTCTGCTAAGGAAACCCAAATGAGGTCACAATGAGTCAGACACAACTGAACAACAAGAAATAAGGGTCTAAATGTGCTGATATGTCACAAGATAATAGTGATTTTAGTCTTAAAGCTGAAAATGTCTTTAGAGGCCATCTGATCCTGTGACCCAGGGAGATCACATGATTTGCCCAACAGCATATAATTAGTAACAGAGAAAAAAGGGTCTGATGACATGATTGCCTGGTTCCAGAGCCAGTACATCTCAAGAAAAAATTTCCCCAAATGAATTATTTTGAAATTTCCAACTGTTTAGACACAAGTCTGGTTGGTGGGTCTGATTTCCACCGTACTGTAGGTTTAGCAGCTACTTCACACCATACGGAAAGAAAACAATACAAAGTGAAAAATGAAGCCTCAGATGATAAAAAGACCATTAGATCTGATGTAAGAGAATCTGTGTTTGATTCTCTTACATCAAGAGAACGATGTTGCTACTGCAACCTTAGAAAAAGTCACTTAATATCTCTGGGCATTCATTTTCTCATCTATAAAATTAAGGTCTGGGTGAAATAACCTCAAAGGCATTTTCCATCTCTGGAATCCTACAATCATATGACTAAATATTTGACAATGCTTATCTATTGAAACCTGAAAGGATTCAGAAAAAATAAGTGACCTGAAAGTTATTTCCTTTGTTTGTAATTTTTCTTTAATCACTACACAGCTCTGAGAGCTAGCAAATAAAGCTTTTAAGTTGATATTTGTTCACTGCATAGTCCTAGACTCTTACCAATTCATCTTCCTTGTTCCATGTAAGTGATTTTGGAAATGAAGAAATGAAGCTATTTTAATAACGTTATCACTAAAGAAAACATCCTTACCAGTAACACAGAGTTAGCTCATCATGGGCACAGAAAACTATACAATTAATAAATTCTGTAAAGGTTGATATTGTATCAGTGTCATGTTTATGCATATGTATAAATGCAGATTATGTGTGAGAGATCGTGGCTATTTTATTCAAAACTATTCAACATTGGTTATTTAGTCCATTCATTAAACCCTATTTCCGTGGATTTGCCTTGGCTTTATACCCAATTTTTTTCTCCATTAATAAAATAAAAAATTATATGGAGAACTTCATGGAGCATGGGGGTATAAATACCAAGGGGTTGGAGGAAGAAAGGGTAATGGCATAATTACACTAGCAAAGGCTGTTAGAGATGGAGAAAAGAAATAAATATCTACATTCACAACCCAATCTCCCATGTAACTCCTTATCTGAGAGAGTATAAGGATTCCTTATTTACTGTGATTTAATTTTCAAAGTATACTCTTATTATGATCTAATAAATGTAACATTTTATCAATAATTTTAAAATTTATATCTAACATATTTAGAAAAACCCATTTTTGTCATTTAGTCTGTCTTCCCAATGCATTAATTAAAGTCTCTGTCACCCTTCTGCTTTGCATAAAAGAAAACATGAAAGTCAGGGCTACTGTATACAATGAAGAAAAAAAATAGGGCATGCAGAAGATACAACTTCAGGTGTTTACAAGAGAGTGCATTAATACTTCTAAAAAGTTACTTTGAATTGAAAAGTTTATATATCTAAAAGCTGCTAATTTACCTTGGAATTATTAACTAGCTGTTTGTTTTTTTAACTATGAAGAAAGAAGGATAGTGGATAGAAAGTCAACCTCCAAATCAGGTTTATCTGGGTTGAAGTATACCTCTGACACTGGCTCTGTAACCCTGGGCAAGTGAAGAAGATGTTGCTTCTTCAGGGCTGCAGGCAACTCTCTAAGACTCTTAAGATTTCAGAGCAGGTGCAACCTGCATTGGTAGAAGGAGTTTCCTCATTAGGAGTACCATCTACCAATAAAATTATAGGTCTGAGTACAAAAACAAAATAATTTCTTTTTTCAAAAAAAGCTTTTGGACTGAATACTATAAACTACCTCTTAGTAGATCAGTATATGCTAAAAAATTTAGTTTCTTTTCTGAAGAAATTCCATGAAAATGCCCTTCTACAGGCAACAAGACCATACACAACACTCTGACAACAATGAAAAACATCTCTACACTCAAGAAACATATAAGAAGAGTAATGAGAAATGTTCCTGCGGAAGCGTGAGAGAAGATAACATGTGATAAGGGCAAAGGCCCAAAAGAAAAGCTCTAGGACACTGATAGGAAAGATAATTCTTTTTAACTAGGCTAGTTAAGTTACAAGGGTAAGAGGCCAGGGAGAGGAGAAGGAGCCTTAGAGAGAGAAATCAAGATGTGCTACGAACTTCCTATGTGAGTTCAGGCAAAGACAGGAAATTGGTCTCTTTGGACCCAAGGTTTCTTCCTCTGTAAAGGGTATGTTATGGCCTGGATGACTCTGACGATCTCTTCTAGCTCAATTCTATGACCCCATGACCCTGAATCACTTATTCAAGAAAATGTGGAAAATCAGTGGGAATTTCTAGGACTAGAATCCACAAGAAGATCGAGGGTCATCAGTGAATTCTCTGATTTATCTTCTGTGACCATATTAACTAAAGCTTTTTGAACAAAGGATAATCAATTACTAGGATTTATAGCCACAGGACATTATTGAATTACAAAGTATTTTTCAGGCAAATGGTTCAGTAAAACTCAATTATACAGTGAAAAGCATTCATTGGAATATATATGCATGCTTATTTGCACAATATTAGTTATTAGATTGTAATTTTATTTGTGCATGGCAAATTAATTATATAGACTCATTTTTTTTTCACATTTTTTACCCCTGAATGTCTATATTATTTTCCTTTTGTTATACTCTCAATGCACTCTTCTGGGGAAGAAGAAACAAACTATTTCTAAACCCTTTCTCATTTCCCCTTTTAGCTTGTGTTCCTCCTCTTCACAAGTCCCCTTCTAGAAGAAGGACCCATTTAATCAGATTAAACTCTGTGTCTCCCATCACGAGTAGAATAATTTAGTTACATGGTGTGACCCACAAAATGATGCAATTGGATCCTCACTGGCTGAAGCCCATTTCAGCTCCACTCTGTGCTCAGAGCCAAGCCTCCTTCTTCTATGACACTGGCTATTCATAGTCTATGGATAAAATTCAAATTGTTTAAAATATCTCTTAAACTAATGGACAGTGAAACACTTGTCATTCTTTTGAGCTTTGTGATTCACAGTATTTGCTACCTTTCTTCAAAAGAGAGGTAATCCATCTCTGGGAAGCAGTGATATATTTTCAAGTAACTCCTTAAATTAGATTAGTTTTCTTAACTATACAAAATACCCATCAGTGTGATACTGAGTATAATGCCAAAACTTGACAAACAGATTCAGCTCTTTTTATTTCTGCTTCTATATTTGGGACATTTTTTTCATGCTTTTTACATCAAAATCCTGGTCCCTAAGTTGCATCCACTTGTCAGTATATTAGAGATCACTAGGTCCAACCGTATGTTGAGCACAGTTATATTGCAGTTCACCACTTGGATGAAATAAACAAGATTGCAGATATGTTGTGGCTCATAATAAGTTCCTTAGAGGCTCATTTTTATGATGAAATAATATTCCCTGAATTTTAATATCATATACCACCTAACTTTCTACATGAGCTTCAACAACTCATTTGACCTCTTATATTGGCAATGGGAAAATACAATAATATGGTAAGTTGTCATTGTAATATTGTAACCTCATGAATGAAAATTTTTGCATAAAGTGCCCCTGATGATAATTTGACATAAACCTGCAATATTTTTTCAAGTACTATACATTGACCATCTATCGATAAGATGCCTATTCATTTAAATGGCATGTGCCCTTAAATTATGAACAAAACAAAGCACTAATAAAGGACCTTAATTTCCTGAAGCTGTATGCCTCTGGAATGTGCAGGCTAACCACTGCCTTGATGTAATGGAAATGCAGATTTAAAGATCTTCCCTGCCCCTAGGCCCTTTGATTGGCTTAAGAGACTTTGATTGGCTTTAAGAGACTCTGAAAACCTTCCTTGATTTGAAAATATGCTCTGCCTCCTAATAGGCTGAATGTGGTCACATGGAGCCTGTGGTGGGAGGCTTGGTTTTCAGGAATGACCACACCTTGATGCTGTGTGATTGGGCAGTGAATCAAAAGGGTGGTTACATTCTTTGAGCCAGGAGAAGGCTATATAAACTCTGATGAGGGCTTTGCTTTGGGGCTCACTTTGAGAAGTGTTGTGTGATTTGACCAGATGGGACTCTGGGAAGCCGTTGTTGAGAGCCCCCCAGCTTTGAAAACCCAGATGTTGATGCTTCCCTCTCTGGTAACTGTGATTTGGTATTGATATGATGTTTGGACAGTTTGGAAGCCTGTCTGTTTGATCTGTAAGTTCTGTAACTCTGAAGTTTGGGGTGCTGACCTTTTTCCCCTGAACTAGGTAATGTGTGTTTGTTTGATTAAAGTAAGCTTGTTAACCCATTTTGAGTTGCTTTCCTTTTGAAAAGCAGATCTAAGAACCTGTGTTGGTAGCTACCCTGGGGATATTGGGGTGCTTGCCGCTACACTTGATACAAAAAAAATGTGTTTTCTTAGAAAAGTCCATGTAGCACCTGGAAGCTGCTCCAGGAACGTACATTTTAATTATTTTTGCAGCCTGCTGAGTATCCTCGTAAATATATTAGGAACAAGCATAATTACTCAAATCCATCACTAAAGACATTTAAGCACAATCATAAAAGTAAAAAGAGGCATAATTTTTACCCAGACAAGAGATATGAAGAAGAAGAATACATGCAATTTCCAAACTCATCGAATTTCTATGTCATCAGTCCAACAAAGTATATAAAACTTTAACATCCTTTGTCTCACTTGTAGTTGCACTCAAAGTACTCTGACACAAAGGACAAATGATTAACAATAATATTATTTTAAAAGCACAAAAACACTCACTGTGGGGTCTTTGCCAGCCATTTTGCACTCTTCAACTTTATTTGCAGATGCTGGCCAGAAAATCTGTTTGGAAAGAGAAAGGTCACATAAGGTTTTGTTGTTGTTGTTGTTGTTGTTCAGTTGGTTTTTGGTTGTGTTCAACTCTTCATGACCCCATATGGGGTTTCTTCGCAAAGATATTGGAGGGGTTTGCCGATTCCTTCTCCAGCTCATTTTGCAGGTGAGGAAACTGAGGCAAATAGGGTTAAGGGACTTGCCCAGGGTCACACAGCTAATAAGTGTCTGAGGCCAGATTTGAATGTAGCTCTGCCTTATACAGAGCCAGAGTCCCCTAGTGGCTCCATAATTTAAGTAGCATATATGAATATTATCTTTATTCAATTGTTGCTAATGGAGTGCTTTCAAAACACATCTAACATCACTCTTCTGTTCATTTATAATTTTTTTTTCCATTATAAGAGTGGCTTTTCTCAAAGGATTTTATTACCATAAGCTCATTCTAATAAAATTCTAAGTGGTCATTTTTTTCTCTTTGTTTGATTGATAACTTCTCCTGACAGTATCACTTAAAGATATGTAGAAAGTATCAAAAGGATAGTATCAAAAGTATACATCTCATCTATGAATTGTATAATAGTGATACACACACACACACACACACACACATATATATATATATATATGATTTTTCATACTGTGATTATGCAGTGGATGTAGAATAATACATACCCCAAAAGAATATCCCACTATAACATAAAATCACAATGTTCCTATTAATTATGACTTTTTAAGATCCAAAAATCTACTAAGTGTCTGAGTCAGGATTCGATTTGAACGCAGGTCTTCCTGACTTTAATTCCAGTGCTCTATTTACTATACCACTTAGCTGCTGTGTTTAAAATGACAAAATTTAGATTGGACAAAACTGGACATTTAGAGAACTTTCTGTTAGCATCTCCATTAGAATTATTCCCCTTCCTTCCTCAGAGAGTTTAGTTCCTGGTTCATGATCTCTCTGTCTACTCCCAATTTCAACCTAATACTCTAGGATGTGTGTGTGTGTGTGTGTGTGTGTGTGTGTGTGTGTGTGTGTGTGTGTATTCCCTCAAACATCCTTACCTCCACATCCTTCAATCTACTCCATCTTTCCATGTTCTACTCTTTTATAGGGAGTAGGAACATAATAGGGACACACTTGACCACAATGCCATTCCTCATAATCATACAATTCCCATGATCAAGAACTCTGAAATTCCTTTATGTAATTATAACATCTCACACACACATATCTACATATATCTATGGGTATAGATATAAATATAATTACTTCTCTCTCCAGTCCAAGCTGTCCTTCTCATACAAACTAAAGTGATTTTTTTTTTCTGAAATGTAGATTTGACCTTGTCCCTCCTCTTACTCAATAAACTTTGGTATCTCTTTATTAATTCTAGGATAATTTCTTCTAATATTTAAAGTCCTTGCAGCCTATTGTTTGTACTATGCTAAAAAGTGAAAAAAAGGCCCAAGATGGAAAACTAACAAAAATACAAAGTGATCTGTAACTTTCCTCCCAAATGACAAGTTCTCTTCAAATTTATATGTGTGAAAATGTTTTTTTCTTTTTATCCTATTTCATATGACCATCCATTTCCTCGATTCCATTCAATTCATGGCAATGATCCAATAAAATTTACCTTTGTCCTGTAGAGCACAAAGTATTGCTACCTCTGACTAGATGGGAGAAACTGGAATAAGTATTATTTAACTTACGCTCCCTAAGAAATAAACCCATATTTTTCACTGAGCAATGGGCCTGGACTTTTGCCTGCTGGTCTAATGAAATACACATTTCTTTCTCTTTTTCTCTCTGTACACAACAACAGAAAAACACATTATGAGGCAATTTTGAGTTCTGAAAACATTTTTGAACTTACACTCAGAGGGTCCTGGCTTATGTTATTGATATTCAAAGACAGAATGTGATCTTTGCTGCCCACATATATCCGGTCCTGATCTTCATCCATTAATAATATCCTGTAGTCTAATGGATTGTGGGAAAGACTGTAATATTCAGAAGTCTTGGTTTCCCGCAGCTCTGAAACAGTGAATAGCAGAAATTAGTTTAAAAAGTTTCTTAGTTTTATGATTTCATTATTTCAAATAATCTAAAAAGAGTGCCTTTATTTTCTGCCCATTAATGACACAACAATTTGGCCCCTCCTTAAGTAATTCTTTCATTTTCATTTATGTTGTTTTTTAAAGGCTGTCTTTCATAAAACAAAAACATTTCTCTACCTATTGAACTAACAAATGTCTATTATTTTAAATATTGTCATTGTTTATGGCCTCAATGTATAAGCTCAAGCAAGCATTAAACAAGGACAATCTGTTATTGTTTATGAAATGATGAGGTACCTGAAAATAAGTCTTAGGGAAGCAGGTACAAAGCAGGTAGGAAGTAGGGCACATACTTTTGGGTGATGATGCTGGATAGAGTACTTAAAGGATGCGGAATCAAGAGATCATGGCCATTAAGTCACTATGTGGCCCTGGGTAATTAATTTTCCTTTTCTGGGCCTGTTTCTCCATCTGTCAAGTGAGGGGAGTAGACAGGATAGTCTCCAGTTCCCCATCCTCCACTAGCATTCTATGATTTATTTTTAACAGAATCATTTGAGCCACATAGGCACGTGAAATTCTTCATTCCATTATTATTTTGGGAACCAACAGTTAAGAATCAATTCCAGTGAAACCCTGATGCTTACAAATAGATATAGGTTGAGCAAAGCCAAGGGAGTGTCAATTGCTTCTGATCACCCTTACTATGCTTCATTCTTGACCTTAACTGACCTTATCTATTCTCAAGAGGAACATTCATTCTCACTTCAATATTCATCTGATCTTTAATCTCCACTATGGTGGTCACTATAGAGAACTCTTAACTAAGCTGATGCATTATTCAATGGTTTAAACTGGGGTGGTGGTAGAGCAGAACCAGACATTTAATCATTAAACTTTATTCTAAAAAAAGTCAATCCACGTTTTAAAAATAATCTATTGTAGCTAAAAGAAAAAAAGGCACATGAACAAAGATCCATAGTGATAAATAAACCAACAAGTGAACTGCTAAACCACATCTCATATGCAGAGACTCATGCTCATTTAACAACTTTTACAATGAATAAGTGCCTTTGTAATTGACCTTTGAAGACAATGAATGTATTGTGACAATAAAAAGGTCAATATTCATTATAGCTGATATGATTATTTTCTCTCCAGTCAAAATGCTTCTTGATCACATTTAAGCCTCTTGTCAAAAGAATTCAATAGTTCTTTTGTTTTCCTATTATTTTCTTACCTGAGATTCACAAATCCTAGGAAGATGTCTGTTGTTCTGGGATTAAAATTTCAAAGGAATGCTCTTTTCAAAGTTCTGCTAGTTGAATTACAAATATTTCTCTTGAATTTTTCTCCTCTTTGGAATTTGAACTAAGCCAAAGTTGACAATTATGGGGTTGCCTATAAAGTGCTACAAACTTCATCTGACATAAATACCTGAATCTTAAAAATAAATCAACTGACTCACATTTCATAAGTTTAATAGGTGCCAGACCCTGTGCTAAGCACAAGGGATAAAAAGAACTAGTTAAATCAGTCCCTGCCTTCAATGAGTTTACATCTTAATGGGGGATACAACATATACATAAATGCATATGTATGATACACAGTCAATTTCAGGAATATAAGAAGAAAGAGTATTACCATCTGGGAGGCAAAGAGGAGTCTCTTTAGGAGGTGACATTTGAGTTTAATCTTCAAGAAGGTAGCTATTTTTAGAGGTAGAAATGAAGCCAGAGAACAGTCAGTTCAGAGGCACAGAGATAGAAGATGGAGCATTGTGTGTGAGGAGAAGTAAGACTCAGAATAAATGGACTATAGATTGTGTGGAATAGAACAATGTATAAGAAACCTGGAAAAGCCAGAAGCAGTGCCTGTGAGGAGTTTTAAATGCCAACTAGAAATTTGTACTAAAGACTAGATTTAACACTGAATGAAATATGGTCAAATCAATGCTTTAGGAAAAATCTCTTTCAGAAACGAGGCAGAATATGGACTGAAGAGATTTGAGGCAAGGAGACCAACTAGAAGGTAAACTACAATTAGGTGAGAGGTCATGAGAGAGCGCACTAATGTGGCAGCTATATAGAGAAGTTTTCTATATGTGCATATTTTTATACACACATGCACATACATGTATGTGTGTACAGTGTGTACATATATCTATAAACCCAAAAATATACAACTATATGGATGAGTATATATGTATGTATATATTTACATACATACACATAGATTAATAAGTATATTATGTATGTATGTATATACACACATCCATACCCACACACCCACATACACATATATCTATATGTATATTTGTGTATGTATGTGTTCATCCAAGGCATCCAAGACTCAGTGGATAGAATGCCACATCTAGAGTCAGGAAGACTCATCTTCCCGAGTTCAAATCTGGCCTCAGAAACTTACTAGCTATGTGACCCTGGACAAGTCACCTAACCCAGTTTGCCTCAGTTTCCTCATCTGTAAAATGAGGTAGAGAAGGAAATGGCAGACCATTCCAGTATCTTTGCCAAGAAAGTCCTGAATGGGGTCATGAGGAGTCAGACACAACTGAACAAAAATAAAATGTATACATACACACACATCTTCTGACCACACAAAATGTTAGATTTATTATTATTATTATTATTTTGCTTTTTGGAGGGGGAAAGGCAGGGCAGTTGGGGTTAAGTGATTTGCCCAAGGTCACATAGCTAGTAAGTGTTAAGTATCTGACGTCGGATTTGAACTCAGGTCCTTTTGACTCCAGGGATGATGCTCTATTCACTGTGCCACCTAACTACCCCAAAGTGTTAGATTCTTTAACAGCTGATACTTCAGATATTTTTTAACAAAAGATCACAAAATGACCTGAAAAAAAAACATACTAAGCTTCATTTCACATTACAAATGATGCCTACAATAAATCTAAGCTTACACAAGAGTAAATAAATCTATGTGTACTACATTATCTGGTACTTTTTATTATTGCTACTGTGGATTTTCAAATTCTGGCAACTTTGTCTACATAGTTATGAAATTATCACTCAAGAATATTTTCCGACCCCAACCAATACTGTTTATCTCAATTACAATTAATTTTGAAGCAAAGATTCCTAACCTTCTTAAGTTAGTCCTTTTGGGAGTTGAATAAAACCTATTTACCTCTTCTCAGAGTAATGCTTTAAAATGGATAGAATAAATTACATTTGATTATAAAGAAAATCAATTTTACTAAATACAATTATAATTTTTATAAGAGCTCACATTTCTCAAGTTAAGAAACCCTGGCCTATAAAAATTACTTTAAGATAATAGGATCTTTAAAGTCCCTTCCAGTTCTAAATGCTATTATCCTAATAAATGTTTTTGACATTTCACTAATAAAGAAAAGAGACAAAAATAGTGGGTAAGACTGATTTGGGTATTAAAATATTCCCACCAACAGGAAGCAGTATATTCTGTGTCAAAATATTTCTCTATCATCTCGTGGATTCATGTTGGTTCACTTAAGGAAATAGAAGAGCACAGCAGTATATCAACTTCACTTACTGTTCAAGTCCTGACTTGCCATTCAACCCAACAACCCAATTACTGTTCACACTTCAACAGCCATGAAAGTTTCATCTTTGGTTCTCCCTAGGAAAGGGCTTTCAAACACTCTTGTAGGTTTAAGAATGCAAGCACTTTGAAGTTAAGGGCTGTTCTGTTTTTGTCTTTGTGTAACCATCACCCGTTAGAGTAGCTGATAGTAAGCACTTAAATTAGCACTGATTGACTGAGGAGGAAGATGAAGAGATGCCCAAGCCTACAGCTTTACTGAGCTAAGCCTAAGAGGCGATGTCCATGTTACATATGATAAAGAGGCCCACAGAAAGCTAGATTTAAATGAGATGGTAAAAGTTGCTGCTTTGGTTAACACTCCTACTTAAATTATCTTAGGTCACTATGTAGATGAATGATTTGACTGCAAAGAAAATGAGTGGACAATAGAAAATGTTACTAATATTACTATCCGTAGTCTATTATGTACTTTGTTGAATTTTTGTGGAGGTGAGTCTTGCTAAATTTCATCATACTTTGATATCTTGTTAAGATTGTAGGTATAGGTAGCAAATACTATTTTTTGGGAGAAATATCTTCAATTATGTACTAGTTATGGCTTTAGCTAAGATGACATAGCACTAGAAAGGTGAAGGGTCACACAAGGAACAAAAACGGCTCTGGGAACTTGGAAAATTTTCCTGGTAAATTAAATTATTCTAAAAAAACAAAAGTTTAATGCGTGCTTCTGCCCAGAAATCACTGTATCCATCATGGAAAATTTCAGCAATATACCCCATGCCAAATTTCCCTAAGGGAAATCCTCAATTGAACAAGTGTCTCTCACCTGAAGTTCACATCCACATTTACAATTCTTTTTATTGTCCTTTATAACGAAAAAGATTGTACCCTTTAAGCTTGCTAGAGTTAGAGCTTTGCCCCAAAGTGTGACAAACCCCAACAAGTACTTAGCACTCAGACTATTTAATATTGTATAGCAATCAAAACATAGCTTTTAATATATTCCATCTGTAAATGACTCTATTACCATAACCAGTGAAGAACAACTTTAGTTCTCTGTATTCAGTCTGTGAGTGGGCTCTGTCTCAGATTTTCAGAGGTGACTAAGTCAATATCAATCTGATTCATGCATTCAAAAATTTGATCTTTGGGCAATGATGATAACGTGTTTTATTACCCATATAAAGTATCTATAATATCAAACTTTAGGGTCATGTCCTCTGCATCAGAACCACTATAAGCCTTTCAAAAACTCTTAAGATTTGGCAAGAAGGAATAATGGGCATTATATTTTATTTATCTATCCAGTTAAAAGTCAATTTCAGGAAAGTTTGTCTATTAGAAGCACATGCATTAACAGAAATAAGAGGAAATTTGTAAAGTCTGATTAAATGTATTTTTTAAGGCTTATAAAGCTTACTGCTTATTCATTCAACCAACATTTATTGAGCCTTTACTGTGTACAAATTATATACTTTACTAGATACAAAGCTAAATATGGAACAGTTCCTGAACATATTAAAATATAAATTGATCTTCCATTCTGTTGTGGAATGGAAGAAAAAAATCGTTAGACTACTTTCCAAAACATTCAACGTGAATTTCCTACTGACAAAACTACGGGTTTTAAATGGAATTCCTTATGAGACAAGGATCAAGGTCATATAGCCTATAGATTCAATAATAATGCTTCTGACAGCATTATTTTCTCGGCTATATTCCATATCTTCTGAAGAAGTAGGCGCTATCCTCTCAGAATTGTTCCTCCTCCACTCTTTTTCCTCTTCTTTCCTCTTTTCTTCTTTTTTTTCTTCTCCTCTTCCTTCTTGTGATTTATTGGCATCATTCACAGTCTTTTTTGGTTTTTTTTTTGACCTCTCAGAGGCACTCAAGATATTAAGACTATCAAGTAAGGAATGAAGGCTGGCTTGTTCCTTTAGGAAAAGCAGGCTGATCAAGACAAGGGCTGACAAACTGCAGCAGACTGACTGGCAGCCAGTATCACCTACCTATTTCCTAAGACAAACAAGGAAAGAAACATACGAAGACATAGCACACAGCACGGTGCCAAACCCCACACTCGGGAAAATCAAAATCAATCAGTCTTAAAGGAGTAGAGGACTCCAGGAACAGTAATAGTAATGACCAGGAATCTCTCATCTGGGCACTCTGCCAGGGAGAACAGTAGCCCATGGACAAGGAGTCACCAGGAACTTTACACAACACCTATTGCCTGTGATTCCTCAAGGTACAGGAAACCTGAGATTTCCTCTCCTTTTTCAATGAGTGTTGGGGGTAGAGGGAGGGAAGTAAGTATGTTGAAGCAGAAAGGACATTGAAGTGAACACCAGAACTTGGCACCCAAACAAATGTAATAATAGTTCCCATTTAGATAGTGCTTTATGACTTACAGAGAGAATACTTTCTTTCTAACAACCCTGTGGGATACTGTGGTGCCAGCATTACTGCTCTCATTTCATACACTGAGGATCAGAGAAATTAAATAATTTGCTTTTTGAAGAAAGAAAGAAAGAAAGAAAGAAGGAAGGAAGGAAGGAAGGAAGGAAGGAAGGAAGGAAGGAAGGAAGGAAGGAAGGAAGGAAGGAAGGAAGGAAAGAAGGAAAGAGGAGAAAATGAGGTAAAGGGTAAAAGGAATCCAGCATTGGGATTTGTCAAGTCATGATCAATGAGAAAACAAAAGGGCAAGGGATTTGAGAGTAGAAAATGACTGCAAATTGAAGAGATTCAGAGCTATTAGGTTTCAGAGGCCAGGAAGCCCAAGCTGTATGACAGTGAAAGTCATTTCACTCTCAAGGCTCTTTTGTAGTGAGACAAGCAAGAAATAATGTTAACTGCTTGAGCCTTTAGTCCCCTGAGCCCATTAAGTCAAAAGAATGGTTTTATTACCTTTTAAGGAAAAGTTATCCTAACTTGCATGGGGGCAAGGGGTTAGGACATTGCTCTCAACACAATAATGCTTAAATTATATATATATATATATATATATATATAAACATTCTTTATGAACCATAAAGCATCACTTAAATTGAATTATTATCATTAGAGGTCTTTTCAGTGTCACCAAATATATATGACAAGAATTGAAGAAAATAACATTAAATATGTCCTGAGACACAATTTTAATGACATATACAAATCTAGACATCAAAGGAGAAAGGGATTCCAAATTCTATTTTTTTCCATAAAATATCTTTCCACCTAAAGAAAAATAATATTTGCAGTTACAAAACCTTGCAGTTTATAAACCACAAATAACTATACAATGATTGGTAATCAAAGCCAGCACCAGGATTCTAAGGCAAAACCATTAATAAATATTCTGAGAAAAAATAATGGTCTTTAGAATATTGAGGAAAGAAGCAACATTTACCCCCCAAAATAGTCAATAAGTATCAGGACTCCAATATAATTTTGAATAAAAAGGAAATATAAATAGAAAGAGTGGGAAAGATAAAATTTTTTAGGTAGTAATGATACTTTATCATTCCTACCACTGGTTTATAATACTGACAGTTCATCTGATATAGACCTTTTACAGTCAACAATATCTGAATTGTCAGATTAGATTGCTTTGTTTTTCAATTCTCATCCTTTTTGGCCTCTCTGCAGAACTGTATATTGCACTTTATTCTTACCCCAAACCCCCAACTCTTATTTTCTACTCTCAAATCCCTTGCGCCCCTTTGTCTAATAGTTGATCATGCCTTGATAAACCATGACTCCTACCTTATGCTTTTCTCCACTTTCCATATGCTACTGGACGAAGATAGGAGAAAAATCATGTACTTATAATAATTAGAACCACTATTGTTTTCATAATCTCAACTGGACCCACACTGAAGGAAAGTGTTCATCCTACTCCTCCCTAATCCAGTCTCTGTTTACAACCTGGCAACTTGAGTATTCTTCAAGTTTTTTTACACATTATTGCCATCCCATTCATACTAGTTTACCTTTGGTTGCATTAAAAACTCCATCACCCTCCTCCTTCGTCTTTGTAAGAGCTGTTCTTCATACCTAGAATGTTCTCCCTCATCATCTCCACTTCTTGGGCCCCCTGGTTTCCTTACAGTTTTATCTCTAGTGCTTTTTTTCTAGATAAGGTTTTCCCTGTTCCTCCTAGCTTCTGGCACCTTCCCTTTAGAGATTACTTTGGGGTATGCTTTACATTAGGGGAGCTAGGTGGCAAAGTGGATAGAGTGCTGGGTCTCAAGTCAGGAATACTTCCTGAGTTCAAATCCAGACTCATATACCATCTAGCTGTGTGACCTTTGGCAAGTCACTTAACCCTGCTTGCCTCCATTTATTCATCTGTAGAATGATCTAGACAAGGAAAGGGCAAACCACTCCAGGATCTCTGTCAAGAGACCCAAATGAGGTCAGGAGAAGTTGGCCACGACTGAACATCAAAAATGCTTTAAATATAATACAGTGTGTTCTGTATAAACATACATACACATATATATATATACATGTATATGTGTAAATATAATATATATCTATTATGCACACACACACACACACACACACACACACACACACAACATATGCTCTACCAAGGCAAATACTGTGTAACTTTTATCTTTAGGCTTCTAGGACCTATCTAGCACAGTACCTGGCACATAGTAAGAATTTAACAAATGCTTGATTAATTAACTGGTTCAAGGTTAAGTCAAACCATATTATCGAAGTCCCAAGGTCTGCAGTGAAATTATTAATGTCTGTAGATAAGATGTCCAAATTCTAGTGTAGAGATGATACCTGGCCAAAGGACACATAGCCAACTTTTGTGATATCCACAGGCCTGTGTATTTAAAAATGACACCTACTGACTCCTGCTTTTTTTTTTTTGCTTTCTGGACAGTAATTTTTATTTTTAATGTTGCTACTGAAAAATTAAGTATAGCCAGCAGAAATGGGGATTCAGGGTGACTTACACTTTTTAAATTCTAAGGAAGAAGCCCCATTTTTTTTGGCTAATTCTGGAAAGCTTCTCAGAGGGGGGCATCTCTGGAAGAAATAATGTGCCTTTTGTATTAAAAACATGCAAACAAAAAAGACCTAGAGCAACCTTCTCCCTCACACATCATACCTCAGATTGCTTGTTCCTCCTGAGAATCATTCTCTCATGCAGAGCTTCCTTTAGGGTTCTGAAACAATCAAGCTACATTAAACCAGCATTTTAGCCAGTGAGTTAAAATCACTGTACAAGATCTTAGAGACCTTCCATTCTAACCCGTTTACCTTACCAAAAACTGACATCCTAAAAGATCACAAGGAATAAATTCTAAACATTTGACAAATATTTATTAAGCAGTCAAAATTTGCAAG
Organism: Gymnobelideus leadbeateri; assembly: GCA_011680675.1. Taxonomy (NCBI): domain Eukaryota; kingdom Metazoa; phylum Chordata; class Mammalia; order Diprotodontia; family Petauridae; genus Gymnobelideus; species Gymnobelideus leadbeateri. The sequence continues at coordinate 244,195 of WOXC01005181.1, read as the reverse complement.
GAAGCATAGATCCATGGAAAGTAATTGAAGGATCTGGGTTTGAATTTTAACCCTTTGCCTTTCCTGTTATGTCAAGAAAGTGACTTAATTTTTCCATCTCAGTTTTTTTTTTCCAACTGTAAAATAAAGATGACCCAAAAGATTTGCTCCTCTTTAAATCCATGTTCCTATGAAGAAAATAGAATCTTTTCCAAAAATATAAAACATTTTTGAACAAAGCATTGTTCTACCCTGACACTGAAAATAATATGCTTTGACGTTCTATTAAACAGAATTTCTTTAAAGTCTGTTATAATCTTGGGTTTGATAGATTCAACATTCTATTAAGTTAAGTGGTTTTTAATTGCTCCCTAGTAACATACAAAAGGGTCGCTATAAAAACTCTCAGCCAAATGCTTTATTTACAAGTGCATATTCATTGAGAAATAATGTCACAGTGTGCTTAGTGAACTGCCGAATTTCACTGAAGTAGATAGAAATGGCCAATTACCACTAAGCTGAGAAGCAAAGGTATTCCAATGTCTCGCCAAAAAAATTCCCTGTCTAAATTTTTCCCTGCAGAATTACATAAGACCACCCACAACTTTCAGCCAGACAATCTGGAATTTAGCAATCCTTAGCCCAAACAATTGAACCTTCTCTTTCAACTTATACATTCTTTAAGCCATTTTTACTTGAACACAAGGAGAAACATAGTAGATTGTATATTCTAATACCTCAAAACTATTTCAAAAATCAAAATTATATGGTGACTAAATAAATAAATGGATCATTTTTGGAAGATGCACTTAATTTATCTAATCATTATTTGAGCCAATCTGACTTGTTTGGGGCATCCTACTAACCTTGGCTCTAAGAAACAGTTATGAAAAACTGTAAATAATGGTTGATTCATGTATTAAATAATGAAATGCATCTTCTCTTCCCTCTATTCTCCTATCTCTCATTGTCCAGCACTGGTTTGCACTGCTTAGGAGGCTATACAGAATATTTAAATCAAGCAGGCTGGAGTATACCTGTACATAGGCCCACAACACTCCTATTACTCTTTTCAAAAGAGATAAAAAGATGTGGGTCTGTTTTCTGCATTATGAGAAACCAAAGAAGCTTTATACATGCTAAAACTTTTCAGTATAAATTTAGGGCATTTCTTCTTTCCCCATGGTGGACTAGGGAACTTCTTCAAATATGTAATATTAATATTTTTGAGAGGAAGCAAAAGGGCACCAAAGAAGCTCAATATGACATTTCCCTTCTTTATATTACAAATAAGAAATATATATATAAATATAGGGATATAACTATGACATTAATATCACGTTCTTTTTGCTTAAGTGAGTTTTTAATTGGTCCTAGTAGCACAGAAAAGGATCAATATAAAAAGGCCTAGTTAAATGCTTCATTTACATGTACTTTCTTCATTTAGAGTAATATCTTAGCTCAATCTTTTGAGAAATACTGCCTTCATTTGAGATAGAAATAGACAATTATCATTAACTGGGAGGCTAGGCTATTTCAAATTCTTTCCAGAATACCTCCCCTCCCCCAAATCATCCTTTCAGATTTACATACCGATCTGCACACACATGCATAAACATACAGTATTGGAAAAAAAGAAGTGTATGACTTCCATGGCATATATTTATGTATTTACTTTACAAAATATTGCATTTTTTAAATCAAGAAAACATGAAGGTAAAGGACTGCTTTAATTTTTTTTTTTTTGCCTTTTGGAGGGCAATTGGGGTTAAGTAACTTGCCCAAGGTCACACGGCTAGGTTTTTATTTTTGTGGGCGTTAAGTGTCTGAGGCCGGATCCGAACTCAGGTCCTTCTGACTTCAGGGCTGATGCTCTACTCACTGCGCCACCTAGCCGCCCCTTTAATTTTTTTTTCTAGAGGAAATATCAAAATCCTTGGAGGAAATTAATAATTGGTTAAGAGTGGTACCTAGTGGTATCAAGCTTTGCTCTACAGAGAGATGACTATATTTTCTTCAAAGTAGAGGGAGAGGAGATTTGCATTCAAGATAGACAGATAGACAAATAGTCAGCCAGCCAGATGGATGGATCATGATAAAGTTTCAAAAAGAGAAACAGATTTTACTCAAATAAAACCACAGACCCAGCATAATTAGGAGGATATTGATGCAGGCTATTGATAAAAAATTAATCTAAATTATTTAGTTGAATTAAGTAAAATATGCTTCATTGCATTAGTCTGTTATTTCAGGCATGAGTGACACCTGGTATAATGGTAAAGAAATGGGAGATGGAGTGTTATATATGAAGAATAGTATTAAGACCAGGTTAACTGGACAAGAGAATAAGTGAAGGGAAAAATAAGTTGAAAAATTATAATGAGGTCAGCTAGTGAAGGACTTTAACCACCAAAATGAAGAGTTTATATTTGATATGAGAGGTAAGCGGGAGCCAATGGGCAGTTACTGCAGCTCAAAATATCAACTAGACCTTTTGGGACTAGAGTTCATGAGAGAGGTTAGAGATAGATGGACACACACACACACACACACACACACACACACACACACACATATCTGGGAATCATGATCGTAGATAATTAAACTTACGGACTAGATGAGGTCACCCAGACAGAGAGCACAGGACACAGCTTTGGAGTATATCCAGAGTTAGAAGGCATGATAGAAAAGATAATCTACCAAAAGAGATTAAGAAGAAAGAAGGGGGCGGCTAGGTGGCACAGTGAGTAAGAGTGCTAGCCCCAGCGTTGGGATGACCCTGGATCGGTCCCAGCCTCAGAAAATGAGCACCCACACATATATAATGACTAGCCATGTAACCTTGAGCAAGTTACTTAACCCCAATTGCTTTAAAAAAAAGAAGAAGAAGAAGAAAGAAGTGGTCAGACAGGTAAGAAAGAAAGCCAGCAGAATGCCTCCCCCCCAAAAAAAGCACCTTTTTCATTGACTTACTCTCACAGCTATAACCTATATATTTGCCCATTTTCATCATTATCTGAAATATTAAGAACCGCTGTCACATTCTATCACCTGACACTGAACCCACTTGCATAATACAACTCATTCCTACAAGAGACAGCTGATAATATCACTCATAAAGTCACTTCAACACTCTTCTACTCTTCTATTGATAATTAAATGCTATTGCATTTCATAGCAACATGTATGTTGCTTAATTGAAGAGTTTCTATTGCCTCTTTAATCCCAGCTTTAGAATGCCATAGAAAACATCATTTGGCAGCTAAACTTCTGAAATTAGTATTATGCACTTCCACTTTCTCCCACCCTGAGTGGACAATTGAATCATCTGCTATAGCTGCTACTGATCTGAATGAAAAGTGTCAAAAGGTGGTTATTTTATCTGTTATTATTGTTTACTTTTATATAGAATTTTTTGTTGTTTTTCACTTGTTTTTCAGTCATGTCCTATTCTTCATGACTTTATTTAGGATTTTGTGTCAAAGATACTGGGATGGTTTGCAATTTCTTTCTCCAGCTCATTTAACAGATGAGGAGACTGAGACAGTTAAGTGACTTGCCCAGGGCCCCACAGCTATTAAGTATCTGAGGCCAAATTTAAAACAGAGAGATGACTCCAAGCCAGACATTATCTCCACATCACCTATCTGCCCCCAAAATATAGTACCTTTAAATATTAATAAGAAACATAAACAACACTGGTACTTTGTTAAGTAGGAAAAGGAAAGGCAAATAAATTCTAATGTGATCTTTCTATAAATTTAAAACCACATTTATCTAACTTTTCAACTACAAAGATCACTAATTATCAGAGTCTTTATTGTTTTGATATTTATGAAGAATTTTAATTAGGATCTTTCTGGTATGAAAGTTGGAGAAAAACTCAAAGGGTTTTTGTTGTTGTTGTTTTTTTTAAATACAATTTCCTAAACTCAAGGTTCCATTAATGACAACAAAGGCAGATAGAACTTTAAAGATGGACAATCAATTAACTTAGAGAGCTCCCATTATGGGAACACATGCCATCAATGTGGCTTGTAAACACTCCATGATTTAGAGGATAAATCTTAGACAGAGAAATGTCTAGATACAAAAGAGAAGTGACTTTCCTAGGATCACATATTAAGTGTCAGAGAGAGGGGTTGAATGCATGTCTTCCTGATTCCACATCCACACTGTGCTATTCCCTAACATTTATGTGTATCATCATAGAATCACAGATTTAGAAACAAAAAGGACCATGCCAAGGAGTAACTGAGACCCAGAGAGATTAAGGGATTGGTCTAGTCACACAGCTAGTATCTGAGGAGAGACAAACTCAGGTAACAACTTTGTTTAGATACCAACAATTCCTAAATAGTACAGTCTTAGAGCAATGATTCAGTCTTTTGCACTGGAACATCAAAGCAAGAAATATAATAGTCCTACCAGCAATTAACTTAAACTTTTGAAGAACAAGACATATACACAAACTATAATAACTTTCAATAGTCCACTGTGCGGAACATTATGGGAACTTAAGAAGGTGAATAAGACATAATCTCTATCATTTACAATCAAAAACCAATTGAAGTATACACAAAACAATAATAACATAAGCAGCAATATAATGCAAGCTACATGTCTGTGAGATCAATACATGAATATAATGGTAACAAATCTGATTTCAATGGATAGGGAACACTTAGCTGAGAAAATTGTCTCTATCAGTGCAGGATGACACCTACCTTACAGCTATTCTTAGAGAGCTACCTAGAATATTGAAAGGTTAAATGAGTTGCCCAGAGTTGCACTGATAGTATGTATATGTGCAAGGCAAGATATGAACACAGGTCTTCTTAGCTTTGAGGCCATCTTTCTATCCTCTAAGCCAGGGCCAGTAAGTAGTACTTGATTAAAATCTAACTGGGAAATGGTTAACCAAATTCATAAAAATCCAACATGAATAATGTTAATTTGTGGTTTTCTAAGTCAACATCCAGCTCCTAGGGATCTGTTTCTATTTGACACCAAGACATATCATTCTCTATAAAAGTTTGATTTGGAATTAAAAGACTGAGGTCATGGCCTGTCTCTATGACTTACTAGTTATAAAATCCTAAGAAGGACAATTTGGTTGGCCCTTGAAAGATGGATAGGATTTGGATAGGTGGTCAACATTGGAGAAGCCAACCAAGTAAGAAAAATAGCACCAGAAAAGTGTCAGAGGACAAAGAAAGCACAATTGTGTTATACAAATTGGCCAATCTGGTTGGAGTGAAGTTTCATTCAAGAGCGTAGAAGGAATTTAGTCAAGGTCATTGGTAGATTAGATCCCCATACAGTCCAATAGCTTAATAAAAAGAAAACTATGGCCACGGGCCATAAATATGACCAGCTCTCTCAAAAATGCATATTCCTGGCTCAAGGGGTAACAGTTGAGAAAGTGTAATTAGTTCAGGACAATCCATCATCACTACTGGCAAAATCGCTTTAAGTATATTTACTACTGACATAGGTTCCCTTTTACATAAAAGGAGAGCACAACCACATACACACACACACACTCTGACACACACACGCACACACGCACACGCGCACACACGTACACACAAATGCACACGTACACACAAATGCACACGCGCGCACACACACACACATGCATGCACACACACGCACACACATATATACCTGTGTTTTTTAGCAGGACAATATAAAAACCCTAACAATTTTCTCAATGTAATTAACAAAAACAGTGAACTGAGACGAAAAGTGCTCATGTGATTTTGTTTCCACCCAGAAATTCTCCCACCTTCATTTCTTTTTATCTTGTCTGAAGACATCTGTGCACCTTTATGCAGAGGTGTTAATGAAGGCACAAATACATTTTATCAGAACTGCAGTAATAGAGTAAGATTTTGTATAAGAGACAGAAGAACTCCCTCATTATATCTATCCCTTTGTTCTCTGAGAGCAATCCTGTGGAGATTCCAGGCAATCTTTTTATGTATGTACAATTGATATCACTTTTTTTTGGTAGCAGCTTAATCCTTAACTTTATTAATGTTACTGATTTAAACTACATTTTATTCTCTTGGTACAATAACTCTTGTCACTTGTTTCTTACATATATATATATGTATATACAGATCTATCTATATATCTATATTATTTTAAGAAAAGGGAATTCCCTTATTAAATCCTTTCAGAGCAAATGTAATTAATTTTTTCCCTCTTAAATTCTAATGCTGAAAATCAAATTAACTATGTAATCAGACTTCACTTTAGCTTATAATTCTTATAATAATCAATGACACACATAGTTTGAAAAATTGTGAAAATACAAGTTGTTTCTATAAGAATCATTAGTGAGGGGCGGCTAGGTGGCACAGTGAGTACAGTGTCAGCCCTGGAGTCAGAAGGACCTGAGTTTGGATCTGACCTCAGACACTTAATGCACACACAAATAAAAACCTAGCCGTGTGACCTTGGGCAAGTTACTTAATCCCAATTGCACTCCAAAAAGCAAAAAAAAAAAAAAAAAAGAATCATTAGTGAAATTTTTTACATAATTGAATTATATTTTAAAAAATCTCTCAGAGGACACATAGCTCATCCTAAGTCTTTCCACTAATTTTTCATCAACCTCTCTGTTTTCCTTTTATTTATTGCTAGATTGATCAACTGTGGAGTATCTAATATATGTGAGGTATTGTGCTTGTTTCTAGGGATACAAAGGTAAAAACAAAACCATCATTTTGATCAAGAAGTTTACATTTTGTTGGTAGAAACAATAGCAACCTAATTATAATAGTTAACATTTATATAATACTTACTCTTCATCAGGACTGGAGTCAGGAAGACTCAATTTCAAATCTGGCCTATGACATTTACTAGCTGGAGAACCTTGGGCAAGTCACATAACTCCTGCTAGACTCATTCCTGTCATTTGTAAAGTGGGGATAATAACAGCTGCCTTCCAAAGTTGTAGTGAGGACCAAGTGGAACGTGGACACATAAAAGTAAATATAAAGTTTGTAAAAAGTAAATTATGGGTAATTTGGGGGAAGGAGTACTGGCAGATGGGGGACAGATAATCAAGAAAAGCCTCCTGCAGTAGGTAATTGGAGCTGAGGTTTGAAGGGAGGTGGGGATTCCAAAAGGGAGAGGTAAGGAAGCAATGCTTTTGGGGACTGGAGAATAGCCTATACAATCACGGAAATGGGAGATAAAATTGGGCCACATGTACTCAAGGCAGCAGTGAAAGTGGGGTGAGAAATACCTGTCCCATGATGGAACCCCACTCCACTACAAATGACTTACTACTCCCATCATGACTAGCTTTCTAGAACCATAAGATAATGAGATCAGACCAATAGGCATTTAGTAGCCCTTCTAGCTTTAACAGTTAGTAAGTCTATGACCTTAAGTGTTCCTGGATATTTCCATAGGAACATATGGAATCACCTCTGAATTTTCTGTAGATCTCTTGAAATTCTTAATGCAAATAAAACCCTCAAATATGAAAACCTGCTTTATTTGCGGTCGTGTTGTAAAATTTTATGGCATATTTCTTTGGAAATTTTTCTAATGTATAAGGGTATTTTCTGTTTATAGTATTTGTTTCCAAAGGCATTCTTTCCTATGGCTTGAGTCTTTGGAATATGGGTCCACTACCCTGGCAACATAATTTCTTTATTTAGATGGATGTCATGACATAATTAGATGATAGAATAGAGAACTAGAAAAGATCTTTAATTCCATCCCCTCACTTCACAGATGAAGAAACAAAGAGCCAGGTGAATTTAACTTTCTCAAGATCAGACAGGAACACAACTTCGGCAGGCCCTATGAAAATGGAAAGGCTTTGTGTATAGCTTGGATAACTAACTATATCAGTGTCACTTGAGGACCACCCTAAATTCAGAGAAGGTCATCACCTATAAGTTGGTGTAATGGAAATGCAAATTTAAAGATCTTCCCTGCCCCTAGCTTAAGTGCACCTGGAGCCTGTGGTGGGAGGCTTGTTTTTCAGGGAAGCCCAACCTTGATACTTTTGTGATTGGGCAGTGGGTCCAGAAGGTTGTTACATTCTTTGAGCTAGGAGAAGGCTATATAAACTCTGATGAGAGGCTTTGCTTTGGGGCTCACTTTGAGAAGTGTTGTGTGATTTGACCAGATGAGACTCTGGGAAGCCGTTGTTGAGAGCCCCCCGGCTTTGAAAACCCAGATGTTGATGCTTCCCTCTCTGGTAACTGTGATTTGGTATTGATATAATGGTGGGACAGTTTGGAAGCCTGTCTGTTTGATCTGTAAGTTCTGTAACTCTGAAGTTCGGGGTGCTGACCTTTTTCCCCTGAACTAGGTAATGTATGTTTGTTTGATTAAAGTAAGCTTGTTAACCCATTTTGAGTTGCTTTCCTTTTGAAAAGCAGATCTAAGAACCTGTGTTGGCAGTCACCCTGGGGATATTGGGGTGCTTGCTGCTACAGTTGGACACTAGGTAATGAATTTTTTCCCAAGGAAACCCATGAAACATGGAGGGGCTAAGATTCTGCATTAGAGTAGGTAATATCCATACTGATAAATTCATGATTTTTCATAATGTGAAAAATGCTACCTAAATGTCACCATCATCATCATCATCATAATTCTTTTAAAAAGACAAAGTCTTAGCAATACTACTGCTAAAAATACATATGATAATTCTAGTCTCAGCATTTCTAAACATGGTATAAATGCTTGGAACAAGTCTCATTATTTTGAAAGCTCATTTTTTTAACCAGAACACTAAAGAATAACTACAAAAGTTATACACCCAATTCAAAACAGTGTAATAGCCCAAGATTTCAGAGTTAGACATTTGGAGTATGAGAAAACTGATTTAGAAACCCCAGAATGCTATGGAAATGTGGACTGTCATTGGAATTAGTTACAGCCATCTGGACTATATTTGAAACAAAACCCAACAGAGCCATCTCCCCCAACTCCACTCCTTCCCACCCTTTCTCATTACCTGTTATTTCACTCAAATTCATACATGCCACTGGATAATAGGATTGAGAAGGAAAATGATTGAGGATAACACATCATAAACTCCAATGTTATTTGAAAAGTCCCCACCAATTGATATTGGGTACAAATAATTTTATTACATGTGTTGTGACCAATAGGTGAATAATATTTGAAATTAAATTGTTCTTTATTTTTCTTTGAAATATAACACATAGTGAGTGTTAAATAAATAAAATTAAAATAGAGATTCTTGCCTTTAAACATCACTATGAAAATAAAAATTTACTTTTTGTTTTGGGACAGGATCTGCAAATTTATTGGTATAGGGCAGAGGTGGGGAAACCATGGCCTTCTAGGTCCTTGGGTGCAACCTCTTGACTGAGTCCAAGTTTTATAGAACAAATACATTTGTTAAGGTGATTGGTTCTGTGAAATTTGGATTCAGTGAAAAGGCTGCACTTGAGGACCTCGAGGGCCACCTGTAGCCTCGAGGTCATAGGCTGCCCACCCCTGGAGGATAATTCCAAGGGTAGAAAACCTCCCAATGATATGTGAACTTGAAGGTTTTCAAAGCACATTGCACATTATCTTATTTGAGTCTCACAACCCCCCTAGGAGTAGATACCATTATTATCTCCATTTTATAGACAAGGAAAATGGGCCAAAATTGGTTTCATACCTTCCTTAAAGTCACACAAATAATAAGGGATCAAAATAGGATTAGAACTCAGATATTATTCTGACTCCCAGGCCAGCGCTCTTTCCACTATACTACACTGCTTCTAAAACAGGTCCGTTATTACTCTGTAGTTTAAGAGTTTCCAAAAGTAGTAGAAAGCACAAAGGGTTGAAGTGACCTGCCCATGAACTCAAGTCAATTTGCATGGCATTCAGGATCTGAACTCAATCTTTCCTGACTCAAGCCTCTTATACATAGAGTAACTGCGTCAAATAATGAAAGCTAGCGAGTCAGTGAAACACAATCTTTAAAAGTTTTCAAGTTGGAAATTTTAATTCATAATATTGCCATAAATTATAACCATAAAACTTAAATATCTTTATTTTATGGGTATAATTGTTTTTTCAAAACTGCTTTTTCTCACTAGGTAAAGGATGCATGGTATCTGGCCCATGGCTGTTATGAAATAAATGCTTGCTGATTAAATGAACTCATATTTTATTTTACATCCATTAAAACAATACCATAATTTTCACATGAACAAAAAATATATATTCTGATTCCTGGTTGAATAATCAAGAAAAATTAAAAAAACTTTTTTACATCAGAGAAAAATATTTGATAAAGGTATAGTCATCTGAATGCTATTGTTTACCAGCACTAAAAAACCAAAATTACAAAGGTCTGTTCCTATTGCTAAGGAACACTTTTTTTTATTCTTCTTAAGATGCCCAAGACATCCTCTAAAATATTTTGGATTTTATCTAATAGAAAGTTCATACACTGGGCCAGGTCTCCAGATTTTTTTTAATGCCCCAGAGATATCCCTTTGAAAACTATATTCGAACTATGTTTGGATCAGTTTCATCAGAACTCAGAGCCAAATCTTTTTTTTTTTTTTTTTAATGTCTGACCCTTTCCAAAGCAGAAATGCCTCCCTCACTGGCCAGTTCAGTAAATAGAGCTTGTGGGACCTACTATGGTTAGTTACTTGATACATTTTCTTAAAAAAAAAATATATTGCTATCTTTTGCTTTTCAATCACCTATGTTTCTCAAAGTATCCCTTCCTTTTCTGACTCCCAGAAAGACATACCTTATAAAAATAAAAGAGTAAAAAGATTATTTAAAAAAAAACCAGTAAAATTAACCAGAAGAACGAAAAAGTCTTACATTATCTGTAGTGATCCATACCCATGGTCCCCTACATTGGCAAAGAGGAAGAGAGAGACATGTCTTCTCAGATCTCTTCTTTGAGGCCAAGTTTGGTACCTGATAATTTTCTAAGCTATTTTTACTTAGTATGTGTTGTAGGCCAGGGCCAATTCAGACCAGTTTGGTGCCTCAAGGTCTGGGTCAGAACAAAGTAATGTACATGAACACCTAACAACACAGAATGGCTAACAACAAAAGGACTTCTACTTAGTTACAGTATAGAAAGGATACTCAAAAACTGCACAGCACAGGCTCCCCTTCCTCAGTTCTGTATACAGAAACACGTCAGGTGAGAACACTATGGGATATCTATTAAGTCTAAAGACGCCAAATCTGACCCTCTTCCATGCCTTTAGGTGAACAACAGACTGTAATTCCCTTAGTGAAACCAGTCTAAACTTTATTCAACATGATCCTGAGACAAACAATGTAGATTTATCACTAATCACCTTTATACTATTTTTTCTTTGTCATCTAGGATAAACAAATCTTGCTGTTGCTTTAATTCATAACTTACTAGAATTTTGAAAATCACAGTTGACCAAGAGATACACGAAGAACCCAAGACTCATGGAAACTGTTAGTTTCTTTTGTCTATACTATAATAGTCTTTCATTTCAATGTTTGTTTTTTAACATAGAGAGTGAGAATCAAACAATCTTGAAGATGGAAGCCACATCCACAAAAAACAGTCTGTACCTAAAGAAAAAGTCACTCTAAAACAAACCTAAGCTTTGTTTGAAGAGACAGAAATCTTATTAGCTACAGAGGTAGACCATTCCCTTTTTGGATCTAATTATTGATATGTTCATGTCATTGAGCCCAAATCCACCTCTATAACTTTCTCCTGTTGCTTCTAACTTTGGCCCCTAAGAATAAGCAGAATAAATCCAATTCCACTCTCCCATCCCAGACCTTCAAACACTTGCAAACAATCACTGTTTATACTCTTCTTCCAAAGTCTTCTCTTCTGCATGCTAAACTACCCAGTTCATTTGACTCATATTTCATTATCTCAGGGCCTTTTGTTATCCTAGTAGCCCACTTCTGGATGTATTATCCCAGTTTATTAATGTACTTCCTTAAATGGAGCTCCAGGAACTGAGCATAGTACTCCAAATTCAGTCTAATCAGGGCAGACTGCCACCTCCATAGTCTTGCTTAATGCAGACCAGGACTATATTAGCTTTTTAGGATGTAATATCACTCTGATGACTCTCAGTTCTTCTTGGTCTTTCTATCATTATAACCATTGACACTGTTGGCTACACCACCCTTCTGGTGGACTTAGAAATTTCATGGCTGCCTAACACGTCTGCTCTTTAAGATGGGGGCAGTTCCAAGGCCAGAGAGCCATAGTTATACAGCTGTATGCCCTGATGGGCGCTGTTTTGACTCAAAACGAAAAGAAGCTTCAGATGTCAAAATAAGTGGTTTTATTTTTATTTTCTTTCTTCCTTCCCCCCCCTTTTTTTAAGAAATAAGAGTCATGTCAGTATTGTTTTTTGAAACCCAAAAAAGAAGACAACCACGAACAGCTTCCCCTATTTCTGATTACAAGCTGTTAAGTGCAAATACATTTATTGAAACAATTATCACTATTCTAAGAAGTCTCATTTATTCAAATATATTATTAAAGGAGACACCAGTTATTTAACTGTAGAAATGTCATTCATTAAATATCAGACATAAAATGCACAAGAGTATTTATGTAATATTAATTATTCTAATTCAGTTGTTTTATTAATTGCCCTTAATTTGGAGTATTCAATATAAAGCATTTGATGTATTTGTTCTTCAGGAAAAAATACGATCATAAGTCAGCATGGAATAGTGGATGGAGTGCTGGCCTCCCGTCAGAAACATCTGGGTTCAAATTTCATCTCTGAAACATGCTGATTTTGAGTCTTTAAAAGTCACTTAAGCGAGAGCTTAAGCTCTCAAAACCCCCAGAAAACTCTCTATGGGTATAAATTGCAAAGTAGTTGTAGATCAGCACTGGTTGAAAAAGTTATTCACTGGGAGCTCCCTACCTCAATAAAATCACAGGTCTGCCCTCATCACTCCTCTCTCCGATAACATGTTTTAGAGGAGCAATAATTTACAATTGCTTGGCTGACTTTGAAGAAAACAATTCTGTTGACATTATAGGGAATAAAGGTTTGGAATATATAATTAATTTTTTTAAAGATTGGCTGTAAGTAGAAGATTTAAACTTTATCTCCTAGCATGTGTGTGATACTTTTAAATACTGCTATCACTTTCTTAGAATATATCAACCACCTTACTGTATCTGGAATAAACTAGAATAGCATTATAGCTTTACTATGGGTTTGTATATAGCACAGGTCTCCTTGTGGCCACTGAATGGTTCACAATAAAAAGCCTGATATATTATGGCAATATATATAATATATATACACACACATATATATGTAATATATATAAAGGTTGTTTTAAATAATAAAGGTTGTTAGGTTTGCCCTGTCAAAACCAATGTAATAAAGGGGTTGTGCTTTTTACTTGATTATACCAGACCTCATTTGAAAGATAATTCTCAATTTAAGGGGTGGGATCTCAAGATAGTCGTGTGAGGTCTAAGGGTTATATTGAGGTCAAGACCTTACAGCTCATTACTCTTATGGGGGTAGCAGTTGTGAGGCTGACATGCACGTTTTAGCAAACTGCTTGAATACTAAAGACAAAGCCATCATTGTTTGCTTCTTCAACAAATACCATGATGACAGGTGGTGTGGAACATTAAAAAAATTGTTTTGGGTTTAAGGACTGGTAGGTATTTTCATTGTTTAGGTACTATATTATCTTACTTTGGGGCATTTAAAGAAAAAATTAGAACCAGAATTGTCAATATACTTTTATCTATTAATTACTTTAAATAAGGTATCAGTGCTAAAACCATATAACATTAAATGATAGTATCACAATATGAATTTTTTTGCTCATGTATATAGTTTTGCTCATTATATACTGAATACAAAATTCATACTGGTTGGAGGAAAAAAGTTACCTTTTCCCTATCCAACACGGTAAAACAGATTGGACCTGCCTTAAATATTCACCTATTTTGCCCTAACATTATATGAAGGAGAAAGAGAATCCAAGACTTAAAAGTAACTGCCGAAATCATCTTGTCTGGTACTTAGCAGAAAGAGAAAACTCCATCTATAAGAGATGTCATAGGCAGTGGTAGCTTGGCCTATGCCTGAGTCACTAAAGGTAGAGTCCCTTAGAAGCAAGTCTACTACATTTTCAGATAGCTCCAATTGTAAGAAAGTACACCTGCATGTTGAGATGAAATCTGTCAGCATGTAACTTTCATTGATTGATCCTAAATCTACATGCTAGAATCTTATATAATATATCCAATCCCTTTCCATATGACAGACTTGCAAAGTATTTGAAGACAATTATGTAGTCCTTTTGAATAAAAAATTTATCTTGAATCTGTAAGAGAATCAGAAAATTTAACAACCAAACACATTGATTTGATCCTATCTCTTTCCCTTAGAAAACATCTGACCTAGTCACTTAAAACCTTGGTTTCTTCATTAAAAATGTAGAGAATATTAGTTAAAGCCACATACTCCACATACTCCAGAACAGTTGTTGTGAAGATCAAATGAGATAAAATGTTTGTCTTTTATAAAGTAATAAATGAATAATGACATTTATAGAACATTATTAAGTTCAAAGTATATCACTTGCTACCCCATTGGAACCTCTCACTAACTTTATAAAGTAGTTTCTACAAGTTATTATACCCATTTTACAGGTGAGGAAACCAAGACTTGGAATGGTTGAGTGACTGCCAAGGACAAAATCTGAACACCTATTCTCCTGACTCTAAATCCAGGATTGTAGCACTGTGCCACACTACTTCTATAATAAATATTACTGGCTTATTTCTGATTTCACTGAATTTTAGACAATTAGATTGTTTTCCCCATTCATCATGCCATCTAATTCCCTGGCTTTCTTCATTCTTTATTGATAACGGTTACCAATATTTCTACCCAGTCTTTTTTCATCTGAATGTATTATCAGAGGTTTAGAAATTATAACATATTGTTCCTTTCTGCCTAGAACTCTGGAGTATTAACAGCATCATATCAATAACCTACAATGCAAAAAAAAATACAGTGCTACAAAAAGACACCAAAAATACATACACAATACATACCAACTAGTTAACATTCATAATGAGATGACCTAAAGACTAATGAATAAGTAATTTCTACTGAAACATCAATGACTAGTAACTAGGAGGAACTAGTAGGAACATAACTAATGCTTCAGTAGTTCTGAATATTAGATTAGCAGAAGTAGAAACGTATCATTCTGCTAGAGGATTAGGTTTCACAAAAGATTACTTCAAGAGAGAAACAAACTATTTTATAGATTTAAACCCAGTGCTGACACACCATTAGGAAGGGTGAGAGAATTAAATGACTCCTAAAATTGCACATCTAGGCCCAATCTTTCTTCCCAGCTCCAGTCATGTATTTCCATCTACCTCCTAGATGCATGTATCTATCTATATTTTCTGTCAGCACCTCAAGTGCAACATATTCCACAATGAATTGATACTCCCCACCTAAAACTAGTTCTATTCTTGATGGCACTGCCATCTTCCACACTACTTCAGATTCAAAATGTCAGTCATCAAACCAATTCATTGTTAACTTAATAGATACATACTAAGCACCTACTACATGAAAGGCAACGTTTTAGGCACTAGGCATTCAAGAAAAACAAACAAAAAGAAAAATAACATTTCTGTTCTCATCACACCTACAAATTCCACTTGCCAGTTACCAGATCTTTTTGATTCTATTTCCATGATATCTTTCATATTCATTCTCTTCATCCCCATTTATGCTTAAAATGCTTCAGACTTTTATTATCTCCCAACTGTGCCATTAGGATACTCTCAAATTCACAATCTTTTCTTTCTTCAGCCAATAATTTGCACAAGTATGTGAGCTCAGTTAATTCAGGCAAGCTAGACAAACCCATGGAACACCTAGACCAAAGAATTTTTAAGTATGTGGGGAGGGGAGGTAAAAGGTGGGGAGAGAGGGAGAAAGGGAGAGGGGGAAGAGCGAGAAAGGGAGAGGGGGGAGGGAAAGAGAGGGAGAGAAAGAGAAAGAGGGAGGGAGGGAGGGAGGGAGGGAGAGAGAGAGAGAGAGAGAGAGAGAGAGAGAGAGATCTTAATGGTGTCTTAGGACCACTCACTTCTCAAAATTTTTGCTGCCTACATTCATAATTGAAAGAAATGCTAAGCTTTAGTCAAAGGTTAGTGAAAATAAGGTTTTTTTTCTCTCTCATCCAATCTATCCATGGAACCCTTGATATTTCTTAAACTGGACTCCAGGTTAAGAACCTCTGATCTAGATAAAGGGAGGGGAAAAATCACCTTCATTTGTTTGAATTTTACAGATATTTTCCTCAACATTTAACTATGGAAATCAATTTTACATATGAGGTATTCATTTAGTAAATATTTTTAGCTCTGTTCAGTTAAATGTAGGGATCGAATTAGATGAATTCTAAGGGTCTGCCAGCTTTAAAAATTCTATGTTGTTTTTCCTCAGTCATTTTACTCATGTCCAACTCTTTGTGACCCCATTTGTGGTTTTCTTGTCAAATATACTGAAGTGGTTTGTCATTTCCTTCTCCAAAAATTCTATAGTCTATAAAAATTTATTACATTTTAAACCAAAATACATCAAGGATATATGTGTACATTTAAAAACAGGTTGTGCATCACATAATAGGCAGTTCTTTTTTTTTTAATTTTTACTTATTTTTTTGCTTTTTTGGAGGGGGGAAGACAGGGCAATTGCAGTTAAGTGACTTGCTCAAGGTCACACGGCTAGTAAGTGTTAAGTGTCTGAGGTGGGATTTGAACTTAGGAGCTCCTGACTCCAGGGACGGTGCTCTATTCACTGCCCCACCTAGCTGCCCCAATAGGCAGTTCTTAGTTCAATCAATATAATAACAATTAGATGGCTATCATGATATATTATAGTTAAGTAATGTGTCATTATTATAACATAAGCCACTAATGAAGATTTCTCAGGGAAATTCTCTGAAAGTACTGTTTTTATACAAAATGTTGGCTTTACAAACCAGCATAGTTGGTTTTTAGTTGTTGGGGTTTTTTGTATTATTTTGAATGAACAAAGTAGAATGACTTGGCAGCTATTTTCACTGAAATTTGGCAACATTTAAAGCAATCACATGAAAGATTAGTGTTCATAATTAAATGTAATTAGCTGGCATAATCAAATGAAATGTGCATGTTAGTATCTAGGAAAAGGAACAGCTGATTATAAGACAGACTATAATTGTTCTGTGTCTTATTTGTCTGTAGACCACTTCTGAAGTATAGAACATATTTCTTTATATGATTTCTTCTCAACTCCTAGTGTTTGACCAAAGTTCAGCTCTAGTTAAAAAGAGGGAACAGGAAAATTGTCTTCAGTGACCCTCCTTAGTCCCCTCTTGAAATTCTATATACCTTTTCTGTCTCTCTGGAAATAAGTCTCTCCACTAACCTGGACGAGTCATAAACACATTAATGAGAATTAGTTAAATGCAAGGGATGGTAAGCTAAGAATGGTTTTAGCTTACAATGCTATTTTCCCTAAAAAAGAGGATTGTGACTCAATTCTAGACCCGAGTTCTGCTCTGTGCTCTTCAGGCTCTCCCCACTTGCTACAAAAACAGCACATAAGGGAGATTGCTGTCCCACCCCCGCCCCAAACTCTGAACTTCATTCAAAGTACATTAAGACAGATGAGAACACCAACAATTGAGAGGGAGAGCAGGTCAGGAAAGAAGGTGCCACCTGAGCTGTTTTTGAAGGGGATGTATAGACAGAGGCAAGGGGCAGCCTGTGTAAAAAAAAAAAAAAGATAAAAATGGGAGATGAAATGGCATCTACAAGTAAGAGTTATGGGTCAGTTTTTCTGAAATAAAGAGGGTTTAAAGGGAAATAACAAGACTAGAAAAGTAGATGGGGTCAGATTTTGGGGGCATTTACATTCCCAGGTGAAAAATAATTAAGAACCACAGGAGGACGAATTATCCAGGATGTTGAAGAAGGGTTACTCTTAGGTGCTAGTTGGACTACATGATCTCTATGTACTCATTCCAAATCAGAAATTCTGTGGCTTCTTCCATTATGTCATGAGTATCTGCACTTTTGAAATCTAGATACCAGCAGGTGAAGCCAAAGGAATGAAATACTGGTGATGGAATTTCAGGTACAGTTGTATATTGATGAGGAATTTTTTTTTTAAGAGCCTTTCTGGGAGTGACTCAAATAACACTACTTAGGTGTTCATCTACATAGTGTGTACATAAGGCCTGACTTGTAGTCATATGGGTATTATTTTTGGCTGAATGACCTCTTTCATACATACTTCACTGGACCACTAAGTGTAATCTGGCCACACTTTAATTTATGTTCACACACGAATGTGGACATGGGTTTCTGGTAATTTGATATTTGCTTCTAATGAACTAGCCTGTGTTTTCTGTTTCTCTTCCTTCTAACTTAATATTACCTCATTCATTAGTTCACATAGACAGTATTAATAGCTCAAGAAAGCAAAAAAAAAATCTAGAAATTCCTATCAAAAAAGACTAGTCACAAGGACAAATATATGTAGGAAGAAGGTGAAAAGAATAAAGAATGAATTTTGGTTCCTTGCAATAGGGACTACATTAAAAAATAAGATGTTACTCTGTTCAGAAATCTTCAATGACTACCCATTGTCTTCATAAGGATACAAATTTACTAGTCTGACATTCAAGACCCTTTACAATTTGATCCACATTTATCTGGCCTGCTTTCTACTTTTATCTCCTACTATGCTATAATATAACTGACTTGACTTGTACACACACACACACACACACACACACACACACACACACACACACTCACTCTCATATTCTTTCTCTCCTCTGTCTCTCTGTCTCTGTCTCTCTTATCTTTCTATTCTTTATGTATGCTTTTTGTTAACCTCCTAAACCTGATGTGTCCTCTCCATGCTTCAGTACCCAACTTGGTTTGCACCTTATGGGAGAAAACCATAAGCTCTTTGAAGGCAAAGTAAAATCTCACATTTCTTTTCAACACCTAAATAAATAAATGCCTTATTTAATTAGTACACAATCAATCAACATGTGGTTGACTAAGTAATCTGTACTTTTACCAAATTCATAGAATTCTGTCTTTATTTTCATGATAAAATTTGATACCAAGTATTTTACTTCAATTTGGGAATTCAGTAGTTTCGTTATAAGAGAAAATGTAGAGAAAAACAAAAGATTATGAAGAATAAAATATCACAGGAGGAATTTATAATTGTTCAGTAAGTTCTCTTTGGAAGATGAGAAACAAAAACAGTGTAAGTGTATCTCATTTTGTGAAAAGGAGTAGGGATGTTAAATTTTTTTTTATAAACCAAATAATATTTTGAAAGGACTTATGTGTATTTCTCTCTCTCTCTCTCTCACACACACACACACACACACGCACATACACACACACATACACACACACACTCCAGTGAATCATTTTGTAATATTTTCCCATAAGGTTATCTTTATCATAACCACTTATTTATCAAAGTTTAGATTTTCAAATTGTGAATTTTCTTAAATCATCTACTACTTACACTGAATTTCAAACTGGGTTGGTTTTGAGCACAGTTGGAAATAAAATTTTAAATAAGATATTAAATTGAGATTCTGACATAAAAAATAATTACAAATCAAGTCACAAATTCTATATTCTATAAATGCAAGTGAGAGTATTTGTTTCCAGATATCAAGTAATCTACAAGGTTGGACAAAAGGCTATATAGAAAATTTTTTTTAAAACACCGGCTCTTGAAATTTTACTATCACTGTCATTACCAAGATGGTAAAAAATATTATTTATATTTATTCATTTAACATCAAGAACAAGAGATGTCGGTATTTTTTCCATATGAAGAATCAAGAAAAATTAAAATCCATTTAAAGCTTAGTTTTTGTGAATTTGTAATAATTTACAATATCTGAATGCAAAACAATAAAATTCTTAAATTACCTAGCATAGTGAAATATCTATTAAAATATCCTTGAACTCACTAAAATACCATTTCCCTTTACATTTTAGATTTCTGTCCTGGGTTAAAACACACAACATAGCAACAATTTATAATATCTAACCAGCCTAGTTCTAAAAGTTTTAAATGATTCTTAAAAAAATAAAATAAAATTACACCTTGATCTGGCCAAGGCTAAACATTTATTCTTACACAGTGTGAATACAGTTGTCAATAACCACAGAAGTATTCAGTGAAGAGACATATGCTTCAGATCTCAAAAATTTCCCCTTTCTTCACCCTTTCCTGAATTACATGTCCTAGTAGACTGATAGGAATTGCCTTTAGGGTCCCACCAGACTGGACTCAAGAGAATGTGCTAATTACATCACAGTGGTGTTGACATTCAGCCATGTACCAACAGCTGCTAAAGAAATGACAGGATGCCATCTGTCACCTTTAATGTCCAGCTGCTATCAGTCATTGGGATTACTTTACTGACATGCTACAGTTTGCATTAGTGCCAACAGTAAAACTTGAAGTGCTTTAGAAAAATATCGTGCCAGAATTCTCAGTGTATGATTCCGATTAATATTGATTATAGTCAAGGCATACCATGAGAAACATGAAACATACTTAACAAAATCATCACCACTAAACTTTCTTGATTTATTTTAATAGATATTTGACTTTCTTGCTTATGCTTATAGGAGAGATCAGATTTGCTAGCCATCCTTTCTGGATTTCTGCCTCATGCTTTGGTCTTCTCCAACCATCGATCTAGACAAATGAAGTCTTCTTAGGACCATGATTTCTCTCTCATGTGCCAAAAATAATAGCTTTTCTAACCCACTGATAAGAAAATGAAAACCATTTTCAATCTACTCCAAATCCAAATCAGGCTGAATTTTTTCTTATAATTTTAAAAATGTTTCATGTATTCCCTCCACCAGTCTTGCCTCCATCTTACATCTCACACCCCAATCATGACCCCGGTGCAGCCTCTTATGTTTGAAACAGCATTGATAAGAAAACTGAATCTAACAGAGGAGGCATTTTGCATATTTAATGTTTCCAAAATTAACTCTTTCTCAACTTTTAAAATGTAACAACAGATAATTTATTAGGTGTGAGACAAGAAGTATTATAGTTGGACATTATGTCAGAGAGAGGATAAAAATATCTCTTGATAGTGATGTATTGAATATGAATTAACTTGACTATGCACTCAAGTTAAAGGTTAAGTTGTTTGCTTCAATTGGAAATTCAACATTGTTAAAGTGTTTTTAACATAACTGAGCTATACATTATTCATCCAAACTAAATTATCATTTATGTTTAGCGTCTGGTTGCAGTCATGCCTATTGTATTTTTTCATCAGGATGTTTATTGTATTTGTGTCAAGTTTTGAGGAACCAAAAATGAATTTAACATAACAGATTATAATGGGAACCCAAGTCAATTTAAAAGATTTTATACTACAAAGATTTTAACCTTTTAAAGTTACTAACAACCTTATAAGGGGAAAACGTTCCAATAGACTTTTCCCAGGACTGTGCATACATGCTACACCAAATTAAATATGGTTGACTTATATTTCTAAGCCAATTATAGATGGATAAAACTACCAAAGGTTCACACAAATCATATAGGCAGAAATTAAAAATAGACACCAAAATAAAATGGATGGTATTTTGGTAGTTGTGTCAAGGATCAATTAGAAAGAATGAATAGAAGGAGGAAGACCAACAAGAAGGCTGGCCCAGTAGTCCAGGAAAGAGGAGAGGAAGGTTAGAATTAGAGTTTCTAAGCATCAAGAAAAGGATAAAAGACATAGAAGTAACAAGATTCGGCAACCATTTAGAAATGCAATTTGAAGGAAAGTGAGAAAAGAAGCAAGATTCCAAATCTGAGTGACCAGAGAATGATACAATCCTGAAACAACTGGAAGGTTTAAAGGTTTAGGTGAAAGATAATTAGGTCTGTTGAAGACACAATGAGTCTGATGTACCTTAGAGCTTTATATGGCACAAATGAAGTTGTAATTTTATGAAAAAAAATTTTTGTAATTATAAGGACTGGTTCTTTTGTGAGAAACAGGAGTATAGAGACTTAAGTAATACTTTAATTAATGCATACGTTGACCTTTTGCTGAATGAAATTAATAATCACTAGGGCAAATGTAATAAACCCTCCTTTTATAAGCTCTTCTCTAAGGAAAGGCTGTAAACCAACGAGTGTGGAACATCAATTAAAAAAAGAATGCCTGAACTGCCAATCTCCAACATGTCTGTTCTTCAAGATGACTATGGACTTATGGTCAAAAGTTATAAGTTTGTGGGGCGGCTAGATGGCGCAGTGAGTAGAGCGCCGGCCCTGGAGTCAGAAGGACCTGAGTTCGGAGCCGGCCTCAGACACTTAACCCACACAAACAAAAACCTAGCCGTGTTACCTTGGGCAAGTTACTTAACCCCAATTGCCCTAAAAAGGGGCGGCTAGGTGGCGCAGTGAGTAAGAGCGCCGGCCTCGGAGTTGGGATGACCCGAGATCAAATCCAGCCTCAGAAAATGAGCACCCACACATAAAATAATGACTAGCTGTGTAACCTTGAGCAAGTTACTTAACCCCAATTGCTTTAAAAAAAAACCCCAAAAAGTTATAAGTATGCATAGATGCCTCATGATATTCTTTGAAAAATGTAAAAAATTTTCAATTCAACAGTATCCTATACATAGTAGGAACTCATTTAATAACTCATAGATATGGCTATATTTGCTAACATAGGTTTTTTCAGAACCTTAAATCATTTTTGAGTCTGATGACAGGTGTGGATGAAGTTATTTGCAGGGGTCAAAGTTCATTTATCTTTAATCAATATCTGAGAAAATAAATGAGGTAAAAAACATCCTGAGCTAGATTTTGAAATTTAAAGCCTTAGAGAAATACATTGCTCAAGTTCTGTTTCTCCAAATTGTAAAACAGAACATATAAAGGCTTATTCAGAGCATTCCTCTAAGGAAAGTTATTTTTCCCATGAGATAATAAGTCAGTTACAAACAAATAAATTAAAATAACCAATTTAGGTTCTATGAACCAAAGTTAGGTTTTGTTTTGGCTTTTTGCTTTCTTGAAAAAGAGCAAGATCCTCAAAATCAATTATTTGCCTGGGTGTTCTCTGTTTTCTGTAGAAACTGTCACCTGATTTTATTCAAAAGCCGCATAGAAAAAAGAAAACCACTGTGAAGTGTCTAACTAGCAGGCAGCCTCCAAAATATCACCTTTTGAAAGCTATTGCATTCCTCCAAAGGAACCCCAAATACTGAAATGCCTGCAGTTACTTAGGTAATCTTATTCCATGGCATTGTTTCCAAAGAATGAGAGAGAACATTTGGAGATTCCCTTCATAATAGAAATAATTTATGTCTACAAACAGCTTTATCTTCTATGAGAGCAAATCTGATACTTCCTTTGATCACACTTCCTCCAAATTCATATGTTGCATAGAAGAAATAAGCTTTGATGAACTTTTTGGCAACACAGGAGGAGATATTCACATGCAATTGATTAAGAAATTTAATGTCATGATTGCTATACACAATGTAGAGTTTTTTTGTCTAGCAGTTAAGGCAAATCAAACATCAGCTCCATGTGGCTTTAATCTTGGTAATCACGGGGAATAATTATCCACATTCACAGTTTCACAGCAGAAGCAGCAACTGGATTGAAATAAAACTGAAGGATTAGACTCATACTATTCATTGAAGAAATAGAAGATTAGTAGGACTAAAAAAGCAGTAATCAGCAGGTGAATTTAAATGGAGAAAGTGTAAGGGGGAAAAATCCCACCAAACCACATGAAATTAATAGTGGTAGTGGAAACTTGCTGAGTTTGACTAAAGACTGAAGCCTTTCTATCCCAATGAGGAGAAGAAAGCATTTAATCAAAACATCATGAAATAAAGTACTTATGCAATTTGGTAGCTATTCAATTTGATAATTGATATCTTTAGAAATTCCATTTACATTTTTAAAAAGTATGTGTGCCACAATGAAGAGAACAAGTTATGGCAGACAGCAATATTCCAGTCAAAAAATGCCTGTTTTAAAAATTAAGAATTTAAAAATTACATATGAAATTAAATATTTCCTGTGGTCATTTGTAAATAACCACAAAAAAAACCTTGACCACAAGAGGGATAATTTTACTTGTTGTAATCAGCAATGGTAGGGTAAAAATAGGGATAGAGTAGAAATCAAGAAGATGAGATGTCACAGGTCCTACACTAATGAATGGGTGTCACTTCCACCCTCTGCGTTAGTATTCTCACCTGCAAAATAAAGGGCTTGGACCAGGCAAACATAAAGGTGCCCTCCAGGCTTAAAATCCCAATATATTACTTTAAAATATATTTAATCTAGTAGATTATATGACATGAAGTTACAAAGATGACCCTCCCCAATAAATACAACTAATAATTATAACACAGATGATTTCATAAGCCATATTTACAGAGCCTGAATATTTCATATGTAGGAAATCAATTTAGACCACTTCTCTTTAATAGAGGAATTCAGAAACATTTACATAAATGTTACTTTTTCCTTGATCTCAAATGATATCATCAATTCTTAATTATCTCTCCTAGTACAAAAGAACAAATCTATGGAGAGTATCAAAGAGTGAATGATGAATCTTTTTTTCCTAGCTATTTTGTCCTAGTTAAATTTCATTTAGTCTAAATTATTTTTCTTTCTGCAGCACATGAAACATAATTACCAAGACCATCGCTTAATTTCTTCATCTGTAAAATTTTAATAGTGACATATTAGTATATATTTCAATATGGTTAGTTGGGGACTGAATCAAAATAGAGTAAGTTACATACAACAGACATCAGTTATCAAGTAAAGAAGAATATATTTGGGCAGTGGGGTTGTCTAGTGGACTAACACCTTTTTTTTTCCTCTCTGGCAATACCAATGGCTTTAGTCCTCAAACTGAGGGATGAGAAGAATGTGTTTAGAGTCGTGGAATTAGTCTCACAAGGTGTGAATTACCTCCAGTGTTTCACAAAGGTTATCATATGCTCTCAGGACCAAGGCATGCTTTCAACCTTCTCTCCTAGTTCCCTTGCCACAATCAAAAGGCCAACCCCAGGCTGGTAAGGATGTGCGTAAAATTGATCCATTTGTGGGCCCAGCCTGCTCACCCTGGAATTTGTATTTCTATACAACCTCAAGAAAGTCTAATACTAAAACAGGAGGCCTTTATGTTATAACTCTAGTCAGAAGCATAACAACTTGAACACATGCTGGATTGGAAATATGCCTTCCTGCTCTGGTGTGGGTTAACTTTTAAGTAGAAAAGCTCCATGGTGAAGGCAGCTATACATTTTCCTTCCAAGTCTAGAGAGCTCCTCCTTTACTTATCAAGGCCTTGCTTTGCTTCTTAGAAGTACCTGCTTGTCCTTCCACTTTGGAGTAGACAACTTGGGAGGTATGAAGGAGGGAACAGAGTAGCTTGCAAAACAATTAAGTGGCTAAGTAACTGAAACCAAAGATTAGTGATTAATGAATTTATGTCAGCTGGAGGGCGGTAGCTAGAAAAGTGGTTCTTGATATCTATCCTTGGCACAAGCACTTGAACATTTTTATTGACCGTGTAGTGAAGGAATAGAAAGCCAACTTATCTAATTTGTATATTTATTTGGCATGGGATCAGTTGTTAAAATGTATGATGAAAGACTTAGGACCCAAAAAGATATCAAAGTCTGAGATGACAGACTAAATAGCATACCATGAAATTGAATGGAGAAAAGTGCAATTCTACACTTGGGTTAAAAAAAATCCCACAAGTAAAGCGGGGGATAAGCCTGGCTAGATATAGGACTTAGCATGAATAAGAGACATGGAATTTTAAGGGAAGGGGAACTCAAATATGCAGAAGACACAGAGCTAACACACTGAAGGACAGAGTCAGGATCCAGGCTCCCCACCACTGATCTAAGGGAATCTTGACAGACTGCATCATTGAGCTACATTAATGAAGATTAAATCCAGTTAAGAATAAAACTGAGCTTTGGGTAAAAAAAAATCAAGTACAACATAGGTGGAATGACTTCCCTCATTCAAGTTTATCTGGAATATTTTATTGAGTTCTGGGTGCCATGAATCAAGACAGGTATTATAAGCTAAAGAATGCCCACAAGACATCAATCAATATGGTGAAAGTCCTTGAGCCCAAGTCATACGAGAATCCTTTGAAAAATTGGGCATTTTCACTCTTGGTTATAAAATAATTGGCGGAGGAGGGGCTCATGAAAGCCGAGTTCAAGAATTATGGCATATGAAGGCGTGTTTGTTTTGACTTCTGGAGGTCAAACAAGATACTCCATGAAAATCACAAAAAGGCTTATTCAAGTGAAATGTTGGAAAAGTTTCATAGCAGAGCTGTCCCAAAGTGTAATGATTGTATCAGGAGGCAGTGGATTCATCCTCCATGGAAGACTTCAAGCAGAGGACAATCAGTTGTCAATTACATTGTAGTGAGCATTCTATTGATGTATGAATTGTACCAGAAGGTCATCGAGGTACCTGACAACTCTTAATGTCTATAAAATTATGATTCAGTATAAGTCAACAGTGTTATGTTGTGCACATGCACACAACTATTTTATTTAGGTTGTACTGATAGAAGTCCACAACAAGGAGATTTGGAGTCTTAATGCACTTTGCTCTGATTAGAACACATCTTAGAAAATGCACATATTTCTGGGTAGCATATTTTAGGAAGGATATTGATAACCTGGGAAACAATATGGTAAAATAGAAAAAAATTTAGCTTTGTAGTCAAAGAATCTTAGTTTAAAACTCATTCATGCCATTTGCTACCTATATGGGCAAGATGTTTAACCTCTCTGCTTTATAGGTACGAACTTGGGGGGAGGTGAACTCTAGGTCTATGATTTTTTGAAAAGGCAAATCTAGAGAATGTTAATATGCTGATGAAGACACTGGAAATTATGCCAAAGGAAGAGTTTTGAGAAAATCGAGCTGTCCGGTTTGAAGTAGAATAAACGGGGATGAAATAAATGCCTTCAAGTTTCTGAAAGTGACCCATAGAGTATGGAGAATGGCTTGGTCCCAGGAGGACAAAAATAGGAGCAGTGGGTGGGAGCAACTGATATTTCAGCCCAATAAATAACTGTAGACAAAGTAAAACGTTCTGCTTTTTAAGTAGTGAGGTACTATTCCTAATGTTGAATCATTATTTATGCCATCTGTAACCTCCAAAGACCCTGCAAAGTAGGAGCAAGGTAAGTAAGAGGATTAATAGAGTAAGACCTTGACAAGCTTTATGAAATCATCTGGTCCAATGTCTTCATTTTAGGTCCAGGGAAGTTAAGTGAATTGTCCAAAGTCACAGAGATTGGAAGAACCAGAGGCAAGAGGACAGCATAAAGCCTTGGAAGTCAGAGCCAGGCTTCCTTCTGATGTACCTAAATAAAAGTGGACTTTAACCTGTGAAAACTGCTCTGCCCTGTGCCCATCATAATGGTCTGAGGGAAACAATTCTCTGTTCTCTGTAATTGAAGCCCCCATACAGGGTCTGTAGCAGACATAGAAACTCCTAAACTCTTCTCTTCTCCACTACTGAACGGTCAGGCTCTAATCCTAGTTCCTCTTAGGAAACGGATTATCAGGCTTTCTTGTTCTTGAACAAACTGAGGAGACACCCCTTTGTCTTGCCTTGTTCAAACACCTTAGACAATTAAGAATGTCCTTTCCCTCCATAAGAATCAAGAACCCAGATAACAGGCTTCTTGACTCCAAGAATCACTCTCTTGGAGAAGAGCCTTAGACACTGAGGTCAGCCAGGAGTCTAATGCGCACTCCACATGAAAGTACATTTTAGGGAGGCATCATTCATCACTAGTGAGATAAGACAAGAATGAGTTTTATCAGGCCCCTATCGAGAAAGACTGCTAAGGATTTATAAATTTAGATGACTGGCCTGATCTCCCTGTCTGATCAATCCCTTCTTCCTCGTTTTCTGAAAGAGAACATATTGGTGCTACATTATCATAGCTCTCTAGTGGGTATAAGATAAGTAAACTAGTATTTTCTGTCCTATGCTTAGTAAACTCTTCCCTCCTTCTCCTCCTTCTGTTGCTACCATTTCCTGCTCTCTCATTCCCAAGTCCCCATCCTGTTCTACATTCCCCATTGTACTCTCTGGAATCCTTGTTCTACTATAAACAAAAATCCCTTAATCTTAGGACTCATTCTCTTATACTCTTTCCTTGAACTCACAGAAGTCTAGTTCCCTCCAGAGTGCACTCTATGCACATGTACATGTATATTCCAACTTAGGCAACTACAAGAATCTGAATCTCACCATTGCCTTAAACATCCCTCCATGATCCTGAACTCTGAAAATCTTTCCTCTGATTATAATTTTCATTCTTTAGTCTCTCCCTGACTCCTTTAAAGGCCATTTTTCATCTTCACTGTGACCTCCTTAATCTCAGTCCAACACCCCTGCTCTAGCCTCACTTTTCTCCCTTCATTGTCTTGCCTCTTGCAACTATATATTGTCTTCTGCCTTGAAATGCCTTGTCTCCTTATCTGCTTGTTCTTTGTGAAACTACAGACCAGGATCATGCAAACCATCCACATTCTCTGCTCCTATTCACATGGTACCAAATGTCACTACAGGAGGTCACAATGGTGCCAACTGGATCTACTACAAATGTCTGCTTTTTAATATGAAGTGGGCTTTTCCTGCCATGCAGATATCCTCGAATGACTCCCTTGCAGCAAACTGTTCCAAAGTACCTACTCTCTCCCCCAGCCCCACTATAGCTTCCCTTAGTTCCTGCATTCAAACTACCTAATTTCCTATTTTACTTAAAAAACTGAAGCCATTGATCATGAGCTCCCTCTTCTTTCCTATTTTATTTAGAAAACTAAAGCCATCAATCATGAGCCCCCTCTTATCAGCTACTCTGTACCTGAATCACCTTTTATTTTTATTTTATCACTCACTTCCTACTTGTCAATGCCAATCTTATCCCTCTTCCCCATTTCCTTCTTTCTCTTATACAAATTTGCTTCCAGTCATTCTTCACTCTCTCTCCTTCAATTTCTTTACCTTGTAGCTCCTTCCCTGATGCCCCAGAACTTGGTCAGGTATCTTCCATTTGAAAATAAACAAAAACAAAAACTGGGCTTCTTTCAACCTTGGTATTCCTTCACACGATCCCCATGTATCTCCTTCCACTTTTGCAACTAGACTCCTAGAAACATGTCAGTATTTAGAAGCTTCTGGTCTGATCATTCAACCAAAATCTACTATGTTATGAATTGTCCCTCCCTAACATTAAATCAGAGAGATTTTCTCTGGACTCATCAGATGACTCACTAAAGCTTTTTTCATTATCAAACATTCCCTTTTCCTGACACAAAGCTCCTGAGACAGAATGACCATCAAGATGAGCTTAAGACCTAAGACACAAACTCTGCAGTTCAAGCAGGTTTTGTTACTGTTGTTTGTTTGTTTTTGCTTCATATCTGTTGCTATTTCCCTTGGCCGGAATGTTCTCCTTGCTCCCCTACAGCTGTCTAGTTCATATCCCAATCTATCTTCTATTATCTTCTGGTTCTATCCAACATATTCCCCACTCCTTCTTTACTGGATCAGGATTTAACATGTACAATAAAATAGAGTTGCAGTTATGAAGTCAGGCCCAAGTTCAAATCCTGCCTCAAATACTTACAATAGCTCTGTGACCCTGGTAAAGTCACTAATTGCCTTACTTGGCATCAGTTCCCTCATTCATAAAAAGGGAGTAATCATAGCACCTACTTCAGCAGAATCTTAAGATGATCAAATGAGATAGAATATTACAGTGGTTGGCATATTTTAAAGGGATATATGTTGTTATTCAGTCATTTTTTCAGCCACGTCTGATTCTTCCTGACCCCATTTGTGGTTTTCTTGGCAGAGATACTGAATATGTGGATACCTTTCCTTCTCCAATTCATTTTACAGATGAGGAAATGGGTCACACAGCTAATATGTGAGGTCAGAATTGGACTCAGGTCCTCTTTCTTCCAAGCCCATTGCTCTATCCACTACACCACCCAGCTGCCCCAAAAGGGCAATGATAATCTAGCAATTTTTATTAATAACATGATTAGGTATTCCCCCAGGTTATGCTCTTGACCCATTTCTATGCTCACTATACATTCTGCCAATGGTTTTGTCAAGTCCCTTTTCCTCTGTGGAGTTTATTTGCAAATCCGTATATCAGACTTCTCATGAACGCCAGTCCTGCATCTTCCCCAATCTACTGGACAAATACCTCTGCCTGAATATTCTCCCAGCATCTCAAATTCAGCTAGTCCAAAATGCAGCTCTTCTTTTCACTAATCCTTCCTTTACAAATTTCCCTAATTCCATTATATTTCCAATCACCCCATTTGACAACATATGAAGCATTTTTTACTCTTTCCTCTGGGCCCCACTTCATACCTAAGCAGTTTCTAATTTCCTATTAATTAACATTTTAGGTTTTAGCCAACAGACCCACTAACCTCCCAGAATTTGACATTCCACATCTGTTCTTATTCCTTTGCAAAGACTGTTATTCATGGCTGGAATGCATTATCTCCTCCTCATAGTCTCTTAGAATCCTTAATTTCCTTTAAGGCTCAAGTCAAATGCCACTTTCTATGCAAAGATTTTGCCTGATACCACCCTCCTTTTGTTGTTAGTGTATTCACTTATCTCTGTGTACTTGCTGCATCTTCCAATTGAATATAACCTTAAGGGCAGAGACTAATGCTTAGAGGTACTAATAAAGGTTTAACACTAAAAGACTAAATGAATGATAACTGTAGTTTCAAATTATTGTTAAAAAAAAAAAACTGGTTGGACAACATGATGCACCAAGTTCCTTTCAACTCTGAGAGTCAATAATATATGGGTACATAATGTCCATGAAGAATTTTATCCAGTAAAAATACCAAAATATCTCTGGACAAAAACATTTTAAAGAAAATTAAAAGTTGGTTGGTTTTTTTGTTATTTCTTGATGAAAACTATACCAAAAATCTTTCAAATATTTATTAGAAATTAAACCATGAATAAAATCTCTTTCTCAATGCTTTGAACACAGTAGGAACCCAATACATATTTGTTCACTGATTATAAGCAAACACTCAAATGAAATGTTTATCTCAATAGAGACAAGTCAAAGAACCAAAAAATACTGGTCTCACCATCTAGAATTATGTTACCTCATGTCTCACTTGAAACAATTTATTTTTCTTGTATGCACAGCTAGGTTCAATAATTTCTTTGTTTGATTTGGATATGTTCTTCCCTTAGCTTTTCTGCCTTTTAAAAATTAAATCCTATAAAACCCAGGATATCCTAAGAAGAACCTTTAAGGCTATAGTTTATGAGGTCAAAAGATTTCATATGTAATCAAGTAATGTGTTATTACTATGGGTTTACATATTGTCTATACCAGGACTGGGGAACCTGTAGCCTTGAGGCCATATGTGACTCTCTAGGCCCTCAAGTACAGCACTTTGACTGAATCCACACTTTACAAGTGGCTCTGAGACTACAGGTTCTCCACCTATGGTCTATACCATGAAGATGCAATTACCTTGAGAATAATTTGAAAGCTATTTAGGGATTTTTCATAAGGGATTTTTTTAGGTAGGTGAAGGGACTTAACAGTATAAACATGAACATATATTTCTGTGGACTCGATAAAAATTGTCAGATATAGGAGGCTGAAATCTATAAGAGTTATTCAACTAAATAATATATAAGACAGATATACAATCTGAATGGTATCAATTCCAGAATTCCAGCTCATTATATACTAGAAAGTCAAAAGTACCTGAAAGAAAAGAATAAAGATGGCAGAACATAAATGAGTCTCATAGGAATCTTAAATATATTACACAGTTGAAAGGGTATTTCATCTGTTTCTTCAAACATATGCCTCATACAAGACTCTGTGTAATTCATTCTTTAAAACTAAAAATGGGTAGGAAAAACAGATGTTTTGTGCAAAGGAGAATACCACTAATTTTATAAAATTGGCACCTGAAGTTGAAATGAAAGAAAATTCATTAAACAAATTCATGCTGATTTATCTTCATACCAAGAGGCTACTGATTCCGAGGATAAAATTCAGAGCATTATATGGAAGTTTTCAGGGAGGCAGATTTTTGCTTGATATAATGAAAAACTTCCTAATATTCCTCTTTGTCCTAAAGTGGCACCTTGGTGTAATCTGCAAAGAAGAGCATCTACACAACACCACAGTCTATAAAACAGGCCCACCCTATTCAAATTCTGCAAAGGATATCCTCTGTGATAGCAGGAAATACCTTTGATGGTTGTTGTTTTTTTTTTCTAAAAAATGTTTACTGTAGAAGAAAAAAATTAAATCAAAAGGTTATGGGGGCAGCTAGGTGGCACAGTGAATAGAGCACTGGCCCTGGAGTCAGGAGGACCCGAGTTCAAATCTGGCCTCAAACACTTAACACAAAAACTAGCCATGTGACCTTGGGCAAGTCACTTAACTCCAATTGCCCTCCCAAAAAAAAGAGGTTATGATGAATTTCTTTTGGGGGGATAGGTAGGGAAGCTGGAGGAATAGCCTTCCCTACAATTCAGTGTCTCCCAATAAGGTCTAGAGACTTAATTCTCCCAGTGCCTTAAAAGGAGGGCCTGTAAAGCATGAAATTGGAGGAGACTAGTATGAGGAAAGCTTTGAGGTTAAAGCACGTGTGTGTGTGTGTGTGTGTGTGTGTGTCTGTGTCTGTGTGTGTGTGTGTGTGTATGTGTGTGTGTCTTTTAGAAAGGCAGAAGATCCATGAAGATTTAGTCAACAACTGTCAGTGTGGCACCAGGTCCTTCAGTTTGAGGTAGATATGCTATCTCACCTTGATTATTGATGATAAGATTGGTGGACAAAGTTTTCACTCTGTTTACATGATTTTAACATATGCTTTAGTCATTTGTTTAAAAAGGAACCTTTAGGGGGCGGCTAGGTGGCGCAGTGAGTAGAGAGCCAGCCCTGGAATCAGAAGGACCTGAGTTCAGATCTGGCCTCAGACACTTAGTATAAACAAAAAACAAAAATCTAGCCGTGTAACCTTGGGCAAGTTACTTAACCCCAATTGCCTTCCAAAAAAAAAAAGGAACCTTTAAGGCTATAGTTTATGAGGTCAAAAGATTTCATATATAATCAAGTAATGTGTTATCACCATGGGTTCACATATTGTCTATACCAGGACTGGGGAACCTGTGGCCTAGAGGCCATATGTGACTCTCTAGGCCCTCAAGTACAGCCCTTTGACTGAATCCACACTTTACAAGTGGCTCTGAGACTGCAGGTTCTCCACCTATGGTCTATACTATGAAGATGCAATTACCTTGAGAATAATCATTTGAGGATTCCTACCAATAACCTTGACATATATACATACAGAACATCCTCATAAACATTTTATGGAGATAAGAAAGTTGGGATCCATATCAGTAGTTATTGTTGTCTTTTAGTAATAATATCATCCATGATTTCTAAAGGTTAATTTAATACTTGCCCCCTTATTGAGTTTCTTAAAAATGAGTTCCTCAATTCTTCAGGGAAAAAAAGACTAAAATTCTTCTGAGTATATAAAATAAATAAGTGGCTCCTGTCCATATTAAATTTACCCATTGAATACATGCCTCTTGTATTCCCACTTCAATATCTGCCATCTTATAGAACATAAAGTCTCCTTTCCTATTATTACTCCAATACTATTTTCATCTGAGATATAGTACAGTTCAACATAAATACACACACACACACACACACACACACTTCACCCTTATATCTCCCTCTCTTCCAGTTTCAGAGACTTTAATGATGGTAAGCCTGTTAGCAGAGCAGCTAGGTGGTGCATCGGATAGAGTGCTGGGCCCAGAGTCAGGAAGACTCTGCTTCCTTATTGCAAATCTGGCTTCAGATACTTATTGACTGTGTGACCCTGGGCAAGTCACTTAACCCTTTTGCCT
Source organism: Gymnobelideus leadbeateri (assembly GCA_011680675.1). Classification (NCBI taxonomy): domain Eukaryota; kingdom Metazoa; phylum Chordata; class Mammalia; order Diprotodontia; family Petauridae; genus Gymnobelideus; species Gymnobelideus leadbeateri. The sequence continues at coordinate 210,106 of WOXC01005181.1, read as the reverse complement.
CAGTTTCCTCATCTGTAAAATGAGTTGTAGAAGAAATAGCAAATCACTCCAGTATCTTTGCAGGAAAACCCCAAATGGGGACAAAGAGAGTCAGATATGACAGAAAATGACTAAACAACAACAAACAAGAACAAAAGCCTATAGCAAGAGCTCCCTTTCTTCCTTAGCCTTCTGCTTGTTCAGTTTCCAAGTTCTATTCAAACATGACAGGAAATATACTATCAATGAACATGCTAAATTGCTTATGGTATACTTCATGTCCTTTCAGACTTAAAAATAGGGTGCTTACTTCTAAAACTAATATATAAGTCCACCTGGAGAAAGGAGAAATCTGTCACAACATAACTCTTTGTCAATCAGCTTTCCACTTAACCCCACCATCTACAATGTAGTACCTATGATTTTCTTGTATGTGAGCTTGACCACTTCCAAAGAGACTATATTTCTTCTATATGCTTAATGTGATTTAAATTCATCAACTAAAAGGATTTTTAAATTAAGAAAATAATAGGTTAAAAAAGGCCTCCTCAATTCTTCAGGGTTAGCCCTAGAACAGGTTTCACAGTAGAGCACTGAGATTGGTACCAGAAAGAGTCATCTTCCTAAGTTCAAATGTGGCTTCAGATACTTAGTTGCTGTTGACCCTGAGCAAGTCACTTTATTCCTGTTTGCCCCACCTGTAAAATGATCTGGAGAAGGAAATGGCAAACCATTCCAGTATCTTTGCCAAGAAAACCCCAAATGGGGTCACAAAGAGTCAGAAATGACTGAATAGAAACAACAAAGCACCCAGGGAAAGAAATAGCCAGCCTTACCCTTAGAATTCAACCTGCCAGTGGGAAAACTGGTCTGGGATAGTGCTCACAGTACCTTTGTGTGGGGGCATAGGGTGGGAAAAAGAGAAGAATAAGGAGAGAGAGACAGAGAGACAGAGAGAGAGAGAGAGACAGACAGAGACAGAGAGACAGAGACAGAGACAGAGACAGACAGAGACAGACAGAGACAGAGACAGAGAGAAAGACACAAAGAAAATAAGACAGAGAGGAAGAGAGGCACCATGACATAAAAAAGGTCCTCTAGTTACCAGGAATATAAACTGATAAAAAAAAATGGATAGTTGAAATAAAGGACCATTTTGATCATTTAAATCACACCTCATACTATCAAAAGTAAGGAAGTAGAAGACCAATAGTTAAGTGATTTGTTAAGGTCACATCACAACTCAATGATAAGAGTTATGTCTGGAAGTCAAGTTTTCTCAAGTCCAAGTCCAATATTTTCTCTCTTATGCCACACTGTTTTCACCTACTTCTAGCAAAATTAGACGCTATTGTTAACTATAAGCTACCCCCTTTAAAAAATTGCACTATTGATAAAGCAATCAATATGATAATCAGTGATTCTAAAACACTCTAGAGGTAAATGGGATTTGTTTAAACAGAGAGTTTCAACAGAGAGTTCTGTGATGGGGATGAGCAGTGTGAATCTGATCCTAATTGTAAAACTGAAGCTCATGCACTGGGGAGACACCTCCCAATCTGCTTCGTGTGCAAGTCTCATGTGCGGATATGAGGTTCTCTCTTGTGCAAACAGTGGCACAGCTTTTCATCAACACTAAGCTATGGCAATCTGAGTCTTCAAATGTAAACTATAACCACATGTTCAACTGAAAGAGCAAAGTGACTATGACTCTCACTTGAAGAAATCCGCTCTGTTTATAACACACTTTGATCTACATCATAAATTTCTGTCCAAGAGGTCACAAGACTGTGATGAAATTTCAAAACCAGGGCTATAACAATACCTTGACCATACGGACAAACTGTTTATGGAAATGTGGAATAATAAACATTATGCCTGGTTTATGAGTCCCCCAAACACAGTTTGGTTTGCTCTTGAAAAAAATTGAGAAGGGAATCTTCAGTTTTTTAAACATACAAAGCATTGTTTGGTAAGGTCAAAGTGAAAAAATTATGATTAAAATGACAAATTTGACTTAGGGCTTTCACATCTAAAAGCTCTGACACCTGAGATCTTAACTTTCTGACCTCTATACATGTGTTTCATATGTATGAAAGAAATTAATGCACTCTGAATTGTAATTTTATTTTCTTCACAGACATTTTGAGTTATTCAGTATACTATTACATTTTTATTTATTTTCCTTCTTCCTTCTCTTTTTAAAAAAAAATCAATATATATTACTTATATTTTCCAGGTAACTGATTCTTCTGTGTTTTAATAAATACTTCTTTGCCTTTAAAATCACCTTGGACATTTTATTTAAAGTATGATTGACTTATATAAAAATGCACATGCAAAAAAGAATGGTTCACCTACACAAAGTTTGGTTTGTTGTTAAAATAGATTTCTAATACTGTACTACAGCACAGATAGCTATGAATACCATGTGCCTAAATGGAAAAAAATGACCACTTTGGTGACCTTTTATCCTCATCCAAAGCTAGACTGGACATGTGATTCTTTCATCGAAGTGACTTGCCATTGTAGGATATTCCTTTAGTTTACATAAACCTGCTGCTGTAGGCATCCATTACTGCAAAGCTGCTGGTGACATATTGACTTTAGAGATTCAGTTGTCTCTCTCGAGACTTCATGGCAGATGGCTATCTATTTTATCTGCTGGATAAAACATGTTGACAGTCAAAATAATTTTTATTGTAGGTTGGAGTTAGTGTTTTCAACCAGAAAAATATTCATATTTAAGGTCTCATAATTGAGAAAGAAAAATACCAATGTCTGATGTTGAGAATTCATCATCAGGCATTAGTATTATCATCATATAGCTTGTGTTTGTGTACAAAGTGTTGTAAGGTTCTGCACCATAGGTGTAACTGATATAATGAGATCCTTTCAGTATAACTAATAACAGGCTCACTTGCCCCTTTTGCACACATTGATGCCCCCCACTAAAGCCCCCCATGGATTCTAAAGCATATTGACCTTATTATATATCCCATTTATATCAAATTGGTTTATATTAAGATTCCAGTTGGTATGTGTCTAGACATAAGAACAAGACTGATGAAAAATTATTAACAAATTTGTCACTTATGGTTCTGCATACATGGTTAATTTGAACCTGCTTGAATTAAAGTCTTCCATCTTTATTTTAATCACTAGCATTTTCCCTGAATGATAAGTGTTTGAATTTCTATAAATATATATGAATATAAAAATATCTTACTAACTTAATATGTTGTCATACTAATAGAAGGAACTGTGTCTTAGCTATTCTTTACAATGAAGTTTAATTCATATATAGTTATGTTCTGCTTACAACATTAACCCCATTGGTGTGTATTTATAACATCACTGGCTACTTAGACATCAAAATATATCTTAGTGAAAAAATTAGATTTCAATTTTTTCTTGTATACTTTTAGATTATTCTGTGAGAAGATGCTTTGTTCTTTACCTTTGCCAACAATATCTTTATACAGCATAATTTCAATATTTAAGGGACATCACATATTACTCTCAGTTTTATCATTTAAAATGTTTCTTTGTCATGTTCAGCCATTTTACTATATTGGCAAATTATACAAGATGGAATATCAGATTTTAAATGGAAAAGATCCATTAAAAGGTATAAATCTAATGACCTTACCAGTCTCCAAGGAATATCCCAAACAACCACTTCCTGATTTGACAGGATAGAAGTAGACAAAATCCTCTCATGTAAAATATGCATATGTGTGTGGAAGGAATAAAGGGTACCACTTAGAAATAGAAGTGTGAATATCTATCTAAGCATAAAGTAAATGTTTTCTCCTCATTTGTTGTCTTGATAATTTAAAATTAGAATACATAAACTGCCTTCCCCTGTTGAGCAAGTGTGATGCAATTGCAATAAAAAGATTAATTTAATAAATGTAACAAAAAGTTTACACTGATAAACCAAATACCCAAATAAAAAAGAGAACAGTTTGTAAAAAATAATTACAATACTTAAACAACACAGCAGCCTAAAGGCAAAGGTTAAAGGCTTCTTTATTCAATCTGTCAAACCAGTTATTGTGACTCTGGTTACAAGTTTCACCCTTTCCAGTTAATTACAGCCCTGAGATATTATATCAATCGAAAATGCTTCTGACTCTGCACTTGAAGCCTAATTGTGAAGGTTAGCACATCCTAATGTTTAAATCTCTCTAACACTATGTACTAAAAGAATGAATTCCAATTAAGCAGAAATTGCTATTTCATGTAGGATCCTAATAGTTAATAAAATTTAATTATCTTAAACATGCAAAGTAATGAGAGCTGGGATTGTCCATATATCATCAGTTAATATTGTGGAAAAAGTATAGATAAAAATGGCAAAGGAAGACAGATTGGTTTGAATTTTCTCAATAACCATCCCACATAAGTACTTGAGGAAGGAATAAATTAGTCCTAAGTGATCAAAGACATTTTTGCAAGATAAGCCACTGGCAGAAAGAGCCATAGAAAAAGACCACAGCTGACATTTATATTGTGATTTAAGGTTTACAAAGTACTTATACACCATTTTATTTGATCCTCACAACAACTCCTAGAGATAAGTATTTCAGAAATTATATCACTATTTTTGAAGGATGAGGAAATAGACATAAAGTCTGGTAAACGCATTTGCCCATGGTCATGCAGGAATAATTGTCAGGGGAAGGATTTCAGTCCAAGCCTACTTGAATCCAAGTCCAGGGCTTTTCCTACAGCTCAAAGAAACAACTGCCTTAGCTTACATAAATGTTTAGATTATGTTTATTGGTATAAATCCTACTTAAGAAGCAATGCCAAGCAAACATAAAGGAAGAAAATAACCCTTTTCCTCTAGAGATGCTTTTATTCATTCTAGAGGCATATTTGTTAAACTTATGCCACACCATATCATCCTACTAATGCCCTAGTCCTATGGGATTCACTACAGCAACACAGATTGGACCTGTTTTGTCAGTTTTGTCTTAGAAAGTTGTCCAAGATGCTGAAAGGTTAAGGCTTGTCCAGAGTCTCAAGGTGGTATTTGGGAGATGCTAAACCACCCTTCTTGGAACTTCTGGGGCCATGCAGACTTCCCTTCTGCAGGAGGCAAGATTTAAACCTCCAGTCTTCCCGAATCTGACACAAACTCTATACAAACTCTTCTATGTTGCTTCTTTAAAACTTAGAAATACTCTATATAAAAACCAAATAAGAGAAGTGGAGGAAAAATTGGGAAGAGAAATGAGAAGGATGCAGGAAAAGTATGAAATGAGAGTCAACAGCCTGACTGAAGAAAATAACACCTTAAAAATAGACTAACTCAAATGGCAAAGGAGGCTCAAAAGGGCAATGAGGAGAAGAATGCCTTAAAGAGCCGAATTTGCCAGATGGAAAAAGAATCTCAAAAGCGCAATGAGGTGATTCATTCCCTCAGAGTTAGACTGGAGCAAATGGAAGCTAGTGACTTTATGAGAAATCAAGATGCTGTTAAACAGATCCAAACAAATGAAAGAATAGAAGGCAATGTGAAATATCTCAGGGGAAAAACCACTGACCTGGAAAATAGATCCAGGAGAGATAATTTAAAAATTATTGGACTACCTGAAAGCCACGATCAAAGAAAGAACCTAGAAATCATCCTTCAAGAAATTCTCAAGGAAAATTGCCCTGATGTTTTAGACCCAGAGGGGGAAATAGAGGTTGAAAGAATCCACAGATCACCTCCTGAAAAAGATCCCAAAAAGAAAACTCCTAGGAATATGATAGCCAGGTTCCAGAATTCCCAGATCAAGGAGAAAATACTACAAGCATCCAGGAATAAACAATTTCAATACTGTGGAAACACAATCAGAATAGCATAGGACCTGGCAGCTTCTACACTGAGGGATCAAAGGGCATGGAATATGATATTCCAGAGGGCAAAAGAGCTGGGACTAAAACCAAGAATCACCTACCCAGCAAAACTGAGTATCTTGTTTCAGGAGGAAATATGGTCATTCAGTGGAATAGAGGACTTTCAAGCATTCTTGAGGAAAAAACTAGAGTTGAATAGACACATTCAGACACACGAAGCAAGAGATGCCTGAGAAGGTAATCAGGGAAAAGAAATCAAAAGGAACTTACCAAAGTTGAACTATTTACATTCCTACATAGAAAAACAATAATTGTGACTGATGAAACCTTTCTCAGTATGAAAATAATTGAAGAAGGGTATATGGGCATATGAATACATATGTGAATGTGTGTATATATGTTTACAGTTATACATGGATAGAGGGCACAGGTTGAATTTGGTGGGAAGGGATGATAATTAAGAGGTGAAGTTAAGAGGTGAGAGAGGAAAGTGGCAAGAGGAGATAGGGAGAGACAGGGTAGGGTAAACTATCTAATGTAGAAGAAGCAAGGGGAAGTGGTTGCAGGGGAGGGGAAGAACAGGAAGGCAAAAAGGAAAAACCATATTCTCATTGAATTTGGCTCAGGGAGAGAATGACATACATATTAAATGGGATATCTCACCCTGCTGGAGAGTAGGGGGAAGGGGGATGAGAGGGGAGGGCATTCTGGGGGGAGGGGAGGTTGGAAGTACACACTTTCGAAGAGGGACAGGATCAAAGTAGGGAATGGACCAGGTGGGGGGGGTGGGATGGGTGGGAGGGAGATATAAGCAGTCTTTTACAATATATCTACTATGGTAATGTTTTGCATAGCTATACATGTACAACACATACTTAACTGCTTATCTTCCCAGAGGGAATGGGTGACAAGGGAGGAAGGGAATGGATCTGAAATTCGAAGTTTTAAAATTAAATGTTTCAAATATATATAAATACTATTATTAATACTATTTTGCATGTAATTGGGAGATAAGATGTGCAGGCATTGGGGCACAGAGATTCACCTTGCCCTAATGGTAAAGTGGAAGCGGGTACGGGAGAAGATATGGGAGAGAGCAGATTGGATGAGGGGATATCTTGCTATTCTGGGGTGGTGGGTAGGGGAAAAACGGGGGAAAAATTGTAACTCAAAATCTGTCGGAAATGAATGATGTAAACCAGAAGTTAATAAGGCATTTGTTAAAAAAAAAAAAGTACTCTATAAAAGAGATAGTTTGCTCACATATATTGAAATTACCATATGTTGAAGAAATTTTCACCAAATATATGTCTTTCTTTGGTAAGAGGAGCACCATTCCAGCCCAATGCACCCACATCAGAAAATATAATTCTTTATCATTTCTTTCATGTTGCTTCCTAATAAAATTCTGTAGTGGATCAAAAAGGAATTTCTGGAAAATAAGATGGCCTTGAAAGCAGCTTATTTAGGGCAAACTGTGTGTCTTTCAAACTTCCTAAGGGATCCCAAACTTTACCTCACATAAGCTTCGCCATCCTGATCAACTAAGGTCATAATGTTGGATGAAGAGATGAACACTATATAGAGAAAATGAAAATAGCTTTGGAAAAAATCCCTTATGTTCTTGTACAAAAATAACTTGAGAGACACTTGTAAAAAAAATCCAAGAGCTAAAAAATGACACAAGTTCAATTACAGCAAATGCTTGGCTAAGTTTTCCCTTGTATACAAGGTTAATCTGAAGATATAAATGCAGATGATGAATGGTGACTGAACATCCCCCAAGTAGTTTGCTTAATTTCAAAGTTTTTCTTCTTCCAAAAAGATGAGATGAAAATCAAAAGTTGAGTGTCAAAGAGATGACTCTACAATAAAGGCTTTGGGTCAGATGGATCTTTTAAAAAGTGTCCTGGGTCAAGTGATCTAATTAACATTTGGTTACTCCATGCAAGAAAAATTAAATGTCAAAGGTATCATTCTCTGTGTGTCTTTTTTTTTTGAAACATTGATTTTTAAAACATTACTACAGAAGGTGCTGAGATTGCATGTATGTAACACATGATGCTCAAATGACTGGAGAAGGGAGAGGGAGGGAATAAAGGCTCTTTTCATGTTTTGATCTGAAAGATGTTATTACAAAATTTAGATAAACAAGGAAAGCATAAAATAAATGGAGAAAAATTGTGGTTATCTTACAAAGACAATGGTAAACTGTGAAAAAAACTGATTTTAATTTATTTTCTTCTAATTTTTCCATGAAATATCTACCAAATTCTAAATATACTAATCATCCAAAAGCTTCTGAAATACTTTTCTAAAATATCATTCTTAAATTTCACAATTTCTCTAGATTTCTTTTTCATAAATTTTCACATATCTTTCTGAAGTATTCATTGCATAATGAAAGAACACTATGATCTCATCCAGGCGTTTTGGCTTTTCCAGGAATTTTTAAAGTGGATTGTAAAACATTGCTTTGTCAAATGCTCAGTGAGATTTTCATAGGATCATGGATCTAGACCTGGAGAGAACCTCAGAGAGCAATGATTCTAATTTCACCATTGCATAGATGAGGAATCTGAGGCTCACTTGCCTAAGGAGAGATATGCAGGGTTAGAAGAAAGATTTGCTCCCCAGTTCTCTTTCTCCAAAGCTAATGTTTACTCCACCATACCATGAGAGTGACATTTTCTACTTCTTCGAGCCCTTTTATTTGGGTGGGGGAGTAGTCTTACAAAGACAAAATTAAGTGTTGGCAGTATGTATTTTTTTTTAAATGAGCAAGTACGAAAGAGGGATGCCCTGGGTGAAGGGGGAAGGGAGAAAAAGATTGGGGGGAAAGTTATCTCAAAAAGAAAAATGGGCAATAATGAGTTTTTATGGTGGAGGGGAAAATAGGGGCAATGCTTGAACCTCACTTATATCTAAATCGGTTCAAAGAGGCAAAATATGTATGTGAATGCATATACACACACATGCTCAACTGGTAACAGAAATCTATCTTATCCAATAGGGAAACAGGAGGGGAAGGAGATAAGGAAATAAGGAATAAATGAAGGGGTAATGAAAGGATGCAAGATAAAAGAAATAAAAAACAAAAGAAAAAGAAATAAAGCAAAATATACTTTAGCGAAAGGACAAGATAAAAAGAATGAGAAGAATAAGCAGAAGAACATGGGATGGAGAGAAATGAAGTTAATAGTCATAATTGTGAATGTGAGTGGGATGAACTCACCCATAAAACTGAAGCAGATAGCAGAATGGATTAAAAACCAGAATCAAACATTATGTTGCTTATAAGAAACACATTTCAAACAAAGAGACAGAGGCATACACAGAGGTAAAATAAGGTGTTGGAGCAGAATCTATTATGCATCAGTTGAAGTAAAAAAAAGTTTTGAGCAATCCTGATCCCAGACAAAGCAAAATAAGAAACAACAACTAATTCTAGGGCACATGCAGCTAAATTACATTTTGTGAAAAGACAATGAAGTAATATCAATACTAAACATATGTATATATATATATATATATATATATATATATATAAAATAAATGCATAACATTAAATTCTTAAAGGAAATAAATTACAGGAGGAAAGAGGAAATAAAACTATATTAGTGAGCAACCTTAACTTTCCCCTCTCGGGAAGTACAAAAGAAGCAAATAAATGAATAGAGATGACTAAAACCTTAGAAAAGCTAGATATGTTGTCTCTGGAGTTGTGGAAGTGAAGATATTACACTATACTCCTGTGGCCATAAAACTTCTGAGCCAAAATGACATTCAAGGGAAGTTTAAGACCTAAGATGCATATTCCATAATTCACTTTGTTGCTTCATACCTGATGCTATTTCCCTGGAATATCTTCCTTATTTTCCTACAGCTATCTAGTTTATATCCCAAATGTGTCAAAAAGTTACCATTCATTACTCCAGCTAGAAATAATCTCTCCTGAACACTCAAAACATTTGTTTGTACCATTTATAAGGCAAATAACAATATTTCTTTATAATATAATTTTTGGTGTATATGAAGATATACATGGAACATATGTACAGTGGTATAAATAGTCTATATCTCCACCTGGATTCTAAACTACTAGTGGGCAGGGGCCAGGACTTCTACCTTACATGACAGTATTCACATAGTAGATATTCAATAGCTATTTATTGAATAATTAAAAGACTGAATTATTGTTGTTCATCATTTTCAAAGAGGACTGAAAGAAAGTATGCATAAAGTGCAATGCAGTTAAAATATTTGATTAGAAATCTAGTGGAATAGCTGGTTCAAGAAAAGTTGGTTGTAAAGTGGTTTAGCAATTTTTTTTGAGAATATGGATTAATGGAAAGAACACTATACATTATACATAAGGCCACCTCTGCCATTTACCTGTTTTGTGAGCTTGTATAATTCACAACTTCTCTTAGTCTCATCCATAAATGGGAGATAGGCATGGTATGCATTATTATCTCACAGGCGTTAAAGTATCTTGATCTCTAAGAATAGTACTCCTATTTAGTGTGTGATCATTATTTATGATACAAAGTACATGCTTAAACTCATGTAGTGAAATTATTTATGCATATCCATTTGTTTAAAATAAATCATGAAAGTTAAAATCATAACATGGCTTTGAAATTGAAATGTTACACAGAAACAACTATAAAATATGTCTAACAACTATACAATATATGTTTTTGCTTTTTTTTTTTTTTTTTGAAGGGCAATTGGGGTTAAGTAACTTGCCCGAGGTTTCACAGCTAGGTTTTTTTGTGGTTTTTTTTTTTTTTTGGTTTGTGTATGTTAAGTCTGTGAGGCCGGATCCGAACTCAGGTCCTTCTGATTCCAGGGCCAGAACTCTACTCACTGTGCCACCTAGCTGCCCCTACAATATATATCTTTAAAAAAGAGGTGCGAATTTTTTAAAAAGTAGAATATCCATAGTAAAGTGAAGATGGTATCCCTCTTAGTATAGATTGGATCTGTATTTCCTCTTGTATCATAACCACTTTCCCTCACTCAGGGGTGCTAAACAATTGTCCATGTCTTGTAAAGATAAGGACCCTATTTTTGCTATTGCTGTGGAATATACATGTATAAAAGGGACATCAAGTTCTAGCCTAAGAATGAGACATTTCTCCCTTGAGTAGGCAATACAAAGTGGAGTCTATTCAGTTCATAATCTGCATTGCAATTTTTGTAATAAAAGGCTTATTTGTTGTACCACCAACTGGCTGTTTTCTGATATTTAGACCTGGGGATCTAGGTCAGCAAAAGAATATTCCAAATAAGCTCTTAAAGTATGTGTCAGACTTGAAACGAGCAAGGCAAAGGGACATCCTGCCAGACTAATATTAAAAGAAGTAACATGGGACATTTGAAATTCTTCAACCTATTCACCACAACAGAATAATAGATGGTATTTAACTTGATGATATTTAGTCCTTCAGATTTTTTCCACACTGATAAATGAATGTTTTATAGGAATGCAGGGGGAATTAAAGAATCATGTTTTTAGTGAACTGTTCCACATACTTCTTAAAGCAGTTGCTTCCAGGGTAGGAGAATATGATGTCTCAGACACTGGATAATTAACACCTGCTGGATGTCTAAAGGCCAAAATCTGAAAGCACTTTTTTCTTTTCTTTTCAGATTATTAGAAAAAAATTATTTATTGGTCATCATTCCTCTCCCTGCCTCTACCCATCCAAATGCCATCATACACCCAAAACCTGCTCTCTTGCTTAACTGCTCTCAGCACATTCTAGATCTCATGCCAAATTTGATTACTGAAATACAGTAAGGGCAGCTTCCTAGAAGCCAATATATATATATATATATATATATATATATATATATATATATATATATTATATATGTATGTGTGTGTGTATATATATATATATATATATATATATATATATATATATATATATATATACATATACACTTTCTTGGGATGTACAATTCTCACAAGGTCCTCTCTTGTATTTTCTTCTATAGACCACTGGTCCTGGCTTATCTGCTTTTTTTTGTTGTCATCATCCTTGCCTACCTTGCCTATGACCTTTCGAATCGACCTCAAAACAAGATCAAAGACCTGCTTTTGGGAGGGACCTCAGAAGAGGTAAAGTCAAATTCCCCATATCTTCCATGATGAAATCCAAAATGCTAGTGAGACTCAAGCAATTCCTGTACAGCTCCAATTAGAACCCCTGTGATGACTCAAACCAAAGCACTCTTGCCTGGCCACCATTTTGCATTAGCTGTTGCCTGGCCCTATTAGAATATAAGCAACTTGATGAAATGTTCCTTTTATATTTGTGTTCTTGGAGTTTCACACAGTGACTGGTACATAGTAAGCACTTAATAAATCCTCTTTAATAAACTTATTCTCTTTGAGTTGTACAAACAACTTAAGTGAAAACTTTTATTTACCTTCAAGAGTAAGTTCCAGCGTGTTTGTCATTCATCTTACATACAAAGTAATCATAACTTTCTCTCTAATACGTATATCTTTCATATCATGGCTTTGTACTTTTAATGCTGAAATGTACTAAGTTTCTACTGGTCCTCCAAACCTAACTTCTCCTCCACCTCAAAACGCGCACGCGCGCGCACACACACACACACACACACACACACACACACACACACACACACACACTCCACCACACAGTACATTATATTCCTCTGGGAATAAGGCAGGAAGTCACTGGGATAGAATGGTAAACAGCATTTGACCCAACTCGTCCAATGGACAGTAAATAATACATGTGGGTCTAAGACCTAGGTCTCCTTCCTGACTGCTAGCCCACTGTTCTTTTTCCTTTACTCTCCTCATTTTCTCTATGCTTATTTCCTCATCTCTAAAATGGTCATAATACCAATTCTACTTATGTCACAAGATTGTTATATGACAATAAAAAGAAATACTGAAAGTATCTGAAAGTGTATTTAAACTGTAAAGTTCAATTCAACTGAAAACTATTTTGAAAATCAGTGGGGTACAGAGAGAGGAAAAAAGCTTTAGGCAGGGAGACAGAAAATCTAGGTTTCTATGTCAGCTTTATTGATTCACCTTGGGACTTGGGGTAAGTCATTGAACCATTTTGGTCGCATTCATTTGGTCAACAAATCTGTCTCTTTTGAGTTGGAATAGCATGAGTCAGTTTCCCAGAGCACCTGATCATCTCTGATTGAACTGGTGAAATCTTGTTATTGAAACTAGAAAAAAGATTCAAAGCCTGACAAACTTTAGTCACTCTGAAATCCAGTTTTAACAGCCAGCCAGTGAGTCTCGCAAACGCATCAGGTTCTAATTGTGGCTCTGTTACTAACTAGTTGCATGACCTTGGGCACATTCTTAAACCTCTCTAGTCTTCAGCAGCCTCATCAGTAAAATGAGATGGATGAACTAGAGAATCTCAGATCCTGACTAAAATTTCACACTTCTATCTTCAGACCACTAGGATAACATTTAATGAATGAATTAATTTAATTCTTAATGGCAGCACTAACTGGTAAGCTGATTTTTCTTTAATGCTTTACCTATATAGAAAATTAACCACACAAAGTCCACATTCTTTATGAAGGGTGCCAATTGCTTCAGTTCAAACTTTTCCTAAGTTTCTCTATATTAATGATGCTTATTCTTCATGTGGCTGAAAGTAACTAAGAGGGTCTCTGTGTGGGGAGCATGTGGTCATAAGCAAGGGGAAAACAAAATTTAAAAGACAGAAAGCAATGGAAAATGGAAGCCAACTGACTACCTCTGTTTTTCCAGCTGTCAGACTGGTAAAATTTTCTAATAAAACAGATAGTATTTCTTTACAACCTCATTAGTTTCCCCTATGTAAACTGACAATACAAGGCAGTGTTCGTTGTGCTCAATATCTATAATATGCCATTTGTAATGAATTGCTTGCCTATAGGTAACAAAAAGAAGTGTGTAACTTTTCAGCTAGCACAAAAAAAAAATCCCAAACTGTGCTGATTAAAGTCCCTGAGGCATTTGTCAAGTTATACACTCAGTAGAGGATGTGTGGTAAATTGCAGTATCACAGTGTTTGCTGCATTAAGTAAAAATGAAGTAAATGTTGACTCATCTGTGCTACAAAATAAGAATTGAGTTTAAAATAATAAAATTATAAAACACATGTATAATTGCTATATTCAGTAATGATGTCCATAATCTAGAGAAAGTAAAACAAAGACTGCTCCAATGGCATGCTAGAACCCCTTCTTAAATTCTAATCATTCTCAGTTCTTGCCCCTTAGTTACAACATTCCTCTAAGCACTTTCTTATCTAAAAGAAAGAGATTCAATTAGAAGAGATTGGGTCCTCTATTCCCCCTAAGATAGTGAAGGGCAAGATGTTTTTTTTTTTAATTTATTTTATTTTAAATCTGAGGTCTCTAAGCATACTTTTCCCAAGGAACTCTTTACACCACATTTAGCACAAGAGCTTGCCCATAGTAGGTGATCAATAAATGTTTTAAATAAATGAATCCCATGTCAATTGAGAAATCGGTAGAACTGTAATTGATAGAGGCCCTCTTTTTCAGGAGAATAGCAGTAGGAAATTGAGAGGGTGCTGCTTCCTCCAACATGAAATGGGGACTATTAAGGTAGTATTTATGCCCCACAACCACAGGCTAACAGCAGGTTCCTCTTTCTACTCCAAACGTTCATACCCTTTCTCAGTGGTTAAGCCATGGCTGGCTTTGTGTCAAGAACATAATGGAAGAAAGTGAACAAGGGTGTGTGTGTGTGTGTGTGTGTGTGTGTGTGTGTGTGTGTGTGTGTAGAAAGAGGCATAAAAGAAAAAATAAAGCATACACATGTGTGCACACATATATCCCTGTATGTATACAAATATACACATGGGTATATACATATATACACTCATAAAAGTGTGGACATATACATATATAGCGTGTGTATGTGTGTGTTGAGGCTTTTCAAAATAAGAGAGGAATGATAAAAATAGCCAGTGGTACATAAAGTAGATCAGAGAAAATATTACAACCAAACATGTTTTAAAAAATAAAAAAAGGTTCAATTGGTAAAAAAAAAAAGACAAGGCATTGGCAGTAAAAAAAGCAATAGATTTCACTTGAGTAAAAAGTGTTACTTGTAATGTCAGAATGCTTGAACTCAATAAAGGCTTTTTTTAAATTTATCCTATTGTATTGAGGTAGTATGCCCCTAATTTTTCTAATATTCTTCTAAGTTATAGTAAGCTTAAGCAGTTACTTTAAACATCCAATTAAAATACAACAATGGTTTATAAATAAATTGGCATGATCACAAAATAAGACTATTTTTCCAAACTTTCATTGAACCTGAAAATTACAGTGTTCCCTTTGTGGTCACTACAGAGAATATGCCCTTCTAAAATTTCTGCCAGTTGTCATGAAGAATAATACCAAAGAACTTTTGTGCAGTTTAAACATCATGTGCATTTGCATGGCTTGTTGGATGACTGAAAATTTTAAAGGCCATATCCCAATCTCACATGTCAAATTTTTCTTTAACAAAAGATGACACAAGTGGTTAAGTCATAGGCCTTGGTTTCTGTTTCCTCTCACCCCACAACAAACTACTAAGTAAAGCATTCAAACAGTATAGATCATCTGGCTTCTGTAGTAACATTCCATTGATTATCAAGGGTAGCTCTCTCCCTCAAATGTGTTTAACTATTAAAGGAAACCAGAGAATCTGCTGCCTATTTTTGGATCATCCTAAGAAAAGACTGTGTGTAGGATTAGATGAAGAAAATTTGAAACTACAACTGTAGAAACTATAATTTATTTTGATCAACCACAGTCTAGATGAGAGTTTGAAGGCAGTAATGGAAATTTCTGACTCTTTTTAGCATCCTCCTGAGACAGTTTCCCCTAACTTTCTAGAAAAGGATACTGAGACCCAGAGAAGTAAAATGACTTTCCAGGGTCACATTCTTTATTCTTGGCAGAAATTGTACTAGAACCTGCTTCTTCTGCTTTACAGTTCAGTAATTTTCATTTATAGCATACTGCTTTCCCTTACCCAATATTCTCATTCATTCTTTCATTCATTCATTCACTCATTCATTCATTCATTCTCTCTCTCCCTCTCTCCCTCGTGCTCTCCCTCTCCCTTTCCCTCTCATTTTGTCTTGTTTTGTTTTACAACTATGAAGCACATCACTTAGATTTCTGACATAAACTTTCTTCTGAGCTTCAACTTCACCAAATGATATTTTCCCATTTTCTGCATTTGACTATGAAATGTATGTTGCCATTTCAACTGTATTTTTAAGAATGATAGTAACTGGAGGGATAACCATACTATATATACATAAGTGAATAAATTCCAGCCAACAAGTAATTAAAAATTTAGTCACAGGTGTGACAAGTTTAGACATGGTACTAGAGAAACAATGAAACATTCTTTCCTTTGGATTGTTATCAAAGCAGAAAGACAGCACTGAACTATTAAAGATATATAACTTATGTTTTAATGAATATTCCTTAAAAGGTATTGGACACATTACTTGAGTAGAGAATTCTGATTAATGAATAAAAAGATACAGTGGGAAACACAGCATTGAAATGCACTGAATGTTTTGGCATAACTGAATGGATGAAATGAGTCATAGGCCTACCCACTAAAGAGGTACAGTACAAGCTTTCTAAGGACAGGAGCTAACTAGTGAATGGTGGATCTACTCCAGAAATGAACTAAGAATCTGGGGTTTATGTTAGAATCAAGCAATCCAGACTTGATCTCAAGAGTAATTATCCTTTGTATGAAAAGATGACTTTGGCTTTGCCTCCACGGCATCAAAGCAAATGGTTTGAAAGTGGTGAAACATTCACTCAACCAGTTATGTAACCTCTCTAAGATTACCAGTTTCCAATTTATTCCATATTCCCTTAGTTCTACCCAGATACAATGCAAACATAAAGTCTTCCTGTCTGCTTGAGAACAGTTCTGCATCTCATATATTCACTTCCTGACACTATGAAACAATTAGATTCTTAAGTCTACTCAATCAGACTTTTAGAGTTTAGCTTTTTTGCAGTAATTAAGCATTCTTTACTTCATAATTCCTTATCTGATTCACTTCACTTATTGACTTTGCAAGCTTTACCACCAAAAAAGCCTTTATATCACCAACCTTTATTTTTCAATGCAAACACTTTTATTTTTCTTCAATTAAAGATCACTCAAGAAAGGGAGAGGTAGTAGGGAAACAGGGGAGTGGAAGTGTAGATTGAATTTGACTTGAAACTTAAAAACATACAACATTCTGAAATTCCATATATAGATACTCTTCAGAAGAGAGTCATTTATCCCTTTCCATAATACACCATAAATTCTAACTATTAAAGAGAGATAATGTGTAACTTATCTGGAAAAAATGCATTGTCATGTCTGTTATAAATGTAATGACTTCATAAATTCCTCAACAAAAGGGTCCCTGTTTCCCTTTTATTCATTTATTTTTGGTTTCTATTTGTATTGCTATTACATAACTTTAACCTGCTAAGCAATATTTTATCGTATAGTTTATGAAGAAAACTCTCTCTATCCATGCTAATAGCTCATAGTATCTTTGGGATTCATATCTATAGCCTTAAGAAAGATTTATTGGAAACAACTAGAAACCAACAAAAGGCTATTCAGGGGAATAGACTTCAACTCAGTATTTCTGTTTAATATTGACTTGCCTACAGTTTCACACAATTAATTCACACAATACTTCATTAAGTCCATAAGAAATGGTCTGTTTTGTTTTGTAGCTGTGAGCAAATAATATTATATTAATAACAAAGTATTATTATTAAATCATGTATATAGTTTACTGTTTTGATTAAATAAAATTTGCAACAAAATTATTCTGATACATAAAAGGTTATGAGGCGTGTGACATTTTCTCTTCTTTAAAATCCAGGACCTGGCTATCTCATAATTATCATAGCTAACACACAAAGGACTTGCTACTTTAGCATGGAGCATCAGGTGGTCTGTAATTTACTAGATAAGTAGATTCTTGTATACAGAAATTAAATGACTGTACAACAGAATGTCAGCTCCTTAAAGGCAGGGGGTGACTACCTTTTGTCTTTGTATCTCTATCCCTAGCACTGAGTAGATATTTACTAAATGCTTGCTGAGCTGAATTTCATTTCCCAGGGTTACAATGCTAGATGTCACAAGAACCCTTGAATCCCAGGGTTCATGACCACAAGTCAAGCATTCTAGTCAATAAACAGAATGCCTCTGATCGTTATTGTACTTTATCATAATTAGGCATTGATGACAATAAGAAATTCATATAAATGACTTCAACTGGAATTACTCTTACACAGCCAAACTATATCTCTACTTTTTTGGCCTTCTCACTTTAATTTTCTACTGTTTGTAATGAATGTGATTTGAGACAGATTTTTTTCCCTAAAATTATATATTAGTTTAAACATATGTGTTTAATCATCACACATACATGCAAACAAAAAAGACATATGTACACAGATGTTTTATGGCTTCCTCCTCAACAGTTAGGATTCCTTTATGCCTGCCAAAGAGAGAAGGGTCTCTATGCTTCTCCTATACATGACTATCCTGGGTTCTTGAACAATTGTTCCTTGTTCTGCTGCAATGATACTTGAAGCAACAGAAAGGGTGCTATGAGGTCTGCATTGAGAGGAGTGGTTTGACCACTTGTAGTATTGAGGAGTAGGGTAAGCCAGGGTATGACTGGGGACAGAAAGGAAGGAAAGGGGTCTGGTAAGAATGGGCCCTGGAATCCTGGGACAGAGTGAAGAGAAGGGATCCAATAATGGACAGACGCTGCATTGTGTCTTCTGAGGCAGAATAATAAACTGGAGAATGTACTGGACACAAAATCAGACTGACATTTGGGCCCTGCCACTGCCATTTGCAACCTGCTTGTATATTAGTGCTTGGCACCATGCCTAGAGCAGAGTAGTAGCTTAATAAATGTTAGATGACACATGGACTAGATGACCTAAAGTTAGCCCTTCAATGACTCTGAGCTTTAGTTTCTTAACGTATAAAATGCAGGTTATTCATATGCTACCTGTCTATGGTTGAAAGGACATGGAGTTTTAGCATGAAGCAAAAAGAGTGCAAGAGGACCTGTATCACACCACCTACTCTGCTATCTTCTATCAATACGACCTTTAAGTATACACTTACCCTCTCTCTCTGGGCCTCAGTTTCCTAGATTGGGTTCAATTAAATAATCTTAAATCCCTCATGGCTTAATATCCTATGATTCTATACATCCCAGTGCACAACTACCCTGTTGTAAGAAGGAAATGAAAGGGTGTGGCTAGGTGGCACAGTGAATAGAGCACCGGACCTGGAGTCAGAAGGACCTGAGTTCAAATAAGGCCTCAGACGCTTAACACTTACTAGAGATATGACCTTGGGCAAGTCACTTGACCCCAATTGCCCTGCCTTCCCCCTCCAAAAAGAAAAAAAAGGAGGAAATGAGATGTGAAATGCAAGGTCTTTCTACCAGTAAAGTGCTAGAGAGGAAAACAACATTATTACAATACATAGCTACCTTGCCACCAGGCAACCAAAACCAACAGAGATTTAGCATGAAGCTCAGATTCCGTGTGGTTTCAGAGATATAAAGAAGTTCCTAGTGATCACAACACACTCCACACCTCTGCTAAAAGTGTATCACTCTGTAGTTAAATACTCTAGATCATGTGTTATGATGGGTCTGGATAGTAGGAGAGGCTGCCATTAATCACATTTTTAATCCCTGACAAGTCACTTTTTCTCTTTGGGCTTCAGATTTCTGATCTATAAGATGGACACAGAGTCAGTAAACCTGGATTTGAGTCCCGAATTTCTCACTTATCAACTATGTTTACACAACCACACATATATATATTAAAAAGAGACGGGGGGGGGGGAGGGAGGGAGTAGGGAGAGAGGGAGAAAGAAGGAAAGGAGGAGAGAGGGAGGCAAAGACGGAGAGGGAAAGGGAAAGGGAGAGGAAAAGGGAGAGATCTCCACTGATATTTTCTCCAGGACAAGGACTGTCTTATATCGCCAGCACTTAGCAAGCTACCTGACACATTTAATAAATCCTTGTTGATCGACTGAATGGGCAAATCACTTGACTTTTTAGAGCCCTAGAGTCCTCATCTGTAAAAATGGAAAAAGAAAGAAAGAAAAGGAAAGGAACGAAGAGAAAAGATTTCATTCTTGAATTATTTACCTTATAGGGTGTTCAGAGAAAAATACTTGTAAAATATGACAGGCTAAATAAATGTGAGCTATTAATAAAATGAGTTGTTGGAACAGATGATCCCTCGGGTCCCTTCCAACCCTGAAATTCCTGACTACAAAAAGCCTTATGATTAAGAGAAAATGGGAGGAGGTGAGAGGTTGACAGTAAAGCCTTGCAGTTGGGGAAGGGATGAAGGAAGCAGAACAAGTCATCAGCAGCCTGTGATCATGCTTCCTCCTTCCTTTTGCTTTTTTCTGCTTTGGCGGCATCATCAGCAAGCCCAAAGAAAGAAGGCATGCCGATATACTCAAGCTTCTTAAGTACTATGGCATCCAGCCAAAACTTCCTCTTCTCCCCCACACCCCCTACACTTGAATGCTTTTGCCTTGCCACATGAGGTAGCCTCTATCCACAACTCTCTTTCATAAACAATCATTAACAAATATCTGTGGTGCCCAGGAAAATACACCCAGAGCCTAGAGCTCCAGTATTGGACACAGGTGTCTAGATTCATTGCAACCCACACCGTATGAAACGATGGCCTGTCAGTCTGCAGTCTGACGACTGCTCACCAATCTGTAACCTGGCTGAATATAGAAGTCCTGATTTCAGAAGACTTAGGGTACACACTGAGTATACTTCACCTACCAAACTAAACTGATGAGATTGCATTCAAAGACATCTTTTTGTAGTTGAGTTTTCCCCCCATACTGCTGCTGCTGCATTTGTTTTCAAGTAACACATTCAATTCTCTAGGCTTTATTACAAAGCTCTTGTAATAACTTGTAAGAACTGCCATGTTCCAGGAAGAAGTCCAGGGAGAAGGTATAGACAGAGGCAGTTTGGCCCAGGTAAAATCTATCACAAGGGGACTTAGAGCAGATTATTCTCCAGAGAATCCACCTCTGGAAAAACCGATGACCTCCCACCCCTGGGGAGGAGACCAAGGATGGGGAGGATTTCAGGAGATAGGCAAAGGGAACCAGGAGAGGGAGACATGGGAGAGAGACACCACTGCAAATGAACTCTGGGAGTGATAGCCTGGGTTTAAGGGTCAGTAACTGGTATACCATGTAGGCCTGATTGGTGCTTTGAGGAGAGAGGAGGCATTCCTCAGATGCCAGCATGTGAGGCTAGTACCCAAGTTGTCTTACCAAAGTTTCAGCTCGGCGGGAGAAAAAATATAGCTGACTTCTTATTCAATTTAAGATTGCCATGAAGACTGAGATTCCACACTCTGTGCTTTCCTATCTACTCTGTCCTGTATGATAAATGCACTCAGGGCTAATAAACCAAGTAAAAGACCACAAAGATACTAGCTATTAAGTAAGAAAAGCATACTGTATAAGGTACATGAACTTGGGAGTTTTTTTACATATTGGTGCATATTCCCCCAACAGTCGACTTTGACTAAATTTACCAGTTAGTAGCCACTACTGAAAGGCACTTCTTATACGGTTGGAACTTAAAGCAGCTATATCTTATATTCCTAAAGGGGAGAGGTGGGAGTGACTATTGTATTATCAGACTTCTGTCAGTGGTATTTTTGTCTTCTTTTTTAAAAGATTGTTTTATATTTATGGTAAAGTATCTGAGGTTGGTTTTCAATAGATAAAGAAACTACACAATTTAAGGGCAGGTCATATTTAATTCCATTCCCGATATATACGTACACACACTCACATGTGTGTACAAGTGTGTGGATATGTATATTTCCCATCAACACCTGGTCCCTAGTATGTATATCACATCCTTAAAAAGAGAAGTCTGTATAGGTTTGCTATTCTCTTATTTCAAAAAGAGAACTTAAAATATATTTGGGGTGTGATGAAAGCAGCAAGAAAAAAAAATTGTAGGTGAAATGTTGCATTGAGTTTTAGGTTTCTAATGTCATGTATAAAAATACCTGGAACTAAATGTTTGAAAAATTTCCAAAAGCTCAAAGAAATGTATAGAAAATGACAAAAGACACAACAAAAGCAGATTTAACAGATGCTTGAAAAAGATACCCATAGATGTTGAAGAGTAACTGACAAAAATTCGTGAGTGAAGACTGAAGCACCTTAAAATCTAACTTAGGAAATATTTAACAAAATAAAAAAATACAACAGAATAGATAATGTTAATTTGTGGTTTTCTAAGTCATCATGTTTCCTGCAGGGATCTGATTCTATTTGAGTTTGACACCACTGACCTAGCCTGATAGACTCAGGATATTTTCTGTTTGTTTTAAAGCTATTTCGCACAGATACAAATGTGTTAGGCAGAAGACAGGCATACAACTAAATAGTTTCTCCCTCATTGGAGTAAGAATACTCTATTACACAATGGCAGAGAAAGCATCCGTGACTTTTCCCTCACATATTTCTAAAAAACATGGTCTTCCTAGAATATGAAATGATTAATGTAGAGTTCTAAAGCTAGAAAGGACCTCAGAGGCTATCTCATCCAACTGCCTTATTTACACATAAGGAAACTGAGGCCCACGGGTTTAAATGACTTGCCCAAGGTTATCCAGGTAACAAGCATCAGAGGCAAGATTTAAACATAAATCCTCTTTCTACTGCCTGCCTCCACTGTATCACTTGACTGTGGTCAATACAGTAAAGCCAATACATCATTAAATGGATTTATTACTTGCAAATAGAATTCCTGGAATTAATGTCATACATAAATTTCATTGTCTGAAATTACATGGCATTTCAAAGAATAACTGAATTTTCAGTAGCATTCCTTAAAGTACCACATTTCTTTAATGTGCCCATTTAAGCCTCCTATCTCAGCAGCAGACTTCATGTATTAAGGCAAAGACTCAATTGATGCAATCACCCTGAATGGTGGCAGGAAGCATAGCTTTTAACAGAATCAGCTTAAAAAAAAAACAAAACAAAACAACTGTACTCCCATTAAAAACTGTCAAATATCTAAGCTAAAGATCTGCTCTCCATGCCAACTCAATCCCATGCCTGGCCCCTAAGAGTAACATTTTGAAAACTTGCCAAGCCATTTGCTTGAAAATAACATCTTAATTGGTTTCTACTAATAAAATTTAAAATGTCCTTTTGGTGAAGAAAGTCTATTCATTGTTTTATTCCAGTTTAACGGTCTAGTCTCTCGAAATGCTTTAAATAATGTTTGGGGGGGTGGTAGCAACACAGGAGCCTGAATTAAGAGAGAGAATTAGTGTGAGAGGTTAGTTGGAGCAACAACAAAGAAAGGGATAGAAGGGCTCACTGTAAAGAGTATATTTGTTTCAAGTTTCCTATATAATTGAAATGAGACTGGTTACTTCATATTGTTTTATGACTATTACATAATAGATGAAAGCTCTGTGTAAGCCCAAATGGATCATGTTTAGAAAATGTTACTGTGTGTGTGTGTGTGTGTGTGTGTGTGTGTGTGCTGAAGCCAAGTTTCAATTACCCAGTAATTCAGGTCAAATCAGGGAACGTAATAGGGATAATCCAAGCTGTAATGTTCCATTTTTGTTTCAGTCATGACAAGTGGCTACCTAGATGGAATCAGATTAACGACTTGGCTTTAACTATGGACATCTAAACCTAGACCAATGATTTCTGTAAGGGGTTGCCAAAAGCTAGCCTCAAATATAGTCAGTAGATGGGGAAAAGTATACTGAACTGGAGATGAGAAGGCCTGGTTTCTAAGCCAAGCTCTACAATTAACTAGCTGTGTGGCCTAGGCAAATCACATCGTCTTTCTACTTTGGTTTCTCCATCTTGAAGACAAAAGAGTCAGACCAGGCGATTACTAAGGTCCTGGCTAGCTCTAACCTATAATTTTATAAAATTTCACGAAATGTAATGCTTATTTGGAATCACCTAGAAAGAGGAATAGAGGCAGAAAAAACAAAATCTGCCAAATTGTTCTTCAAATATGGACAGAGAGACCTGGGAAAACTAGAAAAGTAAAATCTATGTTCTTCACACTCAAGAGGAGTAATCAAACAGAACCCCAGTTCTTTTTTTTTTTTTTAAATCTTTAAAAATTAGAATTTAGGGAATTTTTAAACTAGGTGCTTATAAAATAATAATACCTATGGATGTAATATTTAGTTAGAGGTTTTTTTTTTTTTCTGGGACCTCATTTTTGTCAACTGTAAAATGACAAAATATTCTCATGCACATTAGAGCCATAAGATTTTATGACTGAATACTGCTAATAAATAAAAGATGGCAAGATCAACTATGGGAGCCAAAATTTAGTCAGAAAGCTCAAACTCCATATGAATTCCCTTTGAAATATTTTATTATAAAAATAAGTTACAATTAAGAGATTGGGGGGGGGGGGGCGGAGCCAAGATGGCAGAGTAGAAATAGCACTTCCAAGGTGCTCTGCTCCACAAAACTTCCAAACAATGTAAAAGGGGACTCTGAACAACTTCTGGAGCCCCAGCACCCACAGAACTACACAGAGAAACTAACCTCCCACTGAGGAGAACCCAGCAGCCCTGCAGAGAGTGGTGAGTGCAGCGCTCTGAGAGCAGGCAGCATAGTACACTGGGAACAAACAGTGAAGCGCTCTGGGAGCCGAGCCCAGGCCCCTGTGAGCCGAGGTTTTAGCCCTAGGGTGCCTGGGCCAGCAGCCGTCTGGAGGGACCGCAGAACACCAGCGGCTGTGGCGATTCCAGAATTATCAGCACAGATATGCCTAGGGCAAAGTGAGAGGTTAGTGGCCTATGGACTTTGGGACCAGTATTTGGGGAACGCGTCGGCTTCCTCCCCCGGGGGTGAAAAGATGCTGAAGAAACGTGGCACAGAAGCCATTTTGCAGCATCAGTGCTGGCTCTAGCTCCTGGTCCGCGAACTGTAGGGAGAACCAGCAATCAGTCTGGGGGTTAATCGCTCTTGCTTTAAACTTCTTGGATCTAGATTGTGCTCTGGGGGGGGGGGTGTTTGGGGTGGGTATCCAATTTGCCAGAGAGGGTGGAGGCTTTACAGAGGCCACCCAACATCTGGAAGTTGTGAAGACGCCATGTTTGGGACGGAAGCTCTCTTGTCTGGTGGCAGAGTCCTACTGTGGCAACAAGCCCAAAAAATCAAGTAATTAAGTGGCAACATGCCTAGGCAAAAGAAACAAAATAAACAGAAAAATTCAACATTGGACTCCTATTTTAGGGGCAAAGAAGATCAAAGCATGGAGGAGGACTGTGAGGTCAGAACTCCTGCACCAAAAGCCCCAAATGAAAATACAAGCTGGCTACAGGCCATAGAGGACCTTAAGAAGCAGATAAGAGAAGTGGGGAAAAATTGGGAAGAGAAATGAGAAAGATGCAAGAAAAGTATGAAATGACAGTCAACAGCCTGACTGAGGAAAATAACACCTTAAAAAATAGACTAACTCAAATGGCAAAAGAGGCTCAGAAAGGCATTGAGGAGAAGAATGCCTTAAAAAGCCAAATTTGCCAGATGGAAAAAGAATCTCAAAAGCTCACTGAGGAGATTCATTCCTTCAGAGTTAGACTGGAGCAAATGGAAGCTAGTGACTTTATGAGAAATCAAGATGCTGTTAAACAGATCCAAACAAATGAAAGAATAGAAGGCAATGTGAAGTATCTCATGGGAAAAACCATTGACCTGGAAAATAGATCCAGGAGAGATAATTTAAAAATTATTGGACTACCTGAAAGCCATGATCAAAGAAAGAACCTAGAAATCATCCCTCAAGAAATTCTCAAGGAAAATTGCCCTGATGTTTTAGAACCAGAGGGCAAAATAGAGGTTGAAAGAATCCACAGATCACCTCCTGAAAAAGATCCCAAAAAGAAAACTCCCAGGAATATGATAGCCAGGTTCCAGAATCCCCAGATCAAGGAGAAAATACTACAAGCAGCCAGGAAGAAAAAATTTCAATATTGTGGAAACACAATCAGAATAGCACAGGACCTGGCAGCTTCTACACTGAGGGATTGAAGGGCATGGAATATGATATTCCAGAGGGCAAAAGAGCTGGAATTGAAGCCAAGGGTCACCTACCCAGCAAAACTGAGTATCTTGTTTCAGGGGAAAATATGGTCATTCAGTGGAATAGAGGACTTTCAAGCATTCTTGAGGAAAAAACCAGAGTTGAATAGAAAATTTGGCATTCAGACACAAGAAGCAAGAGATGCTTGAGAAGGTAATCAAGGAAAAGAAATCAAAAGGAACTTATCAAAGTTGAACTATTTACATTCCTACATGGAAAAACAATAACTGTGTCTGATGAAACCTTTCTCATTATGAAAATAATTGAAGAAGGGTATATGGGCATATGTTTACAGGTATACATGGATAGAGGGCACCGGTTGAATTTGATGGGAAGGGATGATTCTTAAGGGGTGAAGTCAAGAGGTGAGAGAGGAAAGTGGCAAGAGGAGATGGGGAGAGACAGGGTAGGGTAAACTATCTCATGTAGAAGAGGCAAGGGGAAGTAGTTGCAGGGGAGGGGAAGAACAGGAAGGCAAAAAGGCAAAACCATATCTTCATTGAAGTTGGCTCAAGGAGAGAATCACATACATACTAAATGGGATATCTCATCCTGCAAGAGAGTAGGGGAAAAGGGGATGAGAGGGGGGAGGATGGAGGGGAGGGCATTCTGGGGGAGGGGAGGTTGGAATTACCCACTATCAAAGAGGGACAGGATCAAAGTAGGGAATGGACCAGGTGGGAGGTGAGATGGGTGGGAGGGAAATATAAGCAGTATTTTACAATATATCTACTATGGTAATGTTTTGCATAGCTATACATGTATAACACATACTGAATTGCTTATCTTCTCAGAGGGAGTGGGTAACAAGGGAGGAAGGGAATGGATCTGAAAATTGAGGTTTTAAAATTAAATGTTTCATAAGATGTCCAGGCAGTGGGGCTCAGAGATTTACCTTGCCCTAATGGCAAAGTCAAAGGGGGTATGTGAGAAGATATGGGAGAGAGCTGATTAGATGAGGGGATATCTAGTGGGACTGCTATTCTGGGGTGGTGGGTAGGGAAAAAATGGGGGAAAATTGTAACTCAGAATTTGGTGGAAATGAATTATGTAAACCAGAAGTTAATAAAGCATTTGGGTTTTTTTTGTTTTATTTTTTGTTTTTTTAAAGCAATTGGGGTTAAGTAACTTGCTCAAGGTTACACGGCTAGTCATTATTTATGCGTGGGTGCTCATTTTCTGAGGCCGGATCTGATCTCGGGTCATCCAAACTCCGAGGCCGGCGCTCTTACTCACTGGCCACCTAGCCGCCCCTTTAGGGCAATTGGGGTTAAGTAACTTGCCCAAGGTTACACGGCTAGGGTTTTGTTTGTATGGATTAAGTGTCGGAGGCCGGCTCCGAACTCAGGTCCTTCTGATTCCAGGGCCGGCGCTCTATTCACTGCGCCACCTAGCCGCCCCTATAAAGCATTTGTTTAATAAAAAAAAAAAAAGAGATTGGGATCAGAGAAGTTGTTACTTACCTAACAGGATCCCTCAACTAGTACAAGAGGTAGAACCTGAACCCAGATCTTTGGGCTCCAAGTACCTTCTTCTTTCTACTATTTCCTAAGAGAATATCACTGGATGTGTATTCAAATGACATGTTTAAATCCTGGTTCTGCCACATACTGTGTGGCTACAAGACAGTTATTCTTTCACAGACAGCAAGAAAGGAAGAGTACAACACTGAAGACTTAGAGCTTGAAAACATCTTAGAGATCACTAATCACAGAAAAGGGAACTGAGGTCCAAAGAGAATTAAGCAACTCACCCAAAGTCTTGCTGATTATAAGTGTCTGAAGATTTACACCCACTCTGAGTGTGTTTCTCTTTTCACTACACCAAGCTTCCTCTAAGTGAGGATAATAAAAGATGTTGATAGTCTAGAATCCAATTGGGAAGAATCTAATTAGATCAGGTTTGAATTCAGTGCCTACCTCTGACATGTGCATGGGTAGACAACAGTCTGAAAAAGATACTGGGGCCTTAGTAAACTATAAAGTTGATATGATAGAATGGTGGCATATAAAAGTCAAGCAACCAGCGCATGGTGGATAGAGCACTGGGCCTGGAATTAGGAAGACCTTAATTCAAATGATGCAAACACAATCTCTGTTTACCTCTGTTTCCTCAACTGTTAAGTAGGGATAATAATATCACCTACCTTGCAGGGTTGTTGTGAAGATCAAATGAGATAGTATTTGTAAAGCACTTATTGCAATGCCTACCACACATTAGGCACCATATGATTACTTTGACTGTTGCTATTATCATAAGTCCCTCTTTACTGAAGAGGAATCAGGGCTTGCTCAACCAGTGACTATCCGAGACAGGTATCAAACTGGGGTCTTCCTGACTTTGAGTCTTCTTCAATGGAAGTCTTCATGCAGGCTACACAACCACTTGTTAGGTATGGTACAGAAGATATTATTTGGGGAATTTGATCTCTGTGATTCTGAGCCCATTTTCTCATTTGGAAAGTGAAAGAAGTAGACTATGTAATCCCTGTCTTCCCTCTCTGCTCCAAATAGTTTTTTCAAATTTTAAAAAACTAGACTTAGTAAAGACTATTCAGATTGATGGAGCAGCTGAGTGGTACAGTGCAGAGTACTGCACTTGGACCCCAGAAGGCTCCTCTTCATGAACTGAAATTCAGCCTCAGAAATGTACTAGCTGTGTGACTCTGATCAAGTCACTTAACTCCATTAGCCTCAGTTTTCTGATCTGTTAAATGAGCTGGAGAAGGAAATGGCCAACCATTCCAGTATCTTTTGCAGAGAAAACCCCAAATGGGGTCATGGAGAGTCAAACACAACTGAAACAACTAAATGATACAATTCAGATTAACATGGGAAGAGTAAAACGTATCCTAAGATTTTTTTAAAGAAAAGAAATGAGCTTTACTTGGTCTAAAGCATTTCATTGTTCCATATTTTCATTTCCAGAACTAAGAACCTAAAGGAAAACAAAAAGCTTCTTCTGGGTTTTTAATTTTATGCAGAGTTAGAGGCTTGTCATTAACTAGACTAGCAATCTTATATTCAGACAGTGATATCTAGCCATCCCTTTTCAAGAAGGTAGTTTTATTAAAGCAATAACCAGATAATTAGTTAGATAGGATATTTCAAAAGTTTATTGTAAGGAGTCCCACTAAATCCCAGTCAGCTGGTCCTATTTAGCCCTTTTACTGGTAATATCTCAAATCCAAAACTACAAATCATTTAAAACTGTTTCCCACTTAGCAAGTACTCCATAACATGCTTAAATCAGTTAATAAACTGTGTGCTGCAATATGGAATTTTAATTGGGAAGTTACTTTTTTAAATTGGTTATAGAATGCAGACAAACTCTACATTCATCAGAGCCACTTCTTGCTTAAAAGGGAACTTACAAGAGTAACAAGGGGGAAAAATCATGTTGTTTAGATTGAAGATAAGAAAATAAAATCTATATTCCAACAGGGAAGTGAAAATATATCTGGTATACAATAGCAAATTTATTTTTGTGGAACTTTAGTGATCAATTAAAATGGGTAATTATTACAGTAATTTTGTTCTACATGCCACTAATTTAGAATGGGGCATAATAAGAGAAGATGTGGGCAGCAAGGGGGCACAGTGGATGGGGTACCAGGCCTAGAGTCTGGAATGCCCACCTTCCTAAGTTCAGATCTGGTCTCAGACACTTACTAGCTGTGTGACCCTAGACAAGCCACTTAACTCAGTTTGTCTCAGTTTCCTCATCTGTAAAATGAACTAGAGAAGGAAACCACTTCAGTATCTCTGACAAGAAAACCCCAGTTAGAGTCATGAAGAGATGGAAAATGACTAAAAAACAACAATAAGAGAATATGAGCTCAATCATCAGTCATTTAAATGTGCTGGTTTTTCTTTGGAAAAGATGGCTTTTCTTTGGAGTTACTGAGTGACAGCTGTGTTCACTGTATATAGTCATGACCAGATCCCATGGAGTTATTCTCACTCTATCCCCACCCTCATTCCCCAGACTTGAGCTGGCCATCAAGTTGTTAGGTATCCCCAATCCCTCATATGTCATATGGAATTGATGATAATGATAGCAGTCATAATATTCATGGGTATTTTGTGAGGACTATACAGGATAACACATGTGAATGTTATCTTAAGATGTGTTCTGGGGAGACCAGATATGTGATTTCATTGGCATGGGTCAGATTGAGGAAACTTCATCCACCAATGCAAAGATGCATTCGCTCTACAACTTAGGTAGGCCATTGATAATTGCTGCAAGTTTAAGCGACTTCCCCTGGATCCCAGGGGCAACATGTGTCAGAGGCAGGCACTGAATTCAGGCTTTCTTGGATCCAAGGTCAGCTCTCTATTCATAGGCTGCCCCTTTATATGTATTTAAGAGGCATCAAACACTATACAATTATTGTTATTCATTATTTAAAAGCAGATCTTACCCCATGGCAACAGAAGAGAACAGGGTTAGTGTTTCTGTAACATTGCATATCCTGAGAAAAGAGCAATTTGACAGGCAGTAAGAAGCTTAGAATAACAATCAGTGAACTGGGAGCCTGGCCACTACTTACCACCCATAGAAGCGGAAGGTCAGTTTCAATTTACTCATCTATATCTGGTTGGGGGAAGAAAAGATTGTTTATCCCATCTTCCATTGTAACCCTCCTGCTCTAATACGCTGTGATTCTAGAGTAATTCAGTTTGCCACAGAGTTCACACTTTCACAGGCAGTGCTACCCTCCACATAGCCAGCCCACAGCATAACATTTAGCTTCTACTTTTTTTTTTTAGTCTCCACTTACTGCCAACCATTACTATGGTCTAGAAAAATGTCTGTTTTTGTTCTTTGTTCTAAAAGTCTTTGTATTAACAACAGGGAACAAGAAACGAGACACAAATACAAAGGCAGAAAGCAAAAGGGGGCTGGAACGACTGCCCGTTAACCACAGTTCTCTATAATTGTAACTTGTTAGTGTAATGGAACTGAAACCAAAATGATACCTCTTTATACCTTGTTATGAAAGTTGTTCAGGAAATGGAAAAATTGGGAGTGCGGCTCAGTGCTATATTTAGTTAGCACTGTAATGGTATCCACAAAAAAGAACAGTCAGGACAATTCTGGCTCTTGCAAAGGGAATGAGTATGCTATATTAAATTGTGAAGACACACCCTTTTCCAGAGTTGGCATGGTGCAGAGAAGAGGGACAAAGGATGTCACTATGCAATAACATTATACCTGTGCATACCCTCAGCCATATCGCCCCTAAAAGAAGCTGTGGCCAATGATGTATCCAGGACATCTGTAAGGATGTCCGGGGACACAAAAGTGTAAAAGTTTTGCCAGAAAAAACAGAGGGCACAAGTTCCAAAGATGCAATTCATCCCTAAGGAACAATAATTCTCAAGGTGAGGCAGGAAAGAATTTCCTCTAGCTTTATTTTTAAAAAGGCTTGATTACTCTAAGGGGACACTAACTCAGAGGCCTTTTTAGTGTGTGTGTGTGTGTGTGTGTGTGTGTGTGTGTGTGTGTGTGTGTGTGTACCTCTTTGGCTATCTGATGAAACCTATGAACCTATTCTTAGAATAATGTTTTCAAATGTCTAAAATAAAAGACACAGGATTCCAAAGGAAACCAAAGGGTAATGATAAGAAAGATGTATTTTTTTTTCCCTATCATGTTCACAGATGCCCTTGAAATCTATCCCTAAGTTAAGAAGAAATCTGGTGGACATTTGACTTGTCATGCACTGTCTTTAGAGATGGCTCAACTTCAATTCAATAAGCATTTTTTAAGCATTTACTATGTGTCACGATAATTAGATTTAAAAAAAATGTATGGACTGTCAATCACAGCCTAGGTAGAGTATAGAAAATAAGAGATAAACCAAAGGCATTATTGTGGCTAATAATCAGGCAGCCAGGTAGATAAAGCATTGAGCCTGAAGTCAAGAAGACCTAAGTTCACACATGGCTTCAGACACTTAACTAGCTATGTTTCTGGGTAAGTCACTTAGCCTCTGTTTACCTAAGTTTCCTCTACTGAAAAAAAAAATATGGATAATAATAGCACCAGGCTTGTTGAGAGGATCAAATTAAATAATTGTAAAGCAGTTAGCAGAGTAGGTAGCAAATAGTAGGTGACATAAAAATACTTATTCCCTTCCCCTTTATTCACCTTACTCTTTAAAAAAAGATACACAGTTTTTCTATGTATATTCTAAGTCAATAATTGACAAAATTCCTCGCAACATACCCATACATTTAAGGAAAATATATTGCAATTTGTGAACAGATTTGTATAAGGCCTTTAGCACCATAGGACCTAGTCTATATTAGTTGTGACACTCATTCTTTAATATAAAAATGAATTATTTGTGTAACAGAATTTCTTTGGTGCTGGAAATATTGATGCAATCAAGAAGAAAGAAAGATATGGGTGCATATTTCAGTAGAAATTTCATATCACAGCATCATTTGATGGGGGGTAAACTGCATTCGCTATCCATTAAGGATGCTGACCTAAGTCAACTATAACTTTAATTTGACATCTATTGAAAATATTATTATTTTCCTAAAAGTCTTTAGTGAAAAAAATCCAGAGCTTTCCCATCATACCTAGAGTTAATAATTATTTCAGTATGAAAGCTCTTTCTAATATAACTGACATAAAATTGATCTACTAAAATGCACATCCATGAATCCATAGCTTTCACTATAGAAGACATACCAATAAATAGAAAGTGACAGGGGACTTTATTTCTTAGAAATTCTCATCAAATGACATTAATATATCTGAAGGACTTTGCCAATCTTAAAGCACTACGCAAATGTGAGCTATCACCTTTTATGCCAACTGCATTTCATAATATCATGTAGTATTTAATTAGCATTTATGTCATTAGCTTAATAATGCTCATCTTTAGTCTCCACTTTGAAGAGTCCCAACTCATACCTGCCATCATTACAAATCCCTACTTCATATTTCAATTAAAAAACCATGTAGGGAGCATTTCCAGAAACATTGCCCTGGCCACCTTTACTGAGATTTATGGTTTTAGTCAAGGCAACCTTATAAGTACATTTGCTCTCTCAAAGAGAACACAAAAAGTCACTGGATCAACACAAGTTTTACTGAGAGCAAAATGTTTCAGTGGATTCAATGCAACCACAGTGGGTATTAATGAAGATAAATGAAGAAATCGAGAACAGTTGCCTTTTATCTCCTGGATGATGACAAGACAAACTGTATTCACCAAGCATGCCTTGTAATGTTAATGTGACCAAAGTTAATAAAAAGGTAATTTATTATTTTGAGTTTATTGTTCCAGTGACAATTCATCAGGTTTTTTTTTGGGGGGGGGAGGGGATTGAGCTCACTAGGCAACTAGAGTCCTTTGTTGTGTAATTAAAGCAAGGAAAACTTCTTGCCTAATGAAGCAGATAGTGAAAGAGAGTTTTCTAAAATCCCATTCATGTTTCAATTGATATGGCACCCATGACCTCTGATATGGTAGCCAGACTATTTACTTATGAAAGAATGACAGGTGGTAAGAATTGGAAAGAAAATTTTAAAAGATGAAGGAAGAAATGACTTCAATTGCTGTAGAAATACATTGTGGAGCCATCTTCCCTAATTCCTCCACTGTTTTAACTTCAAAACCTACTATAATTTATTCTTGTCTTCAGATTAGTAGAGCTATGAACACAGAATCATAAAATTCAACATGCATTGATTTTCCAAACACAATGTTTTCTAAGAAAAAAGCTCTCTAACCCTTTAGAATTCTTTATGTATCTTTTCCATGAATACTTTCATGTGTTTTCAACAACCCACTCATCACTTAAGATTCTCTTTTTCAGTTTTGCTCAGGAGAAAGGTTGCCAAAGTATCCATTAGTATTCCAGTGAACATCAGGCAACACCTATACATGAACAACCCACACACAGAGGGGTGGAACCAATAATTTAAGAACATTTTAAATGCCAAGAAACTTTTGTTGAATACAGTTCTTAAAGCAAAACAAGAATACTCAGTTGCACTTTCTCAAGTCATAAGATAAGTATTTTGAGATCCCTCTATAAGACACATGGATATTTCAAAGTGGTTTATGACCAACAAAAACTCAAAATAAAGCCATGGGGTGGCAACTAGCCAATGATAACAATGATTAAAATGAAGATATGTTTGAAAACAGATACTACCAGAATACATGCTCATTATTTAAAGTTTCATTTGGGTTATAATGGCATTGCTAAATAAACTCATTTTAGTATTTTTGTGAGATTTACAGCCATAATATGATTTTTTATCAAAGTAGAAGTTATCCAAATAGCATAGATACTGAGAAAGGGTTTTGGATGTTTTGGGATCTACTGGGTTATATGTTAAGGTCCCTGGCTTCTAGTTCTAGTTCTGCTATTTATTATATACTATTTTGTCTACACAATGTCAAAAATGTGCAAATGAAAAGGGAATATTATTGATCTTCACAGTATCTGGTCTTCTTTTTTTTTTCAAATACTTTATTAACTTCTGGTTTACATCATTCATTTCTGCCAGATTTTGAGTTACAAATTTTTTCCCTGTTTTTCCCCTACCCACGTCCCCAAAATAGCGGTCCCACAGGATATCCCCTCCTCCAATCTGCTCTCTCCATACCCCCTTTGACTTTTCCAGTAGGGCACGGTGAATCTCTATGCCCCAGTGCCTGTATATCTTATTTCCCAATTACATGTAAAATAGTATTAATAATATAATATATTATATATAATGCATATTATATAATTATATATTAATAATATTATATATATATATATTTAAACATTTGGTTTTAAAACTTTGAATTCCAGATTCATTCCCTTCCTCCCTTAGTATCTGGTCTTTTGTATTTTCTAATATTCCATTGTTCAGCATTGTATGGAGAAATCAACCAAAAGATTTCTAGCTCTTCATGACTCCATTTGAGGTTTTCTTGGCAAAGACACTAGAGTGGTTTGTCATTTCCTTCTCCACCTCATCTTACAAGTAAGGACACTGAAGCTAGCAGGATTAAGTGACTTGCCCAGGGTTGAACAGCTAGTAAGTATGTGAGGCCAGATTTAAAACTCAGGAAGATGAGTCTTCCTGACTTAGGCCCTATGTTCTACCTACTGTGTCACCTAGCTGACCCTGTCTCTTAAAGAGAAGCGCCTTTTAAAGTAGTAAGATAGTATGATTGCAGTGACTATATAAATTTTATCATTTCAGTCACAGAGAAATGACCTTTACTACAGAAGATATAGAGGTAATTTTAAGGGATTGGCAGACCTTACTAGATTTCTTAAAGATGTGTGTGTATGTGTGTCTATACACATGTATGTATGTGTATATATATATATATATAAATGTGATTGAAAATCATTTAAGTAAACATGTTTAAAACACAGGACTAAGAACAATATTAAACATATAACAAGTGCTCACAGGTATCTTTCCATGAATTGATAGCACATAAAAGTCATAGGAATAATTGATATTAACAGTTTTTGAAATTCATTCATTTTAAACCTCTTTAAGAACTTATTTTAAGTTACCTGACCAGTACAATATATAACTTATAACTGCTGGGGTACACATTAGAACACAAAGTAGTTACGACGTTATAGAGGACATTAGAAGGAGCCTTAGATTGAAAATTAATATACTGTATTATATCCCTGACTTTGCCACTAGCCACTGTAGATATGTCACCTTGGGCAAGTCAGGCATCCTCTGTTTGTTCATATGTAAAATGAATGCATTGGCACAGGATTCTAAGATCGTTTTCAGTTCTAAAATCCTATGTTTCTTGTTATCCTATCCAACAGCAGTCAGGAATAAACTCAAGCCTCCCTTGAAATCCAGACTATTATTTAAGCAAGACTTATTTTTTTATGTGTTCATTTCAGTTGTTGAAAAGACACTATATAATATTACTATCTAAGCTTGTTCAAGGTAGAAACTATGTTAAGTTTCACCTTTTTTTTTTTTTTGCTTTTTGGAGGGCAATTGGGGTTAAGTAACTTGCCCAAGGTCACATGGCTAGGTTTTTTTGTTTGTGTGTGCGTTTAGTGTCTGAGGCCGGATCCAAACTCAGGTCCTTCTGACTCCAGGGCCGGCACTCTACTCACTGCGCCACCTAGCCGCCCCAAGTTTCACCTTTTTCTAATGTCAAACAATACTTTCCATATATAGCAGGTGGTTAATAGATACACATTTGTTGTTGTTGAATCTAATATGCTATTTAATAGTTAGCATTTTGCTAACCTCCCAAGTAAAAGAGATGAATAAGAATTTAAGGCAGGCAGATTGGCAACATTTATTGAGGGACTATTATTTGCTAAACACTGGGGATACAAATACAAACAAAACCCAAGATAATGCCTGACCTCAAAGAATCTAAAGTCTGATAAGGATTACAATTCTATTACAACTGGATTACAATCACAGTCTCTAAACTTCTCTTCCACTCTAAATCTGAGACCACAACATGAGTCTCTGCAACAAAACTGAATGACAAACCATAAAATTGGTCAGCCAGGGGCTCTTCAGCTCTATTTATTAGCCCAAGAGGAGCAACACATGAATCCAGTTCTACAACTTGTAATTCTGTCAGAGGATTAGGAGAAATAGACCAACTGGACTCCAAGTTATGTTCTAATGAGAGACAATGCAAAGAGCAAGCTTAATCTTTAGGAAATGCTCTTTCATGAATAGTTTAAGTTTAATTATAATGTGCATTTCTCTGTTAATTTGGAACCCCAACTTGTTTTCAGATGTGAGTTTCTGTTTAATTTTAAAATAAAATCATTTAAGTTATAAGTGAAAAGGGACTTCAGATGTAATGTGATTATCTTATTTCATAAAGTTGCATTCTGATGCCCAGAATAGAGAGGTGATCCTTTGTTCTCAAAGACTATGCCAGAAAAGCACAACCTCTGGTAGTTTCTATTCAAACTGGCACAGCTTTGAGTATGGGTACAGGGGAGGATGGTATGTCTGAGAAAGAACCCAAATTCAGAGATGACCATCTTTAGTTCAAGTACTTTGTGATGACTCTTTTGCTCTTAGCAATTATGTCCTAAACCTTCTCCTATCTCTGTTATTCACATGTGTTGGTAATCTCATCAGCTCCCAGAGGTTTAACTATTATCTCTATGCAATTAATTCCCAAATCTACATATCTAGTCCCCTACCTAGATATCCACCAGGCATATCAAGTACTCTCAAAGACTAAAATTTCAATTTCAAAAGCACTGGAAACAATAACTCATGATCTTTCCCTCCACACCCACCTGGGCTCCTAACTTCCTTGTTTTTAAGGAGGGCCCCACTATTCTTTCAGTCTCTTAGGGCAGCAAACTTGGAGTCTTCCTCAACTCTTAATTTTCAGTCACTCTTCATATCCAGTGACAGTAGATTCATATAACAGTGAACTATTACAATGGCATCAGCCATATCTCACATTTGTCCCTTTTTGTCAATATGCAAACCATAATTCCTCTAATTATGACCTTCATTTCTCACCTAGACTATTGAAATAGACTCTTTCTCCCTGTAATCACACTGATTCTGATTCTAATCTTCACATGCCAAATTCCTAAAGTATAAGTCTGGCCATGTCAATCCCTTGCTCAAGAAACTATTGTCTATTGCCTTTAATAAGAGTACTGCTCCGTTAAGCTTTTTTTTTTAAATTTTTTTTATTAATTTGTTTATTTATTTTTAGTTTATAAGATTCAATTCCATAGTTCCTTGAGTTTCAAATTTCCCTTCCCTCCCTCCCCCCACCCCCCACAATGGCATATAATCCAGTATAGGATCTGCAAATGCTTTCACATTAGACATTAGTCAAGTTACAAAAGTTGATTGTACTAGATGGAATGAAAAATGGTAAAGAGGAGATAAAACCAAACAATGAAAAGAAAAAGATCAAGTAGTTTGCTTAAATCAGGATTCAAACTCAGTTCTTTCTAGCTCTTTCAGTGGATGTAGTCTGTTAAGCTTTTAAAACCCTTCATTCTCTATGTAGTTTCAGTCTGTCCAATCTCATTAATTGCACAGTAATTCCCTAATTAACTGTATACTGCCACCAAACTAGTCTGTTTGGTGTTGTTCTGCCTTAATGCCTTTAGCCTGAGGCCCCTATGATCTACACACTCATTTCCACATTTTGGAAGCCTCAGTCCCTTCAAAGTTTAGATCAGATGCACTCTCCAAGACATTGTTCCTAATTTTCCCAGTCATCAGAGCAATGTCCTTCTGCCTCTCACGACAAAGAAATACTCACATATTTCCTTTGTATGTAGCTTGAATTTGCTTGTCAATGCACATATTCCTCTCTTCCATAAAAAAAAAAATTCTTTAATAGACCAAGAATGTTTCATTTTTGTCTCTATATCCTCAGCACCTAATACAGAGTTTGCCATGTAGCACACAAGTAGTTAATGTTTCTTTATTTAACTTGAAGACCATCTACTAAATAATGGACCAGAGGAAATATCGATCTTTGGAGAAGGCATTCGGACTAACAAAATTAAGATTTCTGAAATATTTTACAAAATGAAGAGAGTAAGACCTACAGGGACAGAAGTGCCCAAAAATTAGAGGCAGTTGAGAATGGAATTCTGACTGAGTCATTGGTTTTAGACTACATTACTCTGGCCCCCTCAGGTAACCATTCAAAGAGAATCAAAATAAATTTCTCTTAAAAAACCTCCAGTGACTTCATACACAAAATTTAAAGGAAATCCCAAGATGCATGATAAGGTGTTTTCAATTAGAACAAGATTAAAGGAACTGCCTTTGACTTTCAATAAAATTTTTTTCATGAGTGATAAGCATAAACTTTGTTTTGGATTACTGATCTCATGATAATGGAGACATGTAGACAATGGATACTCTGCATATCTCCTTGATAAAAAACACATCATGAATACGTTTGTATTTCGTTTTTGTTTTTGCATTTTTGCCTTTTTGGAGGGCAATTGGGGTTAAGTAACTTGCCCAAGGTCACACAGCTAGGTTTTTGTTTGTGTGTGCCTTAAGTGTCTGAGGCTGGATCCGAACTCAGGTCCTTCTGACTCCAGGGCCAGCATTCTACTCACTGCGCCACCTAGCCGCCCCCCCCACTTGTATTTCTAATTAATTTATAAGTGGTGAAGGAATTTATTCAAGAGGAGAAGCTGAACATAGTAACATAAATCTCTCTCAGCTTTTAAATTTCTTTTCATTTCTTATTGCCAAGAATGATTGGGATTAAAACATCATGTATCACTACTTGGTCACCTCATCATTTGCAAATAAAATTTAAAAAAAGAATGAATCAAAAGTAACTATTTTTCTCTGGTTTCGGGTGGTCAAGGGATAAATACAATTTATTGTATAGGGAAAGATCAATTTCCAACTTCTTATTACTCTGGGATATATTCATGGTCTAAACCTCATTTATTTATATTCCTCTTACTTTCTTCCACAGTTGAATTTTAATCTAGTATGAGTTTAATACTGAACAGATTCAACATAAACTAAACACAGTATGTCTGTAATATTTATGCAAAAGAAGCAGTAGTAGAGAATGAACATATAAAAAGAAAAGCACAATCTTGTGCCAACTATTTTTTTTTTAGGATCTATCCAAGAATATTTCAACAAAAGGGCTTAACTTGTTTTCCCCAGAAATTTAGAGAGATTTTTTTTGAGTCAAGTTTGAACTGTAAATGTAACAATTACTAGTAGCAAAATACAAAGGAATGTAGACATTCCTTCTAGTCATAAATGCTATTCATGGTAGAAAAATAAATTGCAATATTTTTTATTTCCAAAAATAATTTACCACATTTTAGAATAGAAATATGATCTAAATACTATAATTTAAAAACCACACAGAGAAAAATAGATAATTCTAGTGAACTCAAGACAAATAGAAAAAGTTTTCAAAATACTTGGCCTTGTTTGTAAGAAAACATTTTCAAGCTGAAGTGAAAGACTGCTGGCTCTGGAACTGAAGAATTTAGGTTCAAATACCATCTCTGATACTTGTTCTCTGGGTGACCTAGGGCAAGTTACTTAACGTTTCTAGATCTGTTTCCTCATCTGTAAAATTAAATAGTTGAATTAAATGGCCTATGAAATCACTTTCTCTTCAGATGCATGATCCTGTGATCTTGCTATTTCAAGGGAAATACTCCTGGATGTTCTGCCAATCCTTTAAATTCAACTTATCTAAAACCAAAATCATTCTTCACTAAAAACAAAACAAAACAAGCCACCTCCTCCTTACTTACATATTTCCCAGAAATAGAGGTAGAGAGTGGGAATAAGCTGTCCTAGGAACTGATATCCCAGAGCAATTCCCTACTTTGGGAGAATAAATTCACTACTTAAGAGATCATTCAAGGTGACATGTAGTTTCAAGACTTTTTCAAAAGGTCTAGAAGTTGGAAAAGGAAGAAAAAAGTGGTTACAACAGGGCTAAGCTTACAAGGACAAAATGGCCTGGGAAACCAGAAACAAGTTATACATCATCACAGAACAACAGAATTGAATGACCATCTAGGAATTCCTAGGAAACAATTATATGGCAGAACCTACCTCCCCATCTTACAGGATTGTTGGAAAGAAGGGGTTCTCTAAGCCTTTAAATATTATATGAATGCAAGTTGTGGTCAGAGGCATATTCAGAAAGGTTTGCTTCACCCCACAACTTTCACTTTCTGTCTAGGTTATAATAGTGATCTGGCCAAAAACAAAAACAAAAAAACCACGTTTCTTAGCTTATACTACTTCTTTTCACATATCACATGATCAAGTCAAACCAAACACATCTTGAGTTTTCCTAGTTTTGACCCACTGTTGCTGCCATTTTTGAAGTCTGGAATGACTAGTTCCCACTCTTCTCTCTTTTAAGATGTATACCTACCCATCATTCACAAAACCTAGTTTAAATACTCTATAGAGCATGCCTTGACCTCAATCAAAACCCCTCTCCCACTGGTGAAGTTCCCTCCTGTAAACTGCCTTAACACTTTGGTTGGTACCTTTCTTATTCATGTGACTATAATACAAAATAAATTTATAGATGCATTACTTTTATATGTGAGTACTTCAGTGTCAGAACTTTGGGGAGACTCAATAATGCTAAGTACACACTAAGTGCTTAAGTGATATTTGTTTAATATCATACTTAGCCAGAATCAGAGAGAATTGCAGGGCCTTCACCTGTATAGAATCAAACCTGTGGAAGTTACACCTGCTAGAGGATATTTATTCTCCCTTCTCAGAACTTCTGGGGAAACAAACAGTCGATGTCCTGTTTTTCCTGTCTTTTGGTATGGTGTAACAAAGACTGTAAATGAAAAACATGGAATTCAGCCAAAGGTGGCTATCCTCCTTGCCCTTCTCCACATACAAATGCCAAATAACCAGTCTGATTGATTCACTCCCCCACCTGAAACTGATCAAATAAATTGTTAAGCAATTATAAAATGCATATAGAAAATATAGTATTTGGAAATCAGAGGAATGAGAGTCAAAATCCTGACTTTTTGGCTAAGTGACATTAAGCAGACAATTATTTCATTTCTCTGTTCCACATTTTTCCCATTTGCAAAAATAAGGGGGTCAGATTAGGTGATCATCAAGATTAACTCCAGGCTTTTAGGAGATTATTAACTTCATACTAAGTTTGTACTGATTGAATATCTCTTAATAGAGATTATTTAGTTGGTACAAGTGTAAACTACTTAGGGGAGGAGTTCTTAAACTGAGATCCACAGACATAAACATGGATTGATTTCAGGGAAATCCATGAACTTGGAATGGGAAAATAAACCACAACTTAATTTCCCCAAGCTAAATGAAATTTAGCATTTCTTTCAATTATGAATTTAAAAAATCATTCTGAGAAGGGTCCTTTTGCTTTACCAGACTTCCAAAAGTGTCCATGACTCATATACAGTCAAAATGATTGAAAACTCTTGACCTCCAGAAAATCTCCATTGTGAATTCTCCCATAATAAAGTTTAATCAACAGAAGCTTTGGCTAGTACGATAAATACAAATGCCCATAAGAGGCCAAATTAAAAATTTTAGGTGCCCAGTAAAACATGACATGTCAAGTTATTTTTAATCAATCATCTATTTCCTAATACTCCCCCAAAGATCTTCAGTTCTGTGTGATAGCCAACATGTCCTTTGTTTCATTCACTATAGAAATGATAAAAGTTTCACACTGCATGGTTTATCTAGTGTTGGGCTGTAGTAGAGAAAAAGATAGGGAGGAGTCTTACAAGAAGTCAGCATGTAGAGATAGCCAGGAGACAAGGTGATAAATAGGAAGCTAAGAACAGAACAGAAAGAAAGCAAAGAAATCATGGGGTAGAGATAAATGGG
The DNA here is from genome assembly GCA_011680675.1 of Gymnobelideus leadbeateri. Classification (NCBI taxonomy): domain Eukaryota; kingdom Metazoa; phylum Chordata; class Mammalia; order Diprotodontia; family Petauridae; genus Gymnobelideus; species Gymnobelideus leadbeateri. The sequence continues at coordinate 167,621 of WOXC01005181.1, read as the reverse complement.
GAGAGGGAGGATGGAAGTGATGATTCCCTTCCTCTCAACCTGATTCCTTCATCACCTTTCTCTCCCTCAAGACTTAACCCAGCTATGAAATTGCAGTGAAGTAAGACAAAAATTGTTAAGAATCAGAAAACTTGGGTTGAAATCTCAACTCAAACATGGACAAGATGCATGAACCAGATCAAGAACTTCCATTCCCTCTACTGTAAACTGGGAATAATAACACTTGCATTGCTTATTTCACATTGCCATTGCTGGCAAATCAATTTACAAATGTCAAAATAGTGTACAAATGTGTGTATATAATCTTATTATACTAAATACATATGCAATAGACATATGTATCCATATACATACAAACACACATACAGATATGGATATAGATATATCCACTTGATGTCTTGGATTCCTAAAGGTTGGGGAATTTGCATATTTTAGCAACACATAGTAAACAGTAAAAGGAAACTTGAAATAAGACATTGATATACAAGTTAATATTTTAGAACACTATCTATCTGACCACTTACTATAGAATTTTGAGATTATCCCCAAGAATGACAATTAAGTCATGTAAGTTAAAACACAATTTGCTTTTGATAGGGAAGAGTGATAAATTCACAGAAGAAAACTGTAACACAGAAGTTATTTTAGATAGTACCATTGGAGTAGAGGGATAACTGTGCCATTTGGTTGTACCCTTTTTTTTTTCTTGTGCCTTTGCCAAATGTTGAATTCACTTCAGTAGCTACTTTCTTTTTTTAGTGTGATGCAGTTGTACCTTTAATAGGTGAGTTTTTCTCCACTGAAGAATTCCTCTGAAATACTTTTTTTTTGTACTGACAGTCTTTCAACAAAACTTTCAGGAAAGCACAGTCCTAGCAGCTTGTTTTTTGAGATCAGTACTTTTTGCTATTATTCCTTTATTCTGAGACCATGTATTTTAGGACACATATTCTTGAGTAGGAATCTATTATCAACATGAGAGCTTTTGAAAATAGTTTTAGAAATATGGAATTTTAAAAACTTCAACATCACTAAACTCTTTTTCGTAACATTCTTCACATCACCTAGAAAGTAAATTGGCTCCAAAGAATTTTACCACTTACCTTGCCTGGTGTTCAAAGTGCAGTGCATTTATAGATATTACAGATTCAATTGTTCCTAATACTCAGATAAGAAGCTTTCTATAATATAAATTAAAACACACTTGCTCAAGGTCAAACAGCCAGTATCTAGCAGACACAGAACTTGAACCCTGTTATTCCTAACTCCAGTGGCAGCTCCCTATCCTCTAATTACTTCTCAATCTTCTAATCTTGAAGAGCAAAAAGTCATGGGCTTTAAGAAGGCCTGGATCACATTAGGATTGCAGTCAAAGAATTAATGGTTAAATAGGTTTCCTACAATGCCTTAATATGACCTTAGCTAAATCACTTAGCAACTACAAATATTGATGGAAAAAATAAATAAGAGGAATTCAAATGAAGTAAACATTAAATGCCAGTCAATTTGCTGTTTGAAATTCAGGATAGCTAACCATGCCAGAAGATACATATATACCACAGGGAGGAAGGAGAGCACATTCTTAGTCAAAGGATAATATAAATGGGGTAGGGAGGGAGTAAATTGGTCCAGACAACATTTGGGTTTAAGCAACAATGAAATGGAGTAGAGAGAAGTAATAAAAATACAAATGAAACTGGCTGGCTGAATGGCCTCTCTCATCCATCTCTTATTGTATCCATTTATTTTCGGTTAGATGACTCACCAAAATCACCCTTTGCAAATGGTTTGAATTGTACACAATAAGAGATCATGCATACATTTGGCAAGTCACTTGTTCCAAGGGTATTATTCCCTTTAACTTTGTGAACACAAATTTCTCCCAAGCTTCTGAAAAATACATTCTCAGACAATACAAATGAAAATCATGGTTCCAACTACAGTCTCAGGTCATTTTTAATTCAATGAAGAACTTTTAAATTACCTCAGAACAGTTTGGGGAATAAGAGCCAAAATTGATTGAGGCCATTTTCAGCAATTAAGTAATATACTTTTATCTCTACTAGTTATGGATGCTTAAAAGTCTCAAGAAGCATTTCTGAACAAAACCACATGAATGTTAAGACCAAATATTTTATAGACCTGGACATTTGTTTTCCATAGATTATAAACTTCAAATGTAAATTGTATATACTAATTCTCCAAAACATTTATATGGACAACTTGTTCAAATATAACTTTGCTAGAACACATTATAATTAAAATAAGTTTTACACAAAATGTTCCCCTGTAAGAGAAATTTGAACAAAACTATTATCAAATAATCCTTTCCCACCTTATTAAATTCTTAATCATTGACACTGTATAAGAAGGAACAAAGCCTTAAAATAACATTTACTCAGGAATGTTTATCTTCTTTCTTACCATTGAATGTTAAATAAACTCTTGCCTGGGGCTGTGAAGATCCTTTTACACAGCCAGAATAAACAAATGCCCCAATCAACACTTGGATTGCCAGAAAAGTCATCTCTTCAAATCTGCAATTTAATATCCAAGGGAAAAAAAAAAACTCCTAAGAGAGAAAAAGAACAAATTCATTACATTTTATCACCTGTCTCAGGTAAACAGAAATATCAAGCTGGAAAGAATTTTGCCCTTTATTGCCACCACCAATAATATACTTGAACACTAAGGAATTAAACAGTAGGAGGTGCTGTTTTTTGATTTTCCAAGCAGTTTCATAGATTTAGATCTGAAAGGTATCCTGGAGGTTATCTTATCCAGCCCCTTCATTTCACACATTAGGAAATAGACTCAGACAGATTAAATGACTTCATTAAAAAAAAATCATATACCTAGAGTTGTAAAGAGCCTCAGAGACCATCCAATTCAACCCCATCATTTCACAGAGCAAGAAACTAAGGCCAGGGAGGTTAAATGATTTGCTCAGGATCACACAGGTATGCATAAAAAGTGAACTTTGAACTGATCTCTTCTAACTGCAATGTCAGTGATCTTTTCAATGTGTCTCAATGAAAATTTGGATGTGGTTAGACTTAGGGCAGGAACTTATTCAATTACAATTTCAAGACCACCAGAGGAACTACTTTCATACAGAAAAGTTTTACTTGAATCTTCACCGACTTGAAAAATTATCATGCTATTGTGAAAGCAAAGGAGAAATGGCACAAGTAAATAAAAAACCCATTTACTGGGCCAAAAATAATCTATCCATTCCATTATTCACACACCTACAAAATATACTCGTGTGTGTGCATAGCTACTTGAAAAATAATTGAAAATGGTGCCAGCAGGGGAGAATTAATAACTAAAACCATATTTTCCTAAAAAAAAAAAACCCCAGTTCAGAATAATATTTGTACTTATGGAGTTATCTGTCAGTAGAGCAGTTGTATTTCAAATGCACCATCATCTGTATATATATACCACTTATACTACTTACATGTTACTACATTTGAATTACTGTCTCCAGAAAGGGGATTCCACTGTATATGCAATACTTGGTTTTAGGTTTACACTAACCAGTTAACAACCAGCTCCCAATCATGACTACACCAGTTGTTGCAAAATGTTGATACAGCCAGTCTTGGGCCAGATTCAAAAGGATGACTTAGAAGTGAGCAAGTCAATGAACCATAAAATGCAGACCACAGTTATGATAAATCACACATGATGTAGATTGCTCAAATTCTCAAAAATAAAAAAGAAAGAAAGAAAGAAAGAAAGCCAACTAAATCTGATAGTTACTCCTTCTTTGAGTTTCAAGGCAGGCGGACATCAACTTATCTTTGAGTTCTGGTGAACAAATGAAAAATTAGTCAAGGAACAGGGCTATTACCAAAACTGACTAGAACACCTGTGGCTACAATTAAAAAAAAAAACAACCTAGACAGCAAAAGGAATCCCCTCTATTTTGGAATAGCCCGCCAGCATGATTTCAGAGTTTGCTAAATAATGCAATTAGCCAACGCAGCTTGGCTAGAGATTATTTTTAAACAGGTCACCGCAATTCTGATACTCAACACCATGCTGCTGCTTTAAAATCCACCACTAAGCTTTCAACATAATCCTCTTCAAAGTAAGAACTGCTATTAAAGTCTGATAAGATCGCTCTCTCAAGCCAAAACAAAATGGGCAATCATTTTAAACATGTGATTTTTAACAGATGCTACAGAACAGGTCTCTCACAGAAGTACTAGTACAAGCAGTAAGAAGAATGTGGGGTGCCTTCGTTTTCTTACCCTTCTTACTAAAGCAACTATAGAACTTCTACTGCTAAATCTAATTGAGAAGAAAAATCTCAAGAGAGCACGGTTTCCCCCTACCCCGTTTCTCCAGCCTCCTCACCTCTTAATCCCAAATTAATTCCCAGTGAAGAAAATTGATTTTCTGGATGAAGCTCCTTTGGCAATTGGCTCTCTGGTTTGGCAGTTTTTACAGTTAAAGTCAACGTAACAGGAAAGGAGAGCACAACTCAATAAGTTGCCTGGCTTCTGTCCTGTTCAACACTAATAATAAATACGCATGCCTGTCTTAAGTCATTGACATGATCACTAACCTCCCTCATGCGTGTCCCAGAGGAGGGAAACCGGCCACAAAATAGAGAGAGTCGTATCTCGGGTCAATGTGTCACATTAAAAGGAATGCGAGTGCGTGATTGCAAGATAGAGCTGAGAACCCCAAACTCTATTTCTCCCCTAGACAGTGATGAGAAGTAAGAGGCTGAAATCTAGTGATTTGTACACGATTTCCACTAGCAACCGATATCTTACCAGTACTGTGCTACTCCAGTGGTAATAACTCATCCAGGGGGTTACATTTGCTGCCTTTTTAGGTTTTTCACTCATCCCGATCTAATAACAGTGGGCGGGGGGGGGGGATAAATGAATCGAGGAGAAAGAATCATTTCGTGTCCTCTCTCAGCCTTTTTTTTTTTTTTTTTTGTTAACCACTTAACTTTAAGCTGCTGCTGCAGGCAGGTGTCATATCCCAAAGAAACAGTCCCTGCCAGACCCAGGCTAAATCCTTCCTGGCCAAACCTCAGGGGCTCTTAACTTAATGGAGTAGGAGGACATGGCCTTGTGGAAAAGCAAACAAAAACAGAATATTAAGTAAAAAGTTACACTTTCCTCAGTTCGCAATACTCCAGAGGACAGTAGCCAACTTACCCAGCTTGGAGGAAATCAGCCAGCCAAAGTCATCAGTGTCCCTCCTCTGGCTTCTAGCAGCCGGTGGCTTTATTCCTTTTTCTTTCCTTCTTAAAAATTTTGGTTATTATTTTTAACCAGAAAGCCTTAATTTCCCAAGTGTGTCAGTCGCGAAATTCTTCCCTCCTGGTAGTGTGAATTTCTTTGTAAAGCAATCCTCAGGGCTTTCTCCACTGCAGCGGCACTCGGAGTCCTCTCTATTCCTCAATTAAGCACCTAAGACTGAATGGAAAGTAGCTGAGCTATGACGGTGAAAGCCCTGGTTTCCAATTACATTTACCCCTGGAGCTGGTCCTACTTGCCTCCAGTACCACGCCGCTGCCGAGCCCTGCATACATCATTAGCTGAGCAAATAGGGGCTGCATCTCATAACTAATGTATAAGCCACACCCAGCGCTCGGGAGAGGAAGAAAGACCGTGACTGAGGGAGGCAGCCAGAGGGGGCGGGGGAAGGCGTGGGGAGCAGCATGCCCAGAGAATGGGCTTCCGTCAAAATCCAGGAATGTGCTACACAGAATAAAGAGACCTGCTGAAAACCTCCGTTTGTTTAGCAGTCTGCAATGGGAAGGAAAAAAAAAAACTTGCCGGGTGGGCTCAAGGGATTTTGTAGCATCCAGGCAGAGCTTGGAAAGCTTGCAGACTTTGCTTTTGCCTGAGCTGTATTAAAGTGCAGAGCAGTTTTGCCGGGGAATGATCTCATCCTTTTAAGGCAAAGACATGTGTGTTTCAGAAGCATAGGCACCACCCTCCCCTTACTTTTTCCCCCCCGTAAAACCTTCTGGACCCAGCCAGGAAACATCCACACGCTTGCCCGAGAAATCTATTCCCGTTTTTAATGGGTATTGTTTCCTATTGCAGTTTGCCTCGCATCCTGAGAGGGCTTTCACTTGACCCTTTGGGTTTGACTCATCCCTTTACACCCTTTGCTCTCGGATACTCCCAGACCATTATAATGAGGGGGGAAAAAAACTTATTTCGCAATTCTACGGAAGAAGGTTGTTTTGAAGCCCGCAAATTGGAATTGGCTTAGTAAGTTACAGTACTCAAGACATTAGGGACCTGAACCGGTACTACTGTGCAGGTAAAGTCACTGAACCTTAGAACAGGCTTTGGATGTTTAAATCAAAAGTGCTTCGCTGTGTGGCGAAGGCAGAAGCAGATGTTTGAACACCACTGAACTGGTTTCAGCGCCTATAAAGCAAGCAAGCACTTGCGGCTGAAAAAAATATAAAATCAAAACGTGCTGCAGCCCGGTAGATGTCACTGTACAGAGGTGAAGAAAGGAAATTCAATGTCAGGTTATTTCCAACTGCGATTTTAAAATAAAACTCTTAGATTTCATTGAATTTAAAGGGGGTTTTGCTTTAACCATTCCTTGATAATTTCCATTTCGCAGCCGAAGACGATTAAAAATTGTGGCTTGACTAGGGCTTGATTTAACTGGATTTCAGATTTAAAGTGAGCCAAAGGCACCTCGTATTCCTCTGATAACCTGATACGATTATTGATTTAGAACTGAAAATAACTTTTCAGAGTCATCGAGTCTAGTGTTCTCCTTTCACAGATGGAGAAAAAGAGGCCCAAGAGGGGAAGTGATTGACTTAAAGTAGCACAAGTAGGAAGGAGGAGAGTCAGGATTTGAGCCGAGGTGTTCTGATTCCATCATTTACCCCACTGCTACCCAATAAAATCCAGAAGGAGAAACGTTAAAGATAAAGAACTGAGTAGCAGATGATTCTTAAAGTGCCACCAGAAGTCCAAACCTTTATTAAATAAGTGACATCTGGGTGAATGGAGTGTAGGGCCTGGAGACAGGAAGACCTGAGTGCAAATCCAGCCCCAGACACTTACTAGCTGTGCATCCATGGCGAGCCACTTGACCTGTTTGCCTCAACTATAAAATGGAGATAATAAGAACACCTACTCTACCTACAAGATTGTAGTGGGGATCAAATAAGATACCTGAAAAAAATACCTGGTACATAGTAGGCACTTAATAAAAAACTTATTTTAAAAAGGGTGATGGCAATCCATTCCAAGCAATGTTAGGTTTTCCCCCTCCATTCAATCACATTTGATATAATAAAAGAATTTCAGCAATCTCTTGACAGTGCAACATTTTGATTTATCAATGCTCTGCCAATATTTAGGACCAAAAACCATGGGGACAAATGTCATAGGAATTTCTTACAAATTCTTCTTAGGCAAATTGCTATGTTGTGTGGATTCTTACCATTGCCATTTCATGTTTGCTTGTTCAAATCATTTATAAAATGGGAGACAGGGAAGGAAGTAGAGTTAAAATTATGAAAGAGAAGCAAGTATCAATGTCAACAAATATGTCAATAAATCTCTTATATGTAATGCCTTCCCTTACAGGAATATGGGATACTTTAAAAAATATTCCAATCATTTACGGAAATATATTGAGTCAAGCAGGAGATTATTAAGCAATATATCTTTAATAATTTATGAAAAACTCCAAGGAAACAGAATGAAAAGATAGGTAAAATGCCTGTCAAAAAGGATATGTGAACTAGTACAGGTAGGATTTTATATCCTACTTCAATCCACAATTCACAAATTCCCATAGATGTAGCTTTATTCTTATAGGGGAAAAAAAAAACCTGGAGGCTGACTTTGACAAATAATCTGAACTAGATTTAATCACAGGCCTATGGACATTGTATACAGATTTCTTGCTAGCCAGCTTGAATGAATCACTTTAGAATATGCTTTTGGGATTTTCTCAGAACAGAAGAATCTACCATTGGCTATGACTCAAGAAGAATCATATAAACCAATCTAGGTACCAAATTTGCCAGATCAGAGTCCAGGAGCAAGATCAGTAGAGGCAGTAAGATTAAATTGCACAGTATAAACTGAGTGGTATCAATACTTTTCCAGAAACTTGCCTAGGTAGTTAAAATTCTGAGCAACTCCTTCAGGGTTAACTCATTTCAACCCAGTTTATTGAAGAGATAGGACAAAGGATAAGTAGTTTTGATAAAGAGGCAGTGGGGGTAAAAAAAAGGGGACATCATATGGAGTTTGGATTGCTCTCCTACAATGCCCACTCCTACCCTGGGCCCCAATTTTGAGATCTGGGGAACCAGGAGGCAACATAAGATTATTTCTCATTGAAATGGGAAGTCCTCTAAATGAGTTTAAGGAAGGCAATGAAAAGAGAGAGAAAAGGAATACCAAGAAAAGATTTCCCTTCACAATTTTGCCTAGGCCAGGAAGCCAAAGTACAAAATTTCATTGAAGCAATACACAAAAAGCATTTAGCTATTGGTCACTGAGTATGAACTGTAAAAGACTCTTGCTCATATTTCTCAATGTTTATATTTCTCCTCAATGAAATAATATTCTCTTGGATGGTTAGCTAAGCATTCATCTATTTCTTGAACCTATCAAACTGAAAGAAGTCATACATTTTAGGGGGAGCTTTTCCATTATATAGAACACTGTTCTTCCAAATGAACTTTTTCTCAAGTGTAGGCCACAGGTCTCCTGGTTTATCCCTTGAGAAGTAATATTCTTCTTATGAGTCCTACAGAATGATACATTCTGACTTAGGAGAAGCTAGAACATACTGAACTTTGGACTCCTTATTATATACAAAGGTCCCTCAGGATAGCTCTGCCTTCCTATTATTTATGGATCCAAATAATGTAATAAAATCTACTTGATAATAAGTATATCTTTAAAAAAATTACCTATTACAACTTGAAAATAGACTGCTGCACGCATTCACATAAACCATATCTCATAAAATGTTCACCACTAAAATGACAAAAAGTCAATGGTTTGAAACAAAGCAAAAAATCAAAATTTTCCTTCTCTATGTGTCTGTGAATGCTTCAGTAACCTGAAAAACTAGTTATATCATCTTCCCTTCCTTCCCTTCCAACTCCCTCTCTAATTACCAGGAGAAGCCGCAATATCCATTATTTTTACAATGGATACTCCTCGACTAGACTGAACTGGACTGTATTCAAATCCATTTTCATATTACTAGAAACTGGAAAACATAAAACTTACCAGAAAGCTTCAGGCTAAAAGATAATAAACTTAGAGAATACCAAAGTTAAATGGGACCTCAGTGTTACTGTAATTCATATAACTTTTCCACCCATAAATCCCTTACCACCACCATTTAATATTTCCAACAAAGGGTATTTCAGTCATTGCCTGAATACACTTCATTATAGGGAATCCATCATCTAATTTATTTGTAAATTAAACTAATTCATTTGGAAGTTGTTTATAATGAGGCCATTTAAGTGACATTATCATTTCTGCTCATTGGTCAAAATTCTGCCCTCTGCGGCCAAGCAGACAGAATCTAACTCTGAATTCTATGTTATCATCCTTTAAATATTTGAAGACAGCTTTGATATCTCCCATAAGTCTACTCTTCTGTAAAATTGTCCCTAATTTCTCCAGTTGTTCCAAGAGGAAATTTTCAAGTTATATGATTAAGTTATATGGATATGCTGATGTTTTTAATACTCCTTATAAATGGGGGCACCTAGAAGAGAACTTATTTTATCAAACATAGAGGTAATAAGTACTGAATATAGAACTTCAAAAGCATAAAATTACACCTCTCTTGCTGAATGCATCCTATGATTTGCATTATTGAAGATATATGTACTGATGGACTACCTCAAGAGATGGGCTACACACACACATACACAAACACATTTGGCAATACCAATTCACAAAGTTGCAGAGGTAGAAGGGGAGAGGCCATCCCTCCACCATGTAACTCTTTCTGTCCCTGACCTTATACTTGTACCTGTACAGGAATTCCCCCTTCAACATCTCACAAAATTTTTGCCATTTAAATTATTTTTAAGATTTCTAGTTAGAGGAACCCACTACTTCATGAATCTTCTCAATCCACTTTTCTTTCTTGCTTTACTTGTTAAATTTTCCCTTATAACAAGCCCAAATCTCATTACCTCTATTTTCCTTATATCATTTCTAGTTCTGCCCTATGAGGACAAAAAGAATGAATGTGCATGTATCCTTGTGACAGTGATGAACACTTTGGGGATCATACCTTTTCATTTTATATATAACTTGATATGACAATCACAGAATCATTGATGATATCTATTAAGAAGTCCTGAATGATTTTAAAATATTTATGGGAACTGCATTTTTGAAGGAGAACCTTTAAGGATTTATTTTATCCTACCTAGTTAATTCTTTTAATCAACAAAAATTAGTTTTAATAGGATTTTATATTCTTTCAACCACTTAGCTAAATGTATGACTGTGACTCTTTGGTCTCATACAAAATCATCTATGTAAGCAGACAAACAATGAGTCAGGCACAGAACTGGATAGGAAGAGAACAGAATATTATAGATCTGGAAGAGAGAGAAATTCTTCCAATGATTCAGATTGCCCTCTGATGCAAAAATTCATCTTTTAAATATCTGTTTACTCCTGATAGTTTGAGTCAATGAATACCATTACCTCAGAAGAATCAAAATTGCAGGTGATCTAAAGGATAATGGAAAGATATATAGAGTGTGTAATTAGAAACCAGTATATTGCCAAAGATAACTTGCAGTGAAGCATTGCTATAAAACACACCATGAAAATCATGAGTAACCAGAAAAGAGAGAAGGAACATACATTTCTACAGTGCCTACTATGTGCCAGAGTTACGGTAAGTGTCTGAGGCTGGATTTGAACTCAGGTCTTCCTGACACCAGGCCCAGCACTCTCTCCACTGAGTCATCAAGCTGCCTCTGGAGTTAGGCTATTGAGGAATAAAGAATAAAGGATAACAGAAGAATTGACTAAGAATTTAATTGGAATCTACAAAATGTTGACATAAAGCCTGGAGTCATGAAGACTTCAGTTCAAATCCAGCCTCAGAAACTTGTTAGTGTTTGCTTATTGGCTACTAGTGTAGCTGTGTGACCTTGGACAAGTCACTTGGCCTCTGTCTACCTCAGTTACTCATCTGTAAAATGAGGGTAATTATAGCATTTATCTCCCAGGGTTGTTGAGAGGATCAAATCAGATAAAATTGTAAAGTGCTTATTAGCACACTGCCTGATACATAGTAAGCACTATACAAATGTTATCTATTATAATAAAAATTATTATTATTTACATGAAGGAAAGTCTCCATTGCCATATATGTGGTCTATAAAATGTTTTTGGAAGGATAAGAAGAAAAAAAAAGTTGTGTAAAGAGAAGGCAGAGATAGATTGCAACATGCACTAATAGAGGAAGTGCTCACGTCAGTGAAATCATGCATCTACTGAAATATGGACATAAGATGACAGTAACTCTTTTGATAGTCACATCACACTATATGTTGACTAATATTGAGCTCACAGCTAACTAAAATCACCCAAACCTTTTTCTCAGCAACTGTGAAGTCAAGTTTTTTTCTGCCCTGTATTATGTTATTGGTCTTTTGAACTCAAAAAGAGAGATTTTGTATTCATTCCTATTACATTTCATATTTTTAATTTGGCCCATCAATAAACCAATTAAAATGTTTTTGGATTCTGATTATGTCACATAATACATAAACTATTTCTTCTAATGAACAATCATCTGAAATTTGATAATCATCTTTGTGACAGTTTCATCCGCGTAATTGATTAAAATGTTGACAAGAGTAAGACAAAGGAAAGAGCCCTCAGGCTTTCTACTAAAAACTTCCTCTAGACTGACATGTCCATTAGTCAACATTCTTTCACTACAGTCATTCAGCCAGTTCGAAATTCATCTAAATATATAGTCACCTAGTCCACATTTCTCTATTTTTCCATGAGGACATAATGAGATTTGTTGCCAAATGCCTTGTTGAAGAAGACAAGATGAAATAATACTATAGCTTTCTCAAAATATAAAATATATATTAGCTCTGTCCCCCTAAAAAAGAAGTCTGGCATGATCCAGTCTTCAATCAGTTTAAAAATCATTAACTTCTACTTCTACTACATGTATTGCACTGTGCTAGACACTGGGGATATAAAACAAAGAAAAGGCAATAGAACATAGTTCCTAAGAGCTAATGTATTAGCAGTAGGCTGAGGAGAAATGTATAGGGGTAAAATCCAAGTTAGAATCTGATAAACATATGGAGAGGTCAAACAAAGAAGGATGAAAGTTTGGGAAGCAGGGGATCACATCTACTTAGGAAGATAAAGGAAGGCTTTCTAGAGGAAATGTGATATGAGTTGGGTTTTGAAGGATGAAGATGCCAACTGGGTAAGGTATAAAATGAGTCATACTCAGGCAGGAGGTAGAGGCTACAAAAACACAAGGACTAAGGAGAGAAACAGGGTTAGGTTAGGGAATTATTAGTAGTCCAGTTGGCTCAAAACCTGAGTGTCCAAAGGAGAGTTGGATTAAATATAACTGGAAAGTTAGATTGAATGCAAATTTTGGATGCTAATGACAAAGTTAGGAAGTTTATATTTTTTCTTCAGTCAAAGGGGAACCAAAGAAGATTAAAACAACAACAGAGGAATGGCTTGATCGGATTTTTGCATTAGGAATGTTACCAGAATGATGAAGAGAATGGATTGGGAGGATGGAAGAATGGAGTCTGGAAGACCAGTTTATTATAGTAATCTCTAGTAATCCTAGAGATAAATAATAAAATGCTGAACAAGGGTGATAGCAGTAGATATGGAAAATAAGGACAGAAGAATCACAGTACCCTTCCTAGTTCAATTCACAAATTAACATCACTAACAAATAGCTGGGCAGCTAGGTGGTAGAGTAGATAGAGTGCCAGGCCTGGAGTCAGGAAGACCAGAGCTCAAATCTAGCCTTAGATACTTAATAGCTTTATGACCCTAGGCAAGTCACTTAACTCTCTTTGCTTCAGTTTCCTCATCTATAAAATGAGCTGGAGAAGGAAATGGCAAATCACTCCAGTATCTTTGCCAAGAAAACCCCAAATGGTGTCATGAAGAGTCAGACACAACTGAAACAACTGAACAAAAGTCATTCTATTCCATTCGAAAACTTCCAGTGAAAAGCAATCTATTGCCTCCTGAGGTAGCCTTAGTTAATAAGAGGAAAAAATTCCTTCTAATGATACTCCTTCTAGTATCATAGGATTTTAAGCTAAAAGAAACTTTAAAGATTATTTAGTCCAATATTCTCATTTGTAGCTAAGAAATCTGAAAGTCAAATAGATTTGAGTGAGTTACCCAAGGTTATACTGATGATAAGAAGCAAAGTCAGGATTTGACTCCTGGTTCTTTGTTTCTAAATCCCCTTCCCTTTCCATTACATGCCTACTAAGTTTTGAGACTCCATGACTGGGAAGAAGAGTAAAAATCATCAACTGAGATGGGAATTGATTGGCTTTGGGGGAGGTGATGAGGTCATTTCAGAATATGTTGTGAGGCGTTGGGCAAACATCCAAATGGAGAAGTGAAGAAGAAAGTTGAATATTCGGGGTTCTTATAGAGGTCAGAGGTGGAAATGAAGATATGAAAGTCATTTGTAAAAAAGTGGTAAATTGAAGTTTATGAAAGTAAGAGAAATAAAATCACCAAGTGACGGAGGAGTACAGATAGAGAAGGGGACAGAGGCTAGAGGTTTGGAGAAGGCCTACATTTAAGGATGAGATGTAGAAAAAGAATCAGTGAAAAAGACTGTAAAGGAGCAATTAGAGATATAAGAATGGAACCTGAAGAAAACAGTTAGGTGGGATTCTATATGAGAGAATATGAAGAAGTTGGGGTTGTTTGGTAGTATCAAATGCCATAAAATATTCAAGAAGGAAGATGGAAACTGGGGTAGGGATGAGGGAGGCTCATATCCTTATTCAACAACTGATTTATCCCCATGCCTGCTTCTGGACCTTATATGGCACTTTTTAAAAACTCTCTACAGAAATGACACTTGACCATTGATATTCTATGCTTCCCAATGTTTACAAAGATCATTTTCCCTTACAGAAAAGATAGACAAAAGTGAATTCGGATAGTTATAATTCTTTCTGTTCTCTTTCAACATAATACCATCCACCCCAATGAATGTACTTACCTAATTATTCCTCTTGATCTAAACATAGCTAAATTTTTTTTTGGTAAGCCTCAACTTATTTTAGATAGTAGCCTGGCTAAAACTATTCTTACAGATTTATGCCAGTCTTGTAATCTTCCTAGTTATATAACTCTTCTTCCATTTTGTATATGTTCTTTACTTACTTCAACATTTATTTATATTAATCAAGGCCTCCACTGATCATCACAGCTAGAGGTAATCCCTTTCTTTTTAAACTCTCATGACTTTTTGATTTTCCATAATGAGTAATGTTCTAGCTCTTATTGAAGCTATCTTTATAATGTCTAAATACTAAATCATAGCTTGTCAAGGGTGCTATTGAGTCATTTTCCAACTTTGAATCCAGCACCTAGAACTATGCATCTCTAGCACCTGTCCCTGTCCATAGTACTAACTATATGTACAAGTAAACAACAATTTTATTAGACGTTTGTCAAATGAATTCCCTACTATTAATTTACTTGAACATCAGTATTTTCATCTACAAAACTGGGATAATGAAAAATTAAAACATTATATAAAAACATTCTTTATTTTGTATTACTACTTATATATTTGTCAATCCAACCTACTAGACCATAAATGTTTGAAGTCAGGAACTATGTCATATTTATTTTTGTATCTTCCTGGTGCCTCACACAGTGTTCTATGCATGAAATATAGTAACATACAGTTGTTAAAACTGTTTAACATGGAGTTGGAAAAACCTGGATTCAAATTTTGCTTCATACTTATGTGTGGCTCTGGGCAAATTAGTTAACCTTTCTAGGCTCCTTTCCTCACCTATAAAATGGGTATGATAACATTTGTAGTATCCATTCCACACAGTTATTATGAGGCTTACATAAGTGGTTATATGTAATGTGCCTAGCAAAATTGAAAGTACTCTATGGGAAGGAAATATTATCATTGCCAAGTACTTAATGTTTGCTGAATTTGACTGAATTTAATGGACTTTCTTCCATTGTTCCTGTTATTTTCACTTCACTATTCTTCAGAAATTGGCACAGAATAGCCTTTTTCTGTTTTCTTTACCTTCTAAGAGATGAAACAGTTATGAAGGCAAGTATTTATCAGATGTTCTACTTTCAAAATTTCTGGGTAGTTGAATTTCCTAATCACAATGATACATTATAACATTTTCTCACTGAGAGAGATGAGTTATTTGTTTTAGAAATTCATTATTCATTTCCTCCAAAATTTTGTGTGGTCACTATGGTAGTTGATTCCCGTAAAATCATTTCTGTTCTTCAAGAAGCATTATCTCTCTCCTTTTCCTCTAACTCAAATGCTCTTCATTGCACTTTCATTCACATTTATGGATTTACATTCAGGTAGAAATCTTGATATGTAGTGCCTCTCTGCCACCTCTTCTATCTATTTCTTTGTATTGAGTCAAACCCTATCATTGTTCTTTCATTGGTTTATTTCCCTCCATTAGAATTTTAAATTCACTTTATTTCTGACTGATGCTTTATCTATCAATATGTAGGTACTTGAGGTCCTGAAGAATGTTGTTCTTTATTATTATGAGTGATATTATCCTATGAAGTACTGAGCATCTCCTTCATGCTGGTCTCCTTTCCTCACCATACCAGGTATCCTTCATTGTTTCTAGATTTACCATCTGAAAATCTGGTTAGGGCATTTCTATCCACAGATGTGCTAGGGTTTAAGATCCCACACCCTCAACTGCATCCATTTTTGGGTTCTCAACAGTGAATTTGTATCCCTGCTTTTCATTCCTTATGCATTCTTAACATATGTTGCCAACACTTGATCCTTCTCTCTGTTATTTATAACTAGACTACATCCCATTCAAATCCCAAAATCCCTAATGAATTCTGTTTGTTTTTATATATTTAGTTATTAAACATAAGAAGTTTTCCTCATAAATATTTGTGAACATCTCTAATAGAGCTACTAGCCCCTATGTCCCAAAATGATTAAAGAAAGAGAAAAAGGAGCAATATGTACAAAAAGTATTTAGAGTAGCTTTTTCATAGTAACCTTAAACTAGAAAATGAAGAATGGAATACCTACCCATTGTGACATAGCTAAGCAAATTTTAGAATTTGAACATAACAGAAGATTATGGCAAGAAATAAAGAAATGGACAGTTTCAGAGGAAACTGGAAAAACTTCAATGAACTGATGCAGAACTAGGAGAAGAGAGAGATCATAAAGAAAAACATCTTTTAAAGGCTTTACACTACTTATAAATGCAATACCAATTAATAATGTAATAATAATTGATGAAATAAATCAGAGGTTCAGAGGTTTGAAGATGAATCATACTATCTATTTCTTATAAGCAAGTTGACAAGATAAAAATCCAAAATGACACAAAACATGTTTTTGGCCATCATCAATATAATAATTTGCTTTGCTGGACTATTGTTGTTCTTTTTGTTGTCAGAAAGTTGTTTTTTAACTTAAATAGTGGGTGGAATGGGAAAGAAAAAAACATAATAATAAAATAAAGAGTTATATCCTGTGACGTGTTAAACAGAAATGTAAGCCTCTGAGTTTTCAATGGGAAAATATTGAATCTTTCTTTCTTTCTTTCTTTCTTTCTTTCTTTCTTTCTTTCTTTCTTTCTTTCTTTCTTTCTTTCTTTCTTTCTGTTTCTTCCTTTTTCTTTCTATTTCTTTCTTCCTTCTCTCTCTCTCTCTCTCTCTCTCTCTCTCTCTCTCTCTCTCTGCCTGTCTACCTATTAAAACCAATCTATACATAATCTATTTATCAATTCTTTCTCTGAATGCAGATAGGATCTTCCTTTATAGGTTTTTTGTAGTTAATTTGTGTACTTATACTAGTCAAAATGACTTAGAATTGTTCTTAAAACATTATTTTTGGTATAGTATACAACATTCTCTTAGTTCTGCTCATTTCACTCTTCATTATTCTACCCATATTTTACTTTTAACACCTTAGAAGTGATCCCAAGCCCAGCTATATACCAGAGGCCATAGTGAATACATTACACAAAAAAAAAGAGTGGGGAGAGAATCACTCCTCTCAGAGAGTGACAATTTGGATTGAAATCCAGTTTCCTGAGGCTTGAAAAGATTTCCTGTGAGTATTGCCTTTAACAAGAGAAACTTCTAATGAATTCAGCAGTATTACTATTTTGTTAAAAAAATGAAGCACTTAGAGAGGCAGATTAGTACAGTAGAAAGAGCAAAAGCCTGAAGGCAGAGGACGATGTAGGGACCTATCCAGCCTCTGATTCTTACTACCATGAGCAGGTCATTCAGCTTCTCTGGGCCTCAGTCTCCCCATCTGTAAAATTAAGAGGTTATTCTCGATGCTTTCTCAGGTGCCTTTTATCACTCCATCAATGAACCTGTGAGATGCAAAAATAAAATTCACATAAAGTTTCACATTAATGTTCACAAAGTATAGCTGAATGTGTGAAAATTAGACTGATTCCCATCTCCTGCATAGCCATTTGAATGGAGAAACATCAACCATCTGCTTAAAACCCATTATGATAAAGATAAAAGAAGAGGAATGGAAAGCTGTGAGTTCAGGGTCAGGGTCCAAAGGTGGCAATTCTAATTAATGTGGCTGGGATGGCGGCTGGTAAGAAGGTTGAATTAGAAAACATAAATTTAAGTCAGAATGCTATGGCTTCTTGGTTAGAATACATAACATAGTATGACTAATGTTTTGTTTTTTTTATCTGTACAAGTAATAAATAATCATTTTGAGTAAAAAGTTCCCACTACTGATTTTTAAGTCACCCAGGGGTACTACAGTTAAGTACAATGATCTCTTGTCAATGCATATCTCATTTAAAATTTAACACTTTTTGTATCTCTACCATTGATCATAGTTAAAAGAAAAATGTAAGGCAGCTAGGTGGTAAGATAGAGCACTGGGCTTGAAATCAGGAAGACTCATTCATCTTCCTGAGTTAAAATCCAGCCTCAGACACTAATTAGCTGTGTGACCCTAGGCAAGTCATTTAACCTTGTTTGTCTCAGTTCTTCAGCTGTAAAATGGACTGGAGAAGGAAATAGCAAAACACTCCACTATCTTCCAAGAAAATCCCAAATGGGATCATGAAGAGTAGGACACAATAGAAATGACTGAACAGCAAAAATTGACAATGTAGCATTTGGTTTTTTTTTTGGGGGGGGTTGTTTTGTTTTGTTTTTGATTTGGTTTGATTTTGAGGGAAAGGAAATAACATTGCTGTTAATAAAATGTGTTTGCATTTTTCCTAGAATTAAAGAATTGAATTCTGAAAACCTAATCACAATTCAAAAACAAATGAATAAATAAATAGGATTTACTTGATTAATAAGAAACTTGTAGTATTTTTTTTTTTGGAATAGAAGAAAAAAGGGAAGTAAAGGACTTTCCAGGACATTCATATAACTTGTCTCTTCTAATATTTCCAACTTTGTTTCCCTTACACCTTGTGACAATATGAACAGATTTTGATAAGAAAAGCAAAATGTACTGACCTACATATTTTAATCTATCAAAGTTACCTTCATCTCTATCCATTCCTTTCCTTGTTTAAAATAGGCAGATGAAAGTTGAAGGAAACCTCAAAAATAAAAAGCCAAAATGACATTAAAACAAACATTAATTTCCTTCCCTAAGAGATTCTTCACAGTTATTTACTCACTAAATATTTATTGTGTGCTTTTACTATATGCAAAATTTTCTGTTGGCCGATAGATTAAAAAATTAAAAAATAAATAAGACATTGTAGTTGCCTCAATGATTTTGCTTTTTAGGAGAAATGGCTGAGATAGAGAAGAAAAGGCATTGAGTTGGGAGCAAGAGTTATGGGTCAGGGAATTCAATCATTTCATTTGGATTCCATTTATTAAGCTGTTCCTGAGCTAGATGCTAGGTATACAAAAACAAAAATAAAATACTGCCAGCCCTGAGAGTCCTCACAAATTGCTGTGGGGAAACATACATAATGAATCAACTAACTTTTTAAAAATAGGATTTCATTTTTTTCCCCAATTACATGTAAAAACATTTTTTAACCTTCATTCTTTAAAATTAAGCTTTAAAAATTAGCTTTTTTTTTTAAGAGAGCCTGCCATATGAGTCAAACATTACTCAGTCAAGGAAATAAAACACATATAAAGTATTTACAAATTAAAAAAGTAAAAGCAAAATAACTTTGTTTCTCTTAGAGAACTCCCAACTGGTAGTAACAGGAGTGACCTTGAGTAGTAGCTGGCACTTCAGCTAATCTTCAAAGGAAGCTAGTGATTCCGGAGAAGGTGATAAGACAGAACATTCTAGGCTTGGAGAACAGCATATTTAAAATCATAGAAGTGTAAATATCAAGTGCAAGTAAATCAGTTTTATAAATGTGGAAAATATAAAGGGGACTACAGCAAAATCTGCAGGGAAAGATAATTTGAAGACAAATTACAAAAGGCCTATACTTCTTTTCTGTCCTATGTGTTTTTATACTAAAATAACTGACTATACAAAAACTTGTAATTTATGACCATGAGTTGGATTGAATGACCTCCACAAAGCAGGCCTTAAAAATTCAATTTTGGGCAAGTAGGTTTTGTCTCAGTGGGCATTAGGATACTCTAGGAAAAGTGCTAAAATTCCTTTTTTCCCCCAAGTGACTCTTCTTGGCCAAATGCCCAGTGGCTCTGCCATATTAAACTTATGACCACAGATAAGGCTAGTTTATCACTTCTTGTGACTAATTTAGAAGATCAAATTTGAAGAACTCTCTTACTATATATCTCACAAATCTCAAAACAAGTATATCATTGACCTAAATATTAGTTATCATTGACTCTATATTAGGGGTAGGGAATCTGTAGTCTTGAGGCCACATGTGGCCCTCTAGGTCCTCAAGTGTGGCTCTTTGACTAAATCCATATTTCACAGAAAAAATTTGTTAACCTTGCATTTACTTTTTTAGTTTGCAAAGATTTTATATGTGATTTTCTTGACTGCACTCAGTATCTGACCCATATGGTAGGCTCTTTAAAAAAAAAGTTTAATTTTTAAGAATGAATGTTAAAAATTGTTTTTACATGTAACTGGGGAAAAATAAAATCTTATTTGAAAAAGTTTGTTGATTAATTATGTATGAATCCCCACAGCAAATTGTGAGGATCTTTAAGGACTAGCAGTATTTTATTTTTATCTTTATGTCCGCAGCATCTAGCTGTTCTGTAAAATTTGGATTTAATCAAAGGACCGCAATTGAGAATCTAGAGGGCCACATGTGGCCTCAAGGCCACAGATTACCCTCTCTTGCATATTATAAGGAACAAATTTACACTATCTACTTTAAAATGTGATTCCATTTAATTTGCTTATGATTCTCATAAATTGTTGCTATACAGTCATTTACCTTACTAAAAATAGTTGGCTAAATATTTTTGTCCCTATAGTTTCATATGAAGAAATAAACTCTTTAGAGATTAGAAACTAGAAACATATTTCTTAATGATGTATATGCATATTATATGTAGTTGTGTTTTTATACACATTTATTATATATTCACATACAGATATATCCATGTATACATATGTGCATATATACACAACAGCATATATTTACCATAAAGACATGTTTATTTCTATGTATCATATGTATATGTATGTATGTATACACATGCAAACACAATGTGGTAAATGGATAGAAAGTTGGACTTAAAACCAGGAAAACCTGGTGAAATAGTAGTTCAATTTGTCTGTCTATTACAAATACACATTCTCATAATATATGTTTATATCTCTATGTTACATAAAACACATATACATTCATAAGCATATATGTATATATATACATACACACATACAAACACACACACACACACACACATATATACACACATGCATTTGTGTGTTTCTTCATTTCACTGAAGAAGTAGAGTTAGCCTTTGATATTCCTTAGTGTTTTCCTGTCAGCTCTCAGAATTATATTATGTAACCGTAATAAGGGTTTACCACCTCCTACTGGAAAAATTTGTTTTAAAGTGCTAACAGGCCTTGATATTGGAAATCTTCCCTTGATATTCAACCTCATTTTAATTTTATACTACTTCACTTGTCTAAACTTTAGGGCCACTGTATATAATTTTTTTTTTCATTGGTGTTTACGTCCTTCATATATTTTACTCTAGTTATTAAACTACCTCCTTGGGGGTAGTTTGGCCCACCTACATATTTATACTCAAAATGCACATTTAGTTTTTTAAAAATCTTCAGTTAGATTTTCCAGCCCCATAATCCTCTCTGTTCTTTTTGCTTTTTTTTTCTTTTCCTGCATTACCTACTTTAATCAGTCTGTTCATTTTGAGGTAAGCTTTTGAGTGAAGCTGGAATACTCACTGTAAAACTAAAATTTTAAATTACAACTAAAACCAGTGACTTGAGGGAAAATAGGTTTTGGTAACATTTTAGGAATACTTAGAGACATGAAGTAACAATGCCAGTGAGATTTAAATGTTCCCTTTTTAATCTTCTAAAAGATTATTGATAATAGAATGTTTTGTTTTACTTATCTTTCAATCCCTCTAATTTGCATAAAATTTTTACACATGGAGCTATTTGAGAATACAGTCATCTCTATCTTTTCCTTAAAAAGTAAAAAAAAAATCTTTTCTGATGATTTAAGTTCTCATCAATTGACAAATTTAATTAAGTTAAATGACTGTGTAGGAATGATATCAACAGACCTCTGATTTTCTCTGTAAAATATCACAAATTATGATATTGTTCTATTAAATACAATTAATAAATCCCTCCCAAAACTGAAAACTTCTTTGTTTTGGCCAAGATATGGTCCATTATTATATTTTTTCTGTCATTCTCTTCCTTCAATCTTTTTTTTAAAAATAATGCAAATAATCTCTTGAATTCTCCTTGTTTTTCAACACAAAAATAGCAAATATGGGTCCCTTTGGTACCCATTTCTACCCCTTTCTTATATTTGTTTCAAATTTGATTGATTGGAGCAGAATTTAGTGCAACTTAAGTGCAATAAAACTGGCATGACATATTTGAAAAATAAATCATTCTATATTTAGTTTCAGTACCTATTGTGAGAGAGAAGAAATAGCCAAAATGGAAATTTCTCTCAAAGTTAGCAATATCCACATAGAATGAATGTGTGTATAGTCACAAATCATTATTGTTCAATAGACTCTACCCATGTACTATCTTAATTAGCTTTCCCATTAAAGTATCTCCAATTCTAAATAAGGTCAAAGAATGAACTATTACCATATGACAAACAAGGTAAACTTTCTTTCCAACATGACCCTAATTTGAGTTGAGTATCTAAGCTCTGATGATATAATTTTTCTCTTCATTACAAGACAAATCAAGTCAAATCAACAAGAATTTGTTGAGTATCTCCTACAAGACAGGAACTGTTCTAAGTAGTTGAGATATAAAAAAAGGAAAAAAAATTACCTGCTCTCAAGTTGCTTAGAATCTAATGGGGGAGATAAAATCAAATGATTGTATACATACAGGATAAATTGGATATCACCTAGGGGAATACATTAACATTAAGTTAAGAAAGAGCTAAAAGCCAAGTATTCTGTTATCTTGTGACTGTAATTCAGTCCCTACATCATTTTATTTGAGGATTATAATTCTATAGTAGATAGATAAATATATTAAGAAATAATAAATAAATAGGTGAAATATATCTAAAGAATGGAGATAAACCATTTGAGCAAATACTGTCTTTTACTAGGAATCAAGAAGTTGGCAGGTATTTTTCTCCATATTAGGGACATTGATTATGATGCCAGCTACAACTGGGAAGAGTAATTGGGATTTTGCCACAGGGTACTGGAATATAGAGAGTGCTGATAACATCTGTACTCTTTAAACAGGTAGAAACAACTGAGTATAGCACCTAGTTAGCAAGAATGGGTCATAAAATAGTAATCTATCAAATGACATGCTTCATTAACATAGCAGCCCTACTGAAATATGAGCTCTGCACACAAGCAATATGTGTGTCTTAAATGTTAAGTGAATGAAATGGGGGAGAGGGGAAACAAAAATAAACACAACTCCACTATTCTAAATTTTTGTGGAGGAGAGAGAGGAGGATAAGAAAATTCAAAGGCTTTTTGCAATGTACTCCAGGAAAATGAATGATCTCAGACCAAGGAGTTTGAAGGATTTGCGTTTGTGAAGAATTTTGATTTGACATAAGTGGGCATTGTATCTGTATTTTTTGAAAAGATTGTTCACCCTACTCTTTTCACATCCATTTATAAAATGAAAATTTGAAATGTGAATAGGTCTGCATGTGGCATGGGGCCATGTTTCTATGTAGTATTATGGTACATAACTAGGAATATCATGAAAAATAATTAATCTTCTCTAGCCACAGTGTCAGAGATCCCTTAGGTTTTTACTAAGCCAAACCTTGTATGGTAGATGAGAAGAGCTAGTTATTTTATTACCAAGTTAGATCTAAAGTTAGAAATTTAAAAATTTTTAGCATTAACCCATAGGATTAACACAGCTTGATCTTTTAACATACTATTACCTTTAGACTGTTTCTCATCAGAAAGTTAACTAAAGGGCAGCTAGGTGGTGGAGTGAATAGAGTTCCGGCTTGGACTCAGGATGACTTGAGTCCAAATCCAGCCTCAGACACTTAACATTTAACTAGCTGTGTGACCTTGGGTAAGTAACTTAATCCCAATTGCCCTCCAAAAAGCAAAAAAAAAAAAAAAAAAAGCTAATTAAATTATTACCTTACCTGTGTATGTAATTAAAATTAATATTTTGTAAGGAAAAAGTAATACTTATTTTATAAAAGTCCATCATACTTTTCCAAAGTCTTTATGTATTTTTTATTATGCATATTGACTAAGTATAGGCCCGGCCATCATTACCTCTCATGTGCAGAATTTTAATATCCTCCAAACTACCTCTAGTCTCCTCATTATCCAGTCTATCCTTTGTATAGCTATCAAAATAATTGGTTGAATGCACTGGTGCCATTTTTTTTCTGCTCAAAAGTTTTCAATAGCTCTCTGTTTCCTGCAAAATAAATTATGAAGGTGAAGGCCTGGCATTTACAACATATATATATATATATATAATTCTTTTCATTCTCTTCTTCTTCTCAGTGTCATCTTACACTGTCCTGACTCCATATATTTGTCTTTTTCAAGGTCTAACTCAAAGGGTTATCTTCTACGTGAATCTCTTCCAAGTGAATGTGATCTGTATTTGGTCAAAATTTCTGCCTGGATTCCTCTCTTGCATTCATCACATTCTAGCCTGTACCTCACTTATATTGTATATATGTGTCAACCGCATTCAACTGTGGGCTCTTCAAAGTGGGACTCTGTTGCTTGTTATCTATAAACAGTGCCTTGCCATCCAATAAGTGATTATTAAATCGAATGACTAATAACACCAACTTCCATTTGTATTCTCATTCAGATAAATGCTATCAAACCTTTTCAGGTACAAATTTTCACATAATATTCTTATTGCTTATTTACTATAATAGATGCTATATTAGGAATGGAAAAGTTCCAGAGATGGGGGATAGCCAGTGAAAATGCTAGAAGTAGATATAAAACTACAGTAATAAGTTCCTTTATCATAAAGGAAAAAGATTTTTTGAGGTCCTTACAAAGTGATAAAGGAAATGTAATATGCCAATTATTCTAAAATCTTTTCTCTCTCCTTTTTAGTTTTTAGTTTACATCATTTTGAGTTAAAAATTTTCCCTCCATTTCCCCTACCCAAAACAGTGATCCCACTGAATATCCCCTCCCCCAATAAGCTCTTTCCCATATCTTCCTCCATCCTCTTTTTCCTTACTGGAAAGATGGAGGGGTGTCTTTCCAGTAGGGAAAGATGGATCTCTATGCCCCAGTGCCTGTATATCTTATTTCCCAGTTACATGTAAAATAATAATAATTATATATGTATATAAATATGTATATATTTTATATATAAATATATGTATATATTTTAAACATTTGATTTTAAAACTTTGAATTCCAGATTCTTTCCCTTTCTCCCTTGTCACCCACCCTTACTGGGAAGATAAGCAATTCAATATAGGTTATATATGTGTAGCTATACAAAACATTTCCATAGTGGATATATTATGAAAGACTGACTATATTTCCCTCCATCCATCATAACCCCAACTTGTTCTTTTCTCTACTTTGACCCTGTCCCTTTTCAAAAGTGTGTGCTTCCAACTTCCTTCCCCCCCAGTCTGCCATCCTTTCCATCATCCCCCCTGTCATCCCCTTCCCCCCTACTCTTCTGTAGGGTGAGATACCCTATTTAATGTGTATGTCATTCCCTCCCTAAGCCAAATTCAATGAGAGTAAGGTTGACTCATTCCCTTTTGCCTTCCTATTTTTCCCCTCCATTGTAACAGTTTTCCCTTGCCTCTTCTATATGAGATAGTTTACCCCATTCTGTCTCTCCCCATCTCCTCTCATTATATTCCTCTCTCACCTCTCAATTTCACCTTTTAAGTATCAGCCCTTCCTATTCAATTAGCCATGTGGCCTGTCTATGTATACCTGTACACACACACACACACACATATATATATGTATGTATATATATATATATATATATATATATATATATATATATATACACATACTCACATATGTATTCATATGCCCATATAACCTCCTATATAGATATATGTATGTATGTATATATATATATATATATAATATACACACATATTTCTATTCCCTTCAACTATCCTCATACTGAGAAAAGTATCATAAGTTATAATTATCATTTTTCTATGTAGGAATGTAAATAGTTCAACTTTGATAAGTTCCTTATGATTTCTTTTCCCTGTTTACTTTCTCATGCTTCTCTTACTTCTTGCGTCTGAATGTCAAATTTTCTGTTCAACTCTGGTTTTTTCATCAAGAATGCTTTAAAGTCCTCTATTCCACTGAATGACCATATTTTCTCCTGAAACATGATATTCAGTTTTGCTGGGTAGGTGATTTGGTTTTAATCCCAGCTCCTTTGACCTCTGGAATATCATATTCCTAGCCCTTCGATCCCTCAGTGCAGAAGCTGCCAGTGTTTCCACAATATTCACATTGTTTCTTCCTGACTTCTTGTAATATCCTTTCCTTGATAAGGGAATTCTGGAACCTGGCTATAATATTCCTAGGAGTTTTCTTTTTGGGATCTTTTTCAGGAGGTGATCAGTGGATTCTTTCAACCTCTATTTTGCTTTCTGGTTCTAAAACATCAGGGCAGTTTTCCGTGAGAATTTCTTGAAGGATAATTTCTAGGTTCTTTTTTTGATCATGGCTTTTAGGTAGTCCAATAATTTTTAAATTATCTCTCCTGAATCTATTTTCCAGGTCAGTGGTTTTTCCCATGAGATATTTCACATTGCATTCTATTTTTTTCATGTGTTTGGATCTGTTTAATAATATCTTGATTTCTCATTTGTCATTTCTCATTTCTCAAAGCCACTAGCTTCCATTTGCTTCAGTCTAATTCTGAAGGAATGATTCTCTTCAGTGAGCTTTTAAGATTCTTTTTCCATCTGGCAAATTTGGCTTTTTTAAGGCATTCTTCTCCTCACTATCTTTTTGAGCCACTTTTGCCATTTGAGTTAGTCTATCTATTAAGCTGTTATTTTCTTCAGTCAGGCTGTTGACTCTAATTTCATACTTTTCTTGCATCATTCTCATTTCTCTTCCTAATTTTTCCTCCACTTCTCTTATTTTGTTTTCAAAATACTTTTTAAGCTCCTCTATGGCCTATAACCAGCTCATATTTTTCTTGGAAGCTTTTGGGGCAGGAGTTTTGACTTCATTGTCATCCTCCTGTTCCATGCTTTGATCCTTTTTGTCCCCCAAAAAGGAATCGAATGTCATATTGCTGTGTTTGCTTTGCTTCCATTGCTTGCTCATGTTGCCACTCAATTACTTGACTTTTGAGCTTTTTGCCAAAATAGAACTCTGCTACCAGAGAGTGGAGCTTTGTCCCAGTCACTAGAGTTTTCTCAGCTGCTGGAGCTATTAGTTGGCTGCCCTCTCTGAAGCCTTCACACACTCTGCCAAACTGGTCTGGTCATGTACCCCAGAACCTCCACCCTAGACTGCAATCCAGATCCAAGCCCGTTAAAGCAAGAGCGATTACCCCTCAGACTGGTCACTTGGTCCCCCTACAATCTGCAGGCCAATAGCTCAGAAGCAGCCACATGGCAGCAGCTGCACGGCCGCCGTACCTCAGCTGCTTCTCTCTCCGGGGGCAAAGGCTGGACCACACTCCTGGAATCCTGGTTCCCAAAGTCCACACTGCACTGACCCCTCACTTTGTCCTTAGCATCCATGGGTTGATAATTCTGGAAACTGCCATAACTTCTGGTGATCTGAAGTTCCTCTAGCTGGTGGCTGGTTGTGGCTACCCTGAGGCTAAAACCTCAGGCCCATTCTGGGCTGGGCTCCCAGAGTGCTGGGTTGTCTCCTTCCTACCGGCCTATCACGCTGTCTTCAGTGGGAGGTTAGTGTCTCTCTCTGTAATTTTTTGGGTTCTATAGCTCCAAAGTTTGTTTAGAGTCATTTTTTTACATGTATTGGAGGAGGTGGAAGCCTGAGCCCCGAGGAAGTCCTGTTTCTACTCTGCTATCTTGACTCCCCAGTCCCTCTAAAATCTTTCTAAACAAGGCTAAACAACGAGCTTGTCTTAATCAAACAAATGACTACCTCCAGTGGTTTATTAAATCAATTTTTCTAAAATATTAACATTTCCCTCATTGTCTTAAAGTATAATTTTAGAGCCCAATATTATGATATTTGGAGAATAATAATAACTCATTTGTATTATACTTTAAGGGGTGAAAAAATATTTCTTTACAGCAACCCTGTGAGGTAGGTGCAATAAATATTATTCTTTTTATGTTTCACACACAGGCAAATTAGGGATCTTAGATATTATATGACTTGAACATGATCACGATATTGAAAAGTAACATTTGAACCCGTTTCCCATGCTAGATACTGTACAACAGCTGAGTCTAAGAGAAAGGGACCAGCCCCAAGAATGTATATTTTCTAATTAAAAAACTAATTCTGCTGAGTAAGTAAAAATCCTCATCACCAAATTGACATGGAGAAAACACGTTCCTCTACATATGAAGGGATAATGCTTAGAAGATAGGGATGTCCTGCTTCCAATGTAGATGCCAACCCTTGGAAAGTGAAATGCTAACATGCTTTTAAAGGTGAGCAATTAGAATGCTAAAGTCAAAACTATGTCTTAGAAGAACAGATTAAAATACCTAAGGAAGTTTTACCTAAAGAAGAAAAAATTAATGGAGAAAAGATATCTATTTGAAATACTTGAAGTAGAAGATGAATTAGACATTTAAATTTTCCCATAGCACTGAACTGGGACTAGTGGGCAGAATTATACAGGACAGCAGAATATATCTTTAAATAAAGTATTTCCTAACAGTTTATACAAACATATTTACTCAAATATTGAAACACAGACCAGATTTCCTTATTATGCATTGTATTCCCCTTTACTAAAGGCATTCAAGCAAAATCGGGATACCTGCTGTTCTCTTAGAGGGAATTCATGTCAGTTCAAAGTAGACCAGATGAACTTATAAGGTCTATCCTAATAGTTTATGTGGAAAAGTGACTTGGATATCAAAGGAATTCATTGATTGTAGGGGGAATTTGACCCCAGCTCTTTCACTGATGATTTAGATATGAATTTGTGTACATTTTGAGTCCTACTCCCTTTTTCTTTTCCTCAGTGAAGTAACTAATATCTAAATAGCACTATAAAATCTACAGAGCTCTTTATACATACATACATATGTATATATGTATACACACATACATATATATATATATATATATATATATGTTCTTTTATTTGACCCTCATAACAACCCTATAAAATAAGTGCTTTTATAACTACCACTTTACAGATAAGAATACTGAGGCCTAGAAGTTATATAGGATTGATTATATGGGAAAATTTGA
Source organism: Gymnobelideus leadbeateri (assembly GCA_011680675.1). NCBI lineage: Eukaryota > Metazoa > Chordata > Mammalia > Diprotodontia > Petauridae > Gymnobelideus > Gymnobelideus leadbeateri. The sequence goes on along the minus strand of WOXC01005181.1, from coordinate 138,300 downwards.
GACTGGTTTTGAATTCAGGTCTTTTGGGCCACTGGTCTAATATTCTATCTACTATGCCACAAAGCTGCCTTTTGTGAAGCAGAGAAAATGATGAAGAAATGAACTACTTTGTGATTCTTTTGTGAAGATTATATAATATTTACAAGCCACTTTTATAACTTTCTTATAAAGTAGCCATTAAAATATAATAGCTACTTTTAAAGAGCTAAAGAAAAGTGGTCTGGCACCAAATCTCCAGCAGTGTATTTTTAGCCAAACACTGTGTAATATTCTTTTTCTAATATCAGGAGTCAACTGTCCACCTGATATATAATGGTTTCAGTGTAGTCTAGACTACCTTGTTTCCCCTTCCTGGAGGTATTTGTGGAATTTCCTTGCATAGCTACATAAGCCTGCTTGAGATATTAATTAGATATCTTAGTCACTTTTAGTTCCATTTCTTAAATGAAAAATTAAGTTAAATCTCAATGAGATAAGCAGAGGTTTATAAACATAAAATTATGGTTCCAATAGCACATAATAGATAGCAATTTAGGTAATGTGTATTCTATGTAATATGCTATTTTTAATATAAGCAGCCAAATGCTTATCCTAACTCCTCTAGAGAAATAGTAGATGACAGAATGTTTGGTTAAAATACACTGGTCAAGATTTAGCACTTGACTGGTCATTTTTTTTTTTTGTGTACAAACACATACACACACAAAAAGAGATAGAGAACCAGAATGGGGAGAGATAGTGAGGAAGGAGAGACAAAGAGATAGTGAGAGAGAGACAGAGACAGAGACAGACACAGAGAGCTTGGTGTAGAGAATAGGTCTCAAAATCAGAAAGACCTGAGCGTTAATTCTTACCTCTGACCCATAGTGGCTGTGGACCCTAGGGGATGCACCTAATTTTTCAGTGGTCCAGTTTGGTCTCTAAGACTGTTAAGTTGCAGATCAGTGGTGGATTTGAATTGGAATAGGGGGAGAGAGACTTTCTTCATCTAGAGTTCTATACAGCAGTAGAATTACTGATCCAGACCAAATCCATGTTAACATGCATAGGCAAGAATAAAAACTTGGTGTGGAAATTGTCTCTGTGAAAGCAGATCCTCAGCTTATTTGTAAAATCAAATTAGAGAACTGTTTTGGGACACAGAAAAGTTAAGTGACTTGACCAAGGTCACATATATCAGAGGCAGAATTTGAACCCAGGTCTTTCTGACTTTAGGACTCTACTATATATATATATATATATACACACACACATATATATACACATATATATACATATATATATATACATATATATGTGTGTGTATATATATGTATATATATATAATATTTGTAGCTAATTCTTCTGATTTTGATAAGTAATTTTAATAATAACAGTTGTAATGGGAAAGGGAGTGGTGGCCAGTAAGGGCCCAGTTGCTGCTATATACTCAGACATTCCTTTTCTGGTATCAATCTAAGAGATTTCATGCTAAATTGGGAGAATCTGGGTTTCAGTCACTATAACTAAAAGTACTATGTGATGGTGAAAAGTGTTGTAGCCAAAAGACTGATGGTTTGGAAAAAGACTGAGCTGAAAAGGAGCATGTACACAAAAGTTTTAGACATCTGGTCATTGTTCTTTTGGTGGTTGTTGAGTGAGAAGGACTATCTGAGTGGCTGGACAGGGAATAGGAGTTTGATTTCTCTAACTTCCCTCCCTCTGATCTACAAAATCACCATGTGTCTTGATCACATGGTGCCTCTATTCCTTCTTTTCCCATCTTAGATGAATAAGAATTTTTGTGTGGAGGAAGTATACACACTACCTAGGAGACTACAAGATCCATCAAAGACATTAGAGTCCCCACCAGCAATCAGAATCATTATCAGAGTCCTCCAAAGTAGTTAGGTTCAGTTCCAAAGCAAGTACTTGCAGACCCTCTTGGAAAGACAGTCCACCAAAAGGATGGTACCTTGACACTTGTGAATCCTTATGATGAAGAGAAATAGTGGCTATAGACATGAGAATTAATGGCAATGATCCGCCAAGCTTAGTGGAGAGCTATATCTAAAGGAAACTTCATGAGGGCTTCCTGAAGATAGAAAAGGCCTTCTAAGACAAGCTACCATTTGGTCTCATGAATTCTCTACTTGTGTGTCTCACTCTCATTGTATTTTAAGTTTAAACTAACTTTCTGCAGGAACTTAGCATGTGCAAGAGAAGATGGTGCTTTATCATTTGGGGATGGGACTGATGTGGGAGATTTTTTATAACTCTTCTTCTTGGTAGAACTTCTTAGTAAATGCTGGTTTCTAAAAGTTAATAGAGTATTATCAGTTGATTGATAACAGGAAGCTCACTGGATAATGACCAAGATAGAAATCCCTTAGGGTAACCCCTAGAAGCCTGAGGGGAGCAGTCATCCTTACTATCTGAGCACTCAATACGCTAGTGTGAATTCTAAAGGCAATTAGGGGAAGGGACTGGGGGAATGTGTCATATAGTTTAAACAACTCACTGGAATGATGAAATTATTCTGGGTCCATTAGTATTGCCACTGTCTTAAATAGCAATCAGAATATAAGAGTGTAAACCACAGAAGCTCCAGGAAGGGGAAAAAAGCATTTTTTCCCTCTAAAACTCTATACATTGACCATATCTGGCAGTGCCTTTAAAGTGACAAATACTTTCCTTTCCCTCTTCAGACCAAAAACACACATTAATCAATTTGGGTCACTGAGTCCTTTTTAAAAAATTGAAATTCAAGGTTTTGAATCAATTTACTTCATCTTCTCCTTTGTAGTGCTTCAGAAGGTCCCCAGATGCAATAAGCGTATTGGCTGCATTCCCCCAGGTGCCTCAGAAAGCATGCAGACTCCCTATTACAGCAGCTGTCTGGACTGAGTCATGTCTCAAGGACCAACTTAGCTTTGTAGTGTGTGCAGCCTAGGATAGGAGATTTGCCTAGGGGGGTGGTTTCTGTTCTCTTATTCTTCACTTAAAGTGCCCCTGGTCATGTCCACTTCAGAGGAGTCTCCCCTGCAGTGAGTGCCAGGCTGAATGGGACAAAGGGGAAATTTACAGAATTGTTAAATGTTACTTAATATATCAAGGACAGGCAAGGAATGGAATGGAATGCAGAATTCTTGGCTCCCAGCCCTTACCATGGCCACTTCCTTTTGGAAAGCAAATATTGAAAAGGGCTTTCCATAATCAAGTTCACAGCATAGTGAATTTCTCCAGGTAATTCACAGAACTGTGTACATAGGCCATGCTCAATAAATATTTGTTGAATGGACAAATGAATAAAATAACTCCTATTTTATACACATAACCTAAAACATACAAATATCATGCTAAATCTTGCCCACCCACATTATGTGGATAATGCATCCAAAGATAGCTTCTGAGGAATCCTAGAAGTTGAGGGCCTTGTGGCTATTCTAGGAAATCAGGTAGTGATTTTTGTATTGGGAAGTGGAGGAGGGGAGAAATCATTGTGAGAATAAGTTGTATTGAGTACATAGAGGCACAGAATCTTAGACTCATAGGTCCTTAGAATGCTGACAACTGAAAATCAATAAATGTTAAAAGCAGTGTTTGCGTATTCCTAGGGGGACTGGAAAACGAACTTGGAATACTGAGCATGAATAGGGTTCAGGCCTAGCATTCCTCTAGCCTTACCCATGCACCATCGATACAAGACTTTCCCTTTTTTAGCACCACGTGTTATAGGCAATTCCCAGGCCTGTAAGTAGGTGAAAAGAGAAATTCTCACCAACTGTCTGTTAAAGACAGCTGTGTGCTGGAATTTTTAAGAAAAACAATAATTCAGAAACAACGGTAAAACGAAGTTACTCTGGGTTACTTTCTCAGATATTAGTCAACGTGCAAATTTAAAAAAATTTTTATTATTGCATCATCTCTTATTTATTTCAATTTTACTTATCTTATATTTATTATTTTATTATCTCCTTATTTATTTGTTATATCTTTTTATTATCTTTTTTATTTCTTTAGAGATAGAAATGCTTAGAGATAATGGAAAATGTTGATATTTGAGAAGTTTTGGTTTTTTATGTTTGAAAAGTTTTTTATTGTAAGGTGACTGTTTTATACAACTCCACATGGCATTTTCTGACAGTGTTTATGTAGCTGATTATTTTTGTGTAAGTTTATGTAACTTTACCCATAGTTTGAACTAAGTATATTTATCAACAGGTAAGAGAGTGGGAGAACAGAGACTATTGAGTCTAGCACCTTCCTTTTCCAGAGGAAGACACTGACAGAAGGTTAAGTGTTATTACCCAAAATCCCAAAGGCTTTAAGAGGTTGAGATATGAATCAAAATCACATGTTCCTGACTGCAAGCCCAAGGGCCTATTCACTATACCATGGTGAATGATAGAACAATATCTGAAAAAAGTATCCACACTTTCCACACCAAGCCAGAACTCCTGGGTTCTAGGCTTGGTTTTACTATCACCTCATGGTATAATCTTAGGCAAATCACTTCAGTGCCTAACTTTCATTATCTGTAAAATAACATCATTGAATTGGTTTTTGTAGACATCTCAACTTTGTAATAATAGTAATAACTAAGATCGCTGTAGCACTTTAAGAATTTTGAAGTGCTTTACATATATTATTTCACTATACCCTGACAACAACCCTGGGAGGTAAGTGAATAGTACTATGATCTTTATTTTATGAAAGGGGAAATTTGGGCAAATACTGGCTAAGTGATTTACCCAGCTTCATAGAACTAATACACATTTGAGGTAGTATTGTAACATGTCTTTGCAACTACGGTTCTAGTATTTTACCATTTATACTACCTAGCCAATGAGTCCATAATTCTAACTATATAACCTTGGGCAAGTCACATTACCTCCTCAGCTTCAATTTACTCCTTTTAACAGAGGCAAATATGTAGACACTCCTTTCCCCTGACTGCTGCCTAATTCTTTATTCTGAAAAGAAATCAGAGGAGAGGATTGTGAAAGAAAAGATTTGTACAGCAGGAGGAACACCTGATAGGAAAAATCAAATTGTGAGGATCATGGAAGAAGAGGGACAGAGAGGAATATGGACATGGAAGAGGAATGAACTGGGGTGCCACAAAGATAGTTGAGGTGCTTTAAGTGGGGCATGCAGACTATAGTCAAACATGTCAGAATGGAGTTGTTAACAGAGAAATTTTTTAAAAACTTTCTTTTTGTGTAATTCTGTGTATTTTTAGACCACCTCTACATAGAGATCTCTACATAACAAGGATGGTAAGAGCTGACCTTATAATCAAGGTTTGCTGGGTTTAAAGGTCATCTTCTTCCCTTTGGAGTATTTGGGACATTCTCTAGACAACCAATGGTTGTGTTTTATATGCTATCCTGCTAGTAATCTATCTGGAGTCCAGGATGTCTTTGTTCCTCCATAAAGGAACAGATCAGGCTATAAAATGCTACTTAACCAGGGAAGTGTCAGCATACTCATGCAACTGCAATGAAAAGCTGTTGAAAAAAACACTACCGAGTTGTTGTCAATTGAATAAAACTTTTTTTTTTCAAAAAGAAAAAAAAAGTTTCTGTTCCTAGTTATATATCAGTGAGGGGACTCAGTGAATAGAGCAATGGGCCTGGAGGAAGGAAGACCTGAGTTCAGAGTTGACCTCAGATACAAACTAGCTGCATGACCCTGGGCAAGTCACTTAAACCTGTTTGCCTCAGTTTCCTTATCTGTAAAATGAGCTGGAGAAGGAAATGGCAAACCACTTCAGTATATTTGCCAAGAAAATACCAACTGAGGTCACAAACAGTCAAGTACGATTGAAATGGCTGAACAAACTTGATATGAAAGTCTTTGTCCATACTAGTCAGAAAACAGGCTACAGTTTTGCATTGCGGGTTGAGAAGGGAAGGTAGACAGTGAAAAGTAGAGAAAAGGCATCTGATATTATGGACATAGCTTACAGAGTTAGTCATAGAAATAGCTCACAGGTCTGTTATTCATAGCTAAAATTCCAATTCTTCTTAACTTAATGTCCAACTGCTTTCAGATAGAAATAATCCAGAGACAAGCAATTATCTTTATAGTATTCTCTTAGGTTTACTGTTAGGTGGGCTGTATCTGAATAATTGCTTGCTGGTGATGGTGGCATTTTGCAATTGAATTAAAGTATTGTAATGGGAAGGTAGGTGGTGCAGTGGGTAGGGTGCCAGGTCTGGAGTCAAGAAGACTCATCTTCCTGAGTTCAAATGTAGCCTCAGATACTTCCTAGCTGTGTGGCTCAGGGCAAGTCATTCAACCCTGTTTGCCTCAGTTTCCTCATCTGTTAAATGATCTGGAGAAGGAAATGGCAAACTTTTTCAGTATCTTTCCCAAGAAAAACCCAAATGGGGTCACAAAGTCTTGGACATAACCAAAAAAGGACTGAGCAATAATAAAGAGTTGTGATGTCACTTGTTTTTTCTGTAGACTCACTGAAAGCATCCTCTGGAGGAGGGTGAAAGTGCTCAGAGAAGGTATGTTCTTTCTTTTCATACATAGTTCCATATTGTCCCCTAGGCCTCTATATTTTGAGAGATTTTTGAGTCACCTAGGAAGGAAATTATGAGGATTAAAAGTGTTAACAGCCATTTAAATTATTTTTAAAATTTTTTGTGAATTAATATGTCGGAGAAATGGTGGGTGACAGTTGTGACTGTGATAATACTCCTCTTCCAGTAGAATTTGTTGAATTCTCAAGGATATTTGGGGATTTGTATTAGAGGTATGGGGGAATCTGTCCTCATTTATAAAGATTAGCAAGCTTTTTGGGTATAATTCTTACATATAATTGCCTTTCTGGGTATTCAGTAGGTGCTAAAATTTTTGCAAACTTCAGTGATATGTTGCATTGTTTTTACAATTTCCTTGAAAAATCTGTCCTGTTCAATAAGTCATGTCTCTGTAGAGATGAGCTATCTGTATTTTCTGATAGCAATAACTTGATGTTATCATGAATCCCTCATTTTTTGCAAACAGATCCACTTCACTCAATCATTTGTTTCAAGCTCCTTTGTTCACATATAATTCTTTGAAGTCAGATGAAGGTCCCCTATGGAGTGTTTCTTGATTCCACTCTTGTATCTTAGCTATTTCATACCCTGGGGGTCAATCAGTGTCATTTACTTATGATAAATCTAGCGATATTTGCCAGTTATAAGCTTTTATTATTGCTCTGTGAGGTGGAATTTTTGTAATGTTTTAACCTATTTTTCTATGAGCTCTGAAAAATATTCTATCGATCTTTTTCTGTCTTTTAGAATTGAGAATGTAAAACTTTCTATAGCTTCATAAGGGTGATGAGGTTTGTTTTTTAATATTGTACAAATTGTTGCTTAGATACCTTCTTAAAGTCAATTTTAAAACAGGTACTACGACTTTCCAAGCAAGGTCAGATAGTCTTTATACTCTACTCAACTAAAGATCAGAAGAAAAAGGAAGTAGGAAAGAAAAAGGAAGTTATTAAGTACTTAACGCTATAAAAATGCACACTGGTTCACATATGTAAATATGTAAATGTATATTAACTATATTTATATTTTATCTTAATAGAATCAAAATTACTTCCCAAGTGAATTATGAATTTACAAATGGTTATGAGAAATAAAATGCAAGCAAGAGATTCTGGAAGTATTGAAAAGTAAAGAGGTCAACAGGAAGCCCTTAATAAGGAAACAAAGACCTTTTGTCTTTGCTTCAGAAAACCTCTGAGCCTCACACTTCTTTGTTATTTATTGTTCATTGCCTGAAGGTAATCTTAACTGCATATATTGACCACTTTTAAGCAACATCTTCATACACCTAATTGACTTAAAAATCAGAGCTAATTTTGTCATTCTTTTCATTCAAATGAGATGGCTCCCTCTTAATCAAATAGTCATGTGTTGGTTATGGAATATCAAGAAATACTTCTGCTTGCATATTTATTGGGGCATTTCAGTTAGGAATCTCATTTTGTAAGAAAATAACATATGCTGCAGCATATGCCAGGATATCCTTTTTCAAACTCTTGGAATCTGATTAACACTGTTAGAAAGTGACTTTTTAAAGGTGGTATATGTAACAATATTTTTCATGCAATAAAATCAGGTCCCTTAATAAAGCATTCTTTGCTTCAGATATAAAATTTGCAAAAAAAAAAAAGTCCCAGATAAGGCAAAAAAAAGTGTGGAAGGGGACACAAAAAGTGGAATTTTGTTATAATTTCATTAAATGTAACAAATATGTGTGTATGTATACACACACACACACTTCTTCAAATAAATTGTGGGTAAAACATGTTTGTGGACAGCTAGGTGGTGCAGTGGATAGAATGCTGAGCCTAAAGTAAGGAAGACCTGAGTTAAAATCCAGCCTTAGACACTTAATAGTTTCATGACACTGGACACATGACTTGACCCTGTTTGCCTAAGCTAGAGAAGGAAATAGCAAACCTCTCCAGTCTTCTTTGCCAAGAAAACCCCAAATGGGGTCACAAAGAATCAATCACAACTGAAAAGATTAAAGAATAACAACAAAAACCTGATTATAGTTTCGCATAAAAACGTCTTTTGTGCTTTTTATATATTGAAATATTTGTGTTTGCTGATGGATATTTACTGCACAATGAAAATGACAATTAAAAATTAAAGGCAGATTCTTACAGTTGACATGGAATTGGTAGCATCATCATCCCTGGCTGTAGCACAAAATACCTGGGTTATAACGTAAACTTTTCTTTTGTTACTCTTAACCAAATACATTGGATGGTTGTAATGATTAGAAAAAGAGGAAAAATTGTTAAGGTGAGGGAAGTTTGAGGAAAAATGAATTTCTAAAGCAATGTCCTCATGATAGAATCACACATGATTCTCTCTCAGATGTCTGTCCATATTCTTGTTAAATCATAGCATTGGGAATGAGATTGATTCTTTTTTCTTAGTCTCCAATCTGCCCCTTTCTCTCTATGCACATGAACAACTTCCTAGTTCCAACTCTCATCACCTAGACTATTATTATAGCCTCCTAATTGATATATCTACCCCTAGTCTTATCCAACCTCCATACATTTGCCAAAATGATTGTCCTAAAGCATGAATCGCCTCCTCAATAAACTTCAGTGGCTCCTATTATTTCTAGTGTCAAATACAATTCCTTTGTTTGACATCAAAATACCTTTTCAAACCAGCTCCATCTACCTTTCCATCCTTTCTATACATCTCTTCAAAGACCATATGACCCAGTCACTCAATTTTCTGCATACATGACTCTTTTTTTTTTTTTAAAGCAATTGGGGTTAAGTAACTTGCTCAAGGTTACATGGCTAGTCATTATTTGTGTGTGGGTGCTCATTTTCTGAGGCCGGATTCGATCTCGGGTCATCCCAACTCCGAGGCTGGCGCTCTTACTCACTGTGCCATCTAGCCGCCCCTTTTAGGGCAATTGGGGTTAAGTAACTTGCCCAAGGTTACACGGCTAGGTTTTTGTTTGTGTGGATTAAGTGTCTGTAGCCAGATCCGAACTCAGGTCCTTCTGACTCCAGGGCCGGCACTCTACTCACTGCGCCACCTAGCCGCCCCTGCATACATGACTCTTAATCTTTCATTTCTATGTTTCTCCACAAGCTTCTAATGCATTCCCTCTTCATATTTAGAAGCCCTGTTGTTGTTATTTAGTCATTTTTCAGTTGTGTCTAAAGCTTCATGAACCCATTTGGGATTTTTTTGGCAGAGATATTGGAGTGGCTCACAATTTCCTCCTCCATTTCATTTTACAGGTGAGAAAACTAAGGCAAACAGGGCTAAATGACTTGCCAAGGGTCACACAGCTGGTAAGTGTCTGAGATTTGAACTCAGGAAATTGAGTCTTCCTGACTCTAGACTTGGCGCTCTATCCACTTTGCCCCCTAGCAGTCCTTCAAGAAGCCCTAATTTCCTTCAAAGCTCATCTCATCACAAGTTAATGAGTATTACTTAGTATGTGCCAAGTCTAGGGGATACAAAAAAGGCCAACAAATCCCTGTCCTCAAGGAATATTTTAATGGAGGAGATAGCATGCCACCAAATATGTGCATACTAGATATAGACAGGGTAAATAGGTACAGGCAGCACAGGATCTGGCACATAGTAGGTTAATAAATCTTTGTTGATTGATAATCCAATCCCTCGATTTTCCAGATGAGTAAACTAATGCTCAGAGAGATGAATGGATTTGCCTAAGCTCACATATATAGTAAATAGCAAAGCAGAACATAACCCTAGAACCTTGGAATCCAAATTAATTGCCCTTATGACTACATCATATTTTAGAGTATTAAGTGATTTGCATATTGAAGGGACCAGATGGTCTAAAAATCTATTTTATATGCTTCTTTCTTCCTTCTTGTTTCCTTTCTATTTTTCATCAAATGAGACTTTAATAATACTCTTTGCTATGTCAAAGATGACATTATCACTCATCTTAACAAATATGAAAGGATAAAGCAACATATTTTCTATAATTTACTACATATAAGATAATATATGGCATTGTAACTTGGCCTGTTTTTCTATCAGATAATTCAGGGCAATCTTTTGGAATAAGACATGACGTAAAATTTATCCATTGTTTTTGTTTTACATTATACAACATTTTGATAATATCTTGGGTAATGCATAACCTCTAATACCCAGATAATCATTTATACTTTCAAAGAAATTACATTGTTTAAGACATGTGAATGCTTTAAAAAAAGATTTATGTTTTCCTAATCAATGGCATTTTGCTCTTTATTAATTTTCAAAATATCGTTTTAAGTTAAATCACTTTAACCATTTCAAAACTTCTTTGTTCTATGTATTTAATATAGGTCCTCAATCCCATAATTTATTTTTTCTTCTATAGAGATTTTTTAAAAACCATTTGATCTTATGCAATTATTTTAAGGGAATATGGTCATATTGGATTCCTCAAATCCTTTTCTTTACTGCAACATCCTGGTGTGACCCAGCAACATCCTGGACCTCAGCATCACATAGCACTACTTCACCTTTGAGATCTTAAGAGAGGTGCTTTTTTTCTCAGTCCACAATCACCTTGCCTTCCACCTCTCTCCAGGTTCTTTGGATCTTTGCCTTCACCATAGTGCCCATTTACTCAGCCCTTCCCAATTCAATCTGTTCACTGGCCCCTTTCTGGACACTTAATTCCTTGCACTAGTTGAATTACACAGTTAATTGCTTTAGAACACAAGCCTCAAGAACATATTTAATTCCCTTTCCACATTAACCCTTCCCTTATACTTACTATCCCTATTTAATCTTTTCTAACTCTGGATCTACCCAAATGTTTGCTTTATTACTCCCAGGTCACAGAGCACCTTTGGATAATTCACAAGGCATTAGTGGACTGACCTGTTGTAAATAGATGCTATATAATTTCAAATGGGTTCTCATTGATATTTACCATATTCTTCCCTTCGTCTTCTCAGACTTCTAACTTCCTTATTTTTATTAATAGCCCAACTATCTTGCTAGTAATCCAAGGTCAAAACCTCTGACTCATTTGAATGTATCAGATGAGGCAGAAGGAAAAGGAACAATAATTACCAAAGTCTAGCAATTCCACTTCTACATCATCCCTCAAATTTTTGAGATTTCTTTCAGGAAGTGATTGATAGATTCTTTTAATTTCTATTTCATTCTCTGAATCTAAGATGTCAAAGTAGTTTTTCTTAATAATTTCTTGATATAATTTATCTAGGTCCTTTTTTGATAATGACTTTCAAACAATCCAATAATTCTTACATTATTTCTCCTTGATCTTTTTTTAGGTCAGTTTTTCCAATGAGATATTTCACATTTTCTTCTATGTTTTTACATTCTTTTTGATTTTGTTTTATCACTTTTGTAGGGACATTAGTTCCCACTTGCCCAGTTCTACTTTTTTTTTTTGCTTTTTGGTGGGCAACTGGGGTTAAGTAACTTGCCCAAGGTTACACGGCTAGGTTTTTGTTTGTGTGTGTTAAGTGTCTGAGGCCAGATCCAAACTCAGGTCCTTCTGACTCCAGATCCGGTGCTCTACTCACTGCGCCACCTAGCCGCCCCAATTCTACTTTTTAAGGAATTATTTGCTTCAATAAACTTTTGTAACTATCTTTCTTCTTCTTCTTCTTCTTCTTCTTCTTCTTCTTCTTCTTCTTCTTCTTCTTCTTCTTCTTCTTCTTCTTCTTCTTCTTCTTCTCCTCCTCCTCCTTCTCCTTCTTCTTTCTTCTTCTTCTTCTTCTTCTTCTTCTTCTTCTTCTTCTTCTTCTTCTTCTTCTTCTTCTTCTTCTTCTGCGCTTTTTGGAGGAGGGAAGATAGGGCAATTGGGGTTAAGAGACTTGCCCAAGGTCACACATCTAGTAAATGTTAAGTTGTCTGAGGCCGGATTTGAACTCAGGTCCTCCTGACTTCAGGGCTGGTGCTCTATTTACTGCTTCAACTAGCTGCCCCCGTAACTATCTTTCTATTTGTTTAATTCTATTTTTAAGGTGTTCTGTTCTTTTCCTCAGTATTTTTATGCCTCTTTTACCAAGTTTTTAACTCACTTTTCATAATTTTTCCCATCACTCTCATTTCTTTTTGTACTTTTTCTTCTACTACTTTTAACTTTTTATCTAACTGTTCCATAAATTCTCCTTAGGTTTCTGTCCAATTAGCAATTTTCTTTGAGGCATTGGTTATAGTTATTTTCACATTGCTTCTGAGTTTATCTTGGTCTTCCCTGCCACTGTGGTAGCATTTTATGGTCAAGTTCTTTTTTGTTTGTTATTTGCTTATTTTTCCAGACCATTTCTTGGCTTTGAACTTTATGTTAAAAGTGCACTCTGCTCACATAAAGGAGGGAAGGAATGGTGCCAAGGCTTTTTTCTTTTGCTGTTTTCAGAGCTAGTTCTGGAGGTAGGCAAGTTTTTAGTGATTACACCATGTTGTGATTTAGGGAGAGGTGTGGTCACTGTTTTCCTGGTCAGCACTCTGATCTTTACCTTGGAAGGAACCCTGTTAACCGTAGCTGCCACACTAGCATTCCTCTCTGCTTTGGAACTGCGATCAGGGCCCCATGCTCCCTTATGACCAATCAAAAGTGTTCTTTTCCACCCTGGAACTGTAACCCAGAACTGCATATGGGCAATAGAGTTGACAATCAGTGCCACTAAACCCAGTGCACATTAAAGGTCCCCTCTAATCACTTTCTGAACGGCTGTCTGATCACCTTACCATCTCTGGAATGAGAGCTCCCAAAGCTCCTGCTGCTGTCTCATTTGCCTCTGAGGCCCACCTCTGTCGCTAATACTGTTGCTATGTGCACTCAGGGACAGCCCCCAGCTCAGTGTCACAGACCTCTTCTGCAACCTCCTAAATTGTCCTAGAGTGGAAAAATGTCTCACTGTGACCTTTTATTGGCTCTGTTACTCCAAAAGTCAGTTGAGGCATTGTTTAAAACTATTTGGAGGAGAATGTTGGGAAGTTTGACTGGGTTCTGCCTCTAATTGACTATCTTGGTTCCCTCAATCCTCTTTGTTTGCTCAAGATAGCATTTTAACCATAATTAGCAGAGGGTAAAGAGGGAAATAAATGTTAAACAATTGTATATGCCAGACATTGCTCTAAGTACTTTATAAATAGTATATCATTTTATTCTCACAATAGACCTGGGAGGTAGGTGCTATTCTTATTCTCAATTTACAGTTGAGGAAACTGAGGCTGATACAGATTAAGAGTCTTATTCAAGACATATAACTATTTAGTGTCTGAAACTTGATTTGAACTCAAGTTTTCTTGACTTTAGGAACTAGTAAACATTTAATAGATTTTTGTTGATTAATTGACAATATATTGCTAGTGCCAGAAACTGTGAATTACCACTCCCTTCCCCATAGTTTGCTCTCAGCTGCAAGAACTTTTCAAGGTCTTCCATTGTGTAGCATCATTACTTCTTTTCTTTTTTATTTAAAAGTTCAATTTGTTTTTGTTCAATATTGATGAAGAATAGGGGAAAGCATAGAAGTAAATAGAACAACTGGCTGAACAAATTCAAGCAGCTAGGTGGCACAATAGAAAGAATGCTGAACCTAGAGTCAGGTAAGTTCAAATCTGGTCTCAAACACTAGTTGTGTGACTCTGAGTAAGTTACTTCACTTCTGTTTACTTCAGTTTTCTCATTTCTCAAATGGGTATAAAAGTAGCAGTTACATTTAGTATTACTGTGACTATCAAATGAGATTTGCAAGATTTCATCTTCTAAAATAATAAGGTTCTGTAGATAATAAGTCCAGGAAAGTAGGCAAATGGGAAACACATCCATCTTTCAGTTTAAAAAATGTTGAAAAAGAAAAATTAAAAGTCACATGTATTGTCTTTTGCAATCACTACAACAGATGTTTTTTCTTAACTTTTTTTTAACTTGGAAGGTACTATGGGAGCATTATTTCTTATGAAATGAATGAGTCAAAAATGAATCTATAAAAATTGAAAATAAATAATTAAATCAGTTTTTAAAAGGAAAGATTGAGAGGGATGAGCCATTAAATTTGGGTTGATGGAATTAGTTAACTGGCAGAAGCCTAGTATGTAACTGAGGAGGATCAGTTCTAGTGGGCACCACAGTCATGAGTCAGACTATCCAAGGAACAGCAAGATAGGAATTCAAGGGCACAATACCAAAAGAGAGAAGAAAGTCTCCAAAGACAAACTTTGTCTGCTATACCATTTTGCCTGTGGCTGTTTCTGATTCTAGCCACATTCCTGGCTGTTCTGTCAGCAGAGATTACTTTGACACAAAGAAATAAGACATATCCTCATAGTAAGTCATCATATAACCAAGCCTATACTAAGCCTAAATGTTTGCCCAGGGCATTGAAAAAAAATGGGCTTCTCACCACGTAAGAAGAGCTGACAGAAAGCAGCTTCCCAGAGTTCAATCTTTATCATTCTGTCCAATCACTCTAGGCATTGTCTGGATGTTTATCAGTCATATCTATTTTGTGACAGCAGGAGTGAATGAGCTGATATATTAATGTAAACTGTAACTAAAAAGTCATAATACATATCTTTCAATGTGTATAGAAATAGATATCAATACAGATAGAAGTATTTTGTTGTTTGGTTGTTTCAGTCATGTCCTACCAGATAGAGATTTGTTTAGCTATTAAAACTTAATATTTCACAAATCATCCCAGTTCAGTAAAGTTGCTTCCTTTAAGCTCTTCTACCATTTCACAAACATTAACTCCTGGCTAAGTAAGACTATAAGGCCTTTATTGATTATCACACGGGGATGGCATTTGTTCTTTCTGTGATTCAACCTTTAGTCCTTATTTCTTCTATTAAAAGGATTTCCTAGAATGCAACCACCCATTTTCAACACTGCTTCTAGTAGCTTTCAATTTTTTGTTAAGAGGGGGAAAAACAAAGCTGATCTGCTACATTTCAATATAACAAAGACCAGACACAAAGGTAAGTAATTTAAAAAAATCACTGAGGTGATTTGTAGGGGGTATTCTAACTTTAACGTTTAGCTAATGATTATATCAAAAGTCTGAAAACTTAAAATCTTAGCCTATTTGTAAGTCTTCAGGTGGTTCTAGATAACTAATTTTATTGCTTTTTGGTTGATTTTCCTTCTGTAATTAGGGGAAGGATAAAAATAATGCATATAGGTTTGAGGAGAGTCTCAATTAGTTTTGAAATTCATGGTAATATAGTGCATCAAATTGAGCGTCATACTATCTATGTGATTTTGGGTAAATCAATTAAACTCTATTCGCCTCAGTTTCTTCATATAGGATATTAGATTACCTACCTCCTATAGTACTGTGAGGACCAAATGAGATATTATTTGCAAAACATTTAGAGTATGCTTGGCACACAGTAAGTGCTATATAAATGATAACTCTTTCTACCACTACTACCACTACTACTACTACTACTACTACTACTACTACTACCACCAACACATGGATAAAAAACCTATTTAATTGTAAACTTTTCTTAGAGGGCCTTTTTAATAGGGTTGGATTGGAAGTCTTTCTTCCTAATACCAACAGAGACTTAGTCTAAGAAGAAAGAGGGATGATACCTTCAGAATACTAGATGACTTTTCTAGAATACCAGATGATCTTTTCCTAGTCTAATTTTGGTATGGTATTTAATTTCTAAAATTAGCCAGAATGTATCTCAGTTTCTAGAAGAAATACTTTTTATGTATAGAATGGTTTTACATAAATATACATATTTGTGTCTAATGTAATGGTAGCCATCTCTAGGATGGGGGGGGAAGAAGAATAAAAGGAAAAAGAAAATTAACATAATAGCTTCATTATATATTTAAAAGGAACAGTAAGTTGTACATAATAGATTTGTAGTTTTATGTACAATCATATTTTTCTCTGTTCTGACTGCATTATAAAAATGATTTATTTCTTACATTCAGAATAAAATAAATAAAATTAACAAAAAAGAAATGCTCTTTTGATTTCCTCAAGTTATGCCACTAATGGGAACTAGGTAGCAGAGTACATAGAATGCCAGACCTGGAGTCAGGAAGACTCATCATCCTGAATTCAAATCCAGCCCCAGTTGCTTACTAGCTATGTGACCCAGGGCAAGTCACTTAACCCTGTTTGCCTCTGTTTCCTCATCTGTAAAATGATCTGGAAAAGGAAATGGCAAACCACTTCAGTATCTTTGTCAAGAAAACTCCAAATAAGGTCACAAAAATTGGATGTGATTGAAAAAAAAATGACTAAAATGCCTCTGACAGACTACTTGATGGTGTTTGTACCATTAGGTGTACTGTGTGATAATCAGCTTAAGTTATATGGCAGAAATGTGAATAAGTGAAGAGTAAGTCTTATTCTGATTTTTTTTTTTGTTTGGAAGTTTCTTTGTAAAACCAAACAAAACAAGAAATATTTCTCTCATGTAGCACTGATCTTGAAATTATCTCCATCAGAGTGAGTTCAGAAAACCATGACACATGACATAACTGGAGCTGACAAAGCCAAGAGAGAGTCCAGGCTAGATTGGAAACTGGCAGTTTATTTGTCTTTGTTAACTTGCCACCTCTCCAGTCAGCTTATTTTATCCCTCACACTGTTTTTTTCATTTCCTTCCCACTGGAGTTCCCTTCCATATTTTGTCTCATTCTTGCTCTTAGCTATTACCCAGTCTCCGCTACTACTCTAGTATTTAAAGTATTAATAATAATAGCATTTATATAGCACTTAAAATTTGCAAAGCACTTAATATGTTACCTTATTTGACTCTCACACAACCCTGTGAGGTAGGTGCTATTGTCACCCTCATCTTTTTAAAATGAAGAAACTGAGACAGAGTTCACAGAGACTTGTCCAGGGTCACACAGCTCATCAGTGTCTGAAGCAGGATTTGAACACTAGACTTCCTGAGTATATGGCTCTGTCTAGTGATCTTATTCTCTCTCTCTCTCTCTCTCTCTCTCTCTCTCTCTCTCTCTCTCTCTCACATCTATATAGTTATCTATTGACAGACTATTGATACAAATATAGATATAGATAGCATTACCCAGCTTCCTCTAGTAAACTTGAGGTATAAGTTTCTAGGAGTAGTATTCTTCAATGGTTGCCATTTCTGGCTCACCAACAGCCTGGATTACACTGTAAATTCCTTTGGAACATGGAAATGTTTTTATTTTTTAATTTTTTTGTAAACCTTTTTGTCACTAGTACTGAACACAGTGCCTGGTACATAATAGGTGCTAAATAAATGCTTATTTAAAACAATCTGCCTTCAACCAGTGAACCTTCCCTAATGCTCTACAGGTTATCACTAACAGGGTTTGCTTAGGAACTTCTCTGTGGGTGTTTCAAATTAGACGCCTGCTCAGGACCTCAGCTGATCTGGTAACATCTTGGCCTATGGGAAGCTCACCCCTTCTTTCTATGAATGAGAATCTCACTGATGTTATGGGTATGGATTTATAAATACTTAGCACATTTCATCTGAAAGGTTGCCAAATCTTACATTAGCCTATCCTAATTTGTAATACTGAATAATAAAAATGATTCCATTTTGGAAAAAATAGCAATTGAATAAGGTAACTCATATTTATGGTCTTAGAAATGAAACAACAGTAACCAATAATGTTTTGTAGTCCAAGGAAATAAACATAAAGACATTAATATTTGAAAACATATCGTTCATGATTTATGGATACTATATTTGATAATTCTATGCATATTTAAGTGCATGCTGATAAATCTAGCAATATGATAGAGGGAAAAATCATATTACATATGAAAGTGAACATCATATCGGGTCAGTACACATTCTGAGGATTTATTCACATAGATTTGAGATTCATTCCATTCCTGGAATCCCATTCTAGACTCTGTAATAGCTACAGAGAGGTATCAAATGCATTTACTTTAATCACACCAAACGGCATTGCTGCATTTTTTGTAGTTACTGTTATTAACTTTCACCAATGTTCTGTCTTGCCTTTAGAGACTACAGCTATTATATTTAGGTCAGACTAGTGTGTTGTATCCATAGTGTTCTGAAAGCAAATACAGACTGTTGATGGTAATAACCTAATGTTAAAAGAACACCTCTCCTGGACCACACATTTTCTGTTGTATATAAAACATGCATCTAAGCCCGAGAGTCCGTGTTTGGGTCCTTATATTCTCATTTTCTCTCTAGTCAATGTACTTAGAACAATATTTGTGCATGTGTTTATCATCTAGTAACAATAATAATATCAGAAATTTATACAGCACTTTAAAGTTTGCATAGCAATTTGTAAACTATCTTAATTGAGCCTCACAACAGTCCTATGAGGAAGATAGTATGGCCATTATCACCCTCATTTTATAAAAGAGAAAAGCCAGGCTAAGAAGCCCAGTGACATATCAATGTTCATACAGCTATCAAATACATGTCAACCAACACTAAGAATATCTAATATGTGCAAGGTACTTTTAGAGTTACCAAGTTGTAGAAGATTCAATACCTGCCTTAAACTTTAGGGAACAAACAATATAGTAGGAGAAATGATGCCCATAACTACAATATAGAGTAGTAGTAGTAATAGTAGTAGTAGTAGTAGTAGTAGTAGTAGTGGTGGTGGTGGTGGTGGTGGTGGTGGTGGTGGTGGTGGTGGTGGTGGTGGTGGTGGTGATGGAGGTGGTGGTAATGGTAATGGTAGTGGAGGTAATAGCAGTAGGAGGAGGAGGAGGAGAAGAAGCAGGAGGATGAGAGGAAGAGGAGTATAGAGACCCAGTGTCATGGGGCAATAATTTGTAGTGAAATTAAGATACTTGTGCTGGATTAAAACCAATAGCTTAGGACTGAACTGATGCACTTGGATGGTTTTAATATATGCCTATAATTTTTACTTTGTACTCATACAGCTAAGTGAGATTTTCTGTCACTATATTTCCATTGGCAGTGACAAAACATTTTAATTCATGGAGGAGTCCAGTTCCTTGCACATAGTAGTCATTCAATTTATGGTTGCTAATTGGAAATGGGTCTGTACATTCATAGTTGTTTTTTTTTTTTACTATATTTAAAAAATTAGATCAGTAATTTCTTTAGTGTAGGGAACTCCTAGTAAGAAAGCTTCCTCCACTGAAGCTGGTAAGTACCTTTCTCTGCAACTTACAGTGAGAGAAATTTGCCTTAGTCAATTGTCTAAGGTTAAGAGACTTGTCCAGAGTCACTCAGCAAATGTATAGCTCATGTACTATTTAATTTACTCATTCATTTATTCATTCTTCAAGCATTTGGTAAGTTTCTATGTGCCAGGATCTATATTAGGTACTAGAGATAAAGATTTCTTTTGAAAAGTCCTTACCTTCAATAAGCTTATGTTGCATTGGTACTAAAAAGATATACCCAGAGAATATCAAATAGAAACCATCCAAAAGCCAGAAAGTCATTTATGGCTAGAGAGTAGTATCATGTAGGGCAATAAATGAAGGCTTCCTGAAGGAGGTACCATCTGAACTGTTTTGAAAGAAGCCAGGTATTCCATGAGACAGGGGTGAGGAAGTATAGTACAGGCATTGGGGATAGCCTAAGCAAAGTTACCAAGATCAAAGAAAGATCATATATGGCAAAACGAAGTAGGCCAAGTTGGCTAAGATACAGAATGCCTAAATGAGAATAATGTAGAATAATTCTGAAAAGATGGACTGGAGACAGATATGAACTGAACTTCACAAATTTCTAATCTAGCCTAAGCTCTCTATAAAATAATATAGGAAAAAATGAATGGATGATGAGAGATCAGATTATTTTATGTCTCTTTCCTCCCCAAAGTTCACTAGGTACTCAACAAAGTCATATCTACCACAGACTGAGGGAGCACCCCCTAAAGGTCTATCTGAATATAGCCTATCTAAAGACTTTAGTCAAAATTATCTTCAAGTGAGACATAAAGTCAATCACAAGGATGATTTTATTCCAGGCTAAAATCTGGTCTCGTGTTGCCAGGGTGGAGGCTTACAAAATCTGATACAAGTCTCTCAGCCCCCTTGTATTGTGCTGGGTGAAGAAGGGAAGTCAATGTGTACAGAGTGAGCAGTTAGGGAAGTACCCTTAACAGAAATGGGAAGGGGACAAGTTGTACAAGCATATCTAGACCTGCTGACTCTGTAGATGATTGACAGCTCAGCCTGCCTTGCTCCCCAGTGCCACCTGCTGCTTGCAAAAGCAATTCTCTGGCAACTGGTGCCCCTGACCTAAGTTATTTTCCCAGGCTTATTCTTCCTGTACACAGCTGCAAAGGTAACTTTTCTTAGGTGTGTCACTACAGTATTTTCTTCAGCTCTCTCAGATTTCTCTGTTTACACAGTTTCTCTCCATGTCACTCTTTCTCCTTTTAAGAAACAAGTCTAAGGTCGCAGGTAATAGTGACACTGTGGAAAGAGTGCAGAATTTGGAGCCCTAAGATGTGACTTGGAATTCCAATCCTGCCCTTACTTTGGATGTGATGTTAGGTAAGTCAGCATATTCTCTCTAGGACTCTATTCCTTATCCCAAAATGTGAGAGTTAAGCCAGTTGATATCTCAGACATCTTCCACCTTTAAATCCTTGACACTGATCATTAATCTGTGCCAGAAGACTTTATAATTTAGTCAATGAGAACTGATATGGAGAAGGATTCATGCCTCACCTAGGGAATTCACAACTTATCTGGGTGACAGAGGGATGGGTAGGAGTAATTATCCAGACATGTAGATAATATTTTAATGATGGCACTCCCTTGATCAATCATGCTGTTATGTACATACTTGTTCAAGGATTTTCATCAGCTGCCAATATCTTATGTACCTAGCATTTTATCTCTCTCCCATTATCACTTGTATGTTAATGAATTTCCTTACCGTACTACTTCATATCTTACCCATTTCTAATTTTGCACATTTCATCATAATCCTTTCCCCTAGACAATCATTTCACTTATTTTCTGAGATGATCAATGGCCACTGCCTTCAAGATCCAATTCAAGAATATTTTCTAGTAACTTTTTTATATCATCCAAGTTCAAGTTGAGAGCACTAAAGATTTCTTCCTTTCTTTGAGTCTCATCATTATTGTGTATGCCTAATTTTATTTTTTAGGTGAGTAATCTCCAAAGTATGGGGCAGATATATATTTGTATGTGTATGTGGTGGGGGCAGGGAGAGGGATATAGTGACATATGGTAGATCAAGGCATGACCCCTATGGTGGTGTGATCAATCAATCAGTGAGAGGAAAGACAGTTTATATTCTACCATCACTGGGATAGCCAATTTTGGGGTTTATTTACCATATCTATCATCATCTCTCAGTACTCCTATTCTCTGTTCACTCCCTCTACTGTGCAGGATACCAAACTTTTCCTTTCTGTTCTGGTTATCAGATCCCTGGGGCAGTAATAACCTACTATACCTGCTACACATAGTAGTTGTTCAGATGCTACTGGAGACATTTGACCCATTCCCTGCCTCCAGGGTTAATCTTTTCATTATGGAAGGTACTCCTGGCTGGTAAGATTCTATACCTGACTAGCACTACATCCTCTGTTTTCATTTTGAGTGGGGCAGATTGAATTATATATAATTAGCAGAGACACTTGAGTTATGATCTGCAGCACTGGAATTGTTCTATTATCTTTCTCCCAAATCTTCCCACTGTTTTCCAAATTCCTCAATTATTGTTGAGGGCAATTTTATCCTTTTAGTCACTAAGTATCAGATCTTGTGTGACATCTTCAGTTCCTCACTTTCCCTCATACCATGTCCATGTATCTAATGAGCTGGCATATCTTTTCAGTTCTGTCACTGCCTTTTCCACACTTGTTCCCTCTCTTCGCACAACTCAGTCCCTCACCAGTAGCCAGTTCTATGTCCATAGCATCCTAAGGAGCCTCCTAGCCCAATGTCTGGTTCCATTCCAAATAATTCTCTATAATCCTAGTAAAGTGATTTTCCTAAATCTGAATGTATGAAGATATTACTTTCCTACTCAATACAATCTAATGGCTTTCTGTTGCACACATTGCATATGCTTTAATCTTTATCTCATCATTTTTTATTTCTATTTCTGTGTAAGCTTTAAAGTATGCATAAATATTATGTATCACTAGTATCCCCTCTCTCTATTGGTCTGTCTTACTCACTGTTTGTATGTCTCTCTCTGCCTCTCCTTCTTTAATTTCTTTATTTTGCATTTACCCAACAAAATTAGAATCTCCTTGAGAGCAGGGCTTATTTTGCTTCTTTTATATCTCTAAAAGCACCTTCTATAAAACTGTGCTTAAAAAAGTGCTTGATAAGTACCCACTGAATAATCATCAAAATAAATGTTTTTATTCTATATTTTTCCTCAATATTCCCTATACTTAGATAATCAATTTACAGATTTTGTTACATGTAGACAAACTACAAGACAAACTACAAACATATAAAGGAAACTCATTTAATGTAAATGAGTTTGAAATTTTAAAGTGTTTTAAATGAGAATTATAATGTTAGAACAAGCTAATACACTAGGGTTTAATGTAAATGATATTTTAGAAATTCATTTAGCTGCAAAATTTGTGACTAGAAGAACTTCTGTTCATATAGCATATACAGACCTCCAATATAGCCTTACTAATGAAAATCACATTTTGGGTAAATGGAGACAGATGGAATGACAAAGTTATTACTACAGAGATCTGTGCAAAGTCTGCCTTTTGTTTAGACAATTCTGAAATGACTTGGAGAAAGATTTGGTAGGTATGTGATCTAAATCAAAATTCTAATTCTAAAGAAGACAATAGCAAAGAAATAAAAATAAAATACTCATAAAGCTGCAGAATGTCAGCATGGAAAGGACCTGAGAGACCATCTACTCTAAACCCTTCCTCTTAAAAATGAAGACTAGAGTAGGGGAAACAACTTACTCAAGGCCAAGCAGTGATGCAGAGGAAGGAAGGAAAGAAGGAAGAAGGGAGAAAGGAAAGGAGGAAAAGAAGGAAGGAGGATGTGAAGAAAGGAGGAAGGCAAGGGAGGATGGAACACATGAACAAAGTAAGAAGAACTTGGGGAAGGAAGGAGAGAGAAAAAAGGGACAGAGGGAGAAGGAAGGAGGGAGGGAGGGAAAGCAAGAAATAAGGATGGAAGATGGGAGAAAAGAAGAAAAAAAGGGAAGAAAGGGAAAAAGGAAGGAAAGAGTGAGGGAGGAAGGGAAGAAGGAAGGATTCATTAAGCACAAAGCACAAGACACTGTGCTATGTCCTTTACAAATATTATTTTATTTTCACAACCCTGGGAGGTAGCTGCTATTATTATACCCATTTTACAGGTGAGAATACTAAAGGAGACAGAGCTTAAGTGACTTATCCAAGATCACACCATTAGTAAGTGTATGAGACTGGATTTGAACTCAAATCTTTTTTACTCTAGGTCCAGGTTCTCTATGAACTGCAACACTTTATCCTCAAAAATCCTACAAATCCCTAAAAACTGAAGGACTAGATGGCTGTTCTACTGATTTATAGCCTAATATTCTATTTCTATATAGTTTAAACAGAAATTTTCTAAAAATCAAGAAGGAAAACTCAAGTATCATAGAACAAAAATGATATTCTCTATATTTCTCAAAATTAGTTGGTAGTGGACTTTAAAACAAATGTCCCACTGTTAATGGTTCTGGGAAGCTAAGCAATATGTAACAACAATAATAGCTAGTATTAATATAGTACTTTGAGATTTGCAAAGCATGATATCTAAGAAGCAAAGACCTTACTAGTATAAAAAATAAGTCAATACATATGTGTGTATGTACATGTGTGTGTATAGTCTAATATAATTTTTTGTTATCCTACTGAAAAAAAATCATCTTTCTTTGGTTCTAGTATAGAAGGAATGTAATCAACCATCTATGATTCTTATCATATTTCTAATATTGTGGCTGCCAATAAAACAAAGAACAAAAACCTCTTCTGAAACAGATATGGAAGTTCTAGGTAAAATGGAAAATTCAATAGATTCTTAGATAATGAAGACAAATCTTTTGTATTCCCCAAAGCACTTACTGGAACATTTTTTTTTTTTTGCCTTTTGGAGGGCAATTGGGGTTAAGCAACTTGCCCAAGGTCACAGGGTTAGGCTTTTGTCTGTGTGTGCGTTAAGTGTCTGAGGCCAGATCCGAACTCAGGTCCTTCTGACTCCAGGGACGACGCTCTACTCACTGCGCCACCTAGCCGCCCCTGGAACATTTTTATTAAGTATTCTTTGAATTCCCCTCCATCTAACAATATTCACAATATTGAGGCGCAAACCTGCTTCAGTCTTCTTGATCCTAGATGTGATGAGAATAAATTCACAAGACACAGGGACATGCTTTCAGCTTCTCCAATATATATTATTTCTTGATTTTTTTCCTTTTTATTCAAGAGTATTCTACAATTAGATCTCAGCAAACATTACTAAAGAACCATACCAATGTTGTTTCTAAAGCTGCTCCTACATACTTGTGGAATCAGTGACATAGGGAACTCCCAAATGAGTCTCCTACCTTTGTAGGTCGACACGTTCTCTACAACCTATAGACCTAGATGTTTGTCTAGAGAGTATAAGTTATTTGACCAGTAACACAGCCAGTAGGTTTCAGAAGCAGGCATGGAACCTAGGTCTTCCTCATCCTAAGGCAAACATTCTAACACCATACCATGTTATATCTAATGTGTCTACATAACAGATAAGAAATATTCTGTATTTTTGGCTTTGGGAGCAGTGGGGTTCTTATGAAGATGTCCTGAATGTCTATTCTCATTTTTAACTAACTCCATAATTTCTACAATCTTAGTCATATTAAAAGGCCCAAATGGCTTTTTTATTCCTTCCTTCTGGCCTCAACTCCCTAATTTGCTATGCAATTTGTCTATGATTAGCTCTGATTGACAGGTATGACAGTAGAATCGTTATATAATGGAACTGAGGTCAGGTCTATAAAAATATGGTATTTGACATGCTTTCTGCCCTATTCCCTTATTTTCAGTTTCAGTTTTAAATGCCATATTAACAAAATAATCTGCTACATTTAAACATTTCTCTTGGTGTAGAAACTTAAAATGTCAAAAGTAAAAAGACAGAATAGATCATCCAATTTAACTTCCTTGTTTAATATATAAACATCTAGGAAAACCACACTAACAACAGGAATTCTCATTCATTCATGAAAACTTGTACTGGACATAGTTTTTTTTTTTAACTACAATTTGAGTCAATACTTCTGTGTAGGCAGAAACTAAAATGTATGAAAATGAGTAGACTTTCAAAGATAAGTAGTATCTGGATTTTCTTGCTCAGAGTTTTCAAGGGAAAAAAATGCTTACTTTCTAAAGAACATCTAGACCTTGGAATCTTCT
This sequence comes from Gymnobelideus leadbeateri, assembly GCA_011680675.1. NCBI lineage: Eukaryota > Metazoa > Chordata > Mammalia > Diprotodontia > Petauridae > Gymnobelideus > Gymnobelideus leadbeateri. Next base: position 112,386 of record WOXC01005181.1, on the reverse strand, counting down.
GACTCTTCTCTTTCTTTAAACTGTATATCTAGTATACCATGTCCTGCAATTGTTCCTTGAAAATGGTTTTCACATCTGTCTGGTCCTTTCCATTCTCTCTGCCAACATTATAGTCCTGGCTCTCATCACTTCATGCCTAGACTCCTGCAGAAAACTCCTAACCAAGATACCTGTTTTCAATCAATCTTACAAGTCCTTGCTAGATGAATTTTCCTAAAATACCAATTTTATCATTTTAATCCCTTGACCAACAACTTCCAGTGTCCTTACTTACAACATAAACACTAGAATCCTTTACATGTCATTTCAGGATCTTCACAATGTCCATATGTTTCCAGACTCATCTCACACCATTCCCAAACAAAACACTTCCACTAAGCTGGTTTTCTCATCATTTCTCCTAAGTATCTAGCTCAGTTTAACCTACAAGCTTTTGATTGCCACTCCCCCCCCCCATTGCAATGCCATTTTCTTCACCGTTGCCAATCTGGTTTCTACCCATCCTTCAAATGAATGAAGGAACGTGTACCATCTGGCTGTGATAGCAATGTCATTTAATTTTATGTTCGCTGACTTATTGTATTTTATTATCCATTTTTCTATGAAAATGAAAGATCTTTGCCCAGGAAGTACCAGTTTGAGGCATGAGATTTTTTAAACTTCTTTTTCTTTAATTGCATTAAGCATGAAGTATGGATGTAGATATCTTGTATTTTATAAATTACATTAGCTGAAGAAGATTTTATAAAAGAAAAGTTCATTTTTCATTCCACTTAAAAATACAATTTTAAATCTTGAGCTTTTTTAAACTCTTTTATCGATTCAGAGATATAATCTTCAATTCAAATCACAGCTAAGAATACTGTCTTTATTTTCATGAAAAATAATTCTTACTATTTTAAAGAGTGAAAAGAATACTACCTTAAGTAGGATTAATAAAAATGTATTTCTGTTTTACACTAGCATTCCAAAGTCAATTTTTTAGTAATCATTGAGTTCATGTAGCTCAAAGAATAAGAAAAAAGGAAGACAACAAAGCTTAAGAATTCAAATAACTGAAAACATTTTTATAACAGGCATTCAATGTCTTCCAGACTTTTGAAAAAGACTGAGAACTTTTTTACCCTATGTCACTTGTTTGAATAAAAGCCAGTTTAGAAATAACTAAAAATTGTTACCATCTGACAGCTCTTGACTTATTTGAAATTAATTGATTCTCAGCCTTGAATACAGGTGTTCACATCCATAGCAAAGCCACCATTTTAATTTCCACCAACTGACTCCTTTGTTAGAAATGTGAGTAAAAAGCTCCAAAGATCAAATTGTATAATCATGTAAATTAGAAATGGAAAAGACCACTTAGGTCATTTTGTCTGATCTCCAGAGACTCAGGCATGGCTACTTCCTACACCAAATCCTTAAGTGTTTTGTCCAGTTCAATTTTCAATGATTTAAGTGATGTGACTTTACTCCCTCCCTCCTTCCTCTAAACCTCTAAAATGTCAGACTTTTTTTTTTATTTCTGTTTGCTGCTCTAGCAAACACTCTAAGGATTTCTTGCCCTTTCTCTATATTCCCAAGCTTCTACTACAGAGTACTAAACTGAGGTCATTCTTTTTGTTATCAAATAGGAATGAAGTAAAAGTACTGAATTAATTATCTTGATGGGTGGTCCTTTCAGATTGAGACAAATTTTGGAAGATAATAACTATGGCCTCTTACTGATATTTTAAGAAAATATTAATGGTTCTGAATTTAGTCAGCTAGGTGGTACAGTGGATAGAATGCCATGTCTGAAGTCGGGAAGAACTGAGTTCAAATCCAGCTTCATACACTTACTAGTTATGTGACCCTGGGCAAGTCACTTAACCCTGTTTGTCTGTTTCCTCATCTGTAAAATGAACTGGAGAAGGAAATTCAAACCACTCCAGTATCTTCACCAAGAAAACCTTAAACGAGGTCTGGCACAACTAATTAAATAACAGAAGAAGTCAAGAAAAGAGGCTATAATTTGGGGATACTATCTTTTACTTCTAAATACAATAATGTGCTTACATATGTTATAAATATCATATTTACATTTTATAAAGCTTGCACTATAAATGTCAAATACTTTACAATTTTAATTGCTATACAGACTTTTCATATTCTACAACTTGTCTACGTTCTCCCATAAATTCTCCACAGGGAGTGGATATCTTCAAGATTTCTAGAGAATTTGCAAATGCCAGTGGACCAATTGTGCTGTCCATCAATTATCCCTTACTCTTACTACTATCCCCAGTGGAATATTCAATGCTTTCTAATACATCTTCTTTGCTCAAGAAGAACAGAAAACAAAATACAACAAAACAGTAAACTTTAGTAAATACAATATCTACTCACTTTAAGATAATCCTTTTATAAAGTGATCATTCTCAACTTCCTATCAAATTTCTCATTTTGTAGCACTGGAAATACAGAAAACAGTAAACACAGCAAATCAGAAGCAAATCTAATAAAAGCATTCAATGATCCTGTTTCTCAAAGGGTACTACTTATGTCCCTATTACCATCTGTTAACTTTTTTATCCCTTTTTAGTAGAATTTTATAGTACATCTGGGGGGAAAGGGAATGTTTTTGAACTTAATGACAAAGAAATCTTGTACAACTTTCTTTTTTTTGGTCAGAAGTGAGAAATTATATTCCTTATGTTGACACACCAAACATTTTAACAGTTTAGAGTTTCACATGTGTGGAAATAATTTTGTGGTTAGCCACCACCTGCTTTTCCAGCTTCTGGTAAATCTGGTTTATGAATACTCCACTTAAAAAAATCATGCATACCAAATTATGCCTTTTCCTAAAGGAAGGCTGAAAGAGCAAGTAAGAATAGCTATTTTGACCAGGAAAGGGCCACACAAACTAAGAGTCATACAAAATGTCAGAATATCTATCTGGGGTAGATCTTGGGGCTGTCAAGCAACACAGTTATAATAATGCCCAAATCTATCATTTTGTTATTTTTATTTTAATAATATTTTCTTTTCCCCCTATTACATATTAAGGAATTTTTTAGCATTTATTTTAACAAGATTTTGAGTTCCTATTTTTTCTCCCTGTCTCTCTTCCCTCCCCTCTTCTAAAAATGCTAGTCAGTTTGATATAATTTTTACATGTGCTACCATGTAAGACACATTTCCATATTCATCACAGTTGTGGGAAAAGAAACAGATTAAAAGGAAATAAAACCATGAAAAAGAATAAAGTGATAAAAAGTATGCTTTGATCTGCATTCTGAGCCCATTAATTCTTTATCTGGATGTGGATAGCATTTTCTTTCATGAGTCCTTTTACTTGTCTTGGATCATTGTGTTACTAAGAAGAGCTGAGTCATTTGTAATTGATCATCACAGGATGTTGCTGATAGTGTGGACAATGTTTTCCTGGTTCTGCACACTTCAGTTTACGTCAGGTTACAATCTATAATTTTTAAATTGTTATTTGGGTCTACTGAACTGCAAACAAGGATAAGTGTATAAATTGTCTTCTTAGTCACTATAATTTTTGGTGAAGTGTGTGTGTGTGTGTGTGTGTGTGTGTGTGTGTGTTACATATGTATGTCTGTATGAATATTTCCTTTTTATTTTCGGAGAATTACAGAATTTCAGACTTAAAAGAAGGCAGCTAGTTCCCACAAATCCAACCCCCTAAGGGAAAATACAAGAATCCTTTCTAGAATGTACTTATCAAGTTGCTGGGTTTTGGTTTTTTTTTTTGTTTTTTTTTTTTTGAGACTTTCAGTGAGGAGAAACCCATAACCTTGAAAGGCAGATTTTTAGTACCTCCAAACATAAAGAAAATTTTCATTAAATCAAGCCTACTTTTGCCTTTTTGTTACTTCCACCAATTGTATTTGGTTTGTGTTCAGGAAGCAAAGAGACCAAGACTAATTTTTCTTTCACACAACAGTCTTTCAAATGCCTAGAACTGTTTTTGACAATAATTTTAATCTAGAAATAGGACTAAGGCCCACCACATAGGCTAACCATGCTCAACTAGACCTTTATCTCACATGATAGTTATATTTTTGGAGGGCAGAATATTATTCATTCAACAAACATCTTAACTACCCATCTGTCAGGGCCTTCTACCATGTTATTAAACTGAGCCAATTGAAGTGTGAAAGGAAGAAAAATTGAGAATAAAATTCAAAGTCTGTTTACCATAAACAACAAAGACAGGAATTAGAAATCATTGTCTAACCCTAATTCCAATCAATTCTCCATTTGACCATGAAAGTGATTTTCCTGTTCAATAAAGTCCATTGGCTCCCTATTAATTCCAGTTTCAAAGGCAAGCTACTCTGTTTGGAATTCATAAACCCACCCCCTCCTACCTTTCCAGTTTTCTCAGGCTTCACTTAGACATGTACTCTTAGATCCAGTGACACTGACCTCCTTCTTGTTCCACAATCAAGATACTCCATCTCTTGGCTCCAGGCATTCTCTGGTTGTCCCCCATTCCTGGAATGCTCCCCCTCCCTCCTCTGCCTACTGACCTTCTTGGCGTCCTTTAAGTCCTAACTAAAATCCCATGTTTTACTGGAAATCTTTCCCACCCCTTCTTAATACTATTCCTTTCCCTCTGTTATTTTTCCTATTTACTCTATTTATCCCATATATAGTTTGATATATATATATATATATGTACATATATATATATATATATATATATAAAATTTATCTGCATATTGTTCTACCCATTAGATTGTGAGCTCCTTGAAGGCAGAAACAGACTTTTTTGTCTTTTTGTACCCCCAGGGCTTAGCAAAGTGCCTAGTACATAGCCACTTAATTCGTGTTTACTGAGATAATGTAATCCCAGGTATATAATCGCAAAGGCACAGAGATGGAAGATGGGATATTATATGTGAGGATCCAGTTTGGCTGGATGACAGAGTGTAGCATGGTAGAACAAAATTCAGTGTGTCTGGAAAGCTAGATTAAAGTCAGATTTTGTAGGGCTAAACAGAAAAATTTATATTTTACATTAAAGTCAATAAGAAGTCATAGATGTTGTTATTGTCATTGGGCAGGTAGGTGGTCCAGTGGATAGAGGATAGGGCCTGAAGTCTTGAGTCTTCCTGAGTGTGTGACCCTGAGCAAGTCACTTAATCCTATTTGCCTCAGTTTCCTTATCAGCAAAATGAGCTGGGAGAAAGAAATGGAAAACCATTCCAGCATCTTTGCCAAGAAAACCCTAAATGGGGTCACAAAGAGTTGGATGTGATTAAAAAACAACTCAACAATCAGCAGGAGTTGTTATAGTAGGGAAGTCACACGTTTATGTCTGCACTTAAATGACTTTGGCAGCAGTGCATACATAAGCCGGACTGGTGTGGTGAGACTTGAAACAGGCAGACTGATTAGGAAGCTGTTGCAATAATCTAGGAAGAGGTGATAAGGTGGTAATTATGTGTGAGTGGAAATCATAGATACAAGATACAAGAAATGGTATGAAGGTAGAAACAGAAAGATTTGTCAACTTAATGGCTATGTGGGAAAAGAGAGGAAAATGAATACAAAATAATAAATATGAAATAATGTTGAGCTTATGCATCTAAAGTCCTGGAAGATGGTGGTACCTCCTATGGAAATAGGGAAGTTTGGAAGAGAGGAGCATTTAGGAGGAAAGACAATACATTCATTGTTAGACATGTAGAATTTAATATGTCCTCATGATATCGAATTTAAAATGTCCAATAGTGATATGGGACTGAAGCTCAGATAATAGACTGGGGAAGAATATATAGACCTAGGAGTCATTTGCAGAAAAACAATAATCCTTGAATGATGATGAGTTTACTAAGAAAGAAAAGACAGAAGGAGAGAAAAGAAGCTCTAGTCTAGGACATAACCATACCCATAGTGAGGTAGTGTGCTGTGAGTGGTTCTTGTTTTGATCGTTGGTGGTGGTGGTGATGGTAGTCCTTCATTCTCAAAAAGGACCAAGGACATCATGAGAGTGGTGTGAATGACAAACTTTCAAAATAACTGCTAGACTGGTAAAAGGCAAACAGGGGAGTGCAGTATCATGAAAACTCAGATAAGCAGAAATAGTACACAAGAGGTGGCCTTCAATTACTGTGTCAAATGCAGCAGGTAGATGGAGAATCATTAGCATTAAGAAAGACTATCAGACTTTTAAACACATTTTTTTTTCATTTTCATTGTCATATTACTATTCTTAAGAGTTCAGCAATCTTTCATTTATTTAAATACAACATCTATTCAATCATTCCTCAATTGACAGGCATTTATTTTTTTTCTGATTCTTTACTACCAAAAAAAATATGCTCATCTGAATCTCTCTCTCTCTCTCTCTCTCTCTCTCTCTCTCTCTCTCTCTGTCTCTCTCTCGCTCGCTCTCTCTTTCTCTCTCTCACCACACACACACACACACACACACACACACACACACACACACACACACACATCTTTCCACCCTTTACCACCTAGGAGTATCTAAGTAGCAGGGGGATATCTAGTCCTAGAGGACTAGAGATATTTGTCACTTTTTTTTAATGATTTCAAATTGTTTTCCATGATGGTTGGAGCAATTCACAGTTCCAAAAGTGTAATAGTGTGCCCCTCCGACTTTGACTATTTCCATCTGTTATCATCTTTGTCTATTTTCTAGGTGTGAAACTTGTTTTGATTTCCATTTCTCTTACTATTAGTGATTTAAAGGAATGTCTATTGGTAATAGTTTACAATTCTTTAGAAAACATAGCTTAAACATCTTTATGATGAATTTTAAATTGGTCAGACTAGTGAGAGACAACTAGGTAGTACATAAGACAGATATAGGACTTGGGGTTGGGAAAACCTGAGTTCAAATCCTCCCTAGCAGTATGACCCTTGGTAAGTCTCTTGACTTCCATGTCTCAGTTTTCTCATTGGTAAAAGGAAGATAACAATAGCATCTAACTTAAAAGGTTGTGAGAATAAGATATAAGTACAGTGCTTTGTAGACTTTGAAGCACTACGATAAAGGCCAGCTATAATTATTATTATCCTTGGGACAAGTCAATCATCCATTGTTTTAAAACTAGCTTCTCATATTAACAAGCATTGAAATTTTGTTTAGATTGTTTAACAATTTCTAAGAAAAGGAAGCCCACTTATTTCTTGATACAAAAAAAGAGGGCAACAAATATATAAATGGGTCAACACTAGCAAAGATGAGGAAATAACTAATTTTTTACTGTGATTCTGCTTGTTAGAATGACTGCAAAATTTACTTTGTAATTTTAACTTCTGATGTTTGTATAACCTATTTTTTTGGTTGGGGGAAGGTCTGGCATTTGATTTGAGAAATGAAGGAACAGGACCTTTTATTGATTCTGATAGCTGCCTTTGATGAGAAAAATCCTTTTCAGGTTTCTTCAGTGGAGAGAAAGGAATTAGGGAGCAATTTACAATATTTTAAATGTCCTGACTGACATTGGGCTAAGCTCAGATACAGATAAATGCTAATGACCTCATGAGTGTGACTATTCACTTACTCATCTGTTCAAAATTAATAAGGTGCATTTAAAAGACAATCTTTTCATAAATATTGATAAAACCACAAAATACTTTTAGACCTCATAGCTTTCATAAAGCATTAAATAAAATTGTTAGTAATTAATACACCTTATAAATGGCATGAATGTAAGAAGAGCTATAAGGTTTAAAATGTAAAATCCTTCACTAGGGGACAAAGTCAGGGACAGAATTTAAGTATTTTATTTATCTCTGGATCACCCTCAGTGCCTAGCAGAGTACATAGCTTAATACAGCTTTGTTGACATAGCCATTATCTTTTTAACAAAGAGCTTGACAAGTGGACTCTATGTCTTAGCCAATTTTGAGGGTAAGGCTATCGTAATAAGCTAGGAGTATGGGGCGGCTAGGTGGCGCAGTGAATAGAGCGTCGGCCCTGGAGTCAGAAGGACCTGAGTTCGGATCCGACCTCAGACACAATGCACACACAAATAAAAACCTAGCTGTGTGACCTTGGGCAAGTTACTTAACCCCAATTGCCCTCCAAAAAGCAAAAAGTAATAAGCTAGGAGTCTAGACCAAGTGGACTTGTTGATGTAAATGTTTGGGAGGGAAAGAAGGGTGTGACCAAGGAGAGCTCATTGATTTTTCCTAATGAGAAGAATTCTCCAGCAGAAATATTTGTTCATTACAATATATCTTCAGGTTTTTGTTTTTCCCACCTCCATATTGTTTTGTGAATTTCACAATCTCTCCTCCATCTACACATTCCCAAGAAGCACAAAGCACATTAAATCATACAATAAAGGCCACAGAATTTTAGAAAATGAGGTTGTGACATGATGATCAAAAACTTCATCAGTAACACACAAAAAATGTAGAAACCTGCAATTATGTATCTCAAATGGTTAAGAAATATGCAACTACTACAATAATTCCTGGTCAAATTCTCCTGCTCAGGGTTGATGCTAAATCTATGCCCTAAGCAAGTCCAAACTCTGCCCTAGAGGCCATTGTGGAAGGGAGAAGGGTAGGTGTAGATCCACTCTTGTCCATTCACAGCTCTCACTGAACCAGAAGATATATAACAAATATGGTACTTTATACTGACAAAGACCTGCAGTTTGCTTCTGGAAGTAGATATTAGAAGGGTTGCAATTTGTGATTTTTTCTAAGGTGGTATAAGTTTTCAAGTTCTCTCACTGTTTCTTGGGGAAGAAATTTCATAGAAGCAAACTTTACATTCCAAGTTATGCTCAAATATATCAGTCATGTTGGAACAAATTGTCATTTTCCAAAGTGTGTCATAGCAGAATGAATTGTAAATCGCTATCTTTAGTAAGAAGAAAAAAAAAGAGTTCACATAGTTTAGGTGAAGCTTTACTGAAATCAGCATAGGAGCAAGTAAATTGAACCTGAGATCTAATCAATAATGAGATGAAAGAAAAAACTAAAGAAAGAAATGGGGGAAAGTGGCTATAAATTGGATTTCTACATAAGGGTTTCCAGGAGACATCAGTTAAGGGACCAAGAATGTTTACACTCTATGTAATGGCAGCAATCTGCTAATTATGGATTAAAGCACATGGGTAGACAGTCTCAAGAGAAAAAGAAGGGGGAAACCTATTACAAATTAAAAATAACTAAATAAAAACAAAACTTGGTCAGCAGCATTCAGTGACAGATAACTATAAAAAGGCAATTTGCACTTAGCGCACCAAAGACATTCCATCTAAGTGTGGCAAGGCCTTTACAAACCATTGGATGAACTAGAGTGACCTTATGCAAGAAGAGAATTCAGATAGGTTGAGGAAACTTGGTAACATTCTAAGGTTAATCTATTCAATATTAAGATAGCTAAGCACTGAAATTTTTACCTAGAAAAAGATCCCATAATGGGGGCAAATAAGGAGAAAGCATCCCAGTTTCAGAACCCCTTTGCAAAAGAGTCTTGTGGGGAGGACAGAAAAGGGTATCATGAATTTCAGAAGTCTAGAGGATGTTCCGTCTTCTCACTGGTGTTACAGCAGTGTCCCTGGAAAAGCTGACAACTATATCTGCATTTTATATGTGTGTGTATGTATGCATACATGTACATGTATATGTGTGTGTGTGTGTGTATGTATGACAACTTAATAGTTTAGAGGATAGAGTAGCCTTGGAGTCAGGAGGATCTGAGTTCAAATCTGCCCTCAGATATTTGTTAGCTATGTCACTCTGGGAAAGTCACTTAACAGTGTTTGTCTCAGTTTCCTCATCTGTAAAATGAGCTGGAGAAGAAAATGGCAAACCTCCTCAGCATCTTTGCCAAGAAAATTCCATATGGGGTCAGGTAGAATTGGACTCTACAAAATAACTCAACAACAATATGTCTACTTTGTGAATCAAGGATAGATTGGACATAGATTCCTAACTCTTGTTTCCCAATTTCCTCACATAAGCATATCGTTTTAGGGAGTGCTAATCCAAACAATGCTTCTTAGAATACCTACTTTGTCCTTTCTGAGTCATATACTACTAATGGTTTCCAAGAATGCTAACAGAAACTCTAGTTCATCTTGCTTTTCACCCACACTTTGTGCATTTATGAGTTGTAGATATATGAGGTCATGGACTTTCCTTTCGTGGGTTTTGTTTTCTTTGAATTATTATTGAGCATATTTATTTCTCTATTTCTTCCTAATTTGCATGTAGATAAACACACATATTACACATATAATTTTACATGCATATATATACATATAAACATTGTATATATTATATATGTCATTTAGGGTTCCTGGGAAACTGAAGTAAAGAGGTAATATATTATTCTAGAAAAGGGGGACAACTGGAAAAAGGAATAGAAACATGTGATAGAATGTCATATATAGCAGAAAGCAAGTAGACCCTTTGATTAAACTCTAGGTTGTGTGAGGGAAATAATCCAGAGCAAACCTAGGTTAAAGCCATATGAAGGGCTTTACATTTCAAAGAGAGGAGTTTAGACTTGATTCTATGCAAAAGGGAGCCACTGGAACTTTTTAAGCAGAAGAGATCAGTCCCATGCATTGGGGTAATCACTTTGTCTGCTTTGTGAATTATGGATTAGAGAGTCCAGAGACTTGAGGCAGAGAGATCAATTAGAACTCTATTTCAATAGAGCAGAAAAGAGATGATGTGTGCCTGAAATAGGATGGTGGCCATAATGAAGTGAAGAGCATACATTTGAGGAATGAATTTTAAAACATTTAGAGTTTACAAGATTTAGTAGTTGAATGGATATGAGTTGTTGAGGATGACTCAGAGGTTACAAAGATGGGTGACTAAAAACATGCTGGTACTCTCAGCAAAACAAGGAAGCAAAGAAAAGTTTTTTTAAAATATTAAATTTAATTTTGAACATGTTGAGTTTGAAATGCTTATGGTACATCTGATGAGAAATATCTCATGGACTGTTAGTGATATGGAACTGGAACTTAGGAGAAAGAATGGACCTGGATATTGTGATTTGGGAGTCATTTGTATAGAGATCAGAATTAAACCCATGAGAACTGATGATTACCAGGATAGAGTTTAACCAGCTCTTTCTCTGGTCACAGTGTGTCAGAGGGCCTAAAAAACAAACTAGGATTGAAGAGCATAGCCAAGGAGGTATTATTTTCTTAATAAATCAAATTTTCTGTGAGTGCAAATTTATGAAAAGAATGTGAAAGCTCTGTAATTCTATAACAATTTTTTTGAAATATTGTAGATTCAGTGGATGGCTCTACTCCATTGCCTTGCTTTTACAACTATATCCCCATCCTCTAGCACAGTTCCTGGCCCACAGTAAGTAGGTGCTTAATAAATATTAGATTGATCAACTATGCACAGAAGTACTTCAGTAGTTTTTTAAAAAATATTTTATTGATATTTCATTTTCATATAATCTAGATTTCTCTGTACTCATGCCCTGCAACTTCCCAGAGAACAATCCCTCTTAACAAAGAAATTTTTCAAAAGAAAGAAAAAGAGGAAGAAAGGAAAGAAAATCCAGTTAAACCAATTCCAATATTGAAAAAATCTGATGTTAGATGCAATGTTCCCTATTTGTGAACTCTGACCTCTGCAAAGGTGTAGGGTCAGGGTCTACTTTTATTACCTCTCTGGGGCCCAGCTTCTTCTTTATAATTTTGCAACATTCATATATGGTTATTCTTTCCACTTACATTGTAGCAGTTGTGTTGTTTTCTTCACTCAGAATTCTTCACTTCATATCATTTCACATATATCTTTCCATTCTTCTTCATTGAATCTCAGAATTTTATAGAAGAGCCTTGGAAAGTGTCTAACTCTACTCTCTCATTTCACAGATGATAAAACTTGACCCCCCCCAAAAAGTCAAATAACTCACTCAAGTATATACGATAACTGAGTAGGACAAGGTCTAGACCTCTTGAATCCAAACCCATCATCATTTCCACCATTCCACCCTGAATTTCACAAATGATGCATTCAAATTTAAGAAATAGTCTAGAAGCAAAATAATTGGGTGAAATTAAGTTTAAAGCAAACTGTCCATTTCCTTGTAGGATCAACTTCATTTCATTTATTTGCATTAACTTTTTATTCATGGTTGGTTAGATGCATGCAACACATTAAAGCAAAAAGTCAAAAGAACCAAATTAAATTATCCTGTCTACCAGATTAAGCATTTTGCCTACAATTCCCAGTAGACTTGAATATATGATTAATATAGTTTTTGAAGCTTTTCAAACAGCTTGTGCATCAGAGACAAGAAATCAGGAGATGCTTCACTTCCTCCACCAACTACTTTTCCAATTTTTGGTAAATCACTTAATCCCACTGTGCTTCTGCTCCTTCATTAATTATAAATGCTATTAGCATGGATATAGTTGCTAGAACTCTCTTCTACTCACTTCATCCCCCATTTACTTCCCATCTCCTGTTTATGCATGTGCTCTATCATCGGAATAGAATGTAAGCTCAGAAGAGCAGGGGTAATTTCTTCATAATCCTAGTGCTTAGAATATTCTTCTAGGTGCTAACTAAATGTATGTTGATTTGAATTAAATAATACATAATTAGAATCCTACATTTTCCTGAGGAGCCATAATCCTTCTTCAACCTTTGATTATTCATTTTTTTGCTTATATACTTTTATTTCAATGAGAAAGGAACATGGTAGAGTGGAAGGATTGTTGCACTTGGAGATGGAAACCTGTATTAAAATCCTGACTATGATAATTACTAACTGTATGACCATGAGCAAGTCAGTAAACTCTAAATTGCAGAAAAATCTTTACTACTTTGAGATTGGTTATCACCTTTGGATTAGTAGCAAAGGGATTATGAATGGCATCTACAATGATAAAGTCATATATTCTTGATATACGTAATTCTATTTTTGTAATGGTGACTGACAACCCATTTAGTTACTCTCTGCTGAAATGTTGCAGTTCATGTGGTTTGGTTGCTTATTGATAAAAAAAGGTGAAATGTTTGAAATTCAGACTCTCCTAGAAAACCTGATATATATTTATAATATATACATATATATGTATGTATACACATACATATATACATACACACATATTATACACACACACACACACACACATATCCACTGTAACAATGGCAGAATACTATCTGTTACCTAATTGGATAGCTATGGGTAGACAGTCTCAAATGTTTCCCTACAAATTCAACTTCACATTGTAAATCAAAAAATAAGAGGATTTACAAACTAGTCTTTTTAGGACTTGCTTTCCCTATCCTTTTTTCACTATGTCCAACCAATTATAGGTTTTACATCTATAAGCAGTAGTCAGAAAAATTCTATTTGGCTTATTTTTTGATTTTATCTATCATCTATCTATCTATCTATCTATCTATCTATCTATCTATCTATCTATCCATCTATATATCTATCATCATCTATCTATCTGCTGTCAGTCACCTGCATTCTTTAATAATACTGGCTTTCCTGAAATTCCTTATTGATTTGCATTTCTACTGAACAGTGAGATGATTTAACATAGTTTTGCTTCCCACTGGATTTGCCATTTTATTAAATATGAAAATAGTCATTAAATAGCTTTTCAGTTTCCTCATCATTCTATCCACAAATCCAGTTATTATAATTAGTGAGTTAGAAAGGATTTTGAAAAAGTAGAAAGATCATTTTGTACATTGCTTTTTCATCAGGTAAGTTGATACTTAAATTGCTAGGAAGCGATTTTGATGGTGACAATTTACCTGGGTAGATGTGAGAGATTAGCAAATAGAGTTGTCATTTTTCCTGCAGTCTTAATTCTTTCCACCATTTTTCACTGAATAAATTGGTGCTTCCTCTTGAAACTGTAAAGTAGCTCTAAAATGATGGCATTTGCAATGGTAAAAATTTCTTTCAATGTGGAAAGTCTACAGAGTAGAAGATGATTAATAATTTATTCTTGAAAATAGGGGTGTGGGGGTTGCTAGGTAGCACAGTAAATAGAGCACTGGCCCTGGAGTCAGGAGGACCTGAGTTCAAATCCTGCCTCAGACACTTAACTAGGCATGTGACCTTGGGCAAGTCACTTAATCCCAATTGCCCTCCAAAAAAAAAGGCAAAAAAAGAAAAGAAAACGGGGTGTGCTGGAACCAGCTAGTATGGACTTTTGGGAGATGACTACTAAAATTTCAGTGTGAGCATTTACATGCCATAAGTTGGCCAGTGCTACAAAGTTTTTTTTACTCTCTAGACTTGAGAAAATAATGGGAAAATGTTATTGAAAATTAAACTAAATATGTGTTGTGCATGTGTGTGTGCGTGTACCACTGGCTCATGCAAGGATGTGCCGGTTGTTAAACATTTGCCAGAGTACTCCTTCTTGAAAATAATGATGTATGATTTTATTTTTCCAGCTTGATTAAATTAGTGAAATGACACATTTGATATCAACAAAACTTTTTAAAATGTGCAAAAGACATTAGGTTTTAATTTTGATTGTGCCAGGGATTAACAATATGAATTAGAGAATTATTTTTACTTCTCTGTGCATTTGTTTTCCCACCAACAGAATGAAAAACAATCTATTCTAACAATTTTGATGGAATTCTTTAACTATAGTACTATGAGAGATAATAAAGGTATTTGAAAGACCCTACTACAAATATCACATACAAACATACACGGTAATGAAACTTATTTTTGAGGAAAACTCATAAATCATAATTATGCCCAAAAGTTATTATTTTGACTAACTATGCTAAATTTTTTATTTGAAAACAGTAAATAGGAAGAGATACCCAAATAATTTAGTGTAGTAATCAATATCACTTGTACATTCTTGTGAGATTTTAAAAAGTCTACTGAAAGTCACAGGGATGAATGGCATGACTTAGTCTTTTCTAGTCCATAGATTCCTGATCTATTTACCATTAATAATTCAACAGGTTAGCAGTTATTTGATCTTATCAATAAGGCTATTTCCTCTATTGTGGGCAATGTTCACCCACCCATTCCTTTTTATTTATGTGATTCTTGCCATATCTTTTTGCAAGTCCTCTTTAGAGGCTAATACACTAAAAGTCTTCTGATGTGCTTAATATTTATGAATGGTGATGGAAAATTTAGGTTGCTTTATCAGCCTTCAGCCTTTTGATCTGAGCAGCTCATTTTCTTTTCCAGTCATACATATTTTGTTTTTTTTCTGTGCTACCTATTATTCCCAACTTATTATTTGCAATATATTTCAGGCTACAAATACTCACCACTTATCTTTCCATTTTCCTTTGGGTCACATATAATTGTGATACTCCTGAGGTCAGTTTTTCCATGATTTACATCTATATAGAGCCACTAGAACAATATTAATTTTAAAACAATGGGGTTTTGTGGGTTAGAGTGAGCTACTTGAGAACACTGAAAATATTGCATTTTCTCAAATGTGATCCAGCTTGATATCTTCTTTCTGTACAATTTTGCACACAATTTATTTTCCATCTGACATGCCTGCGCATTATATGTATATACTGACAGAGGAGCAATCAGCATCTCATCCAACTGCATATCATAATATAAGCAATTCTTTATCCATTTTTTAAATTGCCTAGACAGGTAAGCTGAGTTCTGCTGAATGATCATTTATCTCTTTGTGAGGTTTTGTGGTATTCTGGGACTCAGTGCAATTAGCACAATGTCATAGGGAAATAGGAACATATGTAGAATCTATGTCAATAGGGAATTTCTCATCAAGTTGGATTTTGTGCAGGACGTATTTAGTGAAACTGGAAAATACCTTTGCTAAACATATGTCTCCCTCATCTGATGTTGATATTCATCAGATCATTTAAGAAATGTATTTCTGTGGTTACATCTGTCACGAAATCTTTCATTATCTTAACATAAGAATAGCAAATGCCTTCTTTGGAGAAAATCTTTGAGGCCACCTTTTTTGTTCCCTGAGTGAAATGTTTTTATGGAATCAACAAATGATAATCACAGCAGGAACTTATATTTATTGCCTATACTCAGGCAAAAATGATATTCTGAAGACAATACTGTGACTAGAAAAAATTACCTATAGGTTTCCTATATTTCCATAATGGATATTCTCAATAAATGCAGACTATTCTCATAAACATTTTGTAAAGATAAAAAATGGACATAAGACACAGTTTGGTAAAAATCTTCTCAGTTTGCCATATTTTCTATAAGATGAGATGAATCTCTGATATTTCCCATTCTTTTGGAATCTTCCTCATTTTTCAGTGTCTGAAATCTGTCTTTTGTTGAGATGGTCCCCAACAGGCTTCAACCCCACTTAATGTAACTAACAAAATATTCTACCCTTGCTACATTTAACAGAATGTCACTTTGAGTGAGTTACAAAATCAAGCACTCAACCAAAGGAACCAAACTAAGACTGAAGTATTCCTTGTCACCTCTACTTAATCAATCGAATCTGTCAATCAGTCAATAAACATTTGTTAAGGGCTTACTGTGTGCCAAGCATTGTGCTAAGTACTGGGGATCTAGAAGTAGCAAAAGATAGTGCCAGCCTTACAGGAACATAATCTAATGGGGGAAACAACAAGCAGATAGGTAGATAGATTTTTAGATAGATAGATAGACAGATATAGGTATACACACATATATAGTATTTATCTATCTGTCTATATAAATATATATTTATGATAAATAATAATTAAGAGATAGAAGGCAATAGAATAACGAGGGGTTGGGAAAGGTTTCTTGTAGTTTTAGTTAGTATGTAGTATGTATGTTAGTATGTAAAGGAGTCTGGGAAAGCCAGAAAATAGAGATGAAGAGAGAGAGCATTGTAGGCATGGAGTACAGCCAGAGAAAATGCTTGACTAAGAAACAATATTTTGTTTGAGGAACAGCAAGGAGGTCAAGGTCACTAGATAAAAGAATAAATAGTGAGGAATAACATGTAATAAGATAGAAAAGTAGAAGGATTTAAAATTCGGGGGTGGGGAACCTGCATTCTTGTGGCCATATATAAGCCTCTAGGTCCTCAAGAGCAGCCCTTTGAATCCAAACTTCATAGAACAAAAGTTGGATTCAGTTAAAGGGCTGCATTTTAGGACCTCGAGGACCACATGTGACATAGAGGACTCAGGTTCCCCACCCCTGGATTAGATTATAAAGAACTTTGCCAAACAGGATTTCATAGTTGGTCCTAGAGGCAACAGGGGGCCATTAGAGTTTATTGAATAATAAGTGACATGGTTAGATATATGCTTTGGGAAAATCACTTTTGTGACTACATGGAGGATGGATTGTAATTGGAAGAGACCTGAGGCAGGTTGATCTGCTAGCAGATTATTATCTATATATAGTCTATAACTATGGCAAACGAATTATTAAGGCATGAGGTGAAAACTAGGAATGAACTGAATGGCCAACAGGTGATATCCAGAAAGTCCTGTAATTGGTTGAAAAGTCATGCCTTGAGGGGCGTTGTTAAAACAACAAGCTATATCACAATCCAGCCTTCCATAGCAAGCAAATCTAGGAATAGTCAGCTGTCACTCAAAAAGCACATCCTGGGGGAGCACCTCCACTGAAGCCCCTGAGAGAGAATCACTTGTGGAGAATCTAGATCTCCCTCCTTCAATTTTTTTTTAAACCGAAGGATGACCTTATGAAATTTGAAAGCTTCAAAGATTTGGGTCTCCCATGAGTGTGTCAGTAGCACTGTACCTGGAAGACAGCATCATCTGCTTTAGGAGCTATGAATCATACTGGGGACAAACTAACCTCCCTGAAGATGGCCAGCTCCAGGACTGACATTCACAACCCAGTAGAGAGCTCCACCAAAGGAAGTTTTCAAAGGAAGTATTTCCATAAACAATGAACTACAAATTACCTGTTTGCCACATGTGCTTCCTAAACTCGAACAACACCCCCTTAGCCAGGGGTGGGGAACCTGTGACCTTGAGACCTTATGTGGCCTTCTAGGGCCATGGGTGCTGCCTTTTGATTGAGTCCAAGTTTAACAGAACAAATCCTTTTATTAAAGGGATGTGTTCTGTGAAGTTTGGATGCAAAGGGCCACATTTAAGGACCTAGAGCGCCACAAGTGTCTTCAAGTCCACAGGTTCCTCATTCCTGCCCTAGATTAAATATGTTTTTCTCTTCCTTCTTAGAGTTTTAGAGCAACTGGTTTTGTACCAACTCTTCTTTATATATTTGCTTAGTTATTTTTTCGATTAATCTTGTCCACCTCTTCATGACCTCACATGAGTTTTTCTTGGTAAAGATACTGGAGTGGTTTGCCATTTTCTTCTCCAGCTCATTTTTTTTTTTTTTTTGCTTTTTGGAGGGCAACTGGGGTTAAGTAACTTGCCCAAGGTTACACGGCTAGGTTTTTGTTTGTGTGTGTTAAGTGCCTGAGGCCGGATCCGAACTTAGGTCCTTCTGAATCCAGGGCCAGCGCTCTACTCACTGTGCCACCTAGCCGCCTCTCCAGCTCATTTTACAGATAAGGAAACTGAGGCAAACAGGGTTAAGTGACTTGTCCAGGGTCACATAGCTAGTGAATATCTGAGGTTACATTCGAACTCAGGTGCAGACCTCTATCCACCACACTATGACATTTATTTACTTAGTAAATACTGCTAATTAAAAGGTAACTTAACTCTGTGTGGATAATTGGTAATCACCAGCAGCTCACTAGATGGAGGATCAGGAAGGACAGTACTATAAAACTACCCCCAGCTCTTAATGGTGCTATCTAGTAATAAAACAGAAACCCACAGAAGAAAAAAACGGTCAGTTAATCTGTTAGGATCTTACCTTCCAGTGTGTATGGAGATTAGGAAAGAGAGCCTAGAGTGATATTGCTATATTTGAACATCCTTAAGATTATGCTACCTTAACAGAAATATCCTTCATATACATTTGGTCAACTTTTGAATATATTTGGTCAAGTCTAACTGTTCTCCCTGAAATCATATTTTTAGGTGCAGTTGCAATCATGCCACAAGGCATGCAATAAACTGAGGTCCAGACATATCAATGTCGTCATTCTGCTTTGGTCACTGATGACAGCACATTGCCATATAAACACCATTAGAAACATATAAACATATTTATTTGTTGTACTTCCCACAATTTCCTTGAGCAAATGCTCTTTAAATGATATTCCTTGGACTGGATCTCATTTCTGGTCCTGTGTCAATTCATTTCCAAAATTTAAATGGCCCTTAATTATCATATCTTGATATTTGGAAAAGAGATGAAGCCTTCCTGATGTCATTTCTGAAACACATTTGGCCTCATTATTTTGGCAACTGTTAAGATTTTATCAGTTAAGATTTTCTAAGAAATGGTTATAGTCAATTTCTTTAATTTTTTTATTTCAATTTTTTAAAGTTGATATGCTTATTCAAACACATTGAGCTGGAGTCACTCAAAATACATATAGTGTATTCTCATCATCACCATGCTTTCTTAGTAATTTGATAATGATTTTTACTTTATTCTAAATAGTAGATGATTTAATTGAACTGCAGTTGCTTATTTTAATATGGTTCCTACATAGGTAAAGACTTTTTCTTTTATCAAGATGCTACCAATTTTATTTTTGGTAATATTTTATGATTATTATGTCAACCTCTTTCTAACTTCCTTCTTGAAGAATATTTTCATGATATTGAGATGTGAGCTAGCATAAGTCTATGGCTTCTATAGGTTTTTAATAACCTTTGAACTTCTTTCTTTATTCCATATCATGTTTTTCTTGTCCTCTGCTATGCCAGTTTTTGAATTGAAGTCACTGACCATTGTTTTATATAGATTTAATTCCAAAATCTTTTGTAGAATTTTTCTATTTCATTATTTTCTGCAATAGATTTTGGCATTTCTGTTTTACAGTGTCACGTCTTCTTAACCATAATGAGGCAAAATGAGATTTCCTGATGCTCCTAGATATATTTTAATACCTTTTGTAATATAGCATTACAATTAATCTCTTAAAAGTTATGCACAACTTGTCAGCCCCTCTTCCATTTACTTTTAACTACATTATATGGTGTGTGGTTTGATTTATGGTGAGAATCTACATATGGATATAGTTCAATTTCTCTACTACTACATGTATCTATACATTGGTTGTTAGGCAGAGACCTGGAATTCTGAAGTTCTAACTTCTAAATTATGACTTGTAGGAAAAAAGGAAAAAAAGAAAGAAATGTCACCAAAGTGCTTGTTTTCTTTTGGTTTCTGGTTTTTATACAGAGAAAAACCAGAAAGGTGCATAGTCAATATGGATAACTTTGAAAGTTAGATGTTAAATTATTATTATTATTATTATTTTGCTTTTTAGAGGGCAATTTGGGGTTAAGTAACTTGCCCAAGGTCACACGGCAATGTTTTTTGTTTGTTTGTTTGTGTGTGTGTGTTAAGTGTCTGAGGCCAGATCCAAACTCAAGTCCTTCTGACTCCAGGGCCAGCACTCTACTCAATGTGCCACCTAGCCACCCCTAAATTATTTATTTTGAAAGAAAAGCCAGCTGTTCATAATATATTGTTATAGTTGCAGGACTCTTTTTCAGTTTTACTATGTATATGGAAATACACATTTTATTTAGTGTTTATTAAGTTCAAAATTCAAAAAACCCTCAAAGTCCAATTTCTTCCATTAGTCATTCATATCTCAGAATCATTGTTCAGAAAATGAAGGGGGTCGGACTACATGATTTAAGATTCCTTCCTTATCTAAACCATGTAATCCATTATTCCCATGACAAATTTAAACACTCTGGGAAAGAAAACATATTATCATTGTTTTTGTTTAGAAATCTATAAGAATGAACTTGTAGCTACTTTCATTTACAGAATCATACAATAATTTATATTTAAAAATAAATTTTCGTTGATATTTTATTTTTACATAGCCTAGATTTCCCCCTGTTCCTTTTCTCTTTCCCTCCCATTCTTTGTAAAAAAGTATTTTTCAAAAGAAAACAAATTAAAAACTGATCTATCTTTGAAAAAGAAATCTAGCCATGTTCCATGTCTGAGGATTGTTCACCCCAACCTCTGCAAAAAAAACTTGGAGAAGATGTCTTTTCATATCTCTTCTTTGGGGCTATATTGTCATTTTGTAACATTCACTTTCTCTTTGTACCAGTTGATGTAAATTTTTCATACTTCTCTATATTTACCATGTTCGTCATTTCTTAAAGCACTGTAATATTTCATTATATTAATGTCACAGTTTGTTTAACTGCTCCACCATCAAGTACTATCTAGTAAGTTTCCAGTTCTTTGACAGCACAAAAACTTTTGCTCTATGTATGTTAGGGTATATTGGGAGTTGGAGGAGAATTTTGAGACATCCAGTCCAAACTTTGCATTTTGCATGTGAGAAAAATGAGACTAAGAGCAGCTGAATGAAATTACAAAAGACAAGAAACACAATTTGAACCCATGTCTTCTGATTCCAAAGTCATTGCTTTTTGTTTGTCTTTGGGGAGAAATATAAAATATTTCATCTTGGGGTGGCTAGGTGATCCAGTGAATAGAGCATGGGCCCTGGAGTCAGGAGGACATGAGTTCAAATCCAGACTCAGACACTTAGCACTTAATAGCCATGTGCCCTTGGGCAAGTCACTTAACCCCAATTGCCCTCCAAAAAGCAAAATAAAAATAAAATAAATTTCATCTTGCTGTTGATTGTAACCATGTATTTCAATTTCTTCCTGCCCATGGCAAACTCTATAGCTTAATAGCTAAAGGCTATTCATTCAGAAATAAGTACTTTTATGTTTCACTATGGAATGTAGGGGATCATGGATTCTAGAAAATGATGCTAAGCAAGTGAAGATTCTGACAGATTCTAATATGCTGGAAAGGTTCCGAGTATGGTACCAGCAACACATTAAGCCTATGATCTATGAATCATCCTGGTTAAATATGGAGAAGTTTATCAGCTGTAGGATCACCACTATGTAATGAATTGCTTGATCTTGGCAATCCAAAAAATTGATGATGGAGGCTCAGGGTGGGGGGACAGAATTGCAAAATAGTCCTAAGATTACTGTACTAGCTTTCTACTTCTGAAGTATAGTGTAGTGTAAAAGTACACTGATTTTGTAATTGAAAGTCCAGGGTTTAAAAACACACATATGCACACACACAGTTGTCACGTGTACATACCAGTGATATACACATACTACTGAAACACAAATACTTAATCTCTTAGACTTCAGTTTCCTTAACTGCATGATAAGAGTTTTGACTAGACATTTCTTAAGGTCCATCAGTGGTAGAATTATAGAAAAAGTAACAGAGGGTACTAAGTATCTTATACTTTTTAGATTTCTTAAATGTTTCAAAAGTCTTGTTGCAGAGCACAACCTGACCATTCATTCTTATCCTGTATAATTCTTGTCCATATTCGTCCATAAATCCACTCTCCAATTCCCAGAGAATATATCCAATGTTCTGGAGGTCTTCCTTTAGGTCTTTTTGACATTTTGTGGTTACTGTATGTTCCTTGCAGTGGAGATTTAAATTGTTTCTATGGCATCAAGTTTTAGAAATTGATCCAATAATCCATATATGAAAAACTAAATGGATAAAAATACTAATTGTTCAGATTGTTTTGTGAAGTTGGATGACCAATCTACTGCATTAGTTTATTAGTATTGATATCTGAGACAGACTCTGTAGATGGAAAATGAATTGGGTCTAAAATAGAAGAAAATTAATTGGAGGTGTTTTGGAAATAGTATAATATTTTCAATGTTCAAAGGTGCTCTCCAATGTAAAGAGCCATCTACCCCCCTCCCTTACCCCACCCCAAACACAGGTGTTCTCCTGGTAAGGTTGCACACTTTAAAATGTCATGATGAAAAAGGAATTAAACTGAAAATGACCTAAAAGGGCAATGGGGAGACTCAAGGTGGGTGCCAGTAGGGTTTAGCATATTTTTAATGCTATAAAGAATATCGTGTTAAAATTGTATCTTGTTCTGGTCCCTCTGACCATCTCCCAACTTCCAGTCAGTATAAATCATGTATGAGTAGCCAATATAATGTGGCAATAGCAGGAAGTAAAATCTCAAAG
Source organism: Gymnobelideus leadbeateri (assembly GCA_011680675.1). Classification (NCBI taxonomy): domain Eukaryota; kingdom Metazoa; phylum Chordata; class Mammalia; order Diprotodontia; family Petauridae; genus Gymnobelideus; species Gymnobelideus leadbeateri. Next base: position 89,285 of record WOXC01005181.1, on the reverse strand, counting down.
AGGAACCAGGAAGTCAAATACAAACTGTCCCAAAGATCAAAGTAGCATAATTTACAAATTGTATCACGTATTAATAACAAATCATATCCCAGTAACAGATTTTTGATCCTATGATATATAAATCTCAGACAAGTTCTACACATCTGAATAACATCAAAAGGTGCTGGTGATTTTGAGATGATGTGGACATACTAACTTTAAAGTTTTGTTTTTTGTTTGTTTGTTTTGCTTTTTTTGTGGGGGGGGAAGGCAGGGCAATTGGGGTTACGCAACTTGCCCAAGGTCACACAGCTTGTTCATGTTAAGTGTCTGAGGCCCAATTTGAACTCAGGTCCTCCTGACTCCAGGACTGGTGCTCTATTCACTGCAACACCTAGCCGTCCCTAACTTTAAAGTTTTAACAACTTTTAGATGAATTGGATATATTGATGTATATTAGTTACAAAGTTAATTTGTCAGTTCTTTGCCAGAGGTGGCACAGATAGGAATTAGTCTGTTTCCCCCCAAATCCTATAAAATTACACCTCAAACTCCTGCCCTGTGAACACTCTACCATTTCTGTTGGGTCCATGCTGCCTAGTGCTCTCAGCTCTAAGTCACAGATACATGAGTGATACTCTCTGCTCTTCCTTTTCTCCATCCTCTTCCCCACACCATGTGACTCCCTTCATGCTCCCATTGCCCCATCCCTATGCCATCTGCCCCTGTACTCCTTTCAGTATTTGTCCCTGGACCTTCGTTGTCATATTAAGGTGTGATTGCAGGTCCTCTTCTCACTGCCTTGAGGGGCTTTTCTGGTGAGTAGCCACACAATTGAGTGTGCCTGCCCCTCTTATAATTTCATAAAATAATCATCAATTCAAGTATCTCAAGGAAATGGCTGATTAGAAAGGGGGGTGAGATGATCAAATATTAAGTGTGAGGGATAAAACCCTCATTGTTGCTCCAGTACTCACAACATATTAAAGACTAAGAGGAAATTCCCTAAGTATGCTGACTGGACCCCCTGAGGAGGACTTATGAGAGGACGAAGACAAGGCTTTCAAAACATGAGAAGGCATGAATCAGGCATGAATGAGCTACGGCCTGAATTATTGGCAGGAATACCCACTTCAATGAGACTATGTATCCATTGAAGTTTTGTAGGAAGGACCACACTGCAGACAGGGATGACCAAAAAGTCATCATCCTTAGAGGGATGTAAGGAATGTGGTCCCATCATTCACTCCTTGTGGGTAGAGGGTATGTGGCTTTTCATTTTCATATTCTTAGCTGCTTCACACATACAGTAGTAAATCATTAATAAGTATTTTTTGTATAATTTAACTGAGGTCTAGAATACAGTCTGCCTCAGGAATTGAATGCAGGACAAGGACTTGTCCTATATCTACAACAGTCCTGTTTGGCATAGTAATACCTCTGTGAATTGAAAAGTAGAATTATAGCAATGACCTTTTTTTTTATTGTTGCTATACTTGTAGTGCCAAAAGCAACTTTTTTTTGTTCTGAAATAAAATTTTGTTTTTTACATTCTCTATACTTCTTTATTAATCCCCCCCGTCCCATCCAGAGAGGAAGGACAAAGGGGGGAAAATAAGCAAAACTAATTCACAAAATATCATAAAGTATGATATTGTATGTAGTGTTCCGCTCCCTTAGTTTTCTGTGTCTGCAAAGTAGATTTTGGAAAGTACCTCCTCATATCTCTTTTTCTTTTTTCTTTCTTTCTTTCTTTTGTTTTAACAAATGCTTTATTAACTTCTGGTTTACATCATTCATTTCCGCCAGATTTTGAGTTACAATTTTTCCCCATTTTTCTCCTACCCACCACCCCAGAATAGCAGTCCCACAACATATCCCCTCGTCCAATCTGCTCTCTCCCATATCTTCTCCCATACCCCCTTCGACTTTACCATTAGGGCAAGGTGAATCTCTGTGCCCCAATGCCTGCACATCTTATCTCCCAATTACATGCAAAATAGTTTTAATAATAGTATTTATATATTTGAAAATTTAATTTTAAAACTTCGAATTTCAAATCCATTCCCTTCCTCCCTTGTTACCCACTCCCTCTGGGAAGATAAGCAATTCAGTATGTGTTGTACATGTATAGCTATGCAAAACATTACCACAGTGTATATATTGTAAAAGACTGCTTTTATTTCCCTCCCACACATCCCACCCCCCACCTGGTCCATTCCCTACTTTGATCCTGTCCCTCTTCAAAAGTGGGTACTTCCGTACTGGCAGAGGTGTAGAGTAGTGGATCAATGGAATAGATTAGGTGCAGGAGACCCAGCAGTTAATGAATATAGCAATCTATTGTTCGATAAACCCAAAGACCCCAGTTTTTGGGATAAGAATGCACTATTTGACAAAAACTGCTGGGAAAACTGGAATACAGTATGGCAGAAACTGGGCATAGATCACTATCTAACACCATATACCAAAATCAAGTCTAAATGGGTGCATGATCTAGGTGTAAAGGATGATACTGTAAGCAATTTGGGAAAGCAAGGAATAGTTTACCTGACAGATCTGTGGAGAGGGGAAGATTTTAGGACCAAACAAGAATTAGAGAGCATTATAAAATGCAAAATGGATAATTTTGATTACATTAAATTGAAAAGCTTCTGCACAAACAAAGCCAATGTAACCAAGATCAAGAGGGAGGTGGGGAATTGGGAAAGAATTTTTACAACTTGTGTCTCTGATAAAGGACTCATTTCTAAAATTTATAGAGAATTGAGCCAAATCTATATGAATACAAGTCATTCCCCAATTGAGAAATGGTCAAAGGATATGAATAGGAAGTTTTCAGAGAAAGAAATTAAAGATATCTATAAGCATATGAAGAAATGCTCTAAATCACTATTAATTAGAGAAATGCAAATCAAAACAACTCTGAGATACCACATCTCTCCAGTCAGATTGGCTAAGATGACAAAACAAGAAAGTGACAAATGCTGGAGAGGATGTGGACAAATTGGAACGCTAATACATTGCTGGTGGAGTTGTGAACTTATCCAACCATTCTGGAGAGCAATCTGGAATTATGCCCAAAGGATTATAAATAATTTCATACCCTTTGACCCAGCCATACCACTCCTAGGGTTATATCCCAAAGAGATCATAGTAGTGGGAGGAAGAACCATATGTACAAAAATATTTTTAGCAGCCCTTTTTGTGGTTGCAAAGAATTGGAAACTAAAGGAGTGCCCATCAATTGGGGAATGGCTAAACAAGTTGTGGTATATGAATGTAATGGAATTTTATTGTGCTATAAGAAACGAGGAGGTGACGGATTTCATAATTACCTGGAGAGACTTATACAAACTGATGCTGAGCGAGAAGAGTAGAATCAGAAGAAATTTGTATACAATCACAGACATACCATATCTGTGACGACCAACTATGACAGACTGGACTCTTTTCAGCAATGCAGTGATATAAGTTAATCCCGAATGACTCAAGAAAGTGAGAAATGTGCCATCCAGAGATATAACTAGAAAGAACTGAGCCTGAATCCTGATGGAAGCAAACTAAATGATCTTGTTCTTCTCATTGTTTGGTTGTACTTCTTCCTTACCATCTTTCATCCCACCTAGTACAATATGCCTTTGTAATTGGAATAATGTTTAATATGAATGCATTTGCAGACCCTATACTGTACTATATGATGTCATGAGGGGAGGGGGGAGGGAAGTAAAGGAAATTTGAAAATCAAGGAACTAAGGAATTGAATCTTGTCAACTGAAACTAAACTAATAAATTAATTAAAAAAAAAAAGTGGGTGCTTCCAACTTCCCTCCCACCCAGCCTGCCATCCCCTCTTCTACCTTCGCCCATCCCCCTCCCCCACACAGTCCTGTAGGGTGGGACACCCTATTTAGTATGCATGTCATGCATACTGGTCCAAATTCAATGAGAATAAGGTTTTGCCTTTTGGCCTTCCTGTTCCTCCCCTCCCCTGCAACCACCTTCCCCTGTCTCCTCTACACAAGACAGTTCACCCCATTGTCTCTCCCCATTCCCCCTCCCCACATTACTCCCTCACCTCTTAACCTCACCATTTAAGTAGCATCCCTCCCTATTAGATTCGACCTTTGTCCTGTATCTATGTATACCTGAAAATATACATACACAAATTCACATATGTATTCATATGCCCATAGACCCTTCTTCAATGACTTTCATACTGAGAAAAGTTTCATCAGTTACAGTTATTGTTTTTCCCTGTAGGAATGTAAATAGTTCATCTTTCATAAGTTCATAGTGATTTCTTTTCCCTGTTTACCTTCTCAAGCACCTCCTGCTTCTTGTATCTAAATGTTAAATTTTCTATTCAACTCTGGTTTTCTCCTCAAGAATTTTTGAAAGCCCTCTATTCCACTGAATGACCAAATATTCCTCTGAAACATGATACTCAGTGTTGCTGGGTAGGTGATTCTTGGTTTTAAACCCAGGTCCTTTGACCTTTAAAATGTCATATTCCTGGGGATGGCTAGGTGGCTCAGTGAGCAGAGTGCTGGCCCTGGAGTCAGAAGGACCTGAGTTCGGATCCGGCCTCGGACACTTAACACAAACGAAAAACCTAGCCGTGTGACCTTGGGCAAGTTACTTAACCCCATTGCCCTCCAAAATAAAAAAATATATATATATCATATCCCATGCCCTTTAATCCCTCAGTGTAGAAGCTGCCAGATCTTGTGTTATTCTGATTGTGTTTCCACAATGTTGAAAGTGTTTCTTCCTGGCTGCTTGTAATGTTCTCTCCTTGACCTTGGAATTCTGGTACCTGGCGACAATATTCCTAGGAGTTTTCTTTTTGGAATCTTTTTTCAGGATGTGATCTGTGGGTTCTTTCAACCTCTATTTTGCCCTCTGGTTTTAAAACATCCAGGCAATTTTCCTTGAGAATTTCTTGAAGGACGGTTTCTAGATTCTGTCTTTGTTCATGGGTTTCAGGTAGTCCAATAATTCTTAGGTTGTCTCTCCTGGATCTTTTTTCCAGGTCAGTGGTTTTTCCAATGGGATATTTCACATTGCCTTCTATTCTTTCATTTATTTGGATCTGCTTAATAGAATCTTGATTTCTCATAAAGTCACTAGCTTCCATTTGCTCCAGTCTAATTCTGAAGGAATGATTCTCCTCAGTGAGTTTTTCAGATTCTTTTCCCATCTGGCAAATTTGGCTTTTTAAGGCATTCTTATTCTCATTGCCTTTTTGAACCCCTTTTGCCATTTGAGTTAGTCTATTTTTAAGGTGTTATTTTCCTCAGTCAGGCTGTTGACTCTCATTTCATACTTTTCTTGGATCTTTCTCATTTCTCTTCCCAATTCCCCCCCCCCCACTTCTCTTATCTACTTCTTAAGGTCCTCTGTGGCCTGTAGCCAGCTCTTATTTTCATCTGGGGCTTTTGGTGAAGGATTTCTGACCTCACAGTCCTCCTCCTGTTCCATGCTTTGATCCTCTTTGCCCCCAAATTAGGAGTCTAATATTGCATTTTTCTGTTTATTTTGTATCCTTTGCCTAGGCATGTTGCCACTCAATTACTTGACTTTTGGGCTTGTTGCCACAGTAGAACTCTGCCACCAGCCAGGAAAACTTCTGTCCCAAAAGTTGGGGTTTTCTTTACTTCCAGAAGTATTAGATAGGTGGCCTCCCTGAAGACTCCATGGCAAGCTGGTCACACACCCCAAGACCTCTACCCCAGACCTCAATCCAGATCCAAGATGGGTCAAGCGAGGGCGCTTATCCCCCGGAATTATCTCCGGATCTCCCCACAGTTCTCAGGCCAAGAGCTGAAGCTGCCATGTCTCAATGTGACGCAAGCTGCACTGGCTTCTCAGCAGCTTCTCACCCCCAGGGGAAGAAGCTGTCACATTCTTCCATCCAGTCCCAAAGTCCATAGGCCACTGACCTTTCACTTTGTCCTAGGCATCTATGTGTTGATAATTCTCAAAACTCCATGGCTGCTGATGTTCTGGGGTCCCTCCAGCAGGCTGCTGCTCTGGCCACCCTCGGGCTTAAACCACAACTCACTCGGGCCTGTGCTCTGCTGTTCCCTGCCAGGCTGATGAACTATCCTCAGTGGGAGTTTAGCTTCTCTGTGTCTTTTTGTGGATCCTGGAGTTCCAGAGGTCGTTCATAGTCCCCCTTTTACATAATTTTGAAGTGGAGTGGGCTGGAGCTCAGTGGAAGTATTGTTTCTACTAGGCCACTTGGCTCCGCCCCCCTCATATCTCTTTTTCTTGAGGTGAACCTAATCATAATGTTACAGAATATAGTTTCAATTGTTTTATTGCTCTTCTTTCTATTAATGGTATTGTAATCATTACATATGGCATTTTACTGGTTCTTCTCACTATGTAGCCATCCCATGCTTTTCCATATTAGAATCATAGATCTGAAAATGAGAGAGAACACAGAAGTGACAGGTAGGTGGTTCAGTGGCAAGAATACTGGGCCCAGAATCAGGAAGACTCATCTTTCTGAGTTCAGTTCTGGCCTCAGACACTTACTAGCTGTATGACCCTGGACCACTTAACTCTGCCTCAGTTTCTCATCTGTAGAATGAGCTGGAGAAGGAAATGGCAAACCACTCCAGCATCTTTGCTAAGAAACCCCAAAAGGGGTCACAAAAAGCCAGACATAGCTGAAAATTAACTGGCAACAAAGCCATAGAATCTAATCTCCTTTTATGGATAAGGAATCTGAAACAGAGAAAAGTTAAAAGATTTGTTCAAGGTCATACAGTTAACTAGCAATTTGTCTCAAGCAGGACTTTAATCCAGGTTTTTATGACTCTTGGTCTTCTGCCTTATATTTTTTAATTTCTGAATATTCTTTAAAAAATAAAAAAGAGTTCCAAATAAACTCCTTCCCTTGAGCTCTACCTTACCCACTGAGAAGGCAAGGAATATAATTTTATATACATGGATCTTGGATTATTGTCATGATCAGAGTAGCTGTCTTTCAGTTGATAGTCATTACAATATTGCTGTTAGTGTGTACGATATTACCCTGGTTCTGTTCACTTTACTTTCCACCAGTTAAGTAGATCTTTTCAGGTTTTCTGAAGCTATCTCCCTGACCATTTCTCATAGTACAGTAGTATTCCATCACAATTATCTACCATAACTTGTTCAGTCATTCCCCAGTTGATGGGCATCCTCTCAATTTCTAATGATTTGCTACCACAAAAATAGCTGCTATAAATATTTTTATACATACAGGCCCTTTCACTTTTTCTTTGATGTTTTTGAGATAATGTAATGGAAATGCAAATTTAAAGATCTTCCCTGCCCCTAGGCCCTTTGATAGGATGAAGAGACTCTGAGAACCTTCCTTGATTTAAAAATATACTCTGTCCCCTAATAGGCTGAATGTGGTTACTCTTGTGGCAGGTGGCTTGGTGTTCAGGAATGCCTACACCTTGATGCTATGTGATTGGGTCAAGAGGGTTGTGACATTCTCTGAGTCAGGAGAAGGCTATATAATCCCTGATGTGAGGCTTTGCTTTGGAGCTCACTTTGAAAAGTGTTGTGTGATTTGACCAGATGAGACTCTGGGCAGCCATTGAGAGCACCCAGGCTTTGAAAACCCAGATGTTGATGCTTCCCTCTCTGGTAACTGTGATTTGGTATTGATTTAATGGTTGGACAGTTTGGAAGCCTGTCTGCTTGATCTGTTTGTTTCTCTGTCTTGTAACTTCTGTCTGTATACTCTGAAGTTCAGGGTGCTCACCTTTTCCCCCTGAACTAGGTAAACGATATGTTTGATTGATTAAAGTAAGCTTGTTAACCCATTTTAAGTTGCTTTCCTTTAGAAAAGCAGATCTAAAAACCTGTGTTGGTAGCCACCCTGGGGATGCTCGGGTGTTTGCTGCTACAGATATAGATCTAGTAGAGGTATTGCTGGGTCTTAAGAGTATATACGAATTTATAGCCCTTTGAATGTTATTCCAAATTGCCTTCCAGAATAGTTGGACCATTTCACAATTCTACCAAGAATGTATTGGTATCTCAATTTTTTCCACATCCCCTCCAGCATTTGTCATTTTCCTATTCTGTCATCTTAACCAATCTGAGGGGTATGAGGTGGTATGTCAGAGTCAGTTTAATTTTCATTTCTCTAACTATTAGTAGTTAAGAGCATTTTTTTCATTTAACTATAGATGACTTTCATTTCGCCTTCTGGAAACTGCCTACTGATATCTTTGACTATTTATCAGTTGAGGAATGCTCTTATTTTTTATAAATTTTATTCAGTTCCCTACCTATTTCAGAAAGGAGGCCTTTATCAGAGAAAATGTTTGATATTCATTATCTATCTACCTTTCAGCAAAATGTAGTTTTCCTGATTAGCTCTTATTATATTTTTACTTTTGCTTTGCCTGAGATCATGACTGCTATCTCCACCTTTTTTACTTCAGCTGAAGTATAATAGATTCAGCTCCAGTCCCTTATTTTAACACTGTGTGTATGTTTTTTTTTTTCTGTTTAAAGTTTCTGTCTTGTAAGCAACATATTGTTACATTTTGGTTTTTAATCCATTCTGCTATATAGCCTCCATTTTATGGGTGAGTTCATCCCATTCACATTCAGAGGTATGATCAATAGCTCTTTATATCCCTGTGTGTAGATAAGTTTGCTTATCTTTTTCCTTACTCCTTTCTTGCTTCTTTCCTCCCTCCTTCTCTCCCTCCCTTCCTTCCTCCCTTCCTTCCTTCTTTCCCTTCCTCCTTCCTTTTTCTTTCTTTCCTTCTTTCTTTCTCTTTCTCTCTTCCTTCCTTCCTTCCTTCCTTTCTTTCTCTTCTTTCTTTCTTTCTTTCTTTCTTTCTTTCTTTCTTTCTTTCTTTCTTCCTTCCTTCCTTCCTTCCTTTTCTTCCTTCCTTCCTTTCTCTTCCTTCCTTTCTTTCTTTCCTTCTTTCTTTCCTTCTTTCTTTCTTTCTTTCTTTCTTTCTTTCTTTCTTTCTTTCTTTCTTTCTTTCTTCCTTCCTTTCTTTCTTTCTTTCTTTCTTTCTTTCTTTCTTTCTTTCTTTCTTTCTTTCTTTCTTTCTTTCTTTCTTTCTTTCTTTCTTTCTTTCTTTCTTTCTTTCTTTCTTTCTTTCTTCTCCAGGTAGGTTATTCTTGGTTATAATCCTAGCTCCTTTGCCTTCTATTTTTTTTAAAGCAATTGGGGTTAAGTAACTTGCTCAAGGTTACAGGGCTAGTCATTATTTATGCATGGGTGCTCATTTTCTGAGGCCGGATCTGATCTCGGGTCATCACAACTCCGAGGCCGGTGCTCTTACTCACTGCGCCACCTAGCCGCCCCTTTAGGTCAATTGGGGTTAAGTAACTTGCCCAAGGTTACACGGCTAGGTTTTTTTGTTTGCGTGGATTAAGTGTTGGAGGCCGGCTCAGGTCCTTCTGACTCCAGGGCTGGCGCTCTATTCACTGCACCACCTAGCCGCCCCTGACTTCAATTTTTTTAATGTTGAAAATTTAAATCTTGTGTGAACCTGACAGTAGATCCATGATATTTGAATGGTTTCTTTCTGGCTGCTTCCAATATTTTTCCTTGATCTGAAAGCTTTGGAATTTGGGTATAATATTCCTGAGATTTATCATTTTGGAATTTCTTTCAGGAAGTGATCAATGGATTATTTCAATTTCTATTTCACTTTCTGGATCTAAGATATCAGGGAAGTTTTCTTTAATAACCTCTTGATATGTTTTGCATAGGCTGTTTTTTGATCATGGCCTTCAAATAGTCCAAGTCTTAAATTACCTATCCTTGATCTATTTTCCAGGTCAGTTTTTCCAATGAGATATTTCACATTTTCTTCCCTTTTTTCATTATTTTGACTTTATTTTATTGTTCCTTGATGCTTCATAGAGTCATTAGCTTCCACTTGCCCAATTTTAATTTTTAAGGATTTTTTAAAATATGAGCTTTTGTGCCTATTTTCCATTTGTCTAATTCTGTTTTAAGTGTTCTTTTCTTCAGTATTTTTATGTCTCTTTTACTAAACTATTAACTCTCTTTTCATACTATTCTTCCATCATTCATTTCCTTTCCTCCTTTTTCTTCTACCATTCATCTCTTTCTTTAACTTTTCCAGGAATTCTTCTTGGGCTTCTCTCCAAATGGCATTTTTTTGAGGCTTTGGTTGAATTGATTTTCACATTGCTATCTTTTGAGTTTGTCTTGGTCTTCCCTGCCACCATGGTAGTGTTTTATGGTCAAGTTTTTTTTATTTGATATTGTTTTAGCTCACATTTTCCCAGCCTATTTCTTAACTAGAAAACTTTATGATGAAGTTGGGCTCTGTTCACCTGGGAGCGGTGAGGCACTGTGCCAAGATTCAGGATTGTTTTTTGCTTGTTTTCAGAGCTAGTTCTAGGGGATTGCAAGTTTGTGGTGCTTCCAAGGTGCAATCTGGGGAGAGGTGTAGTCATTACTCTCCTGGCCTGCTCTGTGGTCTTTATACAAGGAGGACCTCTGTTTCCTTGCAATGATCAATATTAGTCCTCCTCTTAGCCCTGGAACCATGACCAGGTTCCCTGTTCTCCTATAGGTGCAAATGCTAGTGCTCCTCTCTTCCTTGGAACTATGACCAGGGCTCCTGTTCCCTTCTGACCAACCACAAGATCTCCTCTCAGTCCTGAGACTACAACCCAGAATTGTGTAAAGACAATAAGATTGCAAAAAGGCACTAGATCCTGCACTCAGTACCAACAAAGGTCTCCTGTAATCATTTTCTGAATAGTTGTATGAGAGCCTTGCCATCTCTGGGCTGAGAGTTCCCAAAGCTGCTGCTTCCATTGTCACAGTCACCTCCAAAGGTCACCACCAGTTTTGCTAACTAGAGAGTCCCAGGTGAGTCCCACTCCAGTGTCACATACCTCTCTTGATGACTAAGTTGTCTTAGAGAGGAAAAATGTCTCAACCTGACCTTTTGTTGACTCTACCACTCTAGAATTTGATGTGGGGCATTATTTTAAAGTTATTTAGAGGGAATGTTAGGAGATTTCAGCTGAGTTACTGCCTTTATTCTGCCATTTTTGTTCTTGCCTGTTCTGTGTGTTATTAATGATGGAATTCTGGGGTGTAGTAGGGAGAGGTTTCTGGATGGATATTCATTAAGGATTAAGGAGTATTGGAATTCTCTGCTGTCAATTCATCATATTTTTTAAGTTATTTTATTTCCTGCCCTAGACTGTGGAGACAGCTGATATTGCTTTATCTCTGGAACATAATTTCTTATTGGAGAAGTTTGAGAGACACGAGTATCAAAGAAAATTTTCATTCCTCCCTCTTGTTAGCTATGTGACCCAAAAATCTGCAAATTTTCAATGTATGACTTTTCAGAAACATATGTATCATTGGACTGAATAAAGTCTTCCAATAGAGGTATCTAACATAAGTAAAAACTAAATGATAAAATTCTTGAAAGTAGCACACCAGGATAGAAGTACAATTAGATACAGGATAGTCTATTAATTTTCGAAAATGGTTTTCAGTGGGTTATTAATAGAATCATTATGTCAAACTCTTTTATCATTAATCACTCATTTACACTAAATAAAATATCAACAAGGTTACTGTATATAAATGTCAATAGTTCATTTTCTTATTTTTTCTTTCTTTTCATTCTTTTCTTGTTTCTTTCCTTCCTTTCCCAGTGATTTGATTAGTGTGGGAAGTACTATGTGTGGAAATTACCTTCACTGATATACATCAGGAATTCACGTATAACTTATGGTTTTACATATATTACCTAGGAGTAGTGAGATATTACATGATTTGTCCATGGTCACCCAGTTAGTATATGTGTGATCCAACAATCAACCTAGTTCTTCCTAATTTCAAGCCAGTTTGCTCTCCACTATGCCATGCTGTCATCGCTGTTCATCGTCATCTCCTCTTCCTCCTTATCTTCCTCCTCCTCCTATTACTAGTACTTCTACTAGGAATCATAATAAAAATATTTTCCAATAATTTTAAACCTAAAGGCTTCAACAGTATATAATTACCATCTGCACATACCTCAATTAAAAAAACAAACACATACCATATCATTCCAGAGATCATTTAAATCTGAATACCAGAATTTCCCTTATAATATCAGTTTTTTGTCTTACTTTGGATGTTGCTGCCAGATCCAAGACCTGGATTTTATTACAATTCTGGGCATGATAAATAAGAAAAAAAATAAACAAGCAAACTGGATTTTTAACCAAAAGCAACTAGCAAAACCTATGAGCATGCTTTCAGATTAAAAAGAAAACCAGCTGTTCTATATTAAATAGTCATAATTTGGACAAAAAGGCTATATAGATTCTAAGCAGTTTTTGTTTGTTCATTTATTGGTTGGTTTATTTTTAAGGATGTACACATTTGTTTATGATGTGATTTCTTCTAGAAAAAAAAAACAGTTTGACTTCATGTTCTATGAACACATTTTGTTTTATTTAAAACATTCCACTATTTTGATGGGGGGAATTTCTTAGTCCTTTGTTTTAAAGAAATTCTCAAGTTTCTGTCTCTGTCTCTGTCTCTCTTTCACACACACACACACACACACACACACATTCCTCTATTAGGAATGCATCCTTAACCAGTTACTTTCATTCTTTTCACTCACATCTGACCAAGAGTTTCTTATTCTTATATCATTGAAAATCTGAATGGTCTCTGCAATGAAGACTACTTATGTTCTAGTTGTTGGTCACAATATTTCTATTTTCCTGTGTGTTACATGTGGCTCTCATCATCATCATAATGCAGTTTTCTGTTCCTCATAGGATCCTTAGCTTTTAAATATCTTGGTTTTATAAAGCTTGATTTAAATCTCTACATTCACTTCATTGTAGGTTGATGAAAAGAATCTTGTGAGTTTGGGGAGCAGAGTGAACCTTGCATGTAGTATAACTTCCTTCTAAGAAAAATTATCTAAGTCTATTAGGAGAATTTATTCAAACATTTAGTTAATGTTCAACTCTGCCAAGTAACTTATTTGTCCAAATCACTTGGTGACCAAATGCTATCTTTCTAAAAATTTTCTGAATTCCTTTATTACCTGTAAATATTTTTACTTGTAATATAATCCCCCAATTTCAAGGCTTGGGGAAAAGAACCATTTGTCTTCTATGACTGAGCAAATATCCGAATAAAGAAACTGGTCATTTAAAGATCATATTTATAGAACTTTAATATTACTATTGACTTATAAAATGAATAATTATTACCTAAGAAAGAGATGTTTTCTGTGCCAAGGCCCCACAGTCAAGGCAGATGGAAGTTGAGTTCTTATTAGTAAGATTGTTATAGGGGCGGCTAGGTGGCGCAGTGAATAGAGCGCCGGCCCTGGAATCAGAAGGACCTGAGTTCGGAGCCGGCCTCCAACACTTAATCCGCACAAACAAAAAAAACCTAGCCGTGTAACCTTGGGCAAGTTACTTAACCCCAATTGCCCTAAAGGGGCGGCTAGGTGGCGCAGTGAGTAAGAGCGCCGGCCTCGGAGTTGGGATGACCCGAGATCAGATCCGGCCTCAGAAAGAGCACCCACGAATAAATAATGACTAGCCGTGTAACCTTGAGCAAGTTACTTAACCCCAATTGCTTTAAAAAAAAAAAAAAAAAAAAGATTGTTATATTAACAATTTCATCATTTAACATTAATAACCTTCAGGGCAATGCTTAGGCAGTATAGCAAAGAATCAACCAGCAGGCAGACTTTTATCCAGTAAACTTTCATTTTCTACCACAAAATTAAGGATACTCCACTGTCTGTTTGTATTTTTAGAGATACTGTGGGTTCCTTCTGCCTATAAAAGTGTCCTTAACTGTTCTATCATCTACCCTTTCCATAGGAATCTTGGTTTTGTGGGTATTACAAAGTGCTACATAAGATTCTGGATCTCTCACTGGTTTGTAAGAATTCAGAAGACTTTTCATAAAATCAGATAACTGACACAAAAATAAACTCACAGGTTGAGACAATCCACATGATTAACCTTTGACACTCTAGCAGTAGGTTATAAGGATACCACCTAGGAATTTCTTTGTAGTTCTTCAGTTGACAGGCTTCTAGGGAGCTACCTCCAGAAACCCCCCCCCCTTTATATTCTAGTGTATTTTAATAAAAGGCATAGAGTAAAGAAAAGGAATGACAGAAAAGAAAGGATAGAAGGATCCTAGATAAATGAAAGACTCCGAAGTTCTGAAGATAGTTTTGATTTAGTAACCGAGACTACCAGATTGGTGAATTTAACTAATTCATGGAAAATGTCATGACGGTATGTCCATTAACTATACTAGACTAGGACTAGAATAGTATTTTCTTTTATGCTTGCTCATTTTTTTTACCAGTATTCTGTAATTTAAGAAAATGAAAAAAGCAGAAGACAGAAATCCTAGGCAATATCTCATATGCCGTGGGAGTAATGTAAACAGCATTTTAACTGACCCAAAGAAAGGAAAAAAAAAAGAATCAAATTTTAAAATTACTTCCAAAGAGGATAGATTTTTCTGTTGGTAATTAAGCAAAGGTTTCTATGAATCTGTCTGTAGTGTTATGCTTAAAAGTTGATTTGTATGCAGCATTTGGATCCTCTTATGGAATGAATGATGTTCATGGTCAGTTCTAGAAAATGTAACCAAGTTTTACCCATTGATTTAAACATGTAAAGTTCCCACTGGAAGTCTGCAGTGCAATCATAAAGATGTTTTCTAGCACTCTTTACTTCACACAGTTGCAACCATAAATAATAGTACAGGATAATTGTGCATCATTGTTAGCTAAAATTGAGAAAGCAAAGAAATATAAATGTCAGATTTCCATTATCAATAATTGTTCATTTCAACTAGTAAGTGAAAGGCAACGACTAACTCTAAGTTATAAGAGATTGGGTCTGGAGTCAGGAAAACCTGCTTCAAACTTGTGATTCTCAAAGTCACTCGGACTCTTTTAGTTTTGGCTTTCTCATCTATAAAATGTATATAATGATAGCTATTGCACTTCACAGGCTTATATTGAGGATGTGTATTAAAATGATAGAGAATTAGATGGCATTGGTAGGTTGTGGTACTACTAGAGGGAGTACCTTGACAGTTAAAATCATGAATCTTTTGAGCTATATAGAGGTGAACTATAATGATCCAAAATATTTATTAGAGAAAGGCACATGAACAAATATATTTGATTATCAATGTAATATGGATATAATTTAAAAGAGACTTTTTATAATTTATAAGGAATGGGGATAAGAATGTGACTTCTGTTTCACTGGTTTAGGGATCCCATATGAGGAAACTCCTTTTACTAATTCAAGTCAGTACTTTCTCTGAAAATGATAATTCCTGAGAACTCTACAAATTAAGTGGCTTTCCCAGGGTCACACAGCCAATGTGTGATAGAGATGAGACTAGGAACCAAGTCTTCTGGCTTCCAGGAATGCTCTTTAGCTATTATATAACTTTTCTTTTTATTTTCAAAAACCAAAAATAATTATGCTCACATGATTTATTGAGTGAAAAGGTTCATCAATGTTATATATGCCACTAAATAATTAATGAGTGTTATACACATGCAAATTTATAAACCCTTAAGGAGTCTTATACACTGAGAGAATATTATTCCATGTTGTATACATCTGGATCCTCTTATTAAATATTTCTTAGAAAAATGAATATAAATATCTAGATGCCCAATTGTCCCTCATATATAATCTCACAAAAGGGTCCATTACCAAAACAGCTACAGTGTGACAAAATCTTAGTTTCTGTTTTATCAATATTAATAATTAATCTTAACTTTAATATTAAATTCCCAAATAAAACAGTAATTTTAAAACAGATTGTAAAAATATTATATTCTATATTTCTTTAAAGTCCTTAAATTACTGCCCTGGGGCCCTTTTCCCTTTCTTGGCTAAATTCCTTAAAGTAAGCCTGCTCTTCTCTCACTTATTCCTTAACCCTTTGAAATCCCAAATCTAAACTAACTGCTCAAATGGAACTGCTTTCTTCAGTTGTTGTATATCTTAATTGTTAAAACTGATGATTGTTTCTTACTCCTAATCTTTCTTGGGGGCACCTAGGTGGTGCACTGGATAAGACATTAGGCCTGCAGTCAGGAAGACCTGAGTTCAAATCTGGCCTCACACACTAGCTGTGTGACCCTGGACAAGTCACTTAACCTTGTTTGCCTTAGTTTACTCATCTGTAAAATGTGCTAGAGAAGAAAATGTTAAACTACTCCAGTACCTTTGCTAAGACAACCTCAAATGAGGTCATGAAGATTCAGATAAGACTGAAAAATGATTGAACAACAAAATCTTTCTTGACCCAACCCTGTTATAACCACCTTCTCCTTTGGAGTTCTGTCTCCTTTATGGATTTCCATGACGATACTCTCTTTTCATTCACTTCTTGCCTGTCTGACTACTCATTTTCCTCCTCTGCTTTATCATCCATATCTGCCTTCTAATTGAGGGTGTTCCTGGAGGTTTCACCTGGGGTCTCCTTTTTACTCTCTCCCTTGGTAATCCCATCTGATCCCATGACTTTAATTATAGTCTCTATGTAGATGACTCCCAGATCTGTTTATTCAGCCCCAGTGTCTCCTCTGAGTTCCAGTCCCAAATTACACATTTCCTATTGAATTTTTCAAACTGGATTTCCTGGAGAGATCTTAAATTCAACATTTCTAAAATTCAACTCATTATATTTCCCCTAGGCCCACCCCTTTGAATTTTTTCTATTTTTCTTTTAGACACCACTGTAGATAGTACAGTACATAGAGTGCAGGCCTGAAGTTGGGAAAACCTAAGTTCAAGTCTGACCTCAGACACTCACCTGTGCATGTTTATGATATGATGTGATTTGTTTGCCTCAGTTTCTTCATCTAAAAAATGAGCTGGAGAAGGAAATGACAAATAACTCTACTATCTTTGTCAAGAAAACCCCACATGGGGTCATGAATAATCAAACAAGACTCATAATGAGAGCCACACAACAAAATCCTTCCATTGTCTCATGTGTGTCACCTCATCATTATTTTGGACTTCTCACTCCACCTCAACCTGCACATCTAATCTATCACCAAATCCTGCTGTTTTACCTTCATTATCCATCATTCCTTCAAGTTCTACAGTTTTGCTTGCATTTAATTCATTGTTTCCATTCATAACACTGCCATCTAAGTTCAAGCTTTCATCTTGCTTGCCTCCATTCTTGCAAAAGTCTCTAAATTGGCCTCTATTCCTCAAATTTCTCCCCAACCCAGTCCATCCTACAAAATGCTGCCCAAGTAACTGACCACATGACTGTGTTAGTCAAACAACTTCAGGGGCTTTCTTTTGCCTCTAGAAGCAAATATAAACTTCTCTTATTAGTTTTTAAAGAAATATATAACTTGACTCCAACCTACCCTTCTATCCTCATTGGACATTATCTACTGCTCCCCTACCCCCCACTTTGCAATCCAGCCAAATTGGCTATCTCTCACATGATACTTAATTTCTTGTCTCTTTGCCATTGCAATGAAAACCCCTATGCTTGGAATGCTCTCATTCCTTAACTTGCTTCACAGAGTCCTTTTCTTTCTTTGTCCTTTGTTTTTGAAGAGGCCCTATGACATTATGAGTGTGATGTCCTGACTTATGGATGAGTTGGATTTAAGTGAGGCAAGTTTGCATAAAGTCTTCAGCCTCAAGTCTTTCTTCCAGAGCCATCAAAGTCCAGTAGCAAAACAAAGTCAGGAAGGCTTAGGATTGCCCAGGATGCAGTGGTTAACCCTGATGTCTCCAACCAACCTCTAAGTGCTGCTCAGTGCCTGCTTCAACTGCCTTTGTGGTAATTGGAAAACATTGTTCTCATTTACCCATTCTGCCAGGAAAGTCTTCATATACTTGGGGTAAACATCCCCCTAAGTCACCCATGGGTTTGAAACCCTCAACCTGGATTTGTTCAATTGCCAACACATTTTTGTTTGGGTGCGGCTACTAAGCATGCCATGACTTCTTGGAACCACAGATAAGAGGTGAGTGAAGGTAGAAACCAGGGTTGGATGAGCAGCCCTGAAAAGGGCTCAGCAAGCCCTCATATCAGAGGTGCTAGTCCTCCCCGACCATCCCATACACTTCTTTACTTTCTTTGTGATGTAGCCCAAATACTATCATCTGCATGAAGGTTTCCTGATTCCTTCACCTGCCAAAATGCCTTCTTTCCCAAACAACTTTCTATGTGCCATATTTCCTATCATGTTCTCTGCTAAATACAAGGTCCTTTTCTTAGAAATAAAGTCCAAATTTCCCTTTTTATTTTGGAGGGGGGGGCATGAAGGAAGACTCCATAAGAGTACACAAGAAACTCACAGTGTAGAAACTGCCAATTAATGGCAACACGAATGTACTCTTTAACTTACAGTCTCAGAGCTTTGAGAGGTTAATTGCCAAAGACTCCACAGTCAGTATATATGATGAGAGTAATTTGAATTCAGGCCTTCCCAACCCCAACACCAGTCCTCTGGCCACTATACCATGTTAGGATGCTTCTCACCTTTCAGTATCATCATGTATTACTGTCAAATTCTGATTTAAAAATAAGCTTCAGGGAAATCCATCTCTAAAGAGGAGTGCCAGTTTCCAATTTAACCCTTAAGGCTTGCCCCAACTTTTCATTTAGAGCAGAGATTCTTAAGCTGGAAGCCATGGACTAAGCAATTTGTGTTTGGATTTCAAGAAATCTGAGAACATGAAAGATCATTCTGAGAAGGAATCTATAAGTTTTACCAGACTGTCAGAGGTTGTCATGAAATATAAGCATGTTAAGAATTCCACATTTAGAGCCTGTAGTCCTACAATCAATAGCCACTCATGCAAGTATATAAAATTTTCTAGTACAATTAAATGCTACAGATTAGTATGCTAACTGATGGGCCATCCTTGCTAGTGTTCTATTCCAAATGTATAGATAATATAAATATGAACCTTGAGAAATGTCCTGGGGCACATGTAGCCTATTGTTTCATAGCCAGGATTCTGGCTCCAAAACAAATGGAACTGGCAATGAGGACCCAGAAAGGCAGCAAATATTCTCCTTCTCAAAAAGAGAGGAGTCTCTAAGGTCAAACTCTTTTTAAGGGGTATTAGACTTGAAAGATTAATTTGAGGAATATGGTTATTCAGAAACCAAAACCATCTTTATTTGGCCAGTACTACCTTCTTCCCAGTTATCTTTGGAAAGAGCTAGTCATCCATGACACGTATCACTCCAGCCTTATGCTAGCCAAGTAGCAAAGAATGTGGAATGCATTTATTTTGCCATTGGCAAAATTGGGGGTGGAAATTTTTTGTACTCATGGATGTATGTCCTATAGTCCTTTTTTTCATTGGTGCCTATTTCGGATATTCCCCTTTTCTGTGAAAAGATTGGGGAATCCCTCTTAGAGGAAGAGAAACAATAGGAAGAATATCTCAAAAAGTTCACTATTTTGGG
The DNA here is from genome assembly GCA_011680675.1 of Gymnobelideus leadbeateri. Lineage (NCBI taxonomy): Eukaryota > Metazoa > Chordata > Mammalia > Diprotodontia > Petauridae > Gymnobelideus > Gymnobelideus leadbeateri. The sequence goes on along the minus strand of WOXC01005181.1, from coordinate 69,790 downwards.
CTTCCTCCTTTCCTGATCCTTTTTTCCACATACACTGCCATGCCAGTGTATACGAACACACCGGATGAAATTAGAATTGCTCTGTGTGCCCACTTGTGAATTTTGAAAAAAATGGAATAGAACATGCTGTAACAGGGACGACATACTAAAGATATTGCATTTTCTAGAGGCTGTGTGAATATCCCTGACTGACAGAAATGTTTAGTGGCTCCTGACATCCTTTCAAAACTTTTCCAATTTCAAATATCCACAATGTAGATCTGATGACAGAGTCAAGTACTAAGTGCTTTAACACTATTATATTAAAAATTCCTTCAGTGGGTGGGGAATTGATTGTGGCTATGCCTTGCTTCATGGGCTGATTCTTTACTGTTTTATGAGCCAAGATAAATGCAGATCTCTAAAAGCACAACTGACTGGTGAAGAGAAACTGTGAAAGATAGCCAAGTAATCAATAAAATATAGTGAAAGCATCTGTTCTAGACTCCTATTGATGCTTTGGTAAACAATAGTAAATAAATATAGCAGAATGTTAAATGAAAATTCCTAAATGTATTTTATTAGATGCAACAACATGATTTCTTGGAAACAAGTGTCTTTATGTAGGGGGGAAATGCATATTAAATTTTTGGTACCGGTTGATTTTGTTGTGGACATTTGCCCACTGAAAACACTGAAGAAATCATGAATAAACACACTACTGAAATTAGTATTTCAAATTAATGCTCTTTAAACAGAGAAAGAGTAATTCTATAGAGTCTTCTCACTTTCTAAGAATGAGAATATTTAGAATTGCATATGTTGTGGAAATAAAAAGATAACAAACACACATGTTCAAAAAGATCATTCTTAAGCCTTCTGTCATCCTAAAAATAAAAATAAATCATATAGGTTTTTCCTTATCTTCCTTGTGACACCAACCATTGCAAGCTGGTTGGGCCTGAGGATGCTTTCAAGAAGAAGGTAAGGAAGGGCATGAGCCTGTGTCTTCACCTTTAAAGACCCATACTTTTCATAAAAACTAGCTCAAATTGTGTAGATTTTTTCTTTTCTTTTCTTTTTTCTTTTTGGAGGGCAATTGGGGTTAAGTGACTTGCCCAAAGTCACACGGCTAGTTTTTGTGTTAAGTGTCTGAGGCCGGATTTGAACTCATGTTGTTCTGACTCCAGGGTTTGTACTCTATTCACTGCACCACCTAGCCACCCCAAATTGTGTAGATTTTTAAAAAAATAAGTTAATGCCAATTACTTTTTTCTTAAAAAAGGGGGTTTCCCAATGATATTTCTGATATAGTGAATAAAAGGAACTATATTTGCACTAGAAACAAAGTGACCTAGTACAATGAGTGATGAACTTGACATATAAAGTATAAGGTCTCAGATACTTCCCATCTCTGGGACCCTGGAAAAGGCAAAATACCTTTGAAAATATTAGTTTTCTCATCTGTAAAATGAATGTATTAATACATCCACTTGTCAAGACTGTTGTCAGAAATATGTATTGTAGACTTGAAAACATTATAAATACCTCAATAATTATTATTTAAAACATGACACACATAAAACTAGAGCTCTAGATCAAAGAATTGCACGTACATTTCAGTCCATGCCTGGGTACATAATGATGGATCTTGAGGTCTACAGGGATCCTTAAAGAGTCCTCAAACATAGAGTAGGACTTCATTGGACACTCAGCGTTCATTAAGGAGTTGAGATACCCTCTCCTGGTGAGCTGACTTCTCTAATAAGCTGTATAGCTCACATTATATACAGTGCTTCCTTTTAAGGGGTACTAATGTGGGACAGGTTCCAGGCCCACTCCCCTGTGCCTGGGGAGAGGAGATGTCCTATGCTTCAGTACTCTTAGCCTAATCCTCCCTTCTCTTATTGCTGAACCACTTCTGTGCTTTGGCCTTCTTATAGTCCAGCTTCCCTTCTTCTAGCATTAGAATTGTGTTATTCAATTGACACTGACATTCACCTTTGGCAGGTGTTCCATTTTGCCCATTGCCATTGACTTTCTTGTCAAAAATGTTCACTACTCTTCCTTCCTGATCTTTTACTGCTGTGGTCTCCCCTCTTTGCTACCTAATACTGGGCTTTCCCCTGTTTGATATATTCTCCTGAGCAGCAGGTCTCTAGGGGGATTACACTGGAATCATAATCTATGTGTAGGGTGTGTTCTGTTCAGGTAGGATGTGTAAAAACATGTGGGTACTTTAAATATATAGACAGGTGACTTGAGGGGAAGCACTGATAAATATCTCTGGAATCTTGCTTATCTCTCTCCAAAGGAGACATTGATTCTTGCCCAGACAAGAACAGAATAAGGGCTAGTCACTCTATTCTCCAAAAGAAGGGATCTTAGACTAGACTTTTTTTTACTTCCAATATTGCTGGTTAAGGATAATTTTGTTAGGTTCAAAAATCAGCTTTTTCAGCCAAATCACTTGGTCCTTTCCTACTAAATTCTAGTTATCTAAAAGACCATCACAAATAATGAATAACCCATGAATCCTTTTAACCAAGAAAACTAAAATCAGAGAAATTCAACAGATTAGACCATAACAAAAAATAAACTAGTGAATGAACTCTTTAGGAGAGTTAAAATCTCAATTAAAAGGGAAACTTTATTCTCACCCAAGAGTAAATTCCCTGAGGTCTCTAGGTAGATGAGCTGGAAATCTGGGACATGTTAAGACAGTGGCTTCACCCACATTTCTGTGAAAGAGGTTTTCTCTTTCTCCTCTCTGGAATCTGTCCTGAAGAGAGTCTGGAACCACAAGTGTCCTCTTCAAAAACAGTCATGAAGAATCCATCTCCTTTCCAGGACTCTCTTACCAACTTTCTCTTCATACAGTCCAGGGTTAATTCATCATTCTCTCTACCAATCCAGAAACAGGCCTAAGCAGCAGCCTGCAAAACATCCCAGGCTTGAAATCTGGATTTACCTATACCACAGCTCTTCACAATGAAGTATTGAAAAACAAAATGACTTGATTTTTTTTAACACTTTCTGTTTATTCATTCAGCTTTCCTGGCTCCTGTCCACAAAAGGCTCCTCTATAGGCTCTACAGGAGCTACCTTTCTTTCTTGCTCAATCAAAAGTCACCATTTCCTACGCCTAGCCAGGTTGAGGCAAATTGATCCCATGCATCTGTGTTGATCCAGCACTTTGCATTGAACCTCTGCAAGGATTTGGAATGCTGCTTATGCTCCCTATCCCTTTGCCTTTTCAAAGGCAGAAGTCACAGAGAGTTGAGAATTCTTTGTTACTCCATCCTAGAACCTGTTTATTCTCTGCAACACATAGAAATAGCTTGGTTACAACTTCTGGTTAAAAATGTTGACTCAGAGTTCAGGCTTCTCCATCTGACCCTTCCCTTCTCCCTTACCAGGCAGCTGCCTCTCTTGCTTCTCTGGTTTCTTGTCTCTTTGCTAGTTGGTTTTGCCCTTAGTACTCGTTGTTTGTGGAGGAAGGGGGATTGGGTTCTTGTTCCTCTTTTTTTTTCCTCCCAGGTTTGTTGGACCTGGTCCTTCTCTTAGCCATGGTCATTCCCTCCCAAATTCTTCCAAGGGGATAGGACTGAACCAGATCCTCCCCACACAAGTGCTTCTGCAAATGTCTGTTAGAATTCCCTCTAAAATTAACTTTCTCATTTCTTGAACAGCCCCTTGGATTCAATTTCCATGTTGACCCTGGATAGATTCATCAGGGCATCCTGATCACTCTTGTTCTGTTCATGCATAACTATGCTGACTACCTTCTGTTCATAATTCTCATCTTTTCCACAACCACAACTCTGCCCCTAGGTCACACAGCCCAAATAGATGAGATTTCACTTTATCATGTCTCCATGGCCTTTTTCATGTCTCCAATGCTACTTTCTAGTCATTTCCAAACCCTTCCTACTGTTTGTACCTTCTCCCGTTTCCAGATTGTTTTTATCTGTTGTCTTTCTCCTTTACAATCCATTGAAGTCAGAGATTGCTTGCTTATTTGGTTTTATTTGTATTCCAAGCCCTTAGCACTATTCTTAGCACATAGTAAACACTTAAAAAATGCTTACTCTATCTATCTATCTATCTATCTATCTATCTATCTATCTATCTATCTATCTATCTATCTATCTGAATATCTGTCTATCTACCTATCTGTCTGTCTGCCTGTCTGTCTATCTATCTATCTATCTATCTACCTACCTACCTACCTACCTATCAACCTATTTATTTATCTCTCTATTTTTCTCTGTCCTTTGACTCTTACCTTGAACCTTGTCTTATATGGGATTGGGTTTGGGTCTTTCCCCACAACAATGTTTATTGAAACTAAATTACTTCCTTGAGGGAAAGTAGTATTAAACTTTAGATATTTGAATGATTGCTGCTTTCTTCCTTCGTTTCACTCTCTTCCTTCCTCTCTTCAATTTTTTCCTTCCTCTATCCTTTCTTTCCTCCTCCCTTTTCTCTTTCTCTCCCTTCCCTTTTTTTGCTTTCTTTGCTTCTTCCTTCTCCCATTCTTTCCTTCCTCCATTCATTCTTTTTTTCTCTCCCTTTACCCTTCTTTTCCTTCCTCCCTCATTTTCTCCTTTCTTTCTTCATGAACTCCACATTAATTATTTATATTTTCTCCACTCTGGGATATTGAAGGGGTGTGAGTTTGAAGGGCACATAGACAGTCTTTGAATAAGATCCTAAAGATATTATAAAAGGATCACCACTCTTATTAATCTAGGTCTTGGGACCTAAGTGAATAACTTTAGGTATAAGAACTTCAAATTTTAATGGAAAGGGGAAGATAGAGGAAGGATGTTTATAAGTATCCTTATCCAACTGTCTCTGCTGTGATTCACTCAAAGCTTTGGTATTCCTAGCATGACTCTCACAGTCCTTAGCAAAAGGATTGGCTTGGGCAAAACAGTCTGATCCTGTCACTTGAAAACTGGCTGCACTAAAGAACAGGGACACTTCTTTACCTTCTACTCTTTAGGGAACTCCCCTAAAATATTATGGCGGGATATAATTAAGGAATCCTTCATCCTAACTATCAGAGCTGCCCAATTGCCTGGTTTCACCCTGTAAATTTGGGGAGAAGATTTGGCCCTGAGATATCTTCATGCCAAATGTTTTAAAATTTGTTCCATTAGCTAAGAGGACAACAATAAAGCACCACAGAAAAGTCATACAGCTCTAGAGGGTTTCTATATTAGCTATTCTGGACTGGGCATGACTCAGAATAGACCCCTGGTATCTTAAGTTCCATATTGGAACAAAGGGCATATGCACAGAGGCCATTCAGCAGTTAAGAAAAATAAATATATTTAGTGTAGTGTAACAGCAAACACCCCAGCATACCCAGGATGGCTGCCAGCACAGGTTCTTAGATCTGCTTTTCTAAAGGAAAGCAACTCAAAAAGGGTTAACAATCTTACTTTAATCAAACATATATCATTTACCTAGTTCAGGGGGAAAAGTCAGCACCCCGGACTTCAGAAAAAAATAAACAGAAATTATGAGCAGACAAAAAAAATAAAGAGAAAATGACACAATTCAACAGACTAACAGACAGGGCTTTTTGCTGTCTAACCATTACATACATACATAGTTAGTTACTGAGAGAGAAGCACCAACATCTGGGTTTTCAAAGCCAGGGGACTCAATGGCTACCCAGAGTCTCCTCTGGCCAAATCACACAACTCTTCCTATAAGTGAGCCCCAAAGTAAAACCTCATCTCAGAATTTACATAGTCTTCTTCAGGGTCAGAGGAATCACAACCTTCATGACCCACTACCTAATTACAAAGTAACACAAGGTGTGGGCCTTCCTGAAAAACCAGCCTCTCCTAAGCAAGCTTCTCTTGTTGGGCTCCCAGTGAGGCCCATTAACAGACAGGGAAGATCTTCAAATTCCCTTACCATTACACAAAGTAGAAGAATATTCATTAAGGCCTAGTCAATGAGGACACCTTGAGCTGATTCAGTTAAGTGAAGGTCCCATTCTGAGTTACCTGTAATGATCCACCAGTCAATCATCAGAGCTTCCCTGGAGTTTCTCCTAAAATCATTATACTCTGGTGATCCAGAAGTGATGTCAATAGCCTAAACTTTTAAATCTTTGAGCAAACTAAGATTCAAGAATGGTCTTTTGAAGGAAAAATCAGTCAAACTTTGATGGAGGGAGGAGTTAGGATATCACTCCTATCATATTAGCTATATTCTTCCAAAAACATTTAATCCTAAATAACAAGGGAATATGGAAAGGGTGATGCCATAGCCATGAAAAGACAATTTTCTTTTGTTTAAGAGAAACTACCATTAAATTTACCTAACACAAGCACACATTTAGATGTAGTCACTAAATAGTCACTAAACTTTTGACCCAGCAATGCCACTACTAAATATGTAGCCAAAATATTTATTATATGACTTTTCATAGTAGCAAAATATTGGAAACGAAAGGGATTCTTTTCTTGGGGAATGGCTAAATAAATTATAGTATATGAATGTAATGGGCTATTATTGCTTGTCATAAGAAATTGTCATTATTGTCATAAGAAATGACAAAATAAAGCGGTTTCAGAGGGAATGGGGAAGATCTCTATGAAGTGATGTAAAGTGATTAAGACTAGATCAGTTTAGACAATGACAGCATTATAAAAAAAATTCCACAACTCTGGAGGCTTTAAGAACACTTAGTAATGCAATGATAAACCTTGATTCCAGAAGTCTGAAGATGCATGCTACCCCCACTTTTTTTTTTTGCTTTTTTTGGAGGGCAATTGGGGTTAAGTAACTTGCCCAAGGTCACACGGCTAGGTTTGTTTGTTTGTTTGTGTGTGCGTTAAGTGTCTGAGGCCGGATCCGAACTCAGGTCCTTCTGACTCCAGGGCCGACGCTCTACTCACTGCGCCACCTAGCCGCCCCATACCCCCACTTTTGACAGGAAAAAAGAAAGACAAAAAATAGAATGAAACATACAGTTTTGGAAATGGCCAGTGTAGGATTTTTTTTGTTTGTTTGACCACACACAGCTGTTATGGGGATTTTAGTCTTTCTTTTTGTTGTTTCATTAGGGGAAGGGGGGACTAGGTTGGAGAGAATTTCATACTTGTCATTTGGAGAAAAAATGTAACAAGAGTTAAATAGCTGAACTTTTCATTTATTGAGGAAATGCCTTTTACAATTTCCTATTTTATTTGTGAATTAGTTACGGAAATTCATTTCCCCATAAAATAAAGGACACTTTGAAAAACATATCCCTACTTTTTAAAGACTTTGAACCAAATATCTTAGAAATAATATTTGAATAAGTTTAGAAATTTTAGGTGAACCCCCCATCTTTTGTGTATGAATTGTATTGTTTATTACCTTCAGATGGAATGTAAACATTCTAATCTTCCTCTTTGATGTTATAATTTATTTTTTTTTTCAATTTTGGATTAAGTAGGCAAATGAAATAGGATATACGAAGTATGAACAACTGGAAAATACTAAGGAAAAGGGGCAGCTAGGTGGCACAGTGAGTAGAGCGTTGGCCCTGGAGTCAGAAGGACCTGAGCTCGGTTCTGGCCTCAGACACTTAACGCACACACAAACAAAAACCTAGCCATGTGAACTTGGGCAAGTTACTTAACCCCAATAGCCCTCCAAAAAGCAATATATATATATATATATATATATATATATATATATATATATATATATATATATATATATATATACACACACACACACACACACACACACTAAGGAATGGATTACAGGATTTTTGTGAATTTTGAGAAAAATTCAATTTGTTTCATTTCTCCCCCCACTGATTCTCATAATATTTGTAACCTTATTTTTCTGAGTGTCAAATGCTTTTCTCCTGGAACATATTGTCTTTATTGTTTTATGTTTGTACTTTCAAGGTGGAAGAATGTCATTTTTATCCTTTTAGTAAATTGTTGTAACAGGACACTCGCCACTTTCTAACTGGGCAATTTTGAACTAGAGCCTTCTCCTCTCTGGGCCTTTTTCTCCTTATTTGTAAAATGAGAAGTCTGGACCCCTGCAGTTCTATGAGCCTCTAACTTTCCATGACTTCTTATAGTAAAAATGAAGTCAAACAGCATGGTGATAGAGATCTTCTTGTTTCCATTCTTTTTTTAAGTGATATTTGATTTTTCCCAAGTACACATAAAGATTTTTTTTTAACATTCAGTTAAAGTTTTGAGTTTCATATTTTCTCCCTCCTCTTACCAACCCTCTCCCTAAACAATAAGCAATTTGGTATAGGTTATACATGTGCAATCATGCAAATTTGTTTCCACTCTTGCATTACTAAAGAGATTTATTTCCAGAAAGGTTTTTTGCAACATAGGTCACAAACCACAGGGTTTCCTAAAGCAATTGAAGGGAGTGGGAGCAAGGCTATAGAGAATAATTAAAAAACCTTACCATAAAGCCAAGTACTGGTTGTTAGTCAAACCTCCTCCCTTCAGTTGACATCGTTTTCTATAGGAATATATTAGTTATGATTTTTTTCCTTGTTAATTTAGGGAAGTTACTACAAATCATGCCCTCAGAAGACACACAAAAAAGAGCTTTTTTTTTTCAGTTTTGATAGAAGATGAGGGTGTGGGTCACCAATCCATGGTGGAGATTCAGAGATCCTGGGATGATGACAGAAGGTCATGGCTAGAAGGCTATTGTGTGATGTTGAAGAGGAAGCAAGGAAGAAGGAACTAGACCACTTTCTGGTAGCTTCCTATTTTAACTCATTAGTCTTGCTAACTAGGTGCTAAGCCCTGCAATTTCTACTTGCTGACAAATGTTGTCAACTCTCTCTAAATTTGGCAGCTTTCCCTTTCTAAATTGACCCCCTGGGGCACAGGTCTAGACACCCTTCCTTTCTGTGGCTTTGTTCTCCCATCTTCCCAGTTACTTCTTTCTTTATTTATTTTTTTGTCTTTATTAATTTGTTTGTTTACTTTTAGTTTACAAGATTCAATTCCACCATTCCTTGCGTTTCAAATTTTCTCTCCTTTCCTACCCTTCCCCCACCGCCCTGCCCATGGTGGCATACAATCAAGTATAGGATCTGCAAATACTTTCACCTTAGACATTAGTCAGGTTATAAAGGAAGATTGTGTAGGATCAAATGAACAATGGGAAAGAAGAAACAATACCAAATAAGAAAAAGGAGAGGAGATAGTTTGCTTCAACCTGCATTCAAGCTCTGTTCTTTCTACTTCTTTCTCTGAATGTAGACATCTCTCTCCATCATGAGTCTTTTGGAGTTGACTTATAACCCTGCATTGCTGAGAAGAGTCCAGTCTATCAAAGTTGGTCATCACACATATGTTGTATCTTTAATTGTGTATAAGTTTCTCCTGGTTCTGCTCTGCTCACTCAGCATCACTTCATATGAGCCTTTCCAGGCAAATATGAAGTCCATCTGTTCCTTGTTTCTTATAGCACAATAGTATTCCATTACATTCATATACCACAACTTGTTTAGCCATTCCCCAATTGATGGGCATCCTCTTAATTTCCAACTCTTTGCCACCACAAAAAGAGCTGCTATAAATATTTTTGTACATATGTGTCTTTCTCCAACTTCTATGATCTCTTTGGGGTACAACCCTAGAAGTGGTATTGCTGGGTCAAAAGGTATGAAATTACTTACAGCCCTTTGGGCATAGTTCTGGATTGTTCTCCAGAATGGTTGAATCAGTTCACAACTCCACCAGCAATGCATTAGAGTTCCAATTTGTCCACATTATTTCCAGCATTTGTCATTTTCTTGTTTTGTCATCTTAGCCAATCTGACCAGTGAGATGTCGTACCTCAGAGCTGTTTTGATTTGCATTTCTCTAATCAATAGTGATTAGACCATTTTTTCATATGCTTATAGATATCTTTAATTTCTTCCTCTGAAAACCGCTGGTTCATTTCCTTTGACCATTTATCAATTGGGGAATGACTTGTATTCTTATAGATTTGACTCAGTTCTCTGTATATTTTAGAAATGAGATCTTTATTAGAGATATTGGTTGTAAAAATTCTTTCCCAATTTTCCACTTCCCTCTTAATCTTAGTTACATTGATTTTGTTTGTACAGAAGCTTTTCAATTTAATATAATCAAAATTATCCATTTTGCATTTTATAATGCTCTCTAATTCTTGTCTGGTCATAAAGTCTTCCCCTCTCCATAAATATGACAGGTAAACTATTCCTTGCTTTCCTAGATTGCTTGCAGTATCAGCCTTTATACCTAATCATGCACCCATTTAGACTTGATTTTGATATATGGTGTTAGATAATAGTTTATGCCCAGTTTCTGCCATACTATATTCCAGTTTTCCCAGCAGATTTTGTCAAATAGTGGGTTCTTATCCCCAAAACTGGGGTCTTTGGGTTTATTAAACAGTAGATTACTATAGTCATTGACTGCTGAGTCTTGTGTACCCAGTCTATTCCATTGATTCACTGCTCTATTCCTCAGCCAGTACCAAGTAGTTATGATGACAGCTGTTTCATAATATAGATTAAAATCTGGTATAGTGAGGCTACCTTCCCTAGCATTTCTTTTCATTAGTTCCCTTGATATTCTGGACCTTTTGTTCTTTCAAAGGAATTTCATTACTATTTTTTCTCGTTCTATAAAGTAATTTTTTGGTAAATTTATTGGTATGGCACTAAATGTGTAATTTAATGTAGGTAAAATTGTCATTTTTATTGTATTAGCTTGATCCAGCCATGAGCAATTAGTATTTTTCCAATTAGTTAGACCTGACTGTATTTGTTTGAAAAGTGTTTTGTAGTTGTGTTCATATAGGTCCTGGGTTTGTTTTGGCAGGTAGATTCCCAAATATTTTATAATGTTGACAGTAATTTTAAATGGGATTTCTTTTTCTATCTCTTGCTGTTGGATTTCATTAGAAATATACAGGAATGCTGAGGATTGATGTGGGTTTATTTTATATCTTGCAACTTTGCCAAATTTATTTATTGTCTCAAATAGTTTTTTACTTGATTCTCTAAGTATATCATCATATCATCTGCAAAGAGTGATAGCTTGGTCTGTTCTTTGCCTAATTTTTTCCTTTGATTTCATTTTCTTCTCTAATTGTTACTGCTAACATTTCTAGTACCAGACTGAATAAGAGGGGTGAGAGTGGACACCCTTGTTTCACCCCTGATCTTATTGGAAATGCTTTTAGCTTATTCCCATTACATATAATACTTGCTGATGGCTTTAAATAGATGCTACCTATTATTTTAATGAAGGCTCCATTTATTCCTATACTTTCTAGTGTTTTTTAATAGGAATGAATGTTGTATTTTGTCAAAAGCCTTTTCCTAGTTACTTCTTACTTGATACATTGTGTATAGCTTAGGTAAAAATCTGGATATTTTTTAAATTGTTGAATTGAAAAACAAACAAACAAACAAACAAACCTATTATTCTCTGCATCATTGAAAGAGTGCTGAACCTGGAATAACAAGACCTGAATTTGAACCCTGGCTCTGCCATTTATGTTATCTATGTAATCTTGGGGAAGTAAAGCTACATCTCTGAGACCCAGTCTACTCGTGTAAAATGAAAAGACTGGACTAAATGACCTCTTAGTACCTTCCAACTCAAGATCTATGATCCCAATGAACAAGCAAGAATTTATCAAGTGATATTGTGTTTGACTTGGTGACAGACCTTGCTACAAATATACAGGGATATGGCATTTCCTCTGATCTAAACACCCGAAAGCCTAGTTAGAAAGATGGGCCCAGTACATATGAATTAAGTGCTAAACTAGATATGAAATTCTCTAAGTGTTATGGGCATCTGAGATGGGGGAGGCCAGTGAGAGCAGTGTTCTATTTTGAGGAAGAAGATGTAAACTGGATGTAGTGATTTTCAATGGATAAGGCAAAAGAAGAAATGCTAGGATAACTGGAGGGGGTGGTCTGAGAGTGGGAGCTCAACTGCGGAGTCTTTAAGCTGAGCTTAAAGTTAATGGCATAAATACACAGCAATCAGGGGAAAGCATATCTGAAAGCATTCAACTGTGATTGGAAGTGAAGAACAAAATTGGAAGATTGGACATGAAGATCAGGTTGATGTTAAGAGTATGGAAGTTAGCATGCTTATGAAATGCTACTGTAGAAATACATTGGTTCACTTGTCAGGAGAATGAGGTGAACTGAGAGGGAAAGTATTGACAGAATAATGGGTGTTATTTATAATTTATATTCCATATGGGAGTAGACATGTAATTGTTAATTTTGTTACCATTCAGAAGTTCTGAGGTAGCTACAATATTTATGATAATATTGTTTTAGCATTTAAGAACCGAAGGCCCTTATATTAAAAACCCTTTCCTGCTCCAAAGAACAAATATAAACTTTGATGGTATATAAGACCAATATTATTGATATGGTACATTAGTCAGGGGATCCTTTTATGGGCAAATGACTACCACATCAGTAGGTCAACTAACAATTATTAAGTTCCTACTATGTGCCAGGAATCGTGCTAAGCCTAGGAATACAAAGAAAGTCAAAACAAAACAAATGAAAAAGCAGTCCTTCTACTAAAAAATCTCACAATTCAATGGGTAGACAACATGCAAATAACTATGTACAAAAATATGTTCAGAAAAAGTTGGCAGAGTCTCAGAGGGAAGTCTCTAAGGTCAAGATGAACTAGGAAATGCATCTTATAGAATGTGAGTTTTTAGCTGAGACTTGAAGAAAACCCAGGATGTTAGGATGCAGAGATGAGGAGGGAGATCTTTTCAGGAATAGGGGAAAGTCAGTGAAAATGCACAAAATAGGGAGATGATCCTAGCATGAGAAGCTGTGAGAAGTAAGGTATAAGAAATCTGGAATGATAGGAGGGGGCAGGTTGTGGAGGTCTTTAAAATCTTAACAAAGGATTTTATATTTGACCCTGGAGGAAATAGTGAATCATGGGAATTTACTGAATGGAGGGGTAGTAGTTGAGGTGGTGGTGGTTGTGGTGATGACAATGATGATGATGATGATATGTTTAAACCTACACTTTGAGATCTATTTGACAGCTGAGTGGAAGATGGATTGGAATGAGGAGAGACTTGAGGCAGGGAGAGAACTCACCAAGCTTTTGTAATAGTTCAAGTATGAGGTAATAAGAGCCTGTACCAGGGGATGGTATCAGAGGAGAGAAAAGAGGCAAAAACAAGTTATGTTATGAAGGTAGAAATGGCAAAATTTGACAAGTGATTGTATAAAGGGGATGAGAGAGTTTCAGGAGTCAAAGGTGATATCTAGGCCAGGAGCCTGGGTGACTGGTAGGGTGGTGTTATTCTTGAATAGGGGAAGTAGGGAGAGTTTTAGGCAAGAGAAAATGAGTTCAGTTTGGGCTAAGTTTTACAGTAGAAGGGAAAGATCACTGGAAGAAAATCTATAACTAATGCTTCAAAAGGTCAGTATTCAAAAGGTCAACTCCACAAGGTAAGTATTCTCCCCATTGTAAGTGAAGTCTTGGGAATTTTTATAAGGGTATCAATTACTAATACCAATGCAAGGTTGATTGATTGATTGACAATTACTGAGGGGACTTTTTTCCATTGAATATGTATCCATGAGCAGGAAGGAAGAAGGCAAGTAGAAACATAATTTCAGATTCCCAAACAAAATTATAGTTTTGGGGGAGGGGAGGGAGCAGATAACACATTTCAGGTTTTTTTTCTGGTGTCAAGCAATCAAAAATATTAATTACCTCCTATGGGCTAATTTCTACACTAGATGCTAGGGATTGAAAGACCAAAGTGAAACAGTCCTTGCCTTCAAGCAACATTCTATCAGATGAGAGAAATGCATTTATAAGCATATATCAAAAATATACACATGAAGTACATGAAAGCAAGGTAATTTTCGGAAGAAAGCCAAGACCTCAAATCAAAAAATGTTTTTAAGCTGAGCTTTGAAGAGGCATTTACACAGAGCAGGTACAATCCAGGGAATGGACAACAGTCTATGCAAAAGCACGGAGATGGGAGACAGTATTATAAATCAGGAACAGCAAGATGACTATTTTGATTAGACCATGAAGTGAACAAAGTTGAATGATGTATAAAAATGGGGAAAAGTAAACTGTAGAAAGGTGGAAAGGGTTTCAAATTCCAGTAAGAGGATTTTGAAATTGGGAAAGAAGAATTGGGAACCACAAACTCTGCTCTCATGACATCACCTATGCTTTAGTCCCTCTCTCCCCAACACCAACAATAATGAGCATCCAGAGGAGGTTTGGTGAAGTAGATAATGTGTGAATAAGGTCATTGTGGATTGGAAAGTATAAAGGAAATAGGGGCATCATGGCATATTAGGGCTAAAGGGGACTTCAAACATTCCAGTTCTCTCACTTTACAGATGAAGAAAATGAGGCCCCAGGAGATGAAGTGATTTGCCCACAGTCACACAGGTAATAAGGGCAGAGGTTGAATTTAAACCCAGAGCCAGAACTGTTGACACTAGAGCCAGTGTTCTTTGAACTGACTGGTGGGGGGAACAAACAGAACAAGGACAGAGGTAGAAATGAGAATGGTGACTTGTCTGACAAATATTGGGGAGAAATGCAAAAAAGAGATTAGATACGCATTGTGGGATCAAGTAGTTGAGGGCTTTGAAATCCAGGAAAAGAAGTTTAGAGTTGATATTTCATGATCATGATTTCATGATATGGATTGCTGTTGTTCAGTCATTTCTGTTGTGTATTACTTTTAATGACCCTATTTTATGGTTTTCTTGGCAAAGATCCTACAACAGTTTTCCATTTCCTTTTCCAGGTCATTTTACAGATGAGGAAACTGAGATAAACATTGTTAACACAGGGTCACACAGCTAGTAAGGGTCTGAGATCTGATTTGAACTCAGATCGTCCTGACCCTCTATCCCTAGGTCAGCTACTTACTCCATTGCTGTGGGTCTTCCCTCCACAAATGCTGACCAAAAAATTTCCACATTTCCCCCATTTATCCTGTATCATTGCCCAACATGTCTTTCTGTAAGGGCTTCTGTAAACCCTTCAATCCAGAACTCTGGATGACTTAACCTTGTCTTTCTAAAATACTGAAGATGCAAGTCCAGTACTTAGGCCAATCACTATCTTTCCTTACTCACTATATGACCTTCTATTTGATTTTTCTAATATTGTCATAGTTAACCAGTCAATCATTAAGTATTTATTACATGTTTGGCAGACACTATCCTAGGTGCTGGGGATAAAAAGACAAAATATAACCATCCCTTTTCTCTAGGAAGGCCTAAATTGAATTTGACCTCAGGCACTTATTAGTTGTATTACCTCAGTTTCTTCATCTTTAAGATTGGAATAATGATAGTACTTACTGCAGAGAGTGGCTGTTATGACAATATTCACTAAAATTAAAGTATTAGCTATTCATTTTTTAAGCAATTGGGGTTAAGTAACTTGCTCAAGGTTACACAGCCAGTTATTAGCTATTCATTTTTATTCATTAGAGAAATAACATATATATACACATATTTCTAGAATAAATTTGTTGTTCACTCATTTCCATCATGTCCGACTCTTCATGACTCCATTTGGGGTTTTCTTGGGAAAGATAGTGGAGTGGTTTGTCATTTCTTGCCTCAGAGCAAAAGTATTCAAATACAAGGTAATTCAGGAGGGAGGGCACTAATAGAGAGAAGCAGGTAAGGCTTTATATAGATGATGTTGAGCTTTGTCTAGAAAGGAAGAAGGTATTTTTTGAAGCAAAGGTAGAGAAGGAATAACTTCCTCTATGGCACAGGGAGCAGTCAGTACAGAAAACAGAGAAATGAGAAGGAATGTCATGTGTAATAAATAAATATAAGGTCATTTTGGTTGAATTGTTAAGTACATGAAGAGGCTTAATATCTAATGAAGATAGAAAGATCAAGTTGTAAATGTTTTGAAAGTCAAAAAGGAAAGTTTATAGTTGATCCTGTGGTCAATATAGAGCCAATGTAGATATTTTATGATTGACA
Source organism: Gymnobelideus leadbeateri (assembly GCA_011680675.1). Taxonomy (NCBI): domain Eukaryota; kingdom Metazoa; phylum Chordata; class Mammalia; order Diprotodontia; family Petauridae; genus Gymnobelideus; species Gymnobelideus leadbeateri. The sequence goes on along the minus strand of WOXC01005181.1, from coordinate 53,772 downwards.
GCCATATAGCTTCCCTGGAAGAATACTGATGATAAAAATATACTTTTACAAGTAACATAACCTTGTAATCATTTAAAGGGCTCAAAAGATTTCACAAATGGGATCCAACTTGGAATCATCCTCTTATTCAAATATGGGTCCATATTATTGCCTATCTACAATTACGTATCCACAATAGAATGTTGAACTCACTCAGTGGGTTCTTTGTCCATTTGCAAACCAAAATCTTGGCAGGATGATTTTTTTTATCCCTTTTAAATAATTACATATTTCTTTAGAAGTATTGTAGTGTATTGTCTCTGTGCAATTAGTGTAGTGACCATATGGCCTCCACGTTGAGGTTTCAATTAATGTTAATACTCAGTAGATCACTGACTAAAGTTTTCTCAGTTCAATTCAATAAGCATTTACTAAACACTTTCTACATGCCAAGCACCATGCTAAGTCCTGGAAACACAGATGGAAAAAAGGAACAGTTTCTGCACTAAAAAAGTAGGGAAATTAGAGTGCGAAAATTTCATGAGAAAAGTAAATATGCAAAATATACAAAATAGAATGTATTCTCTGTGGGTAGGCTTGTGTAAGAAGGAAACTATATATGTCAAAGAATTTTTTAAAATAATTTCAATAAATGTAGAAGAAATGCCTTGTTTGAGAAGACCCTGTGAAACTGAATTTTGTTCCACAGATTCAAATGCTTTTAGGAAATAAACACAGAGTATGGAAGTCTGACCTTGGTATTATCTCAGCCTTTTGAATCACCTTCTGTTTGATTTTTCTGATATTGTCATAGTCAACCAGTCAATCAGAAAGCAGTTCTTACATGTCTGGCAGACACTGTCTGGCAGTCACTGTGTGACTGAGAAGATGTGGTCTACTGTAGAAAATCATCCATTGAAAGCCTTTGCTTTCCAAGTTAGCATCAAAGATAACCAAAATATATGCAACGGACTATTATCATAAAGTTTTGTAGAGGCAAGAAAGTAATTATAGGGATCAATGATAGCTGCTGTCTTCTCATACATCTTATATTGATGTTAAATCTACTATCATTCCCCTTCTCTCAGATCTTGAATATTTCCCACATTCAAATAGCTTAAAATTGATCCATAATCTTTATAATTTTATTACCCTAGCACATATTTTGTGTGTATGTGTGTATGTATACATACATACATATATTTCTTTCTATCTATGTATCTATATCTATATCTATCTATCTATCTCTATATATATGTATATATATATATATATATATAAACTTCACTTTCTTACATGTCATTTCTATTTCTTCAAATAGCTTAGTGGGTAAAGATGTTAGTCTGAAAGCGGGCTCCACTGTTATTATGGATAAAACTAGCTCATGGTAGAAATGCTGACAGGGCTATTTCAAGTTATTTCTATTTGTTGCCTTTCCAGTTTTATCTGCAAGTGACCTTAGGATGATCTGGCTTGGTCAAAATTAATAACAAACTCTGGAAAAGTTTGTCTTCCCTTTTAATTTTCTCTATTTTGTGAGATCATACTGATGAAAAATTTTTTAGAAATTATTTTCCTCTCTGTTTTATAAAAGAATTTATATCATAAGCTACCTTTGCTTGTAACTACCATGTCTTTCCAGTTAGCAAAGAAATCAAGGATTCTCTAGCAAAAGTAGTCTCTAGCTTCAGTTGGTTTCCTAATGGTGGCAATAATTTTGCATCAGTTACATTTCTCTGCATAATTCTCAATTTCAGTGTATATACATTTATTGAGTGACCATTATTTTCAAGTCACCATAGTAGGCACTGTGGATACAAAGACAAAACTCAAAATAGTTGCTGAACTTCACTGAAGAGCCTACATCAACTTCCTTACTTTTGTTCAAGTTTTTCAGCATTAAGAACTTGTTCAAATAGGTCTAGTTGGAGCTGCTATAATTTACAGTGTTTTTTCTCTTTAATCTTTTTGTCATTTGGTATCAATTTTTACCTTTGTTATAATGAGTAAATTATGTGATTCTACATATATAGCTGGTTCTGATATAATTAATATATTTTTGTAACTAGTCAATTCCTATCATTAAGATGATCAATTTCTTTTGTCATAATATTGTTTAATGGTTTCCAATGACATAGGAAGAAGATCATGTGCTTGAGCAAAAGAGGATTCCCTCTTTGGCTCAAGCACATGGAATATAGTGATCTAGAACATTCTCCTAATGCTGGGGATTGGTGAATTCAGTGTGGCTAGAAAACTGATAATGGAGGTGTTCAGTATTAAGTGTCCAGATAATGTAATATGGATTGAAAGTTAGTATTGTTCTTGGAACAAATAGCTATGTAAGGCCAATACTGATGGGCCAACAGAGAGATAGGAATAGTGTGCCATTGTTAAAGCTGAGAGAGTATGTCAGTGTGCATGTTTGTGAGTATGTATGGGTACATATCTCCAGAAATTTGGGGGTTATTAGTGGTCCCAAGATGTTTGTAGGTCACTTTAGTTGTAGATCCCAAAATGTTGAATTTTTTCTCTAACCCACCAGGCTAACCACAAAACAAAATACAAACTGTTTCTTAGTGCTTTCCTTAGCATGTACTTAGAGTATCTGAAACCAATGATATCAGTCCTATGATATATTATGTACCCTAAAAGTGTTGAGCCTTTAGTAGTTTCTTATTCAGATCCAGAATAGCAGAGGGGTTAAAAGTCATAAGGTATAATAGTTATGTCCTGTGCCTTCTGACTTTCTTATTATAGAAAATAATAATAATCATTAACAAACATCAGGCTTTTGTGTAGTATAGCTAGTTCCTGGCTAGTGAGAATAATGAAAATCCTGATGTGGTTACATTATCTGCACACTATCTTTCCATTGGGCTGGAACAAATTACCACATTTTACATGATTATAACTTTGAACAGTATGAATTTGAGTACATGCAACTACCTCATGGGATTCATTACTCCCACTAATCAGAACCCAAGTCTATAAATAACTACAGTCTCTCCTGACCTCTTTCATTTCTTGATTCTGAATTAGAATATCAAATATAGTTTTTACTCTTATTCCAGTGCTTACTTTTATACAGAAGTTACAGGACTTCAAGGTATACACTTTTAGTTAAGAGGTTCTTGTAAGTTCCTCATAGAAATTCTCTACTTCTTCATATTGATATACAAGGTATAATTCTCTTCATGGTGGTCTGTTTGTGATCATTTTCATGGTTGCAAGGTGAGATGATGAATTATCCCATATGATGATGTTTGTTGCCTTTGGCTACATAGTGAAATCAACTTTGGCAAATCTTGTATTTCCCATGTTAAACAAAACATGCAAACTATGTTTGTATGTAGAGTCAACTCCTTTAAGTCTTCCTGTTTCATTTAAAAAGAGAATGTCAATATGGATAGGTTTAGGTCATCCACTAGTATATCAACTGCTTGGCCACTGGATAAAGATTATTCATTAAGAATACTTATATTCAAATTGCCCTGTAAAATAATTTCCTTTTCCCAACCTCTATTCTCAACCACCAATCTAAAGTTATGTATAAATTAGGCCACTTGCTTAGGGTGTGGTTTTTGGTAATTGTCCTAGATGCAAAAATTTCTTGGTATAACTCTGATTGTCATAATCAAATGTGAAGCAGTGAAGATCTTCATTAGGGCAGCTATCAGCAGAATAGAGAAAAGTAAGTTTATGAGATACTTTGAAAGAAGAATAAATAAGACAGAGCACTTCACAATATAGAGAATGAAAGAGAAAAGTACTAGAGATGTCTAAAAACTGCATAGAAATCCTGCCATTTTTAAAACTCAAAGAGGGGGCATGGTCCATAGACAAGAATCACAATGAATCAGAAGGCAGAGAAGGGATATATCTATATCTATATGTATATACACATACATATATTATGTATACACAGACATGTAAATATGCATGCTCATACACACATGTATATACACATACGTGTACATATATACATGTATATAGGTGTGTATTCATTCCCTTCATCAATATGTGATATTATATATGTATATATTATATCACATGTTGATGGAAGGAATATTTAAACATGTGAAATCAGAACTCTGCCAAAGTTTTAAAGTAAAGAGAAATAAGATCCTGAAAGCCTTAAGCTGGTCATGACATCAATATTTCAAAATACCAGTAAAAGCCATTCTTTCAAAAATCAGAACACTTCTGAGAGAGGCTTTATTCTGTTCAAGTTGAAGTGACGCCATAAGATAAACAAAGAAAAACTGGATGTACCCAAACCTTAAATTGTATTCTCCATATCTGCTTTTCTTTAATGCAAAGTGAAATGGGTCATGAAAATGATTATTTGGTTAACTCAATCCAAACAATGTATTTTTGTCTAAATTGGTCAGCTTTTGAAACAAAAGGTTACTAGTTTTTTGCATGCATTCAAATAACCTAGGATCTTCTTCACTTTACTGCTTGTTTATATCAACATCACCAATGAAAATTTTGCATAAAAATTTATGACCATTCTATCTAAAAGTCAGGTTATTTGCCCTTGGGAAATATTTCTTTTTTTTTTTAAACAAATGCTTTATTAACTTCTGTTTTACATCATTCATTTCTGCCAGATTTTGAGTTATAATCATTCCCCCCCCCCCGTTATTCCCCTACCCAACCTCCCAGAATAGCAGTCCCACAAGATATCGCTTCCTCCAATCTGCTCTCTCCCATACTTTCTCCCATACCCCCTTCGACTTTTCCATTAGAGGAAGGTGAATCTTTGTGTCCCAATGCCTGCACATCTTATCTCCCAATTATAAGCAAAAGAGTATTAATAATAGTATTTATATATATTTGAACCATTTAATCTTGAGACCTCGAATTTCAGATCCATTTCCTTCCTCCCTTGTCACCCATTCCCTCTTGGGAGATAAGTAATTCAGTATATGTTGTACATGTCTAGCCATGCAAAACATTATCATAGTAGATATATTGTACAAGGCTGCTTATAATTCCCTCCCACTCATCCCACCCCCCACCTGGTCCATTCCCTACATGATCCTGTCCCTCTTCTATAGTGGGTACTTCCAACCTCCCCTCCCCCAAGGATGCCCTCCCATCAATCATCCCTCCTCTCATCCCCCTTCCCCCTATCCTGCTGCAGGTTGAGATATTCCATTTAGTATGTATGTCATTCCCTCCCTGAACCAAATTCAATGATAATGCCTTTTTCCCTTCCTATTCTCCCCCTTCCTTGCAACCACTTCCCCTTGCTTCTTCTACATGAGATAGTTCACCCTACCCTGTCTTTCCCCATCTCCTCTTGCCACTTTCCTCTCTCACCTCATAATTTCATCCCTTGAGTATCCTCCTTTCCCAACAAATTCAACCTATGCCCTCTATCCACATACACACACATTCACATATGTATTCATATGACCACACACCCTTCTTCCATTATTTTCATAGTGAGAAAGATATCATCAGTCACAGTTATTGTTTTTCCATATAGGAATGTAAATAGTTCGACTTTGATAAGTTCCTTTTGATTTATTTTCCCTGATTACCTTCTCAGGCATCTCTTGCTTCTTGTGTCTGGATGTCAAATTTTCTATTCAATTCTGGTTTTTCCTCAAGAATGCTTGAAAGTCCTCTATTCCACTGAATGACCATATTTTCCCCTGAAACAAAATACTCAGTTTTGCTGGGTAGGTGACCCTTGGGTTCATTCCCAGTTCTTTTTGCCCTCTGGAATATCATATTCCATGCCCTTCGATCCCTCAGTGTAGAAGCTGCCAGGTCCTGGGCTATTCTGATTGTGTTTCCACAATATTGAAATTGTTTCTTCCTGGCTGCTTGTAGTATTTTCTCCTTGATCTGGGAGTTCTGGAGCCTGGCTATAATATTCCTAGGAGTTTTCTTTTTTGGGATCTTTTTCAGGAGGTGATCAGTGGATTCTTTCAACCTCTATTTTGCCCTCTGGATCTAAAACATCAGGGCAATTTTCCTTCAGAATTTCTTGAAGGGTGATTTCTAGGTTCTTTCTTTGATCATGGCTTTCACGTAGTCCAATAATTTTTAAATTGTCTCTCCTGGATCTATTTTCCAGGTCAGTGGTTTTTCCCATGAGATATTTCACATTGCCTTCTAATCTTTCGTTTGTTTGGATCTGCTTAAACAGCATCTTGATTTCTCATAAAGTCACTAGCTTCCATTTGCTCCAGTCTAACTCTGAAGGAATGAATCTCCTCAGTGAACTTTTGAGATTCTTTTTCCATCTGGCAAATTCGACTTTTTAAGGCATTCTTCTCCTCATTGCCCTTTTGGGCCTCCTTTGCCATTTGAGTTAGTCGATTTTTTAAGGTGTTGTTTTCCTCAGTCAGGCTGTTGACCCTCATTTCATACTTTTCTGCATCCTTCTCATTTCTCTTTCTAATTTTTCCTCCACTTCTCTTATTTGATTTTTAAAGTCCTTCTTAAGGTCCTCTATGGCCTGCAACCCACTCATGTTTTCCCCTGGGGCTTTTGGAGCAGGACTTCTGACCTCACAGTCCTTTTCCTGCTCTATGCCCCCAAAATAGGAGTCCAGGGTTGCATTTTTCTGTTTCCTTTGCCTTGGCATGTTGCCACTTGATTACCTGACTTTGGGGCTTGTTGCCACACTATGGCTTTAAGGCCAGATAGAGGAATTTTCGTCCCGAACGTGTAGGGGGCAACTTCCATTTCTGGCAAGTTGTAAACCCACCCACGACTTCCACCCTAGATCACAATCCAGATCCAGGGAGGTTAAAGCAAGAGTGATTACCCCCCAAGACTGATCGCTGGATCTCCCTACAATTTGCAGGCCGGAACCTGGAGCTGCCTCTGAATACTACAAAATGGCGTGTCTCCTCAGTGGCTTCTAGCCCCCAGGGGAGGGAGCCGACGCATTCCCCCAAACACTGGTCCCAAAGTCCATAGGACACTAACCTCTTACTTTGTCCTAGGCATGTCTATGTTGATAATTCTGGAATCGCCACAGCTGCTGGTGTTCTGGGGTCTCTCCAGCCAGCTGCTGGCCCTGCCTCCCTGGGGCTAAAACCTCGGCTCACGGGGACCTGGGCTCCGCTCGGCTCGGCTCCCCACGCTCTGTGCACTGCGTGCTGCCGGCTCCCAGAGTGCTGTGCTGGTCCTTCCTGCAGGGCTGCTGGGCTGTCCTCAGCGGGAGGTTAGCTTCTCTGTGTCGTTCTGTGGGTGCTGGGGCTCCAGAAGTTGTTCAGAGTCCCCTTTTACATAGTTTGGGGGGAATCTGGGGGCAGAGTGGCTTGGATGAGCTGTTTCTACTCCGCCATCTTGGCTCCACCCCTCCCTTGGGAAATATTTCAAGCTAGTTAGTGCAATATATATATGATAACATGTTTTCTGTTTAGATTATTCATGAACACATCATAGTTCCAACTACATTATCTTCCTAATAGTTCTATCTATATCAAATCCTGATCACAAATTATGCCTCTTGGAAAATAAACATATTACCTCTGCTCTTAAAACAAATAATACACATCATTTATGATTCTGAATATTTTCATCCATACAAAATTTTTTTCTAGTCATTCTCCATGTTATCTTTAGATCACTTTTATAAGAGATTGACTTTATTCCAAGTTAATTCAGGATGCATTAGTTAAATTCACATGCACATATGTGTATATATATATATAGATAGATAGATAGATAGATAGATAGATAAATAGATAGATGGATAGATTTCTCTTGAAAGAATGAAATGGCTTGAGTAACATTTTTAATGCTCATTCAATGTTATATAGATAAATGATAATTAATAAAAATGTTTCCCATATAATCAGTCTCTAAAACTAATTAAAAATCCCTTTTTACTAGCGCTAATATTTTTTATGTAATCACATCTTTTTGTTTTCCCCTATTTAATTGTATTTCCTGATTCAATTCAATTGAACCAGCATTTGGCAAGCACCTACTCTATGTAAGACTCTGGGGATTCAGAAGTAAAACAACAAATAATACCTGATCTCAAGTTGCTTAACCCTATGTATTTATGGTGGTGGTGGGGAGAGTGAATGGTGAGGGATAAAGCATATACATAGTGAAGTAAAGCAATGAAAATTTGAAGAGGGATTTGATAAAGCTTCCCACAGGAGTTGGTGCCTGAATTTAGCCTTAAAGGAAGCTTAGAGTTTCTAGAGCTAGGGGAAAAAGGGATTGTCTTCTATACATGGGGACTAGCCTGTGGGAAAAAAAAACATAGTAGCAGTAGACAGAACATTATGTATGGGAAACAGTAGGTAAGGAAGTTCAGCTTTGAAAACAGATTGTGTGAAGGAGAGAAACATGAAATAAGTCCAGAAAAGTTGGCTGGGATGCATTATAAAGTGCTCCAAATGCCATGCTGAAGCATTAGTATTTTCATATGGGTTTAATATATCTGATCTCAGGGTTCAAATACCCATAATGCTACTAGTAAATTGATCAAACTGCAACAGCATAAGGACCAGCATCATATTGTGGGGGTAGAGAACTGACCTTAAAGACATGAAGACATGGGTTTGAGTTCTACTTCTTAGGTATATAGAATTGGATATGTGATTCTAGATAAATCACTTAGCTTAGTCTAGATGACTAAGACTATTAAGTTTTACAGAAGGTGTTAACCTGCAGAGATGAAGGGAGTTACCTTAACCAACTGAAATCACAGTGAATCACTGAACTTTGAACAAAGCATTCTCTTACATGCAACAAATAAATGAATGGATGGAGTGAAATAAGTGGTATTTAATATAACTCTTATGGTTATGTTAAGCCTTTTAAAAGACCATTATATGCTTAAATTAATATAGACTCTTAATATTTCCAGGATTCATCAGGCTGATGAGTAAGAGGAAATGAACTCTGATATGCTGCCTCTTTGCAGCATACTATTTTAACTCTGAGCTTTGCATCTAGGAGTAAGAATCCCATGGGAGACAGACTCCCATGGGAAACAATAATGATACAGCTGAAGGGGTGCAATGCAGCCTCTTTGCATGCATGTACACTTACTGCTTCTTTTCTGTGGAGTGGCTGGTTGCCTACCATTCAGATGAGCAGCAGATGGCAAAAAGGCAGTGAGGGTGGGGGTGCCTAGCACTTAGAACAGTGCCAGGCACCGTCTGGGCCCTTGATAAATATTAATTAAGTTAATTGAATTGAGTAAAAAACATTGCCCATGATGCTGATTAGGACAAATGGCCCTAGTTATATGTATTTCCTCTTTTGTTAAGGATCACATGAGCATTTCTACATCTTTCTAAATGCCTGATCAGGCTACATGGCTCATCCAATAAAGCTGAAACTACAAGTCTTTCTCTATATTTTTTATTTTCTTTGAAAAATACATTATTTCTACCACCCTTATATATATATGCCTATGCTATTCATGGTAGAAATTCTTTTTGAGTTCCCTGAAGAAAATCTTCATCCCTTGGTCGCCAACATTATGGGGGAAAGCCTTTCAGAATTTATATTGATCTTCAGGTTAAAAAATGTATATCATTGGGAACTTACTTCATTTCTTTCTACCTTGGTAGAACTTGTTATATATAGTCTTGGGTCTTGGACATTGTATTTCAGAACCCTGGACATTTCCATGACATAATAAGTTATGGAAGTAGGACTTTGGTGGAAGAGAATGATATCCAAATGAACAAATTATCTGGAAAGAATGATCAGTTTTAAAAGATTATATTTAGGAATAGAACATTTTTAAAATTAGTCTCTGACAGCAGAGGCTGAGGGGAAGAACAGGAGGAATGTCTCAGGTACAGGACTATTGAAAATGGACCAAAGCCAGGGCCTGGGTTTTTCTGAGAAGGTTCAACTCTCCAGGGCTCATATGCCTTTGTTTGATGGATGTGATAAAGATGTGGTTTGATGGGAGTGAGGAAAATGTGGTTAACTTCACTAGCTGAGAAGGCTCACCAGGAGCTATAGCCCATCTATCCTAGAAGGAAGAAAAAGGATGAGAGGGAAGGAATACCCTGCCAAGGCATCATGGAAAGGAAAGTATGTCTTGGAATGTATCCCTATGCATTCTCTCTTACTTGGAATTTAGGCAAGTCACAACTTTTCTGTTTCAGTTTACTTTCATTTGAAAAGAAGTGGATGAGGCTACAGGATCTCTAAGGTAATTCTAAATCAAAAACATGTTATCTTAATGCTCTATGAAGTCTACCTCTGATGAAGTAGGTTTCTGACAACCCTGTCTATGGTTAGAGTGCATCTTTTAGCAATTATCTTAATTTATCAAGAGTATTTTAGGTGAGATAATATAAATGCAACAATATGCTACCAATTAAAACTCATTTCTGTATTCCAGAGGAAGAAAATAGAGTTAAGTAGGTTTTTAAAATGTTATGGAACCAACTGAGTATTGTTGGGATGAGCTGGCCTCATTCACTCCTGCCCCATTCACTCAGTTAAGCAGATTGCAAGACTCATTAGGGGTCCGACTGTCAGTAGTATTGAGTCGCCAAATCAGTATTCCTGAAGCACAGATCTGACAAGGTTATATTCCTGCTCCAAAAGCTAAGACTCCCTATTGCCTCTAAGATTATATATATATATAAAGTCTTATACTTGGCACATAAAACCTTTCACAATTTTATATTTCCGGATATGTTATGCTTCTTCCTCTCCCATTTTCTATATGCTAGTCAAATTGGATTGACGCTATTCCCCGTCATAGAATTCCATCTTCCACCTCCTTGCTTTAGCACAGGCTGTTCCTGATTCCTGGAATGCCTGCCCTCCTTAATTTCTCTTTTTGAAATCCCTAGTGGCCTCAAAAGCTGAGTCCAAAATGCCAACTCACTTCTTTTTCATACATTCTTTTTAAAAAATTAATCATTTACTTTTAGTTCATAACATTAATTTCCACAATCCCCTGAGTTCCAAATTTTCTCCTTCCCCACACATGGTGGCTTGCTATATGATATAGGTTCTACAAATACCTTCTCATTAGTCAAGTTGTACAGAAGAATTATAACCAATGGAGTGATCAGCAAGAAAGAAGGAATGAAACAAAACAAAACACAAAAGAGAGAGCATAAGTAGTTTCCTTCAATCTGCATTCAGACTGCATATCTCTTTCTCTGGATATGTATAATCCTTTCCATCATGAGTCTTTTGGAGTTGTCTTATAATCTTGCATTGCTGAAAGGAGCCCAGTCTATCAATTGGTAATCATATATATGATGTATCTGTAATTGTGTACAAAGTTCTCCTGATTCTGCTCTCCTCACTCAGCATCAGTTTATATAAGTCTCTCCATGTTATTATGAAGTTTGTCTGCTCCTCATTTCTTATAGCACAATCGTATTCCATTACATTCATATACCATGATTTGTTTAGCCATTCTCCAGTTGATGGGGATTCCCTTGATTTCTAATTCTTTGCCACCACAAAAAGAAAAAAATGAATGTCTCTTTTTTTGGAGGGGGGGAGGCAAGGCAATTGAGGTTAAGTGACTTGCCCAAGGTCACACAGCTAGTAAGTATATCAAGCATCTGAGGCCGTATTTGAACTCAGGTCCTCCTGACTCCAGGGTCAGTGCTCTATTCACTGAGCCACCTAGCTGCCCCCTCAACTCTCACTTCTTGATCTACTTCTTCCTTTTTTCTTTTTTGTTTTGGGATCTTTTTCAGGAGGTGATCTGTGGATTCTTTCAACCTCTATTTTGCCCTCTGGATCTAAAACATCAGGGCAATTTTCCTTCAGAATTTCTTGGAGGGTGATTTCTAGGTTCTTTCTTTGATCATGGCTTTCAGGTAGTCCAATAATTTTTAAATTGTCTCTCCTGGATCTATTTTCCAGGTCAGTGGTTTTTCCTATGAGATATTTCACATTGCCTTCTAATCTTTCATTTGTTTGGATCTGCTTAACAGCATCTTGATTTCTCATAAAGTCATTAGCTTCCATTTGCTCCAGTCTAACTCTGAAGGAATGAATCTCCTCAGTGAGTTTTTGAGATTCTTTTTCCATCTGGCAAATTCGACTTTTTAAGGCATTCTTCTCCTCATTTCCCTTTTGGGCCTCCTTTGCCATTTGAGTTAATCTATTTTTTAAGGTGTTGTTTTCCTCAGTCAGGCTGTTGACCCTCATTTCATACTTTTCCTGCATCCTTCTCATTTCTTTTTCCAATTTTTCCTCTACTTCTCTTATTTGATTTTTAAAGTCCTTCTTAAGGTCCTCTATGGCCTGCTACCCACTCATGTTTTCCCCTGGGGCTTTTGGAGCAGGAATTCTGACCTCACAGTCCTTTTCCTGCTCTATGCCCCCAAAATAGGAGTCTAGGGTTGCACTTTTCTGTTTCCTTTGCCTTGGCATGTTGCCACTTGATTACCTGACTTTGGGGCTTGTTGCCACACTATGGCTTTAAGGCCAGATAGAGGAATTTTCGTCCCGAACGTGTAGGGGGCAACTTCCATTTCTGGCAAGTTGTAAACCCACCCACGACTTCCACCCTAGATCACAATCCAGATCCAGGGAGGTTAAAGCAAGAGTGATTACCCCCCAAGACTGATCGCTGGATCTCCCTACAATTTGCAGGCCGGAACCTGGAGCTGCCTCTGAATACTACAAAATGGCGTGTCTCCTCAGTGGCTTCTAGCCCCCAGGGGAGGGAGCCGACGCATTCCCCCAAACACTGGTCCCAAAGTCCATAGGACACTAACCTCTTACTTTGTCCTAGGCATGTCTATGTTGATAATTCTGGAATCGCCACAGCTGCTGGTGTTCTGGGGTCTCTCCAGCCAGCTGCTGGCCCTGCCTCCCTGGGGCTAAAACCTCGGCTCACGGGGACCTGGGCTCCGCTCGGCTCGGCTCCCCACGCTCTGTGCACTGCGTGCTGCCGGCTCCCAGAGTGCTGTGCTGGTCCTTCCTGCAGGGCTGCTGGGCTGTCCTCAGCGGGAGGTTAGCTTCTCTGTGTTGTTCTGTGGGTGCTGGGGCTCCAGAAGTTGTTCAGAGTCCCCTTTTACATAGTTTGGGGGGAATCTGGGGGCAGAGTGGCTTGGATGAGCTGTTTCTACTCTGCCATCTTGGCTCCGCCCCTCCTGATCTACTTCTTCCTCTGTTACCATTCCCCCATCCATTATTTTTCATAGACTTTTAATATATTATTTATTTGCTTATGTTTATACGTGTTGTCATTTCTTTCTCAAACAAGTAGAGTTTAAACTCAATGACGGCAAGGACTGCTTTAAATTTTGTCTGTTCTACTACCTATCCCAGTGAATTGCACATAATAAACACAAAGTAAAATGTTTACTGAAATGAATTAAAAATGGGATGATTTGGTGACAATGAAGCAGGGAGGAAAGTGGGAATAAGGTATTAGTTAATAACAATAATGTGGCTTTATGTCAGGTGTGATCCAATAGTTATACTGATGGAGTGCAGATGGGATTGGTGGCCATGGTTAGGTCATGGCAGGTTTCTAATAGATTTGTCACCCTTAAAATGTTTCAACTGTCTCACAAATTAGAAAATTGAGTAAAAACATCCAGATAATTTAGCCCTCTTGAACTGTCAATTTCTATTTCAAAGTGAAATATACAGATAAGGGGAAAATTTTTTTAAAATAAGTATTTATTTTTTCCAAATAATAAAATTCCTCTCTAGTGAATTATAGAATGTAAGTTCCGTGGAGGCAGGGTATTTTTTTTTATTCCTACCACCTTAACAGTGGCACAAAAGAGTCACTTAATAAATGCTTGCTACCTAAACAAATTTAACTTGATAACTGATAAATCATCACTTCACTGTGTTCCATGAAGATATCTTTGACATCATTTACCTTTAACAGTAATTAATAGAATTAGATCAGGGGTTCTTAATTTTAAGACCCTTGTGTGTGTGTGTGTGTGTGTGTGTGTGTGTGTGTGATGGAACTCTCTGGCAATCTAGTGAGGTATATGGCCTTCAACTCAGAATAATGCTTTTAAATGCATGAAATACATAGGATAACAAAGGAAATCAATTGTGTTGAAATCTATTCATCAAAATATCAAGAAAAACAAACCACAGGTTAAGAACACTTGAATTAAATTGAGCTGGCTCAAAAGACCTGATTTTAAAGCAACCCTCCAATTACTCAAATCATGTTAATAACAGTTGATATCACCACTTAACCAAATAATCTCTGGAAAGGGAAGTAAAAAACTGAAATGACTACTATGATTATGTGATTTGATTCAGTGGCTACATATGGTCTTGGCTTTTGTGTATTAAAAATACACTATGGAGGCAGAGAAAACAATCCTAGAAAACATTAAAGTGCCATGGAAAGTGATACAGTCAGAGACCCTTTAAGTGTAAAGAATAAAAATTAAGCATTTTCCATAGAAATCAATTAGTGATTATTTAATATTAATACTTAATTTTGGATGCCAACTATTAAAATATTCCACTAAATGAGAACCCATTATTTCTTGATAGTCCATTATATTATGGAATAGCTCTAATTATTAGAAGTTTTTCCCTACACAAAACCTAGAAATACCTTTTGGCATCCTTTATTCATTGCTTCTTTTACTGCCTCCTGGTTTGAAGAAAAGACCAAGTGTAATTCTTCCTTCATGTGCTAATCCCTTAGATACCTGAACACTACATCATCTATCCACCCTAGCCTTCTCTTCTCTAAGCTGAAAACCCCCATTTTCTTCAAGTGATTCGTGGGGCATTATTTTAAGGGCTTTCTGAAAAATTAATTTTGTTGTTTAAGAAAGTCTCAATAGCAATATCCAAATGAACATACAGAGTCAACTAGATTTTTAGAATGTTTATAAATAACTGTATTTATTAAAAATCCTGGTTTAGTAAGAAACTGAGTATTGGATCAGTGGAATAGATTGGGTACACGAGACTCAGCAGTCAATGACTATAGTAATCTACTATTTGATAAACCCAAACACTCCAGCTTCTGAGATAAGAACTCACTATTTGACAAAAACTGCTGGGAAAACTGGAAAATACTATGACAGAAACTGGACTTAGACCAATGCCTGACACTGTATACCAAAATAAAGTCCAAATGGGCACATGATTTAGATAAAAATGCTGATACTATAAGCAAACTGGAAAAGCAAGGAATAGTTTACCTGTCAGATTTGTGGAGAACAGAAGAATTTATGAGCAAACAAGAGAGAGAACATTGTGAAATGCAGAATGGATAATTTTGATTGCATTAAATTGAAAAGTTTTTGTACAAAAAGAGCCAATGCAACCAATATTAAGAGGGAAGTAGAAAACTAGGAAAGAATTTTTACAACCAATGTCTCTGATAAAGGCCTCATTTCTAAAATATAGAGAACGGAATCAAATTTATAAGAATACAAGCCATTCCCCAATTGATAAATGGTCAAAATATATAAACAGGAAATTTTTAGGGGAAGAAATTAATGATATCTATAGTCATATGAAAAAATACTCTAAATCACTATTGATTAGAGAAATGCAAATCAAAACAAGTTTTAGGTGCTACATCACACCTGTCAGATTGACCAACATGACAAAACAGGAAAACTATAAATGCTGGAGAAGATGTGGAAAAATCACCACATTGTTGGTGGAATTGTGAACTGATCCAACCATTCTAGAGAGCAATTTGGAATTATTCCCAAAGGGCTATAAAATGTGCATACCCTTTGACTCAGTAATATCACTTCTAGGACTGTACTCTATACAAATGGGAAAAGGACCCACACGTACAAAAATATTTATAGCAGCTCTTTTTGTGGTGGCCAAGAATTAGAAATTGAGGAGATGCCCATCCATTGGGGAATGGTTAAACAAGTTGTGTTATATGAATGCAATGTAATATTATTGTGCAGGTAGACTTCAGAGAAGCCTAGAAAGACTTACATGAACTGATGCTGAGTGAGGGAAGCAGAACCAGGAGAACATATTATACAGTCACTGTCACATTGTGTGATGACTAACTTAGATAGTTTTGGTTCTTCTCAGCAATGCAGGGTTCTAGGACAACTTCAAGGGGCTCATGATGGGAAGTGCTACACACATCCAGAGAAAGAATTACAGAATCTGAATGCAGATCAAGGCATACTATTTACTGTCTCTTTTTTTGTTTTTATTTCTTCTTTCTAGTGGTTCATTCCATTGGTTATAATTCTTCTTTACAAAATGACTAATGTGAAAATATGTTTAATATGAATGTATATGGAGACCCTATATTAGATTGCATACTCTCTTGGAGAGGAGGGAAGAGAGGAAGGAGGAGATAATTTAAAACTCAAATGCTTGAGGAACTGAATGTTGTATAACTAAAAAAATTAATTAATAAAAAAATTAAAAAAATCCTGGCTTAGATTGCTACTATGTACATATCAATTCATAGCTGAGTACATGTACAAACTTCTCCTGAAATTGCCACAACTACTCTAGCATTCCAAAAAATAAATCCTATGCCAATTTTTTTCTTAATCAACCAGCAACACCTGCCCCACCCATCCATCTGCTGCTGGCTCATCTTCTGCTAAGTTATGGATGAACCTGTCTACCTGCTTTGCCCCACTATCAGAATATTCTGTTAGTTAAAAGCATACAATTAAACCTAACAGGTATACTTTGAATTAACATCAGGAAGCCTAGAAAAATAAGCTTTTGGAGATCACAGCTGGGACAGAATCATAATGCAGAGAGCCACCAAGCATTCTCTAGTGTCTACTGCCAACTAGTTCATTGAGGGGGACAGATGGCAAATACATTCTCACCAACTGACAATCGTAATTACCAGGGCAAATCAGTCCCAGTGATTTGTAGTGCCCCACTCCATTAGACTCCACTATATATTTATGTTTCTCCAATTAATGTAATTCTCATTAGTGAGCAATGACAAACATACTAGATGATATTCTGATAAGCAGGATGCATACACTTTGGAATGGTTAGGATCCAAAGTGACAGTCCCTCTTTACAACAATACAGAGAATCTATGCATTATCTCTGATCACGTGACTTTGATTTTCTCCTCAGCCCTCTCCTCTTCTCTCTCTCCACATGCTCCTTTACTATTGATTCTCATTTACTCCTGTAGTTCTAACTGTGATCTCTGTGCAGACAAGAGTCAAATGAAGGATTCTAGGCCAAGATTTTTTCATGTACTCGGGACCCATGCTTTTTAAGAGTTTAATACATGTTTAGGCAGGTTGGTGGCACAAGAGATAGAGCACCTGGCCTGGAATCAGGAAGATTTGAGTTCAAATCTGGCCTCAGATACTTACTAGCTCTATGATCCTAGACAAGTCACTTAATCCTGTTTGTCTCTGTTTCCTCCTCTGTAAAATGAGAAGGAAATAGCAAACCACTACAATATACTTGCCAAGTAAACCCAAAGTGGAGTCACAAAGCGTCAAACAACTGAAAAGAATGAACAACCACAAATAGTTATTTTTGTTATTTCCGTTGCTGTTTACAGTCAGTTAATGTTGCTATGACATATTGCAAGGAAGAATGATACCGAAAGGCCAAAAATCTTTAAGGTGAAGAAGCTGATTCCACGTAGATAGAAACAACAGAAAGATATGTGTGTATATACATATACATACACATACACATACACATATACATACACATATACATATACATACACATACACGTATACATACACATATACATGCGCACACACACACACACACACACACACACATATTGGGAGAGGGCAATCCTAGCAACACCTCAAACTTAAATTGACCATTCAAAACAAAAAGATGCTGTATTTCTCTTAAAACTGATTTCCCCTTTCTAACTTCTTTTTTCTATCAGTGGTTCCTAGGGTCATTCATACTCAAAGCAGCCATGTTAGTTAGTTAGTTAATTATTTGCTTTGTTTTTACTACTTATATCCAATCAATCAATCAATCAGTCAGTCAATCAATCACTCTTCTTTCTAGCCCCCTGACAATCCTTAGTACCACCTGCCTAGGTTCATCCAATAGCCAGCACAGTACAGTGGGAAGTGTGCTGGATTGGGAGTCTAGGCACCTAGATTCAACTCCTTTCTCTATTTATGAGCTCTGTGACCTTAGGCAAATCACTTAAACTCCCTGGGCTTCACTTTCCTCATCTGTGAAATGAGGGAGTTAGCCTGGAGGGCCTCCAAGGTCCCTTCCAGCTCTAAATCTATCATCCTCGTAAATAATCCTGCCTGCACTTATCTTCTGCCTCCCACTTTCCAGTCATTTCTTCACACTGCTGCAGATTAATCTTCCTTATGTACAAACTTTTTTTATTACTCTGTACTCAAGGTCTTTCAGTGATTCCCTTTTGCTTATTAAACAAAGTCAAAATCTCTTAACCTGGCTCAAAAAAAAAAAAAAACCCACCAAAAAACAAAAGAACATGATGCTTCTGCACCATTATAGGCTTCTGTTACTCTAACTGTATCTGCAAGGCCTATGTTTCAGACTAACTGGACTATTTATTGTTCCTTGGACACTCCCAGCATTTTCTGGCATCTGTGACTTTACTCATGCCTTTCTCTCTTACTCCACCAAACATCACAACCTGTACTTTGTAGACACAAGAATAGTTGTAGGGAAAATCAAATGAATGATCATCTTAAAATAGCTGCTTATCATTAGAAACACTCTATTATTGTTAAATTTATTTAGATTTTCCTTCAAATGTTTCCTTATACAATCCCAAATAGTGATGAGAATAGCCAGTGTTCAAAAAAATTAAAAAATATATGCAGTATAAAGTCTTTTCACAGTACTGAGATAAGACTATAGTGAGCCTTGAAGATGGTAATTTTTTGTTGTTTGTTTTTCTCTATATAATTTATGTTTTTTGGCAAAGTGATTTGGTTTGGTACAGGTTCAAATTTCTATTTTTAACAAATGGGCATCTGTTATAATTAGGTTCTGATAGATTTAAAATTCTGTGACATGATTACATAATTTTATTCTAATATTTGTTTGAAAATTATAATTTTACCTAGAAAGAAACCATACTCATCTAATGCTTAATATACTTAAAATGCTGATAATTCGATGAGCTCTGGCTAAAACAGTTTAGATTTTCCTTTTTGTGTGTCTTAGAAGCTGCCCTTTTAGGCCAGGTAGACAGTTATTTACTCTGTGAGTTTTGAGAGTAGGCATGGATTCCAAGCACAGTGACCCAACATGAACCAGGCATTTGGGGAGATTGTTTGGCAGAGCCATGATTCCTCCACATTGGCAGAATTTATTTTGACAGATTTCTTTTCAGCTCCTCCAAGAATGGAGATGAGAAGAGTTTTGCCAGACACAATCTTGCTGGGACCTGGATGCTCTTCATTGCCATTTTCTTGTTTACATGATGGCCCAACTCTCCTCCCTGACATCAAGATTGGATGTGGAGAATGGTGACCTGTGATAACACCAGGAAAGAACTAGTCTCCCAATTTTCAGATATCATATCTCTAAAAGCAGGTTGGTAGTCAAATCAGAAAATATCAATTTTTAAAAAGTGTTTAAATTATCAGGCTTTCATTGTCAAATTATTTAAGTAAATTGTCAAGCCTGCCCTTCTTTCTATGTAACTAATGCATGGCTTCACACACAAATGCCAGGCCCATATGGGGCAAGGCAAGTGAACCAAGACTGGATTTGATCAGCACACTTAACCAAAGTCAATTTAATTAACAGGTCCAAGGGCTGCTTTTACTGCTGGTATAGTGGTAAGATGCTGGCACCAGAGGGGATACTTCAGTCCAAGGTCTGGTCTGAATACAGCCCTAAAATATGGCATTGGTCAGTAGTGGGACAACAAATATGGTTTTATCCCATAATATCCAAAGTACAGTGGAAAACTTAAAAAACTATCCAGATTATTTCAGGGGTAAAAGCTTCAAACTACATTTTTTTAGCACATCATTAGCTGGTAAAAAAGTATGTGATGGGCTAATTGAAATTGAATTTAATTGAAATAATGTTACAGGTAACCCAATGTTCTACAAAGATGAGTATCTTGTCAAAGAAACAAGCATCACAATACAATAGTAAATTTATCGCATTTCCAAACAAAAAAAAATTAAAATTGATCTTTGAGAGCAGGGGAGGATTAGTGAAACCATGATTTTATTGGCCTTTAAAAGTCCTGAGGAATAAATTCCTACGACTAAGACAGAGTGGTATCTGCTACTCTACAGATTTCAGATTTAGAGATTTGTATGAAACAGTGTAAGTCTAAGTAGCTTTGCTTAGATATTCACAACCATTATATGTTAAAAGGATACAGTTAGGTGGTACAATGGATAGAGTGCTCAGCCTGGAGTCTGGAAGACTTATCTTTCTGAATTCAAATCTGGCCTCAAGCACTTACTAGCTGTGTGACTTTGGGCAAGTCATTTAACTTTGTTTGCCTCAGTTTCCTCATCTGTAAAATAACCTGAAGAAGGAAGGTAAACTACTCTAGTATCTCCGCCAAAAAAAAAAACAACCAACAACAAATGGGGTCACAGTGAGTTGGACACTACTGAAAAGTAATATAACAACAACAGCATATGTTAGAAGGACATCTACCTAAGTCTTCTTGAATCCAAATCCATATCTCTAACCAGTTGGACACAACTCTTGAGAACTGCTTCTCAAGAATAGATGGAAATATTTTAATAACTGCAAGCTCTTTAGAAACCATAGCCAATAGCCTCACATAATGATAATATTGCCAACATTTATTAAGGTTTTACTGTTTTCCTCACAACACACTTTTAAGTTACATGTTGCAAATATTAATTAATACATCCTTTTTCACATGTAAAGAAAGTGAGTCTCAGAGAGGTATATTGTAGAGGACAGAATGACAGATTTAAAATTAAGGGGCTTGGATTCAAATTTCCAGCTCTTTTACTTTGTACCTGTATGATCTCTGATAGGTCTCATCTTCCTCAACTGTAAAGTGAGAAGATTGTATTTGTGACTTCCAAGTTCCCCTACAGTTTATATGATTTGACTAGAGTCAAAAAACTAATGTCAGAACCAGAAACCAAACAACTCAAGTCTCTCAGAACTTTAAGCCCAATGGTTTTTCTTCCAGTGGTTTCTAACATCTAGACTAGACTATAGTTATTGCAAAAGGTTAGTGAATCAATTAAATAAAATTGCAGAATGTAATAATTAATAAGCAAACCTGCCATCAATAATCTAAATATATACTATGTCTCATTATTATTTTTCAAATAAAGACAGCTATTTAGTGCAGTGGTTAGAGTACTAGACCTGGAGTCAAGAATAATTGAGTTCAAATCTGTCCTCAGACACTTACTAGCTATGTGACTCTGGGCCAGTCACTTAACCTCTAACTGCCTCAGTTTCCATGTGTGTAAAAAAGAGGATAATAATTTATCTCCCAGAGTTATTATGAGGATAAAATGGGATAAAATTCATAAAGGGCCTTGCAAAGTTCAAAGCACTGTGCAAATACTGTTGTTTTTGTAATCACTAAATGGTCTGAAGACAGAGTATGAATCTTGACTGTGCCATACATAGCTTTGTGGTCCTAGGAAAATCATTTTAACTAATCCATAAAAGGAAAGAATTGGAACTGATTATTTTTATGACTTCTTTCAAATTGAAATCTTAAAATGAGATAATGTACTTTATTTGATTCTGTTTTTAAAGCTAGAATATAACATAATTGTAAGGTAATTATTAAGTAATTATAAGCTTCTTTAGATATTTAAGCAAGCTTAAGTAAAAGGTTTAGATGTTTAAATAAGCTTAAGTAAACTTCTTCAGATGTTTCTTTTTGGAGATGACATGTTTTTTTTTTTTAGAATTAAATTATCTATTTTTAGTTTTCAATATTCATTTCCATAAGTTTTAAATTTTCTCCCCCTCCCTGTCTTCCCAATATGGCTTGCAATCTGATTTAGGCTCTACACATACATTCCTATTAAACACATTTTCACATTAGTCATGTTGCATAGAAGAATTATAACAAATAGGAAAAAAACAAAAACAAAACCAAACAAAACAAATTAAAAAAGAAAATAGTCTGCTTCATTCTGCATTCTGACTCCATAGTTCTTTCTCTGGATGTGGCTGGCATTTTCCATCCTGTGTCCTTAGAAAATGTTTTAGTTCCTTAAATTGCTGAGAAGGGCTAAGTCGATCAAAATCAGTCCTCACACATTGGCTGTTACTATGTACAATGTTCTACTGGTTCTGCTCCCCTCACTCAGCATCAGTTCATTTAAGTCTGCAGGTTTCTCTGAAGTCTGCCTGTTCATCATTTCTTATAGCACAATAGTATTCCATTACATTCATATAACACAACTTGCTTAGTTATTCCCCAACTGATGGGCATCCCCTCAATTTCTAGTTCTTGGCCACCACAAAAAGAGCTGATACAAATATTTTTGTACATGTGGGTCCTTTTCCCAATTTTATGATGTCTTTGGGATACAGCCTTAGTAGTATTTCTGGATCAAAAGGTATGCACATTTTTATAGCTCTTTGGGCATAGTTCCAAATTGTTCTCCAGAATGGTTGGATCAGTTCACAGCTCCACCAACAATGAATTAGTGTTCCAACTTTCCCACATCTTCCCCAACATTTAGGAGATGACATGTTCTTTCTCCCAAGTCTAGTACACAACAAGGACTTCTTAATGAGACACATGGTCTCTCCAAAGAGATATGCCTACCCATTCATGTGAGAAAACAAAATGAACAAAAATTAATATTGCCCAGATTATGACATTTGATTCGACAAGAAGTTCCAGTCCATGCAGTTAGTTTATTAGTTCATATGCTTTTGGCAGAAACTACAAGTTGTTTATATTGTGGGCATGTATCTACGTATACATACATATATAAAGACAAACATATACATATATATGTATATATGTTTGTATATGTACATAGTATATTGTGTTTGAGTGTGTGGATGAGTGTGTGTGTGTGTGTGTGTGCATTTTAGGAACAAGGATGGGAGCACATAGGAAAGAAGCTGTCAGTTTTACTTAAAACTGTTGCCATGTTCTGAGTATTCGTGGCCCTGTCTGTTGCTAATGGTAAATTATTCTTGAAAATATTAAAAATATTATTAAGTTTACATGCATAATATACTTTATACAAATCCTGTGAGTGGTGTTACAAGAAATAACAAGTTTTGGAAGTAAAATAAGTCCTTAAATTGACAATTTCAACAAATGATTCTATGTAATAACCTTGTTAGGAGATCTGAATGTTATATAATTTGAATCCTCCCCAATATTGTTTGCTAACATTTTGCTGAGTGAATATTTACCAAAGCCTATCGCCCTTTGTAAATACCACTAACCTTAATATTTCTTATTTATTCTTATTTCTTATTTATTTATTTCTTATTTATTATTATAAAAGTTAAATATACATAGAATTATATGAAGTATATTAGAAACATTTTAAGAATGATAAAGATCAGTCAACTCATTATGTCTTAAATTGTCTCATAATAATAATATGTCATGTATTTATTACATTCCCTTTTTTGCTGAAAGCCTCTGAAATTTTTAGAATAATCCTAACCCAGAAAAATGATTCACTATTTTATAATCTTTCATTATGATTTAAAAATATAAATAATGCATTACGAAAAGTTCAGAATACCTTGTGATTCCAGGAATTCCTGAGAATTCTCAGGAATTATAATTTCTCATTCCTAAATTCCAAAGATAGTATCTGTTGGGGATTTGGAAACAGTATTTCCTGTTCCAATGTACATTCAATTCAATATAATTTCCTTGTCAGTTTTACTTCCTTTAGATGATTATGGTACGCCAACTTACACTAGTGTCTCATAAACTCTTTTACTTTGTGGAAATTTCCAAAGCCCCTTTGTTCCTTCAGAAATGAAATGACCATATGGAAGAACAGGTATCACCTGCTGCAGGTATCACCAAGGTATTTTTACATATGGCATAGTAAGTAGTTAAAAGGTCCAAAGAGAAAATACCGTTGACAACTGAAGAGAATAAACTACATTTGGATTGTAAAGCTCTAGCAAACCTCCTTCTGGATCTTCCACAGAGTAATATATTAAACAATTTGCCCTTGACAATGTTTCTTAGTCCTATGTGACAGCTGCTACTAATAGAAATGGGCATGTTGATTTGGGCTGAAAAAAAGCTAAAAAGGAGGAGTAACATAAATGTAAGGGAGGCAATGATTCATAATGCAGTTGTAAATTAAGTAAAGGGGAGGGAACAGTGACTGGAACATGGGACCAGGCAACACAAAAAGGAAGCCTTGAGGTCTTGCATACCAATGCAGTTCCTGATTTACAGATGGAGTAATAGCGATTTGGTGCATAATGTGTTATACCTGAGCTTTTACAGGCGTAATAAAAGGGACCATTTTGCAATAAGTTCCCAGTGGCAAGATTATGCTTGGACATAATAACAAAGTGAATCATGTTGCCAATAGAGAACAGATCAGTTAAAGCACGTGTCCTTCCTATTGCTTTAAAAAATAATAATAAACTTTAAGAAGAAAAACTTCAAACAATATATTCAAGTTGAAACTTTGGGATGAACAAATGTCTCCATGTTTCTGAGTGGATAATTCAAGTCCTGTCTAGATGTGGAATCATGACAAGGTCACTTGATAGGAGTAATCAAAACAGATGAAAACTGAAAAGTGGGTTATACTCATCATAATGTGCCCAGAAACATTAGTCAAGGCAGTAGCACCTCCCTGAAACCTTTCTATGACCCTTTCTTATTGTCAGAATGGGCATGGATTCTGGACTGGATAAAGCTACATTTGCAAAAAAGTGGAGTTTTGAGTGCTAGAAGACCTGCCCATCTGTGATGTTCTACATTCAACAAATTCCAATTCAGGAAGGACTTTCTGGAGAAGCATAAGTAGCCTGGACACATTACACACTGCCATTTCAACAACCCTCAAGTAGGTTACATGTTTTAATTAGGAAGGTTTTCTGAACTACATTTGTCTCCACAAATTAGGATTTATGTAATTTAAAATTCTATTAGAATACTCATTTTGGCACTTAACTTTCTCTCTCTCTGTCTCTCTCTCTCTCTCTCTCTCTCTCTCTCTCTCCCTCTCTCTCTGTCTCTCTCTCTCTCTGTCTCTCTCTGTCTGTCTCTTTCTCAGTAGCTGCATATACATACATACCTATATACACACATACGTATCATCAACTTCACAAGTTTGTTGTGATGATCAAATGAAATAACATGTTAATAATAACCCTATTTTTGCAATCTTTAAAGTGCTACATAAATGGCAAATAGCCACTATTATCTTCAAGTTAAGAATGGTAATGTCTAAATTGTCTAGCAGGTGCTAACCTACTTAAACCATCAAGACAGTGGTCTTGTCAAAGTCTCTCTGGAGTATGCACTGGCCAGCCTTCCTTAAAGGTGTGTGTACACAAAAAATGTGGTAATGGTAGTAGTGTTAGAGTGAGTGGAGATACTAACCGCTATCCTGAAAAATAAATATAATATATTAAATATAAATATTTTCACCAGAGACATCTATCTGGTGTTGTAATAGACAAAGCACAGGGCCTGCATCCAGTAAGACCTTAGGTCAAATGTGACATCAGATACTAGCTATGTGACCTCAGGTAAGTCACAACCTCAGTTTCCCTTGGTTTCCTCAACTGTAAAGTGGGAATAATAATAATAACACCTTCTTTGTTCAGTTGTAATGATCAAATGAGATCATATCTGCCTAAAAAAAATGCTTAGTACAATGCCTAGGGGATAGTAGGCACTATATCCATGCTTATTCTTTTACTCCCTTCCTTACCCTATTAACAGCTCAAATCAAAAGCTTATCAATGACTTAGTTAATTAAACCTAGGAGGTTGCTGAAAGCACATAAATATGGGGGAACCAACTAGCCCAGATTCCCGTAGACATTCAGTATCACAGGCCAGATTTCAATCCTGGTGCTTGTAATTCTGATCCAAGGGTTCTGTTCCTGCAAATGTATTTTATAGTACTTGCTCACAGGTGGGTTGTGTTTTGTTTATTTGATTTATTTTGACATACAAGTTATTGCTCCAAGCCTTTACTTCCTTTTCAATCAGATTGCTCTTTGAAGAAAAGAATAATTCAATTATCACCATTGTTCCTGTAATTTGGCATAAATATGTGTATTGTTGGGTGGGGATGACATGAAGGATTAGATGCCAATTGGATCTCTTTTGCAGCCCTACTGATTCTTTATTTGAAGTATTTTTTTTTAAATCATAGTATCATGACTTTTTTTGTTACTTTTGTAGTTATCACAATTCAAACACTGGAATCTTTTTAGACAAATTACAGTTTCTTAGAATTTTATACCTGAAAGGGACCTTAGAGGTCTTCTAGTACAACTGCTTCACTTTATCAGTTGAATAACCCAAGTTCCATTTCATTTAAAAAATGTTAATTATGTTAATAAATACACATAAAATAAATACAAACTGATTATAAGGTTAGTGTTATTCTGAATTCAAAAACATTCTTGGTAAAGGAACTCTGTATAAATTATTAACAGATTTTATCTTTTCTACCTAGAAGAAATATCACTACGTGTTTCATAAATGTGGCATAATACGAGTTAATAAATATTCTTTTCTCCAATTTTTTTTCTCTTCCCTTTAGCTTTTGGCTGACCTAGCAGTGACTAGAACCACTCCCTTCATTTTCCAGCACAGAAAATATTCACTATGCTAACTTACAGTAGCCTTATGTTTCTAATCAAACCCCGGGACTTAGAATATTGTCTAAAAGTATAGCCACAAGACACTAAATGTAGCATTCAGTTGTGTTCTTTGTGGTTAAAAGAACTTTTTAAAATATGAACAAATGACTGCCTTTGGTATTTAAAGCTATCTCTATACGTAAAAATTTGTTTAACTATTTAAGCTGACTTTACTGATTAAATAAATAAAACAGTCAAGGCTTTCTCTCTCTCTCTCTCTCTCTCTCTCTCTCTCTCTCTCTCTCTCTCTCTCTCTCTCTCTTTTAGATTAACTAGTAAAGTCAGTAAGAGCAGTTAACCTAGTTTGTGTCTATTGACAGAATTAGCTTAAATGTGGTAGATGTAACAGCCTCTGGGGTTCAATGTGGATGTCAGGAAGAAAAGCATTGAATGCTATGCCTATAATTTAAGGAGGCCATGTCACAATTCAGGGTCAGAGTATAAGAGCTGGAGTCTAGCCAACTTTCAGGTTCAGGTAGAGGTTGGGGGTCTTAATAATGAAAGTGCAGACAGTCAGTCCTATTTTTGTGGTGGTGGGTACATGGACTTAAAAATGAGTGGATGGGGCTTTTAGTCAAACCTATTTCAGGGGGGAAGGACAGAAAGAAGATGATTAATTTTTAAACAGGTCTCAATTTCCAGGGTAGCTATTCCAGAAGAGATTGGTGTTCAGTCATTTTCAATCTTGTCCAACTCTTTATAACCCCTTTTGGGGTTTTCTTGGCAAAGATACTGGAGTAATTTTCCATTTCCTTTTCCAGCTCATTTCACAGATGGGGAAACTAAGGAAAATAGAGTTGAGTGACTTACCCAGGGTCACACAGGTAGTATGTGTCTGAGAACAGATTTGGTCTCAGGTCTTCCTGACTCCAGGCCCGGCACTCTATCTACTGCACCCTGTGGCTGCACTTCGGGCAGAGGTAAGTGAGGTGAAAAGCAGAGGTCTGTGTCAGGAGTTTTGAAGTGTTGGTCACCCAGTCGCTAGGAGGCTGGGGAATAAAACGCAATTATGAAAGCTAGAGGCAATTAAGAGGGCTCTCATGCTGAAAGACAGCAATGTAGTGTGAATAGAACACTAGTCTTAGAATCAGGAAGACCTTCATGCAAGGCCCTGGCTTTCTCCTCTGACACATACTAGCAGCATGACTAGGAAAATTCACTTAACCTCTCAGTGCCTATAAAACTGTAATTGCAGCACAGGTCCGGACCTGCATTTGTAAAGGCTTTTTCTTAGAACATCCCTTTTAATGAAATCATAGGTCTTGTCCTCAGAATAAATAAATAAATGAGGATGGCATACCAGGCAGATCTTAAACACCAGAGGATCAAGGGACAGGGTGGGGAGGAGATGGGAAACTCATCTGCCTGGTAACTAGAGTACAATCACTGAAGAGCTGAAAGAACTAATAAGGAGCCCAACTCCTTTATAGTACCTTTATAGTATAGGATTTATAGTACCTGGATCCAAGAAGAATTAGCAACAAGCTTGGCTTGAAGCTTAGTTGGTGAGCTACTGCCCTAAGAGAATGCACATAGTAGAAAAGGGTATGATAATAACATCTGTAATACCCATCTCAAGAGACAATGAGGACCCAAGAAATACACAAAACATAATGTAAATGTCAACTCACTCAGAATTGCACAGCACCTCTGAAAGAGATAGAGCTTCTGGTCTGGCCAGCTTCCACCTCTGCCTAGGGCTAGCATTGATTTTACAGAAGGATTTAAGGATTAAGTTTAGGATTATAGTTAAAATAGTTCCATTTACAAATCTTAACAGGTGGAAAGGTAGAAAAATAGGCAGAGAATCATCTGAGTTTTAGCTTAAATGTTAAATTCACAAACTGGCGATAGTGATGTATGCCTTAATGACCACAAAATTCTTTTTTAAAGCATGTACTTATATTTTACATATAATGCCTTGATTGACAAAAATTCAAACTTCATGGTTTACTTGTTTTTTGGTTGTTGTTGTTTATAGATTGTAGAAAAGTAAAAAAAAAACATATCAGTGGTGTGAGGAGAAGGAAGTGAAAAAAGAGGTGGGAAAGGCAAGTTGGTCTTCATTGCCTGTATAGCACATGGTCTAGAATCTCAAAAGTCAAGTAGAGCAAGAGGATGGTACCAGTTATCTGGATGAAGGAGTAAAGCAGAACCTAGGTCAAGGGTCTTTGGCCTCTAGCTGTATTTGAATTGCCTCCCTTGTCTGCTTGCCTTGAAATCCTGCCCTGCTACCTCTCTTGACCTTTGGAAATTTCATGTTCCCGTACCCCCACCCATTTTTCCCCCTCACACATGCATCAAGATGCATGCTCTGCTAGATCCCACAGCCCCAGGATAATTATAATAACTTTAAGATACAGAGAAACTCTTATGAAGAAATAAAGGACTCTAGTGGTTTAAAAACATGCTGTATTGAGTCAACTATTCAGCCAAGAAGATTTCTTTAGTGCCTGGTGTATTCAGGTTTAAGGAATTCTGATATACAGAGATAAAGATGGAGAGATATCGATATCCATGAATATCAGTAACTCTCCATCTTTATCAATCAGTAACTGAACATGCAGAGCCCTCAAATCCTCTACATCATCCTGATATGGAAAAGACCCAGGGTTCTCATAGGATATGCCAGTCAAATGCAACTTTTAGTTTCACAGGAATTATAGTCCACCTGACTATATAAAGACCTTATAAAGTTTCTAGACTAAACACATAGAGAAACTTTGACCTAGAGAGTTTAACAGTAGTAGTAGTAGTAGTATCACAGAATTTATTATTATTATTTTTTTTTGTATGGCAGGATTTTAGAACTGGAAGGGACCTTAGTAGTTATCTTGTTCAATTTCTTCACTTTCTAGATGAAACTTGAGGGCTAGCCATTTACAGTCACAGCTGAATAAATGGCAAGGATGCCCTTTATAATGTAGATGGAATATTTTAGTTGACAAAAATTCACTAGGTAGTGATAGAAACACTGTATTTTTCATGATAAGACTTGGTTTAAACCTTTCTTTCCTCTGTCACTTCCTATATAACCAAATAAATCTCTCTATTCTCAATCTTTCAAAATTCATTAATTATATTATACAATTACTCCACCTTGCATCTACTGCCCTGCATGGTTTAGAACAAGATACCTTCCCAAGTTTCAAGTCATCACTTCTAAACTCACCACTATGCTGCTAACTCAGGCCTTGACTGATGCCACCATCCTCAATCTCCTCTCCCTTCTGTTTGGAGGGCTTTGAGAGCAGAATATCAAACTTGTCCTAATGCATAGAGGGTAGAAACTGGACTCTCAGGTCATTCTACCTTGCACTGACTGACCTATCTGCTTTCAGCTCCATAGAACCACATGCCCCCATCCATGCCAGTTACCCTCTGTGTCCCACTCCCCTGATTTTCTTGCCTCCTTTTGTGTGTTCTCTCCCATTGAAATTATAAACTTATCAAGGACATGAACTTTTCTTCTTCTTTCTTTTTTCCTCCCTCCTTTCCTTACTTTTCTTCCTTCCTTCCTTCCTTTCTTCCTTCCTTTCCTTCCTTCCTTCCTTCCTTCCTTCCTTCCTTCCTTCCTTCCTTCCTTCCTTCCTTCCTTCCTCCCTCCCTCCTTCCCTCTCTCTCTTTTTCTTTCTTTCTTTCTCTCTCTCTTTTTCTCTTTCTTTCTTTTTTTCTTTCTTTCTTTCCTTGCATCCAAGTGCTAAGGCAAAATGCCTGGCATGTCATAGGTGCTTAATAAATGTTTATTGAATTGGACTGTATAAAGTGAGATATATCTGTACTGAGAATACTAGGGCTTATTTGTGCATCATTTTCCCATAACAGTAATAAATAAATTTCAACTTGTTCATGTCTTTGAACACATCTGCCAATTGTCTAAGCTCTACCTCCCCTTCCTTCCAATGTCTATAAAAGGAGGAAAGCATGAAGGCTCAAGTCTTGACTTCAGTTTTTCCATATATAAAATGAAGGATTTGTGATAGAGAACTTTCAAGGTGTCTTCCCATTCTAACATTACCTATGAGTTTATAATTTCCAAAGTTGTAGAAACAAATGCATTCTGGGACTTCGTATTAAACCCCCCCGTCCTGTTTCAAACTGAGGGACTCACTACTCTATCGTTTCTCATTATTTTCCAGAGTTCCCTGGCATCTCTCTGCCACCTGAAACCAGTGGGAACATTTTTGTTGATCCAAACTGAATAGAATGAATTCGAATAAATATTCTACTTAGATGAACAAAATACAAGTTTTGATTTGTGTACTGATATTCTTTGGGGAATATTTTCTTTAATGACTCAAACTCTAATAGCATCTCAAAATCTACATTTATAAAGGTAGGACAAATTCACTGTTTTGCTGAAATTTGATTCAATCTAAAAATCTTTCCACTGAAAGTCTCTAAATTGAAATGTAAGGATGGGAGAATGTTTTCTGCCAAATTGGAAGCACCTCAGTTTTCAAGAGTTCTCAGTTTGGAAATGAATCAAAGCATTTTGGGTGCTCAAGTTCATTTGCCCTCAGCAATAAGCAACTTTATTTTCTTAAACTAAATAAAAGTTAAAATGTGTATTTAAAAGCTTTCTTAAATGCACATGAATCAAAAACATATGAGCTAATTTCTTAGATCACTTTGGATTTAAAAGTCAAGGAGAGAAATGAATCTTTGGTTGGAAAAAACAACAACAACAACAAAGGTTGTTGCCTTGATGAACCTAGAAGCAATCCTCATCCTTCAGAAAAATACTAGATGGGGAAGGGAAAGGAATACACATTCATTAAGAGCATACTATGTTCTAGGGACTATGCTACGTGCTTTACAAATATGATCTCATTTGATAAATAAGATCTATGTCTTTATTTCTTTGGAGGATATTTAAAAGTTGGGAAAATAGTTCTGATAATTCATATATGCTGTAGAAGTAATTTATTATTCTTATGGCAAGAAATACCTATAAACAGCCTATTTCCAGGTGAAAATGTATGGATTTTGAGGCACCTATCTATGTAGTATGGTAGAGAGGGTGCTCAATTTGGAATCAAGAACGGACTGAATTCTGCTTTGTGTATGAACTATATGATCCTGGCAAAGTTTCCTAACCTCTCTCTGTCTCAGTTAGCTCATTTATAAAATAGTGATAATTGCATTTACTTTACAGAGGGGTTGTGAGGATCAAATTAGATAAGTAATATAAAGGGCTTTGAAAATCTTTAAAGGGTTTTTTATACAACTGTATATAATCAATTATTAATGAAGGCTGAATGACCACACTAACACCCATTTCATTTGGAAATTATTTTGAGAGTTTAAAAAAATTAAGCATCGGAAAATGTGTGGAATTCTTCTAGTTTCTCTGTGTGTGTATATTTGTGTGTGTGTTTAAAAACATGAGATTATTCAAAACAGATTACTTTTATGGTACTCTTCCATAGTCTATTTAAAATGTCAAGCTTGAAGTGCATTGGAAGGATCACATTGTACAGGTGAGATTATATTATAAGCAGGGCTTCCTGGTTCTGTCACTTTTACCCAAATCTAAGCTCTGATTGGCTGAATAACAAAACTATTGTACAAAGTACAAGCATCTGACTTATTTGGGGATTTTAGGGGGGTGGGAAAAGCCTAGAATTTCAGAAGCTTTTCTTTTTCATGACAAATTCCTTAGTTTGTTTGGCACTTTGATTTAAAATGTAGTATATGTTACTTAATTTGGCATTTTTTGCAATGTCATAACCCATAATTCAATTCAAGTCACTGTGAAGATGTAAAATAATGTGTAAATTATGTGACTGTAATACAGGAAGTTCACAGGTGAACTTGTATCTCAAAGAGATAACTGACAAAAGAAAGATTCCACATACACCAAAATATATATAGCAAGACTTTTTGTGCTATCAGAACATCAGAAAAAATTGGATGCCCATCTATTGGGAAATGGTGATTGTGATAGTTAATGGAATTGAATATTATTGTGTAAACATAATGAACATAGAGAAGCATGGAAAGACATTATGAATTGATGACACAAAGTGGAGGAATAGAGCATTGAAAAATTATGTACATCTATAGTGACTATAACTATATTTTTAAAATGGAAAGAACAGGAATAATAAAACAATTGATGAAATTTTGATGAAACTTGGCCCCCCAAAATAGATATAACAAGATATTTCCCCTAACTCCTTTGCTAAGGGAGAAGTCCACGAGGTATGGAACATTTTGTTGAAAATTTTTGTTGATTTTCCCCTATATTTGTTATTTCTATTTTTATTTTTTTTGCTTTTTGGAGGGCAATTGGGGTTAAGTAACTTGCCCAAGGTCACATGGCTAGGTTTTTGTTTGTGTGTGCTTCAAGTGTCTGAGGCCGGATCCGAACTCAGGTCCTTCTGACTCTAGGGCCGACGCTCTACTCACTGCGCTACCTAGCTGCCCCTATTTCTATTTCAAAAAATATATATTGTTTAAAAATAAATATTTGAAAAATATTTTCTATTATTATTTCTATATTTTTCTATATACTTTTTCCATGTTTATTATAAGGTATCGCTTTCTAGGGTTAGGAAAAATAGGGATATAGGGGAAAATGTGGCTTATATAAAAATGAAAACAAATTCAATCTATATTTTAAAAAAAGAAGATAGAAAAGAAATCAAAGTTACAAAGACTAGTCACAAGTGGATTTTTTAAATGTCAAATTGAATTATTCATAATAGTAATCTCCAAAACTCCAAAAAAATTTTGATCATACAAATTCTTTCAGTAAAAACTGACATATTGGGAGCATGGTCTCTGGAGATCACATCACAGGTCAAGAGGGTGACTCTTCCTGGGAGAAACATGCAGGAAGAGGCAGGTCAATGCAAGACAAGTGGGCAGGCCCTATTTTCGTGGTGGTGGATGGCCTTCTTCCTTTGCTTTCATATTATTTGATACGTTTGTGGGATTCTTGGAATTAGAGAAAGAGGTCTGTATTTGGCTTTTTGGGCTCTGAGACCATTGGCAGCAACAGGCATCTCTCTCTCTCTGCTTAGTAGCTGTTGTAGCTTCCAGCTTCTACTCACACTCCCACTCCTGCTCCTGCCACACAGGGGTTTGTCTGCTCTGTTCAGGCTCTCCTTGTTGAAGCTTCTTTTGGACATAATCTCCCATGTTTTCTTAAGGCCAGGGAAAGAGAAGAGCCTAGCTTGGAGGGCAGCAAGGATCTATTATTCTCTAGAAATATTTTCCCACTCTTAGACCAGCATGTTTGCTTACAAACATGGAAGGCACAGAATTCCTTGTGATTTACCACTACAAGCTATCTCAAGTTTTAGAACATATATATATCCTACCTATCTTCCCCTAATGATGAGAACTTGGAATGGTCCCCACTTTGGAGAAGCATAATTTGCCTGTCCTGTTGCACCAAGGAACTTCCTTAGTATGACTCTCCCCAAAATAGAGCTAGGTGTGACATTTCCCCCCCAAAAAAAACACAAATGCAGAAACACACACACACACACACACACACACACACACACACACAGAGTATGATACCATGGAAGCCTTCTTGCTCCCAGGAATGAGGGACTCTCTATTGTCACTGCAATCTCAGATTGTAAAAGATGATACATAGGAAGTACACAACCTCCCCTCTACACTAATAAGACCATGGAAGGGTTCTATTCTTGGGGAAAGAGTATGCCTGGCTCCTCAGACAACTGGGCATTATATCCACAATGCCCACTCTCTGTCCTATGGAAGGGTGGAGAGAAATGCCCAGTAAGCACCCATCTCTACCATCTCCCACTAAGAATAAAAAATAGACCCTAATTCAGGTAATCTGCATGATCCCAATACATATTAGAATTCCTAATGGTATGGACCATGTGCGTGGAGCTCAAGCCAGGGATATATGAGGTATTTTCTGCTGCTGGGGTAGGGCAGTTATGACAAGGGCTAGTCCCAGAATGACTTCCTGGAGAGAAACCCCATGGCTGGCCCTCCAGCACAGGCTTAAATGGGAGCCAGAAAGGGGAAGTGCCTGGGGCAAGATGAGGAAGGATCTCTTTCCTGCCTGCCTTCTTGGAAAAAAAGTACAGCTCAATATACTCCCCCCTCCCTCCCCCACCACTCCCGACCCCTATCCTCTCCTTAGATACACCACAGAGAAGGAGAGCTGCAGAGACAGGCAGCAACTACAAGCATTCTAAACAACTAAGCTGCCCTCCTCTGTGCCAATGGGTTTATTTTTTCTTCTTTTCACATCCCAATGTGTGAATCTCCTGGAGTGCATTATCCTTTATTTATAAGATTGCATCGAGTTTAATTATTCCCTGTATATAATTGTCTTCAACTCTTTTTTTTCCCTGAACTTTCTTAATGAAAATAGATTGAACTGGGTTTTGAAATGGATGAAAAATAACATTTTTTCATTTCTTTAACCAAATGCAAACCTATGGTCTCCCTCTTTATTATCTATCTTGGAAACCCTATTCTAAAGCTTCATTCTTCTGCTGGGAAATAGGATGAACTTCCCAAAATCCTTCTGGAATGATTTGTGCTCATAACAGAAAATAAAAGGAAGGACTGGAATTTGACATTTAGAATCTCTTGGAATCCTTCAGAATCGCCAATTATTTGAGAGATTGGACCTTGGGTGATTTAGCAGCATCACATAATAACAAATATAAGTTAGCAATGCAAGGAAGAGCACATTTGGGGAAATATTTGTGGAATCCTTTAAATAGGGAAACCCAAAAACAAAATGTCAGTTGAATATTTCCTTAATTTCACAAGAAATACTAGAACTTGAAACGGAAAAGAGTGGCAAGATGTTTTTTGTTTTGTTTTGTTTTGGTTTATTTTGAATTTTGGTGATAGAGGCTATTTGACTAGTATAAAATAGGGAAAACATATAGTCACTTAGCTTGCAAAGAGGAAGGAAAATACAGATCACATTACATAGGAATTCTCTATTCAGTCCATGGGAGACCTCGGATGTTGCTCTCTAGTTTTCCAGCTAGGGCAGAGGTAAGGACTAGTGCTGTACAGTGGCCAGAGGAATAGTAGAAGTTTCAATGAAGCAAGTTTCCAGAGCCTGAGATGTTGCAGATGCTTGGGGCTCAGAAAGGGTAACCTTTGTATAAGTGGTTTCATTTTCATTCTTCTTAGAAACTTTAATACATAGATGACTGTAAATTGCAAAGTATTTTTAAAAAGACTTTTGAAATGATTTTTGAAATGCTGTAAATCACAGTCATCTAATTTTGCATTTATATGATGATTTTTTTTAGATTTGAAAGAGAAAAAGGTCAAAACTATATTTTTAAACTATATTTTTATCCTATGTATTAACTTGATAGGAATGCCCCAGATATATGGTTATGTGAAAACCAAACCTTTGAATCAAGTTTATAGCTATAGTAACTTTTGACATATAGGAAAGGAAGTGCGTGAGCCGAGCAATATCTCTGTTTTATCCATTGAAGATCAATTTTCCTTTGGAAGAGACCTTTTAAATATTCTTTCTGGTTAGAGGAAATCTGGAATGTTTTTAGTGTAATGCATTTTCTTAGTATTTTCACATTCTGGGTACAATTTGTTTTTAAAGATTTTAATCATTCTTACATATATAATAATGTTTTATAAATATATAACAAACTGGATCATCATATTAATTGAAATTAAATTTGTAAATCTATATGCACATGAGTTCCAAACCCCTATATATTTTAAGTATGTAAGAATTTTTTATAAAACAGTGGTTAGAGCATAGTGTCTTATAAACTGTTTAAAATGTAAACTGAATTGTAAATGGGGAATAGAATTAGACTTCTATACATGATGGAATTGATCATTACATCTCTCTTGGGGTGGCTAGATGGTGCAGTGAATAGAGCACCAGCCTTGAAATCAGGAGGACCTGAGTTAAAATCCAGCCTCAGACACTTAACACTTACTAGTCATGTGACCTTGGGCAAGTCACTTAACCCCAATTGCCCTCCAAAAAGCAACCCCCCCCTCAAAAAAAAAACCCAACATTACATCTCTCTTTATTGACTGGTATAGAGAGAGGTGACCCATTAATGACAGGGCCTTCTAGAGTGGTGTTATTATTGTCACTTGTTTGAATGTTGAAATCCTGTTGGAGCTTACTTAGATCTTATCTTGCCTCATTACATATACTTTTAAAGATGATTTATAAACATTTTTGCTAGCTGGTACATTGAATAAAGTGCTTAACTTGCATCCAGAAAGAGCTGAGTTCAAATCCCATGTCAAGCATTTACTAACTGTATGACCTTAGGCAGGTCACTTAACCTTTTTCAGCCCCAGTTTCCTCATCTCTAAAATGGCAATAATAATATTTACCTCCCAGGGTTGTTGTGAGAGAAAAAGGAGATATTTGTAAAGTACTTTGCAAACTTAAAGTTCCATATTAATTATATCTTTAACAAAATCCCCTATTAGGTATTTCCTTCTCTTCCTAACCAGTATCTCTTCCTCCTTGGAAACTTCTCTGGCATTTTATCATACTGTTATCTCTCCCTTTCCTGGACTGCTGTGTCACTTGTCACCACCCATTTGCCAATTATTCACAGAATTATTTAACTAGATGTTAGTTAAGAGGCCAAAAGGAAGGGGAAAAAAGCATTCACTGGAAAGAACTGGTTGATTTGTTATGGCGATATCTAAGATGATATTTTATTAATAGAACTTTTTAAAAAATGAAAGATCACATTTAAAAAATTTTGATTATTCTGATAAAATGTTACAAGTAGTTCTATTTTTTTCCATCTACACATCTTAATGATAGTACTTAGTCCCACTCATACCTGAAAATATCTCCCTCTACAACTTATCTGACAAAAGAGCATCTAGCCTAAACGCATCACATAAACTTAAGGACCTTCTGGTGAAGGTTCAATCATCCGGTACCCTGTAACATCTCCTGCATTATTTAGATTTTACCCATAAGCTTTGTGTTATTGTGAAAAAAGTAATAGGCTGTCAATCCAGTTTGGGTTCTTGTCTCTCTAATATAATTAAATAGCTGTGTGACCTTGGGCATTCAAAAAGGGCATCAATTTCTTCAGCTTTAACATGTGTTTGAGTTAGAAAAATGGCCCTGTGAACATGAGGAATGCCCTGTAAGAGACTTGGAAGTATAAAAGTTGGAATGTGAAGCTTAGGAAACTAGTTCAACTTGGCTGAAATGTATAATATATGTAGGAGAGTACATTGAAATAAGTCTAAAAAGATACTTTTGAGCTTCACATGTAGTAGGGAGAGGTTGTTATTTTATACTAGAAGCAAAAAGGGAAGGTATTAAAAATTATTGACCGTAGGGATGATATATTCAGGCCAATGCCTTAAGAAAATATTTTGGAATATGTATAGAGGATGAATTTTAGATGTGAAGGACTGGAAGCAGGAAAGCCAACTATTTAAATACTATAATATTTCAAACAAGAGATGATTAAGGTATAAACTATGGTACTCTGTGTGAGCAGAGAAAAGGGGATAGAGGCAAGAAATAGTGTGGAGACAGAATGAACAGATCTTGGGAAATGTTTGTATATGTGAATGTGTAGAGGAGAGGAAATAATCAGTAATAATTTGAGATGATGGACTCAAGTGTTTGAAAGGACAGTTGTGACCTCAGAAGAAGGAGGGAAACTTAGAGGATGGCTAAGTTTAAGGGAAAGGACAGTGAGTTGTTTGAGGCTCGTTCAGTTGGAGAGACCAATGGGTTATTTATATGGAGATTTCTGGCATTTAGATGCTGATGCAGGACTATAGAATTCTGGAGAAGGATAGGGATGGCTTATCTGAGTAGAGATAATAACTGATTCCATAGAAATGAATGAGATCTTCAAGGGAGAGTGTATGTGAAAAGAAGAGGACCCAGAATAATTTGGATGATACTCATACTTTGGAGAGAAAGAGATGAACCAGCAAATGAGAATGAAAATTAGGGAAGAAATCTAGGTATGTCTTCTGTGACTATTTGGGTAAAGATTTGGGGATAGAATGTGAAGGACTATTCCCTTTTCTTACCTGCACCTTTGGAAAGTGGACATTAAAGGTCATTTAATGGCTCTTCACAATGTGGAGTTGGTATTTTTCTAGTCAATTACAACTAGTCACCACCCTTGCAGAGGGCTTTTTCTGAATATGCATAGATGGAGGAGGGAAGGACTAAATTAAGGAATGTGACTAGACAATTCAATCTTGTCCTAGATAACAAAATAGCACTCTGATTTGATTTTAGTTTGAAGAAAAAAATCTGGATCCAGTAATTGTCTTTTGGAAAGTTTATCACAAATTATTCATAATCAAAACCATACAATTCTTTCTCAGTTTGACTCCACCTAAAGCAAAATGAAAACATGGCATTTTTTGACTAAGGGTTCAAATTTTGGTTCTTTCACTATATTTTTATAGCAATACCAAACACTTTTCCTTTCTGTTATAGCACACCTGTTCTCAATGTAAACATATAGCTCCACAGCAATTTAGATTAATTTTCTACAACAAATGGCACCACTTTGTTACTAAAAACAACCATAAAAATAATTTCCAACTCTTAAGGAAAAAAATGGGCTGGGACATGGTATTCTTTTGACTGCTTGGCATTTTGGCCAGAGGAAATTTGTTCACAAGGAACTGAATGCTTCTCCTGCTCTGGTCATAGCTGTGCCATGAGCTCTGGTGGATAAAGGCTCCAGAGAACTGTGGTAGAAAATGGTCTTATTCATCATTTATCCTCCTCAGGATGAGTGCCTCTCTCTCTCTCCATTGTGTATCCACCATCACCATCCTACTGTCACTCTGAGCTCAATTTCAGTGAGAGCCTGTGAGGTTCTTCCACTAGAAAGAAGTCAATTCCATTTCCTTCAAACTACACCTCCCAGGAAACTTACGTCAGCCAGGCTATGAAAATTTCTCCCTAAATGAAGAGGTCCATATCAAAAAACCTTTTCACAGGAAAGGGAAGTATTACTGAAACCAAGAAAAAATGAGGATACAGAAAGAGGCAGTGAATAATGAAGGTTGAACACTGAGAAAAGGTCATTGAATTAAGAATTGAGAAGTCACTGGTTACCTTTGAAAGGACAATTTTATTGAAAAGATGAGGTTAAAAGCTAGACTACAACAGAGATTAGAAAGTGAATGGATGGTGAAGAAGCAGAACTAACAGCTGCAGAAACTTTGCCTTTGATATTCCTAATAAAAGTGAGGAAAAATATGGAGGAGGGGATAGCTTAAGAAGAAAGGCAGGGGTTGAGTGAAGGTTGATCACTAAATTCCTATTAGCTCCTCCTGATATAAATTGAGCAATTGTCTCATTTCAGTCCCCTAAATCTCTTAAAATTCCTCACCCCAATGATACTGACCATCTGTATAATCTCTCTTCCCAAGGAGGGGACCACCTGCCATCACCCCCTCTTCTAAGTCCCGGATAAGGGCAAGAGAAAATGTGTCCAAATCAGGCAGGCTGGCTTGGCAAAAACTTAACAATGCTTCATATTCAAAATTAATAAAATTCACTACAGGAAAGCCATAGCCTGTCAAAAAATGTGTTATATATAATTATGAATATAAATGGTTTTACTGAGCACAAAAAAAGTGATATTTTAAACAGAAAAAGTACATAGCCAAGTGTGGTATGAATATTCATTTGTTTTCTCTGGGTGAAATTTGCAAAGAAACACATTTTAAAGTAAAAGAGCTCTCTCATTTAAAACTGTATTTGAACAATGGTAGGCTGACCTCTATAGCAGTCTGCAAGAAGAGGGTTGGAGAATAACTTTTTTTTCCAAACACATATTAAAAGGAAAAGAGTAATGACTACTTAGTTAAACAACTCTTCTACAATGTGCCATTACTCTTTTTTTTTTTTTGTCAAAACCTTATTCAGGTTTCTGTAAGTTATACATTAAATAATGTCCTTTTTTTTTTTTTACTAATCAGACCATTTTAGGAATGAAATCCCTGATTTCAGGAGCTTCCCAAGTCTGTGTAAATTAAAAAAAAAATAGAATCTGTCCTGTCCCAAATCATGCTATTCTGGTTCCCCAGAACCAGCAATGATTCTAAGAGATCTCCCAACCCCTGTCCAAATCTTGAAGTGTACTGCAAGTTCACTTCTCTCCTTTTCACTAGATATTTGCTGTATCCACTTGTTACTTACGCATTCTCTGAGGATTCACGGAAGACAAGGAAAACAGGTGCATCAGATTGTTTCTTAGTGATTAGGATAGTTTCCAAGGGCAGGTACTTATTGAAAGCTGTTCTAGAGTCTCTGAGTGTTTCAAATATTCCAGATAGCTTAGGCACTAAATCAAATATTGCTGGCATACTTCAATAGCTTCATTATTGGGGTGATTTTAGTGCAGATGAAGACCACAATCTGTCCACATCTTGTCTGTATCCTCCTATAAATCCTCTCCAGAGACTCCACCCTCTCCCCTTTCCCCCATTGTAGTAAAGGGTTTTCCATTAAGATTCTGAACACTCAGATGTTAGCACTCACTTTCCCTATAGGAATGCCTTACCTTTTTCATTCCACTTTTCTCTTTGGTGGAATCTTTATGTAACTTTTTATGAACATTTCATAATTGGTAATAAATATTAGATATAGATAGAGACTGAACCTGTGATTTGAATGAAAGAGAAAGCTCCCATATGAGGAAATTCCTTCTACTAATGTATCAGATCCCTTACTAAAAATAAGAATCCCTAACAAAAATTAGAATGTTCCAGATACTTTACTAAAAGGGAACATTTTCTTTTCAGTTTATAATCATAAAGTAGTACCTGGAGCACAAAGGGGTGAAGTGACTTGTCTAAGGTCACACATTAATTATGCATTAACTAGGCATAAAAGGCAAGAAGTAATTAAAAATATTGGCATTTCATATATGATTTTCCCAGGATTCCCAGCATATACAAAGAATCTATGATTTGTCACTGTGGGAAGTTCACTAAGCAATTCAGCAACACATCTATGGCTTAGTAGGTAAGTCCGAGGGAGATCCTTGAAGCACATAGAGGGTAGCTCACTTTCCTAATTAGGATCCCATTTCTGTTAAGTGCTAAAAGTGATATCTGAACCCAAGTCTTCCTGACTCAAGATCCAAGATTCTGATAATTAGGCAGTTAGGTGGCAAGGTGGATAGAGAGCTGAGCCTGGAAACAGGAAGAGAGTTTATTATATTTTGTGAATGTATCCTGGAAATGTGCATGTACCTTCATAGTGGCTACATATGGGTATATTGGTGTTACAGCAGCTAGGTGGCCCAGTGGATAGAACATTGGGCCTAAAGTCAGAATTCATCTTCCTGAATTCCAATCTGCCCTCAAACACTAGCTCTGTGACCCTGAGCAAGTCACTTAACTTTACCTCAGTTTCCTTATCTGTAAAATGAGCTGGAGAAGGAAATAGCACTCTAGCATATTTGCCAAGAAATGGGGTCGTGAGGAGCCAGGCACAACTGAACAACAACAGGCCAAATTTAATATTCAAGATAAAATATTATTATAGGCAACAGCAAAAAATATTATTTAAATATTTCATTTGTTGAGGAAAAATAGTTATTAAAGGAATGAAATTAGAATGTACAAGATCCATTACTAAAAATAAGCATTTGCACGAGTTCAATTTACTGCAATGATTTCAAATTGCTGCAACATTTTTAATCATGCTTACATTACAAAAGAAAATGAAATATAATAAAATACTATAAAATTATTTATTCTAAGCTCTTGATTTATCAACATTTATTACAGCCAACTCATGATATTAGTAAAGGTAGCAAATATGAACTTGAAATGGCTATTAATGTAGGCAAATTAAAGAAGTATTTCAGTTCATTTAAAAAAATCCTAATTCCCTATGTGAATGAAAATAAAGGATAAAAATTAGGCAATCTAATGTGGTAATTCTTTGTTCCATTCAAGTAACATTAACTCCTCTCATCACTTGTCTATTGAAAATGAAGGCAAAGATTTTAAGATATTAAAACACTTCAAAAATCCATCTGTGAAAGAGACCAAACATCTTAGGAACTCACAATTCCATTATTTGCTTTCCCAGACCTGACAAAAAAAAATCGTGTTTTCCTGACTGAGAAAGACAGATGATATCTATCCAATATAATCATCATCAAATTTGAAAAAGGTATTTTTATCTTTGTTCCAGGATCTCAGAACTTATGAATAAAGTACTAAGTGAGGCTATTTGAAGAAGGGGGTCGAGCTGCAGGGAGGGATCATATCAAATGACCTGCCTTAGTCTATGCAGGTTTAGTACTGAATTTGGAATTTATGAGTGGGCTTGAAATATTGTTTTTGGAAGCAATTAGTTAACCTTAAGAGCTTCAATGGTTTGGATAATTGTTTGAAGGTCATTACTTTTGTTATATTTAATTTGAAGGTTTTGGACCTAAAATTTTGAAATGGAAATTTTTCAAAAGTGAGAGATTTTTTCTTGCTTTGTTTTTGTCTTAGGTTGACTCCTATCAGAAACTAATATGAAATTACTTTTTGGTTACATTTTAACATAATTCAATTTCAGTTGTGCAGGGACTGATTATTGAATATATATCTAGCTGGTTTTATTTGACTATCTGCTAATTAGCCCACCTAGAAACAGGACTAGAAAATAACGGGAAATTAGCGTCAAATGAATCCATTTTTTGCAAAAGGTTTGATGTGGAATTTTATCTCTAGCTTTGTATCCACAGTATCTAGTATATAGCATAGTGCTTTATATATTGTATATAGGTAATAAATATTTTGTTGACCTTATGATGAAAGATGACAACTTATTTCTTTTAAAGAGCTTATAACATGATGTGAAGACTACAACATGACCACAAATGATTGTGGCAGATGGTAAACTGTAGTAGGAATTAGATAAGGACTGCAGCCATGATTTTTTTTTATAATAGGTAACTTCTGGATTTGTAAATCCCTCTATCAACGCGGGATGACACCTTTCCTGAAATTTCTAGTTTTAAGGAGTTGCTTTTAGCAATAAGAAGAGAAATATCTGGCCCTAGATGACAGAGCCAGTTGGCATTTGAGGCAGCAATGAACTAGGTCTTCCTAGATAAAAGGTTGTTATATACTGCATTAAGAATAATGGACTATAAATCCACATAAATCCTTGGCATTCCTGTATGTTTCTAATGAAATTCAACAAGAGATAGAAAAAGAAATCCCATTTAAAGTTACTGTAGACATTATAAAATATTTGGGAATCTATCTGCCAAAATAAACCCAGGATTTATATGAGCACAGCTACAAAAACCCTTTTCACACAAATAAAGTTAGATCTAACTAATTGGAAAAACATCAATTGCTCATGGCTGGGTCGA
Organism: Gymnobelideus leadbeateri; assembly: GCA_011680675.1. NCBI lineage: Eukaryota > Metazoa > Chordata > Mammalia > Diprotodontia > Petauridae > Gymnobelideus > Gymnobelideus leadbeateri. Next base: position 9,675 of record WOXC01005181.1, on the reverse strand, counting down.
GCTAATATAATAAAAATGACAATTTAACCTAAATTAAATTACATATTTACTGCCATACCAATCAATTTACAAAAAAAAATACTTTATAGAGCTAGAATAATAACAAAATTCACTTGGAAGAACAAAAAGTCAGGAATATCAAGGGAATTAATGAAAAGAAAGGCTAGGGAAGGTGGACTAGCTATACCAGATTTTAATCTATATTATAAAGCAGCAGTCATCAAAACTACTTGGTACTGGCTGAGGAATAGAGTAGTGGATCAATGGAATAGATTGGGTACACGAGACTCAGTAGTCAATGACTATAGTAATCTACTGTTTGATAAACCCAAAGACCCAAATTTTTGGGATAAGAACCCACTATTTGACAAAGACTGCTGGGAAAACTGGAATATAGTATGGCAGAAACTGAGCATAGACCATTATCTAATACTGTATAGCAAAACCAAGACTAAATGGGTGGATGATCTAGGTATAAAGGCTGATACTGTAAGCAATCTAGGAAAGCAAGGAGTAGTTTACCTGTCAAATTTATGGAGAGGGGAAGACTTTCTGGCCCAATAAGAATTAGAGAGCATTATAAAATGCAAAATGGATAATTTTGATTACATTAAATTGAAAAGCTTCTATACAAACAAAGCCACTGTAACCAAGATTAAAAAAAGGAAGTATAAAATTGGGAAAGAATTTTTACAACCAAAGTCTCTGATAAAGGCCTCATTTCTAAAATATACAGAGAATTGAGTCAAATCTAAAAGAATATGAGTCATTCCTCAATTGATAAATGGTCAAAGGATATGAACAGGCAGTTTTCAGAGGAAGATATTAAAGATATCTATAACCATATGAAAAAATGGTCTAAATCACTATTGATTAGAGAAATGCAAATCAAAACAACTCTGAGGTACGACATCTCACTGGTCAGATTGACTAAGATGACAAAACAGAAAATTGACAAATATTGGAGAGGGTGTGGAAAAATTGGAACCCTAATGCATTGCTGGTAGAGTTGTGAACTTACTCAACCATTCTGGAGAGCAATATGGAACTATGCCCAAAGGGCTATAAATAATTTCATATCCTTTGACCCAGCAATACCACTTCTAGGGTTGTATCCTAAAGAGATCATAGAAGTGGGAGGAAGACCCATATGTATAAAATATTTATAGCAGCTCTTTTTGTGGTGGCAAAGAATTGGAAATTAAGAGGATGCCCATCAATTGGGGAATCGCTGAACAAGTTGTGGTACATGAATGTAATAGAATACTATTGTACTATAAGAAATGAGGAGCAGATGGACTTAATATTTACCTGGAGACTCTCATATAAAGTGATGCTGAGTGAGTAGAGCAGAACCAGGAAAAATTTGTACATAATTGCAGACACAACATATGTGTGATGACTGACTTTGATAGACTGCATTCTTCTCAGCAATGCAGGGTTATAAGTCAACTCCAAAAGACTCATGATGGAGAGAGATGTCTACATTCAGAGAAAGAACTAGAAAGATCAGAGTTTGAATGCATAATTGAAGCAAACTACCTGCTCTCTGTCTTTTTCTTGTTTGGTTTTGTTTCCTCTTTTCCATTGTTCATCCCATCCGATACAATACTTCTTTATAACCTGTCTAATGTGAAAGTATTTGCGGATCTCATACTTGATTATATGCAGACATGGTGGGGGGGAGGGGAGGGAGGTAGAGAAAATTTGAAACTCAAGGAATTGTGGAACTGAATTTTGTAAACTCAAAGTAAACAAACAAGTTAATAAAGACAGACAGAGAGAGAGAGAGAGAGAGAGAGAGAGAGAGAGAGAGAGAGAGAGAGAGAGAATAACAGGCACCTAGATGATACAGTAGATAAAGTGTCAGGCCTGAAGTCAAGAAGACAACTTTCTGAGTTTAAATCTGGCCTCAGGTACTTACTAGCTCTGTGATCCTGGGTGATTCAGTCAATCATGTTTGCCTCAATTGCTTTATCTGTAAAATGAGTTAGAGAAGAAAATGACAAACCACTCCACTATCTTTGCCAAGAAAACCCCAAATGGAGTCATGAAGGGTGAGACATGATTAAAAAATGACCTCATCGAACAACAGCAAGGAATAATGAAACAAAGTATGGTGGCACATGCCTGTAGTTCCTGCTGCTGGGGGAAGCTGAACCTGAAGAATGCCTTAAGTTTGGAAGTTCTGAGCTACAGTAGTAGGACTAAAACCAGGCAATACATCTGCCTCGGACATTGTGAAACCCTGGGAATAGAAGTTCACCAGTCTGCTAAAATGATGAACAAACCAACTCACCTTGGAAAAACAGAGTAGCTTTCATGCTCATCATCAGTTACCTGTGAATAGCTACTGTACTTCCAGCTCAGGTGAGATAGCAATACTCAAGTAAAATAAATAAATAAATAGAGGAAAGATGCAGTAAAGAAGAAAAGTTGAACACAGAGAATTTTCACAAATAGAAGAATTGTTGGAATAGAGATCAATTAAATCCACATAAAAAAGTTGTGCCTTGCACTTGGAGAAGAAAACCACCTAACAGCAATGGAATAGGAAGGAAATCTGCTTTCTTGGCTAAATTGAGGTCTACAATAAACTCTGCAATAAGGAAGCTTATTCTGTGGGTGTAGCAAGCTGATGATTATTTTTATAAACACATGGCTTTTTTGGAGCCTTTCAGAAATTTTGTAAAAGATCAGATTTTTTTCCTCTACAATTTTTTGCTAAGAATCTGAATGAATGAGATCAAAATAGATAAACTTTTTTCACATGGATAAATAACTGAAACACGAAATAAATGATTGTATAGTTTGGAGCTTCAAAACTGGCTGAATAACCACCTCATAAAATGAGGGTTAATATGCAGTAGGATAAAGCATTGGGCCTGGAGCCATCTCCCTGAGTTCAAATCTTGCCTCAGACACTTACTAGCTGCGTCACCCTGGGAATGTCATTTAATCCTGTTTGCCTCCTTTTTCCTCATCTGTAAAATAAGCTGGAGAATAAAATGGTAAGCCACTTCAGTATCTTTGGCAAGAAAACCCCAAATGGGGTCACAGAGAGTCAAACACAACTGAAACAAATGAACAATAAAAATGATTTAGTGTTAATCCAGAGTTGAGTTTCTAGTGGCATAACATCTCCATTTTTTTGGCCCTACCATAGGAAAACATGAATGAAGGCATAGAAGGAATGCTTTTCAAATTTTCATTTAACACAAACATGAGGAAACTATTGAATCAAGATCAAAAATGAAATTGAGAGGCTAAAATATTAGGATGAAAACAGAAGGTAATGTCTTTGTTGTTGTTATTCAATTGTTTCAGTTATGTCTGACTTTTCATTACCCAATTTGGCATTTTCTTGGCAAAGATAATGGAGTGGTTTGCCAATACCTGCTCCAGCTCATTTATAGATGGGGAAACTGAGACAAAGAAGGTTAAGTGACTTGCCCAGGCTCACACTGACCTCTGTCTGAGGTCAAATTTGAACTCGGAACTCTGAGTCCTGACTTCAGGCCTAGCGCTCTATCCCCTGGTCCACTTAGCTTCGCCTAATGTGATATTAAATAAGATAAATGTAAAGATTTACAGGTTAAAAAGCTTACTCAATAAGTAGATAAATATAAGATACATAGATTCGATAGATAATTTATTAAGTTATATGCACCTGATACAATTCTATATCTTGATTATACAAAAAAAAAAAAAACAAGCAAAAAGTAGACCCTACCCTCAAGGAGGCTTTTTTATTTTAATTTTTAATGTTAATGGTCAAAGATTATCAATAAAGGGGAGCTGGGAGAGGGAATAGAGGACAAATCTGCTTCTGAAACAGTACATGTAAAAATGTGGGAAATTTTTGTTGAATTCATTTTACATTTCATTAATGAGTCTACTTCATCCAACAGTATCAGTTAAAATTCATCCTTTGCTTTCTCACTTTTTTAAGCTCTTTTCTATATTTTCCTACAAATATGCCAGGCGATTTCTACCTAGCATGTTGGGATGTGCTGTTCATTTTGTTTGACATTTCATATCTATTAATGGAACATGGAGTCTATTTATCAGTTGTCCCTTGTTTTCTCTAAATAACCAACCCACCTCCTTTTCTGTCATAAATTCATTTGTGAATTCCTTTATGTTGCTTTTCCTGGGCAGTTTTTCATTGGTAATATGTTGTGGCCTATTCATGGCTACCATATATCTCTACATTCCCCTTTAGGTGACCTTAAGCTTAATTCTTTGGAGACAGTGGTATGCCATGACTGTTACAAGAATGACATTTATCCATGAAAGATAGGTCTTTGTTTCAAGGAGAAGTTTGTACTAATTAAAAGCAATGGAAAATTTCCCAAAGGCCATCCGGTCTGTTCTCGTCCTCATTTTCATTTTCAGGTCTAGTCCCTGCCCATATTCAGTTTATGTTTAAAATATATGTACTAATGAACCTGATTTATGGTTTGTTCATCTAACTCTGTGTCCTAGTCTAGGCAAAAGACATTCTTCATCCACTTGGATCCTTTCCTTTGGATAGTTAAGCTGAATGCTTGAGCAATTATGAATTTCACTCAGGAGTTTCTGCATTGTTCTGGACCTTGATAAAATCAGCACAATGTGAAAAAAAAAATGAAATCTGCTTGAGTTTTAGCCCTCTCTGCCCCCTTTACTCTCTTTATCCTTAACTGTATAAGGATAAGGGGGCTGCACTCAGAGTCATTTTGTGTAATTCTTTGTTTCATAGTTTATACTGGAAAATTATATGATATCATGGCAAATAATACAGTGAATCTATTAAAAATATGAACAGAATTTGAGATTGAATTAAAAAGATCCAAAGGCCAAATAATGGGGAAGTTATGGTTCCGTAACATTCTGCACCTAACTAGACTATTTGCGTGGTTTTGTGTTGCTTTAAAATCAAATTTTAAGAAAGATATTGCCAAAAAAAAAACACATGTGTAGAAGACTAGGATAAAGAAAGATTGTGAAACTATCTCATAGAAGGAACAGTTGAAGAAGTTTCATTTGGAGAAGAGAAGAGATGTTAGTGTCCAAAGAAGTTAGCATAGTAGGTGCTGACAAAATGTTTATTGAATTGAATTCAAACAGTTGAAGTCTTGCTATGTTGTACAAGAAGTCTACTTACTCCATGTGGGTATAGAAGGGCTATCAAGGAACAATAGATACAAGATACAGGGAAAAGAGGTGGCAAACAGATTTTGGCTCTATATAAGGAAGAATTTTCCAGCTAGAGTTGAACAATAATGGGATGTGTTGTCATGCCAGGAAAGGAACTCTTTGTTTTTGGAGCTATTCAGAGACTAGGAGAATCAAGGATGTCAGAGAAGAGATTCTTACATTATTAGAAGACAGCACTGAATGACTTCTAATAGTTCCTTGTATGACTTTACAAACTAACAGAGATAAAGGTGAATAATTAAAGTTTAATAAGAATAGCTACACACATATTCTTTCTATTACTGTTTTCATAGGTGGAAAAAGGAGATAAATCCCTATGCCCTAAAGATTTCCAAAACTGAAAAGAAATTGTTTTTATTGTTTTCTAAAAGAGTTGGATTTATAGAAGCGTGAGAATTATAGAATGGTGAGAAGTAAAAAAAAATCTTTAAAAAGGTGAGATGGTTCCTGGGTGATGATGGGGGACTAAGTTGTGCTGTGTTGCCACCCCATTTAGCAGAACAGGGCTCTAAGGCAGTTCTGGCCCTTCCTCACACCCCAGCACTGCTAACTGAAATTCCACTTTCTAGAAATTCTCCAGTTATGGTGGAACCTGGGGCTAATCCTCTTAAACCAATTTTAATCACACTAAAAACCCCAGGGAGAAGCTTTCCTGGAATGAAGATTTGGCCCAATTTCTGGGAATATGTCACTTCACAGGGCTTCTAGCTAGCTGATACTAGGTCATTATTATTGGCAATACAATATAGCCAAATCAATACTGAGCAGTGCAATTTCGATCTCACCCTAGTTTTATAATTTAGCCATATCTGGAGAAAGGCATTTCTTTATGGAAACCTCAGAGATTTTGTGATTCTACCTGTCTTTTTAAAATCTATGTAGTACAGGGGTTCTTGACTAAATAATATCTTAAAAACTGATATCGTAACACTATTCTAAAGCTAGCATGTATAACTCAGAAACCATAGCAAAATAAAGAAATGGTTTCCATCCTCAATATCTATTTGATTTTCTTTCATATTTACTCACATTAGATATTCACAAATCAGTTTTTCTTGTAACACTCTATTCTTTGTCATATGATAATGATCTCTTTGATGGAAATATGCAATCTATTGCTATCATTCTTAACGTAGCATAGGATCCACATAGTTTGTGGTTCATATGGGGAAAAAAAAAGTTATGCCTAATAATATTAAAAAAATAAACCTCAGGAGCAGGTACTATTTATCTTTGTAAACGAATAATGAGATTTAAGGCTGTAATTTGGGATGGCATTCAGAGGACGTTAATCAGTTTCCTGAAGTAAACATGGAATTGAAAATGAACAATGGAAACAGTGAAACATGGCATTACCCCACAGATTGTTTAATGATGCACTTCCTTTTCTTCCTCATTAAAAGGTAAGGGTTCACTGCAACCGTTCAGTAGTCTAAACATAATTTGCACCTTAAAATAATCTGACCAAACTTTGGTTACCAACTTCATTTTCTCATGGGCCAACAGTAAATTTAATAGGTATTTTATTATGCAAAATTGTCTCCTCCCCCCAGTTTGCCAAATGTAGAGGTTCCAGATCCTAAGCTAAAAATGATCCATTGTTTGCCTTCTTGTTTTATATGCGATGTAATGAACTCTAATTATGTTACCTGACGTCTATCATGTTAACTAAGACATTCAGTTTATAAAATAGGCAGATGGAAAAGCTTAGCCGACTTTCCTCATAAGGTATTAGTGTTGGCTTTTAAAAGAAAAATCTTTATTGTCTCTCCTTACTCCTGCTGAGCTAACTCACCATCCCTGACCACAATCACTCAATGCCATCATTCATCAGAAGTTTGTCAAATTTAAGCATAAAATGTCATGTCTAACTTTAGAGGAGTGGTTCAGAAAAAGCGGCATTTCCCCCAGACACAAGAAGAATAGACTATTATTTTCTTTAAGCAAAGAGAAAACTTTCATAGGTAACTAACATACCATGAACATTTCAATATGTTCATTGTCCTAAATTGCAATACCAACTCTTGAGTTTCTACTACTCTATTTGTAAAGAAATTTTCACCAGGCATTCAAGGACTACAGGGCATACCAGAATTGTGATCCACATTAATAAGACCATTTCTACAGTACAAACACCAGATACCTCATTTACCCTGAGCAGTAAAACGGATAAATCTCTGTTTTTTCACCTCCTAAGCCCCATGAACTTCTTTGCTCAACACCTTGGGAAGAATTATGCAAGACCATAAAGTCTGCATTGATTATTCCACATGTTGAATGTAGTCATTTCCTCATTGCCTCCAAGAACCACATTGGTTTAAACAGTCGTCTTGTGGATGCCAAGATCTAAGAAACCTAAGAATGGAGGTGGACTGAAGTGTGTCCAAGTAGTGTGCACTGAGAATCAGATACAGACTCCGAGATGTAAGCTCATTCATTATTCTTGTTATTACTTTTTGCTAGCTATTTATCTGTTTGCTATTGTTAGCTAAGCTGATTTCCCCCAAAAGACAAGCAAATGATAGTTCTGTATTCTTAAATTATATGGCTGTAATTATTTTAGGGAAACAGTTTTTCCTAATAAAACATATAAATTAATTATACTTAAATTGAATACTCTTTGAACAAACTCATAGAAGTATTTTGCTGTTTGTTTATTTTTTCATGAAACGGTTTTACTAGAAGACAAAATTCACCACAGATGTGCCTCACTTTGAATAGTCCTCCAAAGTGAAAATGCATTTCATAAAAATAGGGGAAAACAAAAGAAAAAAAGAAATGAAAGGTAGAAATGACATTATTTTATAAATTGACAATAATAATAGCTAGCATTTGTACCAAGTTTGAACATTTGCAAAGGTTCTTATTTTTGTTAGTTCATTTTATTCCCTCAACAACTTTGAGAGAAAGGTGTTATTATTTACCCCATTTTAGATATGTGGAAATTGAGTAAAACAGAGATAAAGTGAGTAGTCCAAAGTCATATAGGCACTAAGTAAAAGAGACAGGGTTTGGACTTGGGTCTTTTCTCTAGGATCAGCAATATATTCACTACTTAATTTAGTTGTCCCTATAATTGGAAATGGATTTTTCCTCGTAAAAATGACTTACTCTAGGATAATTTTTAAAAACAAGTTTACTTAAAAGGGATTGCACTTTTTTTTTAAATGAAGCCAATGTTTTATGAACTCTAGTTGCAAAAAGATACATATGTAAATAGGTTGTGGTTTGTACTTTGTTCTCAAAGAGGACCATGACATCAGGGAGATGATGACACGACTTGCAACTGAATTAGATTTAAATGAGGCAGGGCTGTTCAGAGCTACCAGCCTCACTTTCTCCTCCATAGTCATCTGGGTCCAGTGGACAGAGATAGATCAGGATGACTGGAGATGTCCCAGCATATATAAATAAGTAATGTCATTTATTCAGTGAGATGAACATTATATTCTAATTCAGAGAAAATATAGGGGCAGAATGCAAGAGTGGATATGATATTCATTCATGAGTCAGGAAGAACTGGGTTTGAATGGTTTCTCTGAAATTATCTGAATAATCAAGGGCTGACAAACTCTCTGATCCTCAAGTAACTGCATAACTAAGCTATAGGTCAGAGTGTGTGTGTGTGTGTGTGTGTGTGTGTGTGTGTGAGGGAGGGGAAGATATTCCCCTATTCTCCTATTCCCCATGGAGCATTCCTGGTTACTATTCCCTGATTCCAGGTGACCATGTGGAAACTTGGGATTGAAGAGGGGACTGTGGAGCTTCTAGCCAGACATGCCTCACCGCTAAAAGGCTCACTCTGAGAAGACAAAGAGTTCTCTATTTGACTGCTAAATAGGAATTCAGCAGATGTATAAATGAAGTGACTCACCCATTCATTTTTCTTTCTTCCTTTCCCAAGTTAAACCATGTGGACGATGAACTATTTTCTTTTGAGTTCTAAGTCAGGTGGAGGAAGACTCAGTCAGTGGCTGTCAACCACTGAGACTTTGTTAGACCTTGAGCTTATGCCTTGCTTTCTGCTTTGTGTGTGTGCACACACGCACACCTGTTTGTTCTTTCCCAATTTTAAGATAACAATTATCCTATAAGGAATGTTTTTATAACTGGTGGCAACTCACCAATTTTTTGAAGTCTGAAGGTCTTGGGAGGCCTCCATGTCCAGTAGTGGATGTATCCCCTGAAGAGCAGCAAGTGACAGTGGTGTAAGCTTCCACATTGGAAAGGATGACCTATGACAAGGAGATTGGCCCAAACCTGGGTTGGATTGCCAGTAGAAATTTGATTAGAATGGCTGGACAATACAGTATTAAAGTAAAATATAACTAATTAACAGTCTTGCAAATCTACCTTATATTCTGATGAAACTTACATATTAACCTCCTAGTTATTTATAGCCATAGTTATAAGCTGAGTCACTGAGTCACTATTAATTTTGTTCATGTACACCCTGATTCTCTGAGCATTTTT